>CM031859.1:63091263-63556680 GCA_018697195.1 Certhia americana
GGAGTTAGGGTCATAAACAGAACACAGTTGCCTCCTCGAGATCAACACAGTTTCAGATCAGAATTATTTGAATAATTCAACTAGTAATATCAACACATGCTGTTATTTTATTCAAGTAAAAGGCACTGGCTTGCAAATAATCTATTTGAAACACAGTATGGAATGACATAGAATTATACCCATTTCCCACAGAAATGGCTTCTGGCACAGCCAGAGAGTCTTCAACAAGTCTCAGTTTTGCACTGATTTGGTCAGGGATTGAAATGGGGGGGGGGGGGGAGGGGAGAGTTACTAAGCAACAGCAGGCCAGAGACAGGAGAAGGGTCTGCAGTCTTAATTGATACTAACACTAAAAAGTAGTGCAACAGGAAGAGAAGGCTCAAGATGCGAGTTTTACCGCTTTGGAAGTGAAAATAAATCATCATTAGAAAACCCCGGCAGGCAGTCACTGAAATCCAGAGTTCTTCACTCATCCCAACTATATGCTGCATGATGTATTGCAAACCCTTTTTTTTCAGGGAGATTAAGAAGCTTATTCTTGGTACCGAACAAGATGAAAGACCCTGATATATCTCTTACATACGAGAGCACAGGACACATAGATAGTTTTGCTCTCTACTCCTGCCTCAGGAAAGGGGACCGTGGTATCAATTACAGCTAAATGGGTCCCCAAGACATTGCCATTTACAGGACTGACATCATGTGCAGATATAGCTCTCCCTCCTTCACACTATCTGTAGTTATAAGAGGGTTATGAATTTTCTAGCAAGCCAGCCCAAAGCCTAGTCCAATCACTCGGACAAGGCACAACAATTTGCTTAGGTAAATCTGTATTAACATGATCAAGCAAGCCAGAAATCCTGACAGTTTCCTTCCAGAATTCATATCTATTTCCTCTTCTACTGTAAGCAAAGTAGTTTCACGAAGATGTGATAACAGGACATGAGTTATCACATGAATACTTACAAATTCAAATGAAAAAACCCTTGATGTGGAAACTGCTGTGAACTCTACTACTGAACAATCAACCTTTATTTGCCTAGCTAGCAGTACCTCAAGCAGAAGTTATTTGCTTTAACTTCACCTGAAGAAAATCTGATTCCTGACTAAGTACTGCCTTTTTTAAGATACAAGTTATGAAGTTTTGTTCTGAGTTTTTTTCAGGAATCAAACATGTAAAAAACACCACACAAACACGAAGCTGAGTACCTCAAAGTACTGAGCCTCCCTAACGATTATCTCTTCTTCCCATTTCTGCATTCTTTGACTCTGCACTTATTTAAGTATACTAGATTTCAGCATTTACTGGTTTTCCCACATACTCCAATGTACTTAAAGTGACTAAAATGAAACCACAAGAGGAAAAACTACTAGGATGACTGTTGCTGAGGAGGAAAAACCAGCAACCCAGGTCTGGTTCACTCAAACCGTCTGATGATTCGTATTTAAATTGTTGAGAGTTAAGAGTCATCTGCCCTGATTTTACTGGTGCAAGTCAGCTGAGCTTACAAAATAGGATCTGGCACCATGAAGAGGACTGTCCCCTCCACAGGATACGAGTAATGGCCATTTGAGTAGATGCAAGTTACTCACATCCTGCTAGTGGACTAATCAGTCTCTACATTCACGCTCATTTTTAGTTGCCTCCAGGAATCTGAAGGTGAATCTCATTTGTTACCTAATGAAAGTAATTTCACCAGATACAACACAAGCACACTGAAAACCACCATTACCCACA
Organism: Certhia americana; assembly: GCA_018697195.1. NCBI lineage: Eukaryota > Metazoa > Chordata > Aves > Passeriformes > Certhiidae > Certhia > Certhia americana. Next base: position 63,093,002 of record CM031859.1, read on the forward strand.
CATATGGTGTAAGCAATGGAGCATTTCTTTAGTTGTTTTATTAGGGTCCATCTCTGAACACTCAGCATTCACCACACAAGCCTCAATCTCCCTGTTTGGCTACAGTACGTACCCAGCTGATTTGCTCCAAGTATTAAAGAGCAATACGACCTCCTCTTTCATTGCCCACATCACTCTTACTTATTATTCTTTTAAACTGAAGTGATTCCCCAAGAGTAGGGAGACAGACTCTACATCCTCCTCAGAGACAAAGAACAATCCTCCTTTTTCCAAAATGGAAGGGGAACTACCATTTTTTGATTAAACTGCAAGCATTTTAATAGACCATACAATGACCAACCAGCCAACCTTAGCAGGCATTCGAAAGTGACAGACTGATACCTATTTAATATTTAAGTTTATATGGAGAATACATACTTACACACAACAAGCATTTAAAAATACCTACAAAGAGTTGATTCTGCCTAAGAAACTAAATTATTCCAGTACAAAGTATTGTAATCTATAGGTCTCAATAACAGGTACACCGAAGGACGGGAAAAGCACAATCTTTGAACACTAAATGCATCGGAAGAATTCAGTGACCAAGTTCCAGAGAAAAAATAATCCAAAGTGCTGAAGAAACAAGCTACACAGTTTCATTAAGTCTATTAAATCACAGCAGTGCAATTACAGGAGAAAAAAAAAAAATTAGCAACTGGTAATTGAAACAACTATAGGCCTAGGACCCTAACTTCAACAGAAGGCAAGACGTTTAGAACCATATGTGGAGCACGAGTTAAGATGCAGAATCAACTGATCAGAAGTACCATGCTAACCTGTCAACTGTACCTACTGAAAATGCTGCAGGTCTAACTCGGACTTCAGTGAAGCATGTGATGACGTGCCATGTTAGTGAGATAGGAAAAAACTGACAGGCAAGATTTATACAGTTAATGCAAAAGCAGCGCTCTTTACCCAGTAATACACCACCTTAAAAGAGAAAGTAGTGGGATAGGGCAGGGTTTCTCAAGTTTTTAATAGTGGCGGCTATCAAAACCCAAGTCGTAAGGGAGCCGCTCCGCTTTGCACAAGGGAAGGGCGGGCAGATCCTGTGAAGGGAGCCTAGCGCACGCAAAGATCGGGGAGAGGTTCGGAGGTGGGAGAGGCCATGCGCTCGGAAGGGCACGGCGAACCCAGCCGGGAAAGCTCCTGCAGCGGCCGGGCTGCCGGGCGGCCCCGGGGCGCCGCTTCTTGACCGCGGGGCCGCCGCTGCGGAGCTCCATGCGGGCCGGGAGAGCTCTCCGTGCCGGCACTAAGCCCGGCTGCCCCGCCGGAGGTCAGCCTCCGAGCCCAGGAGCCACTCGCTCTGGTTTTCAGCCGAGCTTTTATCACCCCGCGTACGAAAACCACGCAACAGAGCGGTCCGGGTCCGCGCCATCGGCGAACTGACGTGGCTTCAGCGCGGCACCAACTCCGGTGCGCCTGTCCCAGCGGCGGCAGAGCGCTGCCCAAAGCACGGGCTGCTCTCAGCCCGGCCGCGCTCGGTCGGGCAGCTCCGCGGACCCTGCGGCTCGGCCCCACGACGGTCCGCTCCGGCTCCAGCCGCGGCTCCCCGCCACCCCCGGCCCCCAGCCTCCTTTCCCCCGCAGCTTCCCCGAGCAGCAGGGCGGGAGAAACCTACCTGCCGAACCGCCCAGGGCATCCTCGCTCTCCAGAACGCCCCGGTGCTTAGCCCCGCGGAGCTCCCCCTTGGATTTCCAAACGAGCTTTACCATCTTGATCATCTCGGGCAAGTCCCAGGCCAGGGTCCCCTGCTGATAACCGGGCAGGCTGCCCATGGGAAAGGGCATCGGCTCTTCTCCCGTCCTCCTCCGCCTGCCCGGCTCTGCCGCGGGGAAGAAGCGCTCCAGCACCGGCATCCTGGCCCGCGCCCCCCGCCGGGGAGCCGCAGCCACCCCCCGGCCCGAGCAGCCGCGATGGGCATCCAGAGCGGGCCGAGGGCGCCCCGCTGCCCACCGCCGCCGCCCCTCGCCAGGGGCGCGCCCGGCCCCGCGGAAGGAAGGAGCGCCGGGCTCCGGCGGCCACGCTGGGCTCCCGCCGCTGTGCGCCCTCAGCCCGCCGCCAGGCGCCTGCAGCCGGGGCGAAGCGGCTGCCGGGCAGGCGCGGGGCCGCCGCTCATGCCGGAGCCGGGACCCGGGGGCGGGGGCTGGGGCCGCTGCTGCGGGCGGCACACGGGGCAGCGGGGCCGAGCCGACACAGCCGCAGCTCACACCCCCGTGAGCTAAGCGCCACGGCGGAGGCACTTTGACTTTATCCCTGCCGTGATGCCATGGAAGAGCGCCTACCGCCCCGCCTTCCTGCTCGCCCCGCTGGCTCCGCAGCCGGTGGGGGTTTTTGCCTCTTAGTCAAACCCCGCCGTCACCTCGGCTGCCCTTCGGCGGGAGGAAGGGCGGTGATTCACGGGACGCTGCGAGCGCCGGGAGCGGAGCACGAGTGCGCTGGCGGCGTGCGGTGCCCCGGGCACCCGGAGGGGCAGCGGAGGGGCCGGCGCTTGAAGGGCCGGAGAGGAAGGAGTTGCTGCTGAAAGGACGGGTCTAGGAGAGGGTGTGGGGTCTGCCCCGTGCCCGCAATCACTTCGGCTGTAAAGCTCCACCTGGATGGGTTCACGTTAGGACAGTGCCTGGTGGCAGCGGTCGCTCCCAGACTGCGACGAGGAGGCAATTATTCATCGCTAATCTTTAAAAACAAGGCAAAACCGCCCGGGGGAGTGCTCTGTCTCATGCAGCAGCAGAGGCGGCGTGCTGGGGCTGCGCAGCTGTCAGCGAGGGTTTCCCCGGGCTTGTGGGCTGCCTTTCGCCAGACCCTGTAGCAGCACCCGGCCCTTCCCTGGGATCCCGGACCCGGAGGGGCCATGCGATTTTCACAGCATTTATATTGCCTTTATACAACATATCCCTTTTAGCCCGCTCGTGGTACTGGTCTGTCCCATAGTTTACGGAAGCGTACAATAGAGGGGCGGAGGTTGAGCTCCTGCATCAGCACTAAGTTTTCAGTATAACTGCAGAAGACTTATTTAATGGGATTTTAGTGAGCATTACAACATTTCCTAGCATGCATACTTAATACGTTTGTCTTCTCTGGGTTACATTCAATATTCTGTCTTCTCTCCAGATGGAAAAGTAAACCGTCAAACAAGCAGGATCTTCCTTCACACAGGAGGAGAAGCCAAGAGAATTGACTGAAACTTAACACCCTTACATGGAGAAAACAGAGTGCACAAGTCTTTCCTCCTCATATTAACATCACACTGTTTCCCCTGATACAGGATCTCTGCCTTGCTTATCTTAATGTTTCAACCTCGAACTGGCAACTCTAATGGTTTTCTGAAGTTTCGATTGCAGACTGTAGTGCCATACTATTAGCCCTCTACACTTGGTAGCTGTGTCGTGAAAATTATGAAGCACTTCCAAAGTAGTTTAGTATTGTTGTTGTGCTGATATTTTGCAGTCTTTTGTATCAGGATATCCTAACTTAATGAACAAAGGGGTTAAGAACAAAGAAATAGATGATGTACAGTGCAGTAGCACAAGCAATGACACATTCATACAATCTGTGGTTATAATTTTCTATAAAGGAAAATTTTATTGTTTTGATTTTCATATGGCTTATTGTGATATTTTAGGTGTTTCATGTTGGTGCAATTACTCTTAAGGCACTGTCAAAGAGGGATAAACTAGGCAACTGACATCCAGAAGACTTTGAAGACTCTTTGCCTACTGGGTGGTTTGAACCTTACTCCCCAACTACTTCATTTTGGTTTTGCGCAACAAGGAGTTGCAGTAACTTTTTTTCAGCTATTGTTTTTCCTCTTTGTTTACCTCTGTGCTTTGCAGTCCTCACTGAGGCAAAGAGCACAAGTGCCAAAGCACTCTGAAAGAAAGGCTATCCTTGTGCCATTTCCAGCTTTACTGGATGGAAAAAGTGATCGAGGTATAACTGAAAGCGGCACTTAGCACTATGGTTTAGCTGACAAGGTACTGTACTCCCAAAGTCTGGACTCAATGATCATGGAGATCTTTCCCAACCATAATGATTCCACGGTAAAAGATACCAGACATTTTAGAAGGCAATGTTTTTACAGATGTCCAGACTAATTTTTAGATGAATATCTGAATGTTTAAGTGTTTAACAGAACATAGCCACCAGCTCTCTTGACAGCAGCAATAAAATCTACTGAAATTTCAAAATCTACACTACATTCTTGTGTCCTTAAAACTGTGAAAGGCTTTGCATCATTTATAGTTGGGTCACCTGTCTTATAGAGGATCAGGATTAATTGCTATATTTGTTTTCACTTACAGTTCTACAGGTGCAAAGGAGGAGGCCAGTCAAACTGAAATACATCTGTTGAATTGTATGTTGTCTTGTATATGTACAAGAAGCTATTAAATAAACATTATGAAATATATGTACTTTTTCTCTTCTAAAAATGAAAGCAACTGTTTTAAATAGCCTGGGGTTTTTGTTCTTGGGCTTGCTTTTTTTTTTTTTTTCTTTCTGATTTCTGGCTAGTTTAAGGATCAGCAGTCTTGAATGAAAAAAATTGCTAAAATTATTGCTTGGCATTAACAGATATACCTGTAAATTAATTCATCTTATTTTTAATAAACTTATGCTTCACAGTTGTACTCCAATTCAGTGATTACTTATCCTTAATTCATCCAAGATTTTGCTGTAACTGAATTTCTTTCTGACTTTTTCATTATAAGAATGGAACCACATAAGAGCTGCTCGCAGAAAAGCCTGGAAGATCTATATTTGAATATGAGGAGTTCTAGCACCCAAAATCAGCTGTAGCATCACTCCCAGAGATTTGTAATTGACAAAATGCTCAGATTATTCAAGTTCCCTGACTTCAGCTGTGTTGTGATGATTTACCCAACTTGAAGATGTGACCTCAACATCATGCTTTTCCTTTAAGAAAATCCATCAGAAATAAAACATACTCCTACACAGCAAGGTACCCAGCCATTTGTAACTGTCGTTCAGCAAGCTCGGCTCACCCAGAATTTCTCTTTTGCATTCATACTTCCAGCCATATTTGAAGGAAATAGTTCGGCAGAGATGGATAGCTTTATTTCTACCAACTGTATTTCTCTCTGACTCGAAGTTAAAGAAGCTTATGTGATTACAAGAGAAATATATATGTATTATCTCTGTCCCTCATTCATTCTGAGAAACATTGCCAAAAAAAAGGCAAATGGAGTCATCTGAAAACATGACAAGGCAGTGCATATTTTCACAGGTAGATACGAGAACTGGAAAAGACTTGAAATGAATACTGTGGTGGGAGAAAAGGGAAGAGAATAAGCTGACAGATTAATAGCTGGTGTTTCATAGTTGGTGTCTCTTAAAAAGTTTTGTTTGCTTATTCACTCCGAAGTTATGTACTAAGAGCAGCAGCAGAAGTGCATGCCAGATGGTGGAGGAAGTGCCTCCTGTATCTTTTCAGCCTACTGAAGCCTGCAGGGTTCTTGTTAACCCACTGCTCTGGTTTTCATCGCAAATCCCTTTCTTCCCCTTTTTTCTTTTCCTTCCTTCAAAGAAAAAGAAGGGAGGGGGAAAGGAAAAAAAAAAAAAAAAAGAAAAGAAAAGAAAAGAAAAGCCATAGTTTAAACTGGCAATAGCACCATCCTTCCATCCTTTTGGCTTTGAGCTACCCTGTCTTGTGCCAAATATACTGTCTCCAGCAGCTCTCCCACAACAAATCAGCCCAGACACACAAAAGCTGTAAAAAAAGAATGGTGAAGAAAGATCCTTGATTCTCCTCTTCTACCCCCCCACCGCCTTTTCCTTTTGCTTCTCTCCTCGAGCTTCATTCCCCAGCAGTGGTCTCCTTCTTGCCAGTACTGTAAGCGATACTGGGACCTCCAGCCTGCAGCTTTGCTGACAGCTTCCTTAGAGTACAGGCGCCTTTGCCTTTCCGTATTAACAGGCCATTGTAAAGCAGAAGTTATATTCTATTATTCCTCCCACTTCCATCTGATAGCTGATGTTTGAAAAAATGGCTCATAAATTATTAGCATGGCAGAGTCATTAATTTTGGAAATTTTTCCTATTCTTTTAGCTAGCCCACACCACTGCATTGTGTCAGAACTTGCATTTCCAAACGGACACCTAAAAAGATTTTATATAGTCTGTTTTTACAGTATATTGTTAAAAACATTTGGGAAGATTCCCAATTTTTTAAGTGATTCATGAGCATTAAGAAGTCCAAATGTAGAGACCAGTTTCAAAGACTACCAGATACTGATTTTTAGAAAATGTAAAGCATGTGTCCTTAGACAGCACTTATTAGTGAAATCATCTTAAATCAGTAGCTGCTTGTGAAAAGTATGACTTTGTCTCTGTCGCAGGGATCGTAGAGTCATGCAGAGACAATAGGTGAGGCCATTGCCTAGGGTCAGAACCAGGAGATGACACCATCACCAGAATAAAGTTTTAGGAGGTTTCAGGGGAGTGAGTTAAATGTAGAAGAGAAGATTGCAAGTGCTGGAGCATAGTCCCTACACAGAAAGTTAAAAAAAAAAAAAAAAAAAAAAAAAAAAAAAAAAAAGTGCACATTTGCAAGGCAGTATAATCAGGGCAACAGAGAAAACAAGAATGAAAGTGAGTAACTTTTAAAAGGGATAAGGGAACAGAGTGCCTAAGACAGTTGGAGAATATGACAAAGCAAACAAAAGCAGGCATAGTTATGCAGAATTTTTTCTAATAACCTCCTGGAAGGTTTCTTTCATCACTTTAAAAATCATATTATAATTTTCATATTCTTTGCCTCACATTTGTCTCACTCAAGATGTCTGTTATTTTCAATGTCATTTTTACTAGTAAGAAGAGCTACTCTTAGTTATTGCTATAATTTCAATTGCTTCATTAAATATGAAAAATTTTATATTTATTTGAGGACAGTTGCTATGTCTTTGCTCTAAAGTGGACATATCAAATTCTCTAAATTCTATCTCAGAACATTTTTCCCAACCCTGAAACTATTTTGATATTTTTTACTATGAATTCTCAAAAATTCACTATCTTTTCTTGTTGCATACTAAATGTACACAGTAGAAGATTTTTTTGCTTGCTACTAAGTCACTGTCAAGAGCAGTGACTGAACTCTTAAGAGAATGGTACAATTAATCAATTAATTAATTAATATTGCCTGAGCTTTACACAGCATCACACCTTGAGAACCTCATCTACTGGGAAGTGTAGAAGACAGGCAGTTGTGTTCTATGTGTTCATAAACTGTTGTTTGGTTTCATCAGTTAACCAGATTCCGTGGAAAAAGGTTCTGGAAATGGAGGCATAGGGATTGTTTAAGTTCTTTAGGGCAAGGAGAAAATGCTTTTTTCATTCTTAGTGCAAGTGAGAGAATAAAATTTTGGGATTAACAATTTGAACTACTAACTAAGCAAAAATGCTTGCAGTAAAGGAATAAACAGAAGTCCATAACTAATTGGAAACAGTGAGGTTGTGTAATGTTTCCTTTGCTTGCTCAGAAAAATTAAAGGTTCAGCATACTGAATCTGATGATTCAGATCTTCCACAGTAAACAGCAAAATTCTATGTGGCTTTAAAGGAAATAGAAAATAACAGAGAATAGACTCATCTCACCTTAATAAACCATAATAGGAAAATAATAATGATAAACTGAAAGGGAATTGAAAAGGGAATTGCCAGCAAGATATTTAATTGTGTTGCACAATGTATCTGATGGACTCTGTTAGTTTATTCCCTCCCTTAATTCTTGCACACAAACAAAATTTACCTGATCCAAGGCAAAGTCAAGGGATTTTAAAAAAACTCATTGCCTGAGTTTACAGAGTGATCATTGTAACAAATGCTTAATGACAGACTAGGCTAATGGAGTGGGAGGTTAAGAACACTGCATCAGCTTGAACATGTTGGTAGAAATGAGGTAGGTAGAAAATAATAACTTGTTATTTGGGATGGTGGACATGCTAGTAATCATCTTCATGGAACAACGCTATGAAAAGAAAAACCTCTGCATCCCACAAGATTCCCTTTAGGGAATACGTGAAAAAAGGCTGAGTAGAAAAAGGAACGAATGTGAAAGACACCTATCCCTTAAATGCATAACTAATAGTAACTGTATCGTCTCAATGAATTTAAAGGGGCTGCTGCCATCTTTAAAGCTGAGCATGTGCATAGGTAGTTTCTCAGTTGGGACCTATGTATCTAAACATTTTTGCAGTGGTTTGAAATTTGAGAGATGTGCCACATTTGAAATGGTTCTTCTGTCACCTCTTACCTTAATGAGGTGGCGTGGGTGGCTGCATGGCCTGTGGTCTCCTCACCCCTTATGGCATACAGAAAAGACTGGTGGCTATGATTTTGTCAGTTTCTGTCTTTTGAAATTATTAAAATGACCAGTCAAGAAATCTGAGTCTAGTTTCTAGAAGCTAGTTTTAATTTTTTGTCAAGGAAAGCTTAATACCATAAGAATAAATGGAACTTAAATATAAGGATAAATACAGATGAATAATATTGCTTGCTCCTTCTTTTGCAAACCAGATATCACAAGATCTGATAACTTAGTTTTTCCTTTTCAGCTTTAAAAGGGATATGAATATTTGACTAGGAAAAGAAGAACTATTTTAAATAAAATTAATGTCTGTTTCTTGACTTTGGTAACTTGTTAGGTACTTGATGGCTGCACATATTAATATTGCAGAGTGTCTACTTCTCATTATTCTTCAGTCTTTATCTTTCTGACTTTAATAATTACTGGTGAATTTAGCTCATCGTATAATCCCATTTAGACCCCATAAAGAGCATTGGGATTGCATAGGTGCATACTTCTCCCAAATTTATTCCTATTTGCAATGCAAGAGTAAAATAATACAACTGAATTGCATTTTTTTCTGATGCCACTCTGGTTGCAGACTTATTACTATCTCTGACTAAATAAGCTTGATGCTTTGGTCATGTTGAATAGCTAGGCCACTAAGTATTTCAGATTAAATATCTACGATATTTGAGTAGCATACCTACTCTTCTGCTCAGGTTGTATTCACACTTTGTGCATCTTTATACTGCCTGCACATCAGCATTCCAATGACATTCATCTCCCAAAGCTGGCATTATTTTCCCTCTCACAGAAGTCCTACGGCTTCATTTCCCTCTTTGCATCTTGTGTGACAACAGTGGGTGCAGTTTGCTGTGGGGATGGACGGGAGTTGTAGCTGGGAAGTCGTGGGAAAGGCCTAACGATTCACAAACATCCCAGTGATAAAACTAAGCTCCCTCTGACCTAGTTTCTCATGACTGCAAAATCAGGCCATATTTACTGTAATCAAGCTCTTTGCATTTCTTACAAGTGCATTTGTGTAAATGTAGCTCCACTGGGATGAGCAGCTTTGGAAATATGCTGTCACCCCTGCCCTGGCATTTTATTACCATGCACTCAAAACCCACTGATAATCATGCGAACACATGTTGTTTCTATTCTTCATTACAGATTCTTCTTGAAATATATTCATACTGATGAAGCTGAGGAAGGAAAAATCTCTGAGTAGATAGCCTAGGAGGAAAAGTCTCTTCACTAGATCTGCAGATGGAGGGAAGGCTTTCTGGAAAACCTATTTCTCTCAGATGTATTCGGGCAGGTTGCACTCAGTAATGTAGTTCCAGCTGTACTGTGCTTTCCAAGATCCTAACAATGTGAAAAACCATAAATGTTTTTCGAGTGTTTCCTCGGATATTTGTTACAATTATTTCTTTCCAATCCAGGAAATCACATATCTTTTTGCCAGGCTCTGCACAGCTTTTATGATAGCAATAATAATTTAGATACGCAGCAATTGTAACATACATTTAAAACCCACAAATACTTAGTAAAGGAAGAAAGTATTCAGATTATTTTGAAAAGATGGTCATACAAATACTGTACTACATGCAGATTTTCCCCCAGACCTTAACCACATATCAAAATGTGAGCTTTGGTCATGGTATTGACACCAATAAACATCTCTTTCCATCAGTAGCAGTGCAATTACAGAAGTTTTCAGGTGGGATTGTCAGTCAAAAGTTCTGTATCACTTTCACTGCCTGTTCAGTACCAGGAACTACATTTGCTTGTGGTTTTTTTCTGAGGTTTGCAATATTTTCAATCTATTTTTCTGAGGTTTGCAGTATCATGTGCCAAATCAATTACAAGACATCACTGGCTATTTAATGTTACAATTTTAAGATTTTTGGGTTACACGCTTAGCTTGCCTTCTGCTGACAGAGATCCTCTAGAAAGAGTAAAACCATTTTCAGCCACCTTGGGTGGGATGAATGCTGAATGTAAGAGGGATTGCTCCCACTATCAGTGTCTGTCAGTTGCAACCTGAAGCTGCTTAATTCAGAAACCAGGCTCAGATGCCATCTTCTCTGTATGAGCATGGGCTTGTCAAAGAGTCACCCTTTTATTGGAATCTGAGAGTTCTGATCACACTCAGAGAAGCTGTGGGAGATTGCTGTTGGTTTCCTTCAGCCAAGGAAAGAAAATTTTGATGCTCAAGGGAACACTGAACATCCAGGGGCAATTCTGCTCCCCAGTTCTGTATTCACTGTCCATACAGCTCTTGAGTGCTTTGTATAGTGGAGATGTTACAAAGTGTTTGTTACTGTGTCTCAGAATCAGAGTATTTAAAAAAAAAAAAAAGTCCAAACAATGGCCTAGTGTATCTTTTCACTCATTTTTAATGGAACATTGTGAATATACTAAATAAGTAAAATGGTTTATGTTATTTTTAATCAGGAACTTCTTATGCACTTGAATGAAACCCACTACATAGCTGGTGCTGCCTTTTTGTAAAATATAATATAGATGTTCAAGTAGTACCAGATGAAACTGATTTCAGCCACCACTAACTCTGGCTTTTTGGAAGGGGAAAGGAATCCTTCAGTATTTTTGACTTCTGTTGGAACATTGGCACAGGAAACTATTTAGCTGGGTTAGTGTGCAAGGAAGTGATGTAACTTTTACCAAATTTTCTGACTGTGTGGAAAAAAAATCCAGCATCAATTGGCCTGCTATCCTATTAAACCACTAGTTTCCTGTGCCAATGAATTGGGAAATGGACTGCATCTCCTTTGCTGACATTTGCCATCTGGTTTCTTAATGGTTAAATATCAGATTTCCAACTATGCCGTAACATGTGCTTGAGTAAGTCCAATAGGAAATACTTATTTAAGTCTCATTTTGGCCTGAACATAAACTTCCCTTTCTAGTTATATCAGAAACAGAAGTGTGTGCTGATCTAGGACTGCCCGCTGGTTCATTAAAATATTATTTTTAAAATCCTGGTTCCTTAGTTCAGAATACAATTCTGTAGTAATGTTAGCAATAACAAGTTGGAAAGCAGAATTTGTTTTACAAAAACGTCAGATTTTTTTTTATTAGAAGTTAAAACCAAATGTCCATGAAGCAGAATTTAAATTTTTGCAGGAAATAACTTCTGAGAAAATATTTTTTTCCTTTTGATGTAGTGAGTGTTCTGTTGAGATAACCTCAAAAAAATTGCAATATAATTAGATATCCTATATCCTGGTATTTGAATAACATTTAACCTGGTATTTGAATAACATTTGAATAAACATGTTGGAATATTTAAGCCTAAAAAAATTAACAATACAATAGTGAATGAAAATTAGCAGAAAAGGTCAGAATGTAATGCTGGTTGTTTTCTTAACAAAATGAGAAACAAGAAACAACTTTTCACTCCTAGAAAAAATTGCTGATAACTTCTTTTTTAGGGAAAAAAAAATACTGTTTTTTTGTAAGGCAGTGTGAATCCACTGGAAAATAAAAAAGCAGCTTGCTGGAGGTATCTTATTGAACGCTTTGTCTATGAAAATGTGTGGAAGCCAGAGCAAACACTGGACAATATGAATGCAAGAATGAGGATGGGTTTGAGTAAAGAGCTCAGTGGCTTGCAGAAGAAGACCTGATGGCATCCCTGTTGCACTCAAATATCTTTGAACCAGTAGTGGAAAATCCTCCACCTTGGTGGCCCTGCAGCTGCAGTCCTTTCCTGTGTCTGGGACCAATGTACTGGGATAAAGGAATTGACAGAAATTTTCCTGTTGAAGCAAGGTTAAACAAGGAACCGATATACAGGAGAAAATTCATGGTAAAAGAGAATCATAGAATAATTTGGATTGGAAGGGACCTCTAAAGGTCATCTAGCCCAAAGCTCCTGCAATGAGGGGACATCTTCAAGTGGATCAGGGTGCTCAAAGGCCAGCCTTGAATGGTTCCAGAGGTGGGACATCCACCATCTCTCTGGTTATATGCACCTGTAACTATACACACCTTCAGTGACTGGTAGCTATTCAGTATGGCTAACTACTTGTATTCTATTGGAAAAAAAAGAGAAAAAAGAGGTAGCAGACATTTATTAAGCAGGTGATGGTTTTCTAGACAAGATGAAAATATTAAGCTTATGGTTTATATATTTAAATATTAATGGTAAATAGTTTTATCTAACATGTATGTCAATTTCAGGTTATTTCTATCATTTTGCTGCAGCATAGGCCCAAATATAACTTTCCTAATAGCTTTTTTTTTTCTTTAATATAAGTACCAATATATTTTAGTGTGTATGTGGGAGTACAAATCATTCAAATTAGATAATGTGGTAACAGATGTCTGTGTTACTGGAGCCTTATTTTGCTAGATAACATACAGGCAGGTCGTAATTATCATCGAAAGGTCAGTGTAAGAAATAGAGAGGCTTTCACAACGCCAACTACTTTACTTAGCCTTCTACTTTGAATCAATCTTATCAGAGAGTCTGTGTCTTCCCTTCGACTTAAAGAGGAACCATGGGAAAACACTAGACAATTTAACCAGCCAAGTTTTGTGCTGATATTTGGGTAAGCTAACTGTACTCTAAATTATAATAATAGACAGTGGAGTAGCATTTGAGACAGACCAACTGTCATAAGTTGTAACATTTTCTGTTTAAACATTGTATAGTAGAGTTTGGAAGACATCCATACAAACCAAACTTTCCTTCTTTTTGTTTTCATGTTCAAAATATTGCATTGCTTTAGAAATAAATAAATATTGGAGTCATCTGTGCACCCCAGGTTCTGCTGAGATCAGAAGTTGGATAAGAATGGTGCAGAAGGCATTTCCAGGGAAGAGGATCTTATGAGAAAATTATGATCTCAGGTTTTCTGCCTAAATTTCAAGATACTAAGATAAATTGAAACATTCAGAATTTGACTGAAAAAAAAAAAAATGCACTCACCAAAGCTTTTGAAGTTTGTCGGTTATCTACTAAATGTATCAGCAGTATTGCTTGAAAAGTGTTGATTTTGAAGCTTGAGAAAACAGTAATGGCTGTGTAGATTATCTGTAAAGTAGCACAATAGCCAAAACAGTTTTGTTTTCACCAGTTCTCATAATATCTATTCTTATTTAAGGAGTTCCACTGTATTGGTGACATTTTGTCACCATTCCTCTCTCCTACGTACAGTCCTTATGGCAAATAAAGGAAAATGAGCTGTGCTTTCATAATGGTCTTCCATCTCTATAGATGTCACCTGAAGAGTATCCAAAAGGTCTGTCACAAATTACACATATTCTTGAAAATTAATTTACTTTTTTTTTTTCCAGAGCAGATAAAAATTCAGCTCTCTGGTCTGTCACAATTCCTGTGCGATACTAAGAAATCAGTTTTAAACACTTTGGCTATACCTAAGCTGCCTAAACTCTGGAGGTCCTCCTCCTTCTGTGGTTGGCAATGTGAGAAAAACTGAGAGCTGTGATGAGATCTAGCGCCTGTTTCTTGTTTTTCTCTGTGTGATTCCTGTGAAGGAATCCAGGGATGTAAGTTGAAAAAGCACCACACTGAAGTGGATAATGGTGGTTGATAAGGGAACCAGAACTAAGTTCTTTGTAGCATCTGTCACGCTATATACATGTAATTATTATCTTTGGATAATATAGGAATAATGTTAACTTTTTTCAAAGGAAGAAAGTAATGTTAGGAATAATGAACCTTTAATATACTGTAAAACAGAGGCCTTATACCTCTTTCAAAACATATTTATTTTGAAAAATCTGTCTCAAACATAGTTGTATACATATAGTTTTACAGTTGGACTTGATGATCTAAAAGGTCTTTTCTAATCAAAATGATTCTGTGGTTCTGTGAACCTGGACTATCAAGATTTATAGCTATCTAGTCACCCTCAGGGCACAAGTGCAATTGTGGCAGGCCAGTACAAATAACAAATGCATGTTGAAATGCAATGCTGTTAGCCAAGTTCAGATATGGTGGTGTTTTTCCCAGGGAGTTGAGTAGGAGTTCATCACTTTGCAATGTCTGTGAGTCATGCCAGGTAGCGCTGGCAGCCCTGCATGGCCCTGCAGAGTGCTGTGTGCCCAGCTGACCTGAGTCTCTCGGTGTCAAGGGCACGTGAGAAGCCTTTCCCTGGGCCAGGTGTGTGCAAGGAGGGAGTTCTTACAACCAGCCCTAGAGCCCTCAGCAGGCACAACGTTCAGGTGGGGTTATTGTTGTTTTATTGTCCAGCCCAGCTCTGCTTGGCAATTAGGATTGATAAGAAGTGTCTTAAGTCTTCAGTTGCTTTTAGTATGAATAATATTTAAAAGGGGTTTTTTGTTTTTCTGTTGCTCAAAATAATTTCATTATTTGTGGTTTTTTATTTGCGTTGTCTTGCCAATAACACCTGGGCTACTAGGTGAGGGTACAGTTGGAAACTACAGGAATAGCTGTAAGTTTTGCTGGTTTACCCATGACTGAAGCGTGACTAGTACTGAAGAGGGTTGGATATAACTGCTATTTGTATCTATGGAACTTGAATAGACTATGAGCAAAAAATTAAAAATAATGTTGTGTCCAAACCAATATTTTTGATTAGAGAAGTGGGATAAGGATCAATTCTGGGCAGAACGGTGGGTTAAAGACCAATTCTAAGAATCATCTATCATTGTCCCAAGTAACATAGGCCACATTTACTTTATCCCCTTTATGATTTGTGAGGAGTCATTTCCCTTAATTTGACATGGGGAAGACTGCTTACCTAATTTATCTTCTGTTTCAGTCCTGCCGTGACTGGTGGATCAGCTGAAAGATTGCAGCTGGCAGGCACAGCCCACACGTGCAGCCCAGCCCAAGCTGGGCAAAGCTGTGGGCCTGGCTGGAGTCTCAGAGGCTTTGGAGGTGAGACATGCTCACAAGAAGCTTCCCTGTCTGGCCTACAACCAGCACTGTGTGCTGCAGCATTGAAATCAGTTGCAACAAATGCTTGCCTTCTCCCCCAAATACCAAAAAAGTGCTATTGCTGTTGAGCCAATTTGCTCTGCACAGGAAGTGATGGGATGTGCATCTCTGAGAGGAGCTAGCACTTAAATCTGTTTCAACACGAGCTACACTGGATAAAGAGCTGTGAAGCAGAAAGAAAGGGAGGCAGAAATTCCTGTGTGTGCTTTCTCTGTTCCAGATGTGTGTGGCCTTGGGCGGGAAGAAAATCTTCCCATCCCATCTTAAAGTCACTGTGTCTTGCTTATGAGAAGAGCATAGACTTTGGAAAGTTGTTATTCTGAATATCTGTAAGCAGTTTTCATGCATTTCTTTCACATGTGCCATTTGCCACATAACTGAAGAAATTTTTTGGTAAATTTTGCTAAGAATTTACATAAAACTCCTTCAATTTTACTATATTAAAAAGCATTTAAATGTATGAAATGCCTTTTCATTATGAATCCATACTTTGTAAAACCTAGAAGCTGGTTTCCAAAGAGACTGCTGATTTGGATGTCCTGATTCCAGACAATCCAGACCAATTAGAAGCATCTAAAATTAATTGATTTTCAGGACTAATTAATAAGTATCGTTTCACTAAAAGGGTATTTCTTTAACATATTGCATGTTGGTATTACAAAATCATAGCCTGAGGTTTTAAGTTATGATGGAAAAGATATAATAGCTGAGGAAAAGGTATCATCATTCCTTAAAGAGCCAAATTGCCTTTTAAAATATGTTGTATCATGTTTCTTGGCTGGACTAATTCCTCCCATGTCACGGAATATTATTTGCATTCTCAGACCATGTCCAATTTAGTGATTTTTCTCTATTATACCATTGAAAATGCCTTTTACATACACATTATAGTACCTTGTATTTGCTTAGTACTGCACAATGAGTATATTTTCTAGGAAATGTGTATTCCCTTGTGTATTCCCTCTAATGCCCATGTATGTGGAGTAGGCATGTGTGCAGACATAGCAAAGCAAGCCAGCACTCCCACTCCCACAGATGCACTTCTGGGGCATTTGGAATTAAACCCATAAATATCAGGCAATGGGAAACTCCCCCTCTACACCTGTAGCTGCATTACCTATGATCATTGTTAAAAAAATAAGGTTGGACACAAGTTGCAACCAAGTCTTTTAAAATTTCCTTAATTATTCTATAATCAGAACTGGCTGATTTTAAACATGACTTGGACTGGATGTCGGCTTCATCATACATGTGAGCTCTCTCAAAGTCATACTGCCCTCTCTCATTACTATTCCTCCACACAGAGGAGGAAACTCTTCAACAAATCATCCCTGGGTCCCTTCTAGTTGACCGACAGAAACAGCTTATTTGATTCATATGAGGCATTTATATTGCCACACTTTATTTTGAGAGATGAAAAGAGCTGTCAAAATGCCTGTGTCATTCTGTTGACTGACAGGAAGCCTCAGATATAAACATTCTTACTGTGAACGTATAAAGGTAAAAAAAAGGCAAGGAGGAAGCACACTGCTCCTCTGGCCATTCAGTGTGCTCTCTGTGAAGAAAATTTACTGCCCTCAGTATTGTGCAATAACAATTCTTTCTTTACATCTGAGATTGCCCATTTGTACTCGTCAACCAAGACCTTTCTTTGCCTTATTGTCTCCTGCTTTCTTTCCTTTTCCAAGATGAAACTCCTTCTTAAGCAGTAATTGAATAGAGTGAGAATAAACTTAAAGACTTCAGAACCAGGAGGGTTTTTTTTATTACAGAGTTGCATAATTTCTTTTGTAAATTTATTTTGTAAGTTGATCTATGCATAAAACATGAATAAGCAAGACTAGGAAATACAGGAATCTTGATATTTTGGCTCAGTACCAGTCTCACAAACTTTTCATCACTTCATGCATCCAAACCAATCTAGAACTCCAGCCAGAACTTATCTATTTCTATATTCAGCCTATGGTGGAAAAAGAGGTCACAAATATTAACAGCTATTCCATAATGATAAGACAATGAAATTAAATACCTCTGAATAACTCCACTAGATTTTAATTATTTCCCCCCCCCCCCATAAGCCTGAGGAAATAAAACAAATCCCATTTAGATAGGCCAAGTTTTAGGGGACAGTTAATGACAGAAACAGTAATTACAGGAAGAGGTACCTCAAAGAGCCCGAGTTCCACATCAGTAACAAACTGTTACTGATGAATCAAGAAGATAAGACTACCTTTACGGACAAACGGGAAAGGGTCTAAAAACAGATATTCCTGTTAACAATGGGAAAATATCTGGAGAAATGCCAACATCTCATTTATTTGTGCAGTCTTTAGGGAAAAAAAGTACAATGTATGGTTGCCATGTTAGGAATATGAGAAAGCAAATTAGTAACTGAGAGGCTGTTCAAATGAAATCTATCTTAAAAGGTAGTATATATGATTTCCAGGATTCATCTAGTGATGAAGCTTTTGTAATGCTTATGTGGATGGTTTGGGGAAAAAAACCCACACGAAAGTGGATTTTAGCATATGAAAGAGAGAGAGCACAGCAGGGAATCTGACTTCCTGTCACATAATTGAGCAAAGTGTTGAAGGAGAAAAGGTATACCAATTTTCTGGTGGTAGGAGATGAGAAAGAGAAGGCTGCTGGGATCTGCAGCTGGCCTGTGCCAGAGGAATTTCTTTGTTTGTTACAGCCTTTTGAGCTTCCACCAGTTTGTTTCCCTGGGGGCAGGAGCTAAAACCTGTTGTGATGTGATAGTCCTTGACTTCCTGGAAGCTGCAGATAGCCCACCAGATGACTAACAGCCTCAGCACACTGGGCTGGCCAAACCACCTACCTCCTACAACCTCCTGTCACTCAATGGGCAGTGTGATAAAAACTTCCACTGCAATTCTAGGGGAATCATTGGGACTGCTGGGACTCAGTGCTAACACAATTTTTGGAGAGGGATGGATGGTTGAGCAGCTGTAAAACAGAAACAGGGATGAGAGTTCAGTGAGAACAGAAGTAGCAGACTACCTAGGTCTTGTGACAGCCCAGGGTGAGCTGAAAGTGGCAAATTCAGGCACGATTAACAGTGAACCCCACAAGTACATTAGTTGGAATTTTTGCTGCTTTGTAGGATGACATAGGCCAATGTGTAGAGAGAACTTGATGGTGATAGGAGGTATTCAATACAGCTGCTCTCTGTTGGCTGGAACTAGAACTAGACTCCCACAGGCACGGGGAGATGTATGTGTTCCTTGCTTTTGTCAACTGATAACTTCCTGGACTTCTGAATTAGGAGAGTCTTAAGTTTTTACCTCACCATAAAATGAAATGCCAAGAGCATCAGGTCTGTAATTTAACAATAATCATGAAGTCAGTAAGTGTAGCTTTGTTTAAGTAAGACCTGGTTAGGTCACATCTCTTAAAAGTAAATGAAAAGGAAAGATTAAAGTGGGTTCAGCAGCAAACAATTATCTTTGACCACATGTTATCAACTAGATGGCCTTATGCCTTTAAGTCTAGGTTAATTATGTTTTTTTCCAACAATATCCAATTACATGACGAATAACCTTGGCATCTAAGGCAGGAACCTCTGATATGCGTCACTTCTTACCTCAAGAAGACTGTTTATCTGAGTTATCAGTGCTGGCTGCTGAAAAATCAGCCTGCTATTGTTACATTCCCATTCAGAGCACGCTGTCTTCCAAAACATCCGAGCAGACCTGACAGACTGACAGCTGGGAGTACTTTGACATACTCTACCAGAGGGAACTCCTGGGGGGAATAAGCCAACTGCATTCATTGCACTTCCTCCTTTGTAGTGTGTGGTAATGTAGCTGGGGAATCCAGGGGAAGTCTCTTCTGTGAGAGACAAAGCAGCAAATACATATAGGAAATATTCAGGGCATATATTGCTGCTTTGCACTTATGTTACTCCAGGTTCTTGTTAGACCAGTGGCTGCAAATTACAAGGAGAAGAATATCTTGCACTATGGAAAAAAAAGACTTTTATATACAGGGATCACTCCACAATCGCTCCACAAAGAGAGAAGCTTTCAATTTCTGACTAGTCTTGGATCCCATAAGCAACAAAGACTGAAAAGCTTTATTAGAACAAGTGTGACCAATAAAGTATTTCCTAATAATGGACTAGAAGGTGATGTAGTTTTTACAGTAACATCTTGTACTGTCTTAGAATAAGAAGAGTCGCTATAATTGGAAAAAGGAGGCATGAACTTCATTACAAAATTGTTTGGGATATTCATTAGTAGAAATGGCTATTAGATATATATTATTTATTTATCAATTTAGCTATATAATACTCTAATTAACCTGGAATTTGCACTTTACATATATAATTCTTGTTTGAATCTTGGGTTAATGCTTTAGAAACATCTACTCTCCCAAAGAAAAATTATCTTCCCAGCCCTTTGCCAGAAAAAAATAAGCTTTTGACTCATAGCTAATAAAACTTTTGATAATAATTAGAGAATGTTGATGATTAGAAGCAGCCTACAACTGCTCTATATGTATATTGCAGATGAGATCTATCAGTCTCTGTTTCTTATTGAATGTGAAAACATGGCATAGGTCATCAAGATGTTACAGACTAGTTCCAAAAAATGTTCCTGAACTGGGATTGTGGAATTTCAAACAGGATTTTGTACTTACATCCAAGGATAAGACCCTGAAAACTCCCATTTCACTTTTGTTTGACATTGAAAATGTCCAACACTCTGTCTGGCCCAAATTTCAACCTTTTCTTTCTTGCTTTCTAACTTTAAAACCCAGTTGGTGTCTGAAAGTCTTGAGTGAGAGAGTACTCAAAAAATCCTAAGATTAAGACAGAGCTTAGAAGCCACGGGTGCTTTCATATTTCCATCCTATTGCAGCATATGGTGTACTGAGCAGGAATAGTCTGTCTATGCAATAAAAAATTCAAGGGTAGTTGTGTATGTGTGTGCAAGAGTGAAATGGGTTTGTAGTGTAATGGTTATGACATGCACCTAGGATGAGGGAGAATGGAAGTCCTATCTTGACTTCCACCTTCTGGAATGGAAGATTATTTATAGTCTTCTTGGATTTTATTACATGACGTTCATGGGGGAGATCTAGTCCAGAGACCACAGTTTAGGAGAGCATCTTCAGTAGTGTGTGATTTTAATTGAAGCAGATTAAGCTATAATTTTAAAATTTAGTTTATTTTTGGCTTTTAAAGTCAGCCTTTTTTACTCAATATTTTTTTAAATTTTAGATTTAAAGTAGCATTACAGTATCTCTCTATGGTTAAAAAATTGGTCAGGTGCTTGTGAGCCAAATGAAATGACTGAGAGTCCTCAAGTGAGCAGGGACTGTTTGCAATGAGTTTGTTCATATTCATTTTCTAACTGGTTGATAAGCTATATACAGATGCTTTCAAAGTCCCACTGGGATTGGAGTGACTGTTTCAATACTTAATAATTTTAAAAGACTGAACCTGCACTTTTCCAGTTCCAGTGTTGCTGCCTTATTTCGTGGATACAAATTTGATACCCCGTTTGAATCAACATTTGCGCTTCTGAGGCAGACTCAGATTTAAATTGTTGTGATGTTTTGCTTTGGAAAAATTACAAACAACTTGCTGCAAAGTCTTGCATTACACACCAGCCAGCACTTTAGGGTAGCTTTATAATGACAAGGAAAATATAGACAAAGAGCTGTTCTACCAAGAAAGATGCATTCATTCGGGTGGTCTGGCTTCAGAAACTTGATTAAAAACAGCTTCTTTGTTTGTTTGGTTTTGCCATAGTCAAAGGGTAGCTGGCAAGTGTTTGTGCACCAGCACTCATGGGAGAAAACAGACTGGAACGTGGGAGCAGGTGTTGCATTGGCCAACTTGAAACAGAGGGAAGATGACTAAAACCCTCCTTCATTCTCATCCCCTGCCAAATTAAATCCAATTTAGAGCAATGTGTTGCTACACATTGCACCAACAATTAAAGAGGATAAAACTCCTGACTTATTTATTTTAAAACTGAAGAAGTCCTGTTTTACAGTACCATAATGACTGCTCTTGCAAAAGAGATGCTACAGGACCAGTGAGCAAAGGGCATTAAGAGCAGAATTTTATATCTTTTCAAGCAGACAGCTCCTCCATAAGCAGGACACTCACAAACTGCACAATAGCGCTGATCTACAGCTGACAAAGGCACTACATCAGCTCCATCCCTCCCCTTACGTCATCCGTGTCACTGTGGTAATCCAACTCGTCTTCCTTTTTGTCAGATAAGTTTCCTACCAGAAAGCTGGGTCACTACAGATCTTACTTGTTAGCTCTAAGTGAACAAGCTCAATAAGGAAACATGGTAGAAACCAAAATGTTGGCTACAAATTATTTTTATCAAAAAATTCCTGATTTTGTCTATTTGTCAGAGTGGTTTAGTGCTCATTTTCTTCCACTGAAATGAAATTTCAGTTTTCATCTGTAAATACTGGATTCACAGCTGCTACAGGAATTTCTCGGGTGAACCTTAACATGTCTGTCTCTTTATCCCCTTTTCTTCTGTGTCTGAGGTTACTCAGCCAAGCTGAACCTGCAGTGAGCTGTCACCAGGGACTCCAGTCATACACTGGAGTAACTCAGTGAGACACACAGTGATGCACGTCCCACATAACAGACTGAAGCACACAGACCTTTAACAACCCTGCCTTTTAAACACCACATCAACTTTTCATTTTTTTCCTGAATCTAAAGTTTGTTACCAGCCAAAAGATTTCACTAAAAGCTATTGGACTTGAGTCTCGAGTTTTCATCTGAAATGTAATTATAAGATCTAATTTCAGGAAGACGATTTTTGTCAAATATTTCTGAAAAATTCTTCTTCCAGCCAGCTTAGGTGTACACTTGCTATCAAAAACAGGCAAGTTTTTTAGTGGAAAAGAAATGGGCATAGTGGCAGCAAAAATAAGGACAGGAACTGAATGATGGGTCCTGCCTATGTGAACCTGTATTTCTGGTGTAGCTACCACCAATGGAGTTAAAAATGTCCATAATATGAGATTGTGCATCACATCTTGTTACTCTCGAGGCAACTTCAGCAAGAATATAAAAACCAGATGGATAAAGGTGCTAGTAGCTTAGCAATTCCCGCAGATGATCTTTCCATTTCAAGGAGGATGATTTCTGGCAGGACAGTGTTAGAGGGATTTATTCTGTTTTGCAGAGGGAGGGCTTGAGGCTGCACAGCTGCCAGCCTAAAACCTTTCTAGATCTACTACTGGAAATTTATTTAAAATTAATTCAGCAACACCCTCCCCCAACAAAGATTAGGAACAAAAAATGTCAAGTCGGAAATGTTCAGGGTGAAGAGAGAATTGTGGTGCTTCTGATTAAAATCAAAATCAAACTCTCCCTCATTCCATTCTAGGATTTCAGAAAGCTTTCCAGCAAACATCTGCCTCCAGTTTCCTCTTTGTTTATTCAGTCATCAATTATCAAGAGACTTTTTATTTCGTCTCAAAGAGCTGCACAATTTGAAGCAACTGTGGTATCTAAGATGGTTCTGCCTAAACCAAACACAGATTCCTTCATGGCACAGAGAAACTGGTTTGGATTAAAATAAAAATATCCAAAACCAACAACATTTTCTCTGTAAACTGTTCTGAGGGCTATTATAATGTCATTTTTCCCCGTGAAACAAATAATACACAGACTTCAAAAGCCCTGAGTCTTGTTCTCAAACAACAGAAAATAAATGAGATTTGACAACATGATTTATGATGCTTCCATTCCACTTTTTTTTTCTTTTTTTTTTTTTTTTTTTTTAGAAAAGTGAAATATGTTAATAATTAAAGTAATGCAAATTTGGATTCTTTTGGCTTCTTAAGTATTAGGACCTGCACTTGCCTCAAGAGCCCTCTAGGACAAATGTACAATGACAGCAGTTACACTTGTGCCTTTAATGTGGTAGCTCCCTGGACGTATTATTACCTGTGATAAACCAGTGGATTAATGTCTGTGTTACACTCCCTGCTGATAACAAGAAATTACAATGAGGCATCTGCCATTCATCTTCCCTTTCCAGAAGAACTTAATCAGTGACTACCATTGTGGTTACATCATGTAGCTGCTAGCTGGGGATTCAAATAATTTATGCTACCCCTTAACTTACCTTCACATCTTCACAGCTCCTTCTGTGGGAGAAGTTCCATGGTGATTTAAATTGAATATTTACAGAATGGCTGAGTGTGTTGCCAACTCTATTTGAGGTTTACAAAGCAAAGTAAATAATACCAGTTTAACAATGATGTTTCTGTACCACAGATACTGCCCCAAGTTTGTAAAAATAAAACTTCTGATACCAATAGTTAAAGGAATTAAGTTCCGTTAGAAAATCTTCACAGGACAGCTAGAGCCAAGGGAAGTAAAATTCCCATCTCTTTCTTAGACAATGACCTTTCTCTTGACAAGTGCCTGTCTCTAATCATTGAGGTTCCAGAGCATTCAGGGCCTTGACTGAAATATAGCTCATGGGGTGGAAATGCACAGGCTTCTTTTTAAGAGCATGTTCATACACTATTTATTAACAAAACAATAAGACAAACTATATATATATATATATATACATGGGCTTTCTTTACATATTGCTTTCTAACTGTCTGAAAAGACATTGAAAGTAACGGTTATTTCTTCTGTCAGTAGGGTAATATACTTCTTGATATGATCATGTTACACATTTCTGGTATCAATTAATTGCACTGTTTTCAGATGGAGAAGTCAATACTAGTCCACTAATCCTTGCTTTCTTCTAAGTCTGCTAATAAAGTGTATGATCCCAGTATTTTTGAGTCCTTTCATTACCACTCTTTGTTATAAAACAAAGAGCTACATCAATTATAATTTTCCTATATAAGCCTGAATAAAATGTGAGGATCTCATTATTGTATGTCAATAAGGAAAGTTCTTCAATATGAATAATTCCTGTGAATTAAGTGTTAAATTAAATTTCTCTGTGTTAATCTATAAACTTCATGTAAAAACCTGATCTAGACTTAAAAATCATTTTACCTTATGTTTCAGAAAAGACAAATTTCTCATTGGACTAAATCACATTTGCCATTCCTCATAAACCTGTCCTGTCCATGTGAGTGTATAAGACAAATATCTGATAAAGTTGTAGGCTGCATGCACTAATTGATGGCATGCATACTTGAAGTAGGCAAATGATAAACACATTTACAACCCATCATAAATTATGAATTATATACATCCTAAACATCCTCAGTTGAATCTTAACTGAGCTGAAGGGTCCTGAAGGTATTATGTGGCTACAGAAGTCTGCATGTTAGAGCAACTGTTGGATTGGAGTCCCAATGGGTATTGACTCTCTGTCAAGGTTCAGAGAAGCACAAGCACAAGAAGAGCAAATTGGCTGAGTTAAACAGCTGCAGGAGAGGTCCCCAGGTCTGCACTGTGCATGCTTTGGAGGATTTTGTTTGGACTACTTCTAATCTATGTCCATGGATTAGATGTCTAGTAGCAGCTGGAATGCACTAAAAGCGCTCCCAGAGCACAGGGCTTGCTCTATTACATGTGAAAGTTGTTCAGTTTGTCTATTCCAAGACTGTTTCATGAGGCAAATCAGAATTTGCACTGTGTTGGGATAGGATCTCAAGAGCACACTCCTGACATGATTTAAAACACTAACGTGTACACTTTCTTTACAAAAATGAGTACCCTCCATAAAAGTTTTACTGTGGATTGATATTCACAATGTTATGAAAATCAAAACCATATTTGACACAATAATGGCAGAACTTAGTCTTCATATCTAAAGATTTCATTACAAATCAAATTTTCTTCCCATGGGACAGCATGCTGGATCTCCTAAGCATTTGAAAGATCCCTTGTCATGTTTTCAATTTACTTAATTCAACTCAAAATCAGGAGCTATTCAGATGTCAGAAAAGGTCCTGCAGCTATGTCAAAGGGAGAGAGAGAGAGAAATGAAGACTTCACAAAAGCAATGAGGAAAAGTATTCTGTTAATAAAAATGATTTCCCACAAATACTTTTCTACAAATATCCAGAAAACTCGAGACTTGATTTTATGTTAAAAAAATTATCTTGCAGGTGAGGTTGATTAGCCTATTTTTATATTATTCCCTCAACTTTAAACCTGAGAGCTTTGAATGCCATGAAACACAGTAGCTGTACTCCAGGAGTAAGATTATTCTCCCCCAACTTCTCACATCCACACTTCAATTTCTTGAGGAGCCAATAGAGAGAGTAGGATTCCTCAGACCAGATTTAGACATCTGTTTTGCAATGATCTAAGTCTGAAGGAAGTACCTCTTTCTTTTTCTTTTCTGCTATAAAAGGGATGTTTAGATGATGCCTGTAGACTTTACAATTAAAGGTTTTTTACAGACGTTTACAGACATTCTGCTAGATGAATTGCATCCCAGCTGTCTTCAGCATTATTTCCTCTGCAGAGCAAGAAGAATGCCCTGTGTGGGAATTCCTGCAGGAGAACTTTTCTGTAAGAAATACATTAATTTCTTAACATAGCCAGCTGCGATTCAGAAATTCCGTTTCTTGTTGCTAAATAGAATTTCCATCATTTACTACCAATATTCACAGTCACACTCCATGATTTCAAAAGCCCAATCTCAAGTGTTTGGAACAGATCAGTGCTTGAGCATGCACAGTGCTAGACACTGTGACTGACCTGGCATGGAAGCTTATTTCAATCTACTCATTTTTTGGCCGCAGTGAGAATATGTAAGTACATGCTTAAGTAGTTTGATGGTCAACAGATGATCTAAGAAAACAACTAAATGCTTTAAGAAGTATGAGAGGCACAAGAAGACAACAGATTATAATTAAAAAATATATTTTAATGTTAAAAAAATTTAAAAAGGAAAAGGAAGGTAAAGCTATCAAGGCAAATTCGCTACTCAGCTAACCAGGCAAAAGAACAGCAGGGTTTTGATTTGGTAGCTTTATTTTTTATACTAGAGGTGAAAAAATTCCTATAAATATTACACTGCCAATACTCAGTAAGAATGTTAAAATTACTAACAACAGTTCAGAACAGCAAAATTTTTAAACTCCAGAATATGAGGCATCTTTATAATACATAGCAGAGAAGAATATAGGAAAATCCCTTCTTAACCTGAGAAGTTTATGAGCACATATAGCCAGGAACAGAGTGCTTGAAAGCAAAGGAATTCCATGGTTTTCTCAGACATAAATCACTCTTACTAAGGGTAGCTGCACAGTAATCTGTAGGACATTGCAGAGACTGTGAAATTTCAAGTTATCACCAAGTAATAATTAAAGAAGCAAAGATTAGTTGCTAGAGATGAGCTAAAACCATGAATTATAAACCTAAACCTTTTAAATTTAATTTTGAAAAATTCAGCTCTGGAGATTTCATTATATGTATACTATCATGAGGAATGGTTGATGTAAAACTGTGAATAAGTGTTTTCTTCTCCAATTTGGTCCCCAAGTTGGAGTTTTTTTCTCCCCTCCCCATCTTTTGAGAGAATTTTATTGTAGCAGTATGGTTAGTCACAGCAATTTTCTGTACAGCAAGTACTTTGGGTGAACACAACCCACTCATAACACTTTGGACAAAGAAGATGGGAAACTACGTGAATGCAGTCCATGTTTGGGCACAAGGTTAGGCATGAGGAAAAATCAAACTGTGAGGAAGCAGAGTGAATAGGCACAAGCAGACTGAATAGGCACTTGAAATCTATTTTCCAACAGGGGATCAGCAATAACTCATGTGACAAATACCATGAAACAACATATGAGATCATCTCGAGTAAATCAATCAAGCCACTGTTCCTCTGCTTTTCTAAGAAGTGCTTAGTTTAAAACAAAAAGAAGGAAATGTCCGTGGAACAAAATTCATGATTCTTCTTGTCTTACATGAGTGTGCTTCCCCACATGCCAGGGGCTGTTTCTTACCCTCCTGGAGTCATACCCAGCATTTGCCCTTGTGCACGGTCAACTGATGGAACAGACTGCTCTTAATCCCAACCTGTGTTGCCTTTATTTTGGTAGGTAAGAAAAAAGTGAGTGCTCTGAGGTTTAACTATCTTAGGATGATGAAAGTTCAGAATTAAAAGGTTAACCTCTCACTAGATTATCACATAAATGGGCAGCAGAATGCAACCCTTCTGTTTGCAACATGCTTTGGACAAAAAGGGAGACACTTGGCTTTGCAGTCTGAATTTGCAAGTATTTGTAGCCATGCTTTGAGTGCAGCTTCTGGATAAAAGAAATGAGACATGGAAACTTGTAGCTTTTTCTTAAATTCTCTATCTAAAAGGGTTTTGATAGAAAGGGAAGAACCCTTTTAGATAGAAAGGGAAGCTGAAGAGTCAGGGGGTTGGGATATTTCTAGCTGGAGAATTGGAGGGGTTTTTTTAATCATCTCTTGAGGTTTTGGATCTCAGCTGGATCTCCTGGTCCAAATGAATGGCTTTTGCAGACATGGGCTACACAGTAACACTCTTCTCCATGAAGCCGTCATGCTGTGCTTACATTATATAGATAGATGATGCCAAATCCTTATTACTGCATTCTCTACAAGTGCCCTGACACTCCCATCTCTTTCCTGTACCAGATTCAGACATAGGATAAAACTATATGTGATTCAAGTTAATCTTTATGTGATAGAAAGCCAAGAATCCTAAATTTCATTTAGAAAAGTGTTTTGTATGCATGCTCAAAAGGACAAGGCCAGTTTTTGTCTCCTTCAGCACCCTTCTGAAAGGTAGAATACTGCAAGAGAAGTAGTTTCAGTCTGACCTGATTTACAGGACAGAACAGGATAAACAGGTGGTCACTGTCACTCAACTACCAGCCTATATAATTACCTAAAATAGTAATTAGATAGAAATTAGTTGAATAATAAGATGCTATTAGAGAACTGCTCTTTAAAATATTCTTAGGGCATCAGAAATTTGAATTTAAAAAAAAAAAAAAAATTTCTTCCCCAAATTAATCAAATAGTCATGAAAGTAAAAGCTGGATTCGATATTTGCATTCTTTGTGGGTTTAGGCAAAAATCTTATCATAGTAAAGACAAAGAGTTCCTGCTTGCTTAGCCTGAAACTGTCACATGATGATGAAGTGGCACAATGGTGGCATGTGTACACCATAGAGCTCTTGACAAAGGAGTTGCTGTTGTGACCTCATGCCTGCTGGTTTGCCACTTTTTGTCTCCAAGCACTACTCCCATGTAGGCAGCCTGGCATCTTGGCCTTCCACATCAGGCATGGGGTGATACCCCTTTAGGCTGCTCTGTGCTAGTATGGCCAACAAGTCATGAGAGTTCTCGGAGAAAACAGGTGAGGTTTAGAAAGTATTGCATTTCAGGAAGATACAGTCAACACAGGGAGCAGGTCTTAACTAACGTGAAGGAGCAATAAGCCTCTGTTTCAGTGGCGGTAAGGACACAGAGAAACCACTTTTTAAAATTCATTTACAAGCATAGTTGAAATATCAGGAGTTAAGTCTTATTTTTAAATTGTGCTAATATACTGGAATGCTATTTTAGAGGAAAAAGGGAAAAGTGTTAGAAGTTATTTGAAAATCTCTACTCAGTTGGGTAGAAGAATACAGTTGCATAGGTCCTATCTATACAATCCTGTTCTCATCAGAATAAATTGTTGGTAGAGTGGCAGTTGGAATATGAAATATAAGTGAAAAGCCTGAAGCATTGACTTATATGTTAAAATTTGAATTTATCTACATTAACAGGATATCAAAAGGAAACATGGTGTTTATCTTTCTGTATGCATTCACACCATTGCTTTATAAATGGAAAAAACCTGCTTCTCTTCATCCTGTGTTGAAAGTTGCTTGTGGAATAGAAGCCTATCTTTTTGTAGCAGATATCCTAAGCCTCTCCCTTCTGACAGCTATGAAATTCTGAGTAATCCTGATGGGCAGTGTGGCAATGAGCATGGATTTCTTGCTAGTCAGTGTAGATTTTAGGCCTTTTCCCCATAAATATGTTGCCTAATTTCACAAAAGTTAATTCATGTGTTTATTTGCATCTCATTTGCACAGATAGAATTCTAAGTCTGCATAAGGTCAAGTGCAGGTGTAAGTCTTTGAGTGACAGGGATATAAATAGTCCATATATTTGGCTATTTAGAACCCCATTGCTCATGCATGACTATCAGTTGCAGCAGAAGTTTTGCGTGTGCAAGAGATAGAAGGTCACATTTCAAATGATGTCAGCGAGAGCTCCAGGAACAGCTAACAGGTTCTTCACCAGTACAGAATCATTTAACTAGATGCCTCATTTCTTTTACTCCTTTTCCTGTAGGGCAAGTTGACACATTTAATTACTCTTCGGTGTTTTTACCCATTAAGTTATTTGGTTATTTACCTGATCAAGTTTTGCAAAGTAAGTTGTAATATATTTTTTTCTGCCACAAGTGAAGGTGCCTTCAATTGTTATATAAGGCAGGGACCAGCCAGCCAGAGCCTTGCCAGTACCCCTCTCTTCTGGCTTTCAACACAGTTGTTATTCCAGTAATGTCTCTCTCTCTCAAGCTGTGGCTGCCAACTCTGTTCAAATGTGTGGTGGTTTCCTGCTGTGGGCAAAGAGCCACCAAGACTGAAGCTGGAGCCACAAAACTAATTTCATGGCTAAATGCCGATTCCTTTACCCATAACTCTTCCTAGGCAAG
This sequence comes from Certhia americana, assembly GCA_018697195.1. Classification (NCBI taxonomy): domain Eukaryota; kingdom Metazoa; phylum Chordata; class Aves; order Passeriformes; family Certhiidae; genus Certhia; species Certhia americana. The sequence continues at coordinate 63,123,000 of CM031859.1, forward strand.
AAATGGTGGAAGTATGCCAAAACCCAAAACCTTTCTGGGGGATGGGGAAGGTAGACACCTCTCTGTGCTGGAATATGAAAAAATTTGTTACCTCACAGCAACAAGGTTATGTACTAGCAGTCTGGAGAATTAAAAAAAAAATTAATTTTAATTTTTTTTATAATTGCTTTTTGTTGTAGTTTTTGATTAGTTTTAAGTGGCTATTTGTGAGGAAACTACTTTTATTCCAAGCAAGGATTCATCTGTCTGCTTTTGCAAGGATTAAGACTGCACCAAATGGGAAACAAAACTCAGCCACATCATTCCTGTCTGCATGGAATTTACAGTAATGAAAAGAAAGCACCTCAGCCTTTTTCCATGGGGCATCTGGAAGGCTTGTGTTTTCATCTTATTAACCAGCTCCTTAAGGAGGGCAATTCACATTTCCCCTGGAAGAATTTCTACAGACAGCAAAGTTGGCCAACAAGAGATGTGACCTCTTCAAATCTGCCCAGCATTTCATTAAGGAGTAAAGACTAAATCTGGTGGTGAAAGCCTGCTTGCTGGGGTAACAAACTAAATAATTTGCACTTATCATCAATTCCCCTTACTTCACTATCATCAATCAGGTTGAACAGATTAAAACCAAAGAGATTATTGAATTTTGTATGTGTTGTGATGGGTGCAACTGTCTATTTTCTGTACAACATATGGAAAACCATATCTATTTTGTATAAACAGGTAATCATTTATATAAACAAAACTGCATACATATTATATATATATATATATATATAATATATATGTTTCTTTTCTAGTTGGCATGCCTTTTTGCTCCTGTGCTAGTCCTAGAGCCAACTATGGAAATTGATTTTTTCCAGGACAAATTCTTAAAACTCAGTGTTCTGCCATGTAGAGGTTACTGAGTTAACTTTGTTAACTGAGCTAGTTAAGGAAGTGAGAACTGGTTAAGTTGCCTTAACTTTGGACTCTTAAAAGCTCGTATGTAATCCTTCTCAGTAGAGTTAATTAGCTTAGGCATCCTACCAGCAATTTCCACAGCAAACTAACCCAATTATCTCTGCATGATATGACACTGTGTCATGCCTGAGCCCAGAATATGTCTGTCTGCATATGGGAAAAATTGACCTCAGGTTGTGCCATTGAAAATAGTGGGTGCTCTAGGGAGAATGATAGTTCCCTTCTGCCTTTCATAATATGAAGTTCTAGACTGATACCTACATAGTGAGTACATTTCTATAAATTTCTCATTTTTTTTGCTAACTATTATTTTAAAGTCAAAATCATTAAAAGTAAGGAGCATGAGGAGCCCAGGGTTCTAAGTTCCAGAATGCAGCATAAAGCAAATGTCCTTTGACATCCTGTTGAGCATTATCAAACAATTTTTTCATGGCCAAGTGCCCTCACTAACTTGATAACAGTTCCGATTGTCTTTTTTGCCCTGGAAGTGCTGATGATCTGCCATTATCTCCTGACAGACTTGGAAATTCAAGGGAAACCTCTGATAACACACTTCTATTGACAGTGTGATATTTTCATTACTTGTATTACTGTAGAACTTCAACTTCTCATTGTACTTATAAATTTATTCTTTTTCTTCCTCAGAAGTGAGGAAGCACTTATCTTCCCATTTTTTGAAAGAAAATATATGTGCAGATTTCAAAGTCTTATCCAATGCCATACTCAAGGAAGCTGTGATATATTTAGGATCTGAACACTTCAGGTCTTCAAAAGTCTAAGACGGGCCACTGATCAACTTTCTTCTGTAACAGTTATCAAAGTTGTGTTGCTTTAACTGGTATAACACATTGTTCTGGTTTTGACTGGGATAGAGTTAATTTTATTCTTTGTAACTGATACAGTGCTGTGTTTCTTATTTAGTATGAGAAAATTGTGGATAACACACTGATGTTATAGCTCAGTAGAGCTTGCTCTAAGTCAAGGACTTTTTGGTTTCCTGTACTCTGACTGTGAGCAGGTGCGCTGAACTTGCCAACGGGATATTGAAATCATACAGCAAAATGATCAGGAAATAAACCTGTGTTTCTCTGTGTGTGCGTGTGTGTGCGTTGGGTGGGAGCTGCTGATCACTTTGGTCAGCAGGTAGTGAGCAGTTGTGTTATGCATCACTTGTTTCTTTTGGGTTTTATTCCTCTCTCTCTTTTTCATTACTACTATTATTATTGTTGTTGTTATTGTTATTATATTTTATTTTGTTTCTATTATTCAAATGTTCCCGTCTCAACCCACAAATTTTAGTTTTTTCTGATTCAGCTCCTACTGTGGGGGGGAAGTGAGTGGCTGCATGTTGCTTAGTTGCCAGCTGGGATTAAATCACGACACAGATAAAACTATAAAGAGACAAGCACAATATAAAAATTAAGAGGGAGAACATAATTTTCTGTAATGACTTTAGTGCAGATAATTACACTAATACTAAACATATTCTGGTCAGAGCACATAGCTATTATCTTTTATATCCTCAGGAAACTCTGCTGAGTGACCATCTCATTTTGGGGTTTTTTTACACTTGAATTATAAATATCCATCACTCTGATGCTGAAAGATGGAGCATTAAATTGATTCTATGCTCTTAATCTCAGGTTGAGTGAGAACTAGTCAGTGCCTTGAAAAGTCACCTACTTTCACTCTAGGAATTGCAAGCATTTTGGCATTTTTTTATCTATTATCTACTGTTTTCATCTAGCAGGAAAACAGGATTTTTACTGCAAACCCCTCTTCCTCAACCTTTATAGAAAAAGTACTTCATAGTCCACGTTACCTCAAGGAATGTGGACTCAGTGGCGAGCCTGTCATTCCTTCTGAAAACCTTTGAATTTGAAGCTAGCCCAGAACCAGTAGTATTAACCAGATACAGACATTTTCTGACAAAACCAGCTACTACCATTTTTGAGTACAACTCGATAATGTGCAGTTTCAGGTATGGACTGATCTTTCATCAAAGATCCCTGAAGAAACACAGTCAGAACTCCAGGCTTCTGTGTTTCTTTTCTTACTAGGGTAATTATCCTCTAGCAGTTGCTGGGACTTGCCCTCTAGATTTCTGTCAGCTCTGTGTCACTGTTATATCAAATGACAGCGTGACAGTTTCAGCATATGTCAAAGATGGAGCAGCCAAGAAAGATGTCCCTCTCTGAAGGCATGCTGTGCTTTGTTCGCTGGTTACACCCACAGACATTAATAATGTCAGCTTTGCATTGATCAGTGACAAACGGTGTTACATTCTCTTGGAAATTCAGTTCCCTTGTAAAATATGAGACTGGGCACTGCACGACACATCCAACACAAAGTCTTAGGCCTTTTTGGCTGCACAATTTCTGGTTTCTGCCCTACAAATTCAGTATGAAATGAGAGATGTCCAGAATGGACACCCTCTGGCTTTACAGCACTACCAGAACCACACAGATGTGATAAATTGAGATAATGGAGCTTGTCTCCAGTAGTCACTTGGAGAAACCATAGTTTCTGTTGTGTTTGTATTTGTTGGTTTCTTCTTCCCACACCTCTTACAGAGTCAGTTCTAGAATATACGAATTGCACTTAGAATAGTTTCAGTTCTGTATGTGATTTGGAATACTACCTTGAGGTGAAATGAAAATTTCTATATTATATATGACACTACAGTCCTTAATTTGTAAGCGACACTGAAAAATAACAATAGCAGTCAAAGTATTTTTTTAATACAAGAGATGTAACCTCTGAGAATCAGTGACACCTTTGGCATGTGCTCTTGGAGTAATTTTTAGAATCCTAGCAGTTTCCTTGCATAACATGGCATATGTTCTCATTCTTGTACATGTGTATACTACATAGATAAGAACATATGTAATGGAAACAAGGTCTTGTTCTACTCACTTCTGCTAAAGAATTGTTTGCACAAAGAGGGACATCAAACTCCCAATTTTTGACTGACTTGCTCTAAAAATTCCAAATGAAATGATGAACCAACCCATGCAGAAGGGGTTTTTTTGTTCTCCTCTCTCCCATCTCCCATCTCCCATTCTTCCCCTTAATGCATAATAACATTTGCATGGATATAACTTCCTTAGAACTAGAGCATTAGGAACTCAATTGTATTTACACCGTAGATTATAATTGGCATGCTAAAGGATCACAAGTGTATCTTTTTTTGTCAGCTTGTTCCATTAAGGACTTCTAACCATGGATCATTGATGTAGCAGATCATTATGGCCCATTGTGTCAGTTCATCTGTTGGGATCTGTGCACTACAAGCGTGACAGATTTCCTCTGCAGCAATTATAGTCTGTTGTGACAATAGGATTTAATGAATATAAACAACAAACCACATAATCTGTTATTACAGAGCACAGCTATGCACCCAGATGGGAATTAGGTTCCTAGGCATTGCTAGTTGCAGTTTTAAAAATTGTGGCTATTTCAATCTGCACGTTATTAGATGCAATGCTCTAATTTGCAGCATATATTGATCTTTTTCCTGGCAAGTCAATGATCTTCAGAATTTAAGGCTTAATCCTTAAGTGTTCTGTGATTTCATTTTTTTCCTGAGTAAACATTATCTCTTAGGGTTTTAAACACTTACTCCCTGTGTTTCACTGTGATACTAGCCATGCTATTAGTGTTTCAATGCTAGCATTGTAGACAAGAAAAACATCCAAAATTATATTGGTCACAGAAATTAATGAAACATAGCAGAATATTTTTTATTGTTTCTAAAGAATAGACATTTCTACCTAATATGAATCTTTATAAAGCTACACCAGTGCGAATATGTAAAATCACACTGACTGAAATTTCCTTGACTGATGCAGCTGAAGGTCTGCTCTAGAGACTTTTGATACATGCTAGTGGAACTAATACTGTCTTTAGAAATACAGATTTTTAGCTTTTGAATATGAGTTCTGGGCTTCAGCTCATCAGAGATTCCAAATACAGTGTTGCTACTGCTATATTTTCATGTGTGCACATAGACACTACTGGAATATATGTACTTTTTAAAAATAATTGGAAGTTCATCATAAAGAATTGGAAGTTCATCGTAAAGAATATGTTCATGGGGACTACATGTGGATGAGCTATGTAAACGCCATTGTGGATCATCATGATCATTATCATGTACTTTTAAGAAGAAATTCCCAATTAAACATATTTCCGTATTCACACACTTGAATAAAAAAGGGAAGAGATTCTTACCCTTACCTAGCATGCGAACACATTTGGCATTCTGGTCAGGACTATCAAATGAGATTTCTCCGCACCTCTGGGGAAAAAAAGATATATTTCATTAAAGACTCTGTGATAGTACCCCTGTACTCATTCTCTGATACCTCTCTTTATGTTTTGGAACTAGAGATGTTCAAGACACATTGTAAAAACATCAAAATGAAAGCCTTTGCAAGTGCCCAAAGTCTGAGGTTTTTTTTTTTTTCTGAGAAAAAAATGGTGGTTGCAAATGTGCCAGGATGGGTCAACATTGTACTCCAGGGTGTTTGCTGAGGAAAACTCAAGGTAACGTCTTGCTGCCTTTGGATCTGTCTTAAGCTAAGACTGATGTCTGCCCCTATCATTGAGGGTGATTGTCTCCCTGTATATTCCCAGTCAGGGAACATCATTAGAGTTGTGAACAGAATACAGAAGTGTTAGGTTGTTTTCAAACACAAGGTACCATTTTTGAGTTTATGCAGACACACCTGTCAGTTTATCTGCCAGGAGAAACATAATTGGTGTGGCTCATGGGTCTGATCCAGTTTCAATTAAAGACAATCAGCGGACAGATCTCACTAATTTTAGTAGTGGTTTCTTCAGGTGCTACATAATAGATTCAGTTTCGTATCACTACACTCAAAGCTCAAGAGAGGGGCTTAAAGACAGCCTCATATTTTCTAGGTAAAAGTGGTCTATACTTCCCTATTTACGTACTCATAGTTTTGGTATCCATGACCAAATGGGAATAAAAATAGAGCGAGTAAAGTTTGGGAAAATAGCTGTCCATTTCCCTTCCTCTTTCTTTCTCTCTCATATGTACTTTCTTCATTTCAGCACCTATGGTGAAGTTGTTAGAATTGGGTTTGGGGGTTTTTTTGCTTTTTTTCATTAATGAAGGTGACATTGCAGCAAATATTAAAAACTACAAATCACATAAATAAATAACCTTACAGCATCAAAGAAGATGAAACACAGCAGCAGTTTCATAAATGAACAACACATTTGGAACTCACTATTGTTAAAAAAACTTTTCACCTCCCTCACACTGAAATAAACACAAATAAACAAACAAAAGTCCCACACAGAGGCTTTTCATATATCAGTACATCTAAAAAGAGCAAACAGATGCCTGTATTAACTTTCCTAGGTGGGCGCACATACTACAGAAACATTGAAAAAGAAAAACAACATCTTGCATTTCAAAGTTAATTTTACGAATGTTCTTATACCAGGTCCCTGTCAAGAGAATCAGAAGCTTGATATTTGTTCTCCTGAGAAGAATGCTAAAATATAGGCATCTTTTCAGTGAAGTCTCCCAGCTGCTTCTTCTCAAGCAAGCATACTTAGACAAACACAGATGGTAGAAATCCTGTCAAAATTCACTGCCCACCTCACCTCTGGAATTACAGTGCTCTGTGAAAACCTTTGGGTGTTTTTCATTCAGTCCCTCAGAGGTATTGTCTGTTCCAGACATATTTATATAAACATTACATTTCAGGCTGGCAAATGGGTGTCTTGCAATACCTAACAATACTCACCAGTCCTAGTGTTATGAAATTGGCAAAACAGCTAACGTTCCCCAGAGCCAACAATATCCCACAGGATCCATTGTGATGATGGATGAGCTTTGAAAACTTTGCAAGTAAGATTCAGATAACTGTATACAAGTTCATAGCCTTATCTGAATTCTCTTTATGCCTGCAGTCCACAGAAGTGGTTGAAAATCATGTTATAACAGTCAGCCTAGGAGATTTTTCACTGCTTCCACTGCATCTGGAAATACCAGGAGAAAGAGCTTCTGCAGCAATTTCACTTCTGTTGTGAGTAAAAGTTCATAGGCGCATGTCAGTGGGATGAAAAAATAGACTGTTACCAAACTGCTCAGAGTATCTGCAAAAGACCTAGTTGGATCCTGGATGTGTAAAATGGCACAGAAATATGGCAGGAACTCACTTTTGCTCATCCAAAGAACAGAGTTTTTGTGCATTTTTGCTGTTAGCAAATGTTTCCCATGAACAAGAAGTGAGGAATGATTTCAGGATTTAATTTTTAGGATTAAACTGGGATTTACCACAAGTGCTATGAATTCCTTCCAGGGCTGGGTAAGCTTCCTCTGCCCTTTTCCTGTTCTGGCTTACTTTCTTTTCCCGTTTAGGTTTGTTCTGCCTGCTTGTACATCATGGTTGGTACTGTGAGATGTGGCCAGAAGTCTCTCCAGACCCAATCCATTTCCAAACTAATCTTACAGCAGCTGCTCATTCCCTCCTGAAAGCATCTAAGTTGACTATAGAGTCAGTAAAGAATCTATCTGGGGGAAGAAACAGGAATTTTACATTAGATGCTGGTTATTCTACTTTTAACTTTCAACCAGTCAGAAAGGAGAGAGAGAGAGAGAGAGAGAGAGAGAGAGAGAGGAACGACCTTGGACATACCAGAGTTTGGGACACTTTAAATCCTAGTTTGGGCTTCATGGCTGGGCCTAGTATGGTATTGGTTGGACTTGCTCTGCCATATGCAATCCTGGGTGTTGGGCTGGTGAGTTCCCAGAGGCAGTGCTACTGAAAATAACACCCCCAGTGTTCAATTTCCCTGAAGTGTGGGAGCCTTTGTTGTTGAAAATCCTGAAAGAACTGTTGTGTTTTGAATTGGTCAATTTTGACAAAGAAATGTGTAAATACAAGTAAAACTCAACCCTCTGAGTCTTCATTGTACATTCATATTTTTTGAATAACTGATCTCTGGACTAGACTGTGTCTTTTCTCTTTCTGGAGAGAAGGAAAGCATAGGTGCTTTCAGTTAATAATATTTTCAGAGGCACATTTCCACATAGAATTGCAGTTTATTACACATGTGAAAATGTTTTTATATTTATATAAGAAAATGACTTAATAAATTATCTACTCTCTACTCCCATTTTAGAGACCAGATGCACGCCATGATATTGAGCCTATTACACAAGCTGCAGGGTACAAAACTAGAATGGAACTTCCATGTCCTCCATGGAAAAGAGACTGAGTCATGGAGCAGCTGAAAGTGGAGCTTAAAATAAAACAAAGTGAAAAACGAGAGTAGGGAAAAAAAAGGACATGGAATTCAGAAAGAATGTGGCACAAACTTAGTAAGGTAAGTAAATTGTAGAGTTTGAAACCAGCCTAGATGACTCTGATGGCCCAGTACCACTTGGAAGAAAAGGGAAACATTGAAAAGCACAGGCGCCATCTTCCACAGAGAAAGGCTCTGTTAGAGAAGGGTGCTCTCAGGCAAGATGACCACTTTGCAGGATACTATGAGGAATACCCAGGAAAATGGGCAGCCATCTGCAAGAAGCCCTGTACCAAACAGTGTAAGTAAAACTGCAAAGAAGCAGGGCATAACTAGCAGGAAAAATGTTCATGCAGAGAATGGATGGAAAATCCACTCTGTGTACTAATGCAGTAACGCATCTCATGTTACTTCTCTGGTATTACGTGATCATTCATAGGTTGGGTTTCTATTTCCAGCATGCCTGGGCTCACACCAGCTGCATTTGAGGATTTGATATATGTAGCAATAAAAAGGGTGTATATACCCCAGCCAGAATATGCTCTTAGTTTGTTGGAGGATTTCATTTTTATTTTTAATGTTGTGGAGAAAATTTTACCTATGGAAAAACTGGTTTTGAAGTCATACTATCCAACTTCTATCTGTATGATAAACTAATGCATTACTTATTTTAAGGGGGAAGATGAAAATCAAGTAATTGAAATTAGTGTGTCTAAACTCTTTTCTATGGCAAAATTCAGCAAGTAAATGTCTGCAAGTGTTTTTCATGAAAATTGCAATAAGTGGCATGTTAATTTTCTATTTATTTAAGGCATATAATTAACACTGATCTAGCATTTAACTATTTTAATTTGTTAGATTATATAGTGTTTCAAAATATAGTAGGAATTTTTCTGGCATGAAATTTGAAAGTGTGTAATTTTAACCTTTTTTAAGCTGCAGATAACCAAGTTTATTTGTTTAAAGGCAAGAGTTCCTTTTTTTCCATATCACACTGTGTTTTAATTTTAACAGGCCCATATTTGATCAATTTTCTCTGAAGATTTGCAAAAGCTTACCCTATTCATGTGATCTTGAATTGATGACTCTGCATTCTTCAAGAATTTTGCTTAGCCTTTCTTACATGAAAGCATGTGTATAATGAATACAGCTTGAGAATTACATGTATAAACATTCTCATTGGTAGCAAACACCACTAGAATCTTTCAGCTAATGAAATTGCCCAAGATCTATTAAAAATTGTAAATTGGTTCATCTACTATTTTCCAAGGACTTATTAACAGTTCCCATAATAATTATAGATAAAATCTTATACTTGCCTGAAAATTTAGACCTACATTAGGCGAGTCAAGGGTTTCACTAAATTGGGCTGAAAATAACTATACTTTCCTTGAATTAGAGTGTATTATGTGTATGTCCATCCACTTACAACTATGGTGTAATCACAGCATACTGATGACTGCCTTTAAAATACTATTAGAAGCCAGAATGCTACATTTTTTGCTATTCAAATTACTATTATTACATTGCAACTATTATATTGCAGCTGTACTATATTTCATGGGTAAAGTTCCCAGCTTCCATATTTAGTATCAGCATTGAGGCATTCTTAAACTGAAAATTCAGGTTCTATTAGCACCTGGCTGATTTTCTGCGGAGTAGAATAGCTATATCTGGGCAGACTGGTTCAGAGAGTTCAAACCTTTCCAAGTTTTCCCAGTGAAAGGGAAGGTTTCTCTTCCCTCCAACAAACATGTTGCTGAAGTAACTTTTCAACACTGTCCCTGTCAATCTCCAGCAGAATGCTGTCACTGCGTTACACTCTGGAAGCTCCCACACTGTCGACCTTCAGCTAGTCTGAACAGAAGACACAGCAAACCAAGTAATTGCAACTAAATTGAGCAATAATTGCCAACCACCCATTGTTGCCAGTAGTCAGCATCTTGTTTGTGGGCTAAATAGCCTGAGGTGAACCTTTAGGCAGTTCATTTTATCACAAACCTGTGATTTAATATGGTTAAGAGTGGTTTGAAACGGATTAATGTTGCTGGAAAATGGATATAGCAGTTTAACTGCTTTGTTTTCTTCTTGAGTCAAGGAAAAAAAAATTTAACAGCGTGTGACTTCATTAGGGAGGCGCCAGCAGCTCTGACCCCCCTGAGAATCTGCCAGTGTTTCAATATGGCATCCCTGCTTTTAAGTGTTTATAACAGGGACACTGGGAGCCAAATCCAGAATTACTAAGCAATAAAAATTTTGGGTTTTAATAAGCAGTAAGTTACAGTCAAGTGTGCATTAATGGGTGAGGCACAACTTTCAGGCATGTTCTGAGGGGGTACCATAATCCAAGACATATTAAAGAACTGACTAGTTTTTTACCCTCATGGGATAAATCTTTATTACAATTCATTTTCTAGTTTACATTTAAGTATGTAAAACATCTGTAGATTACCTAATGGATCCTCCCACCACAGAAACAGTTCTAAGTAGGAGGGAAGACGGGAGGAAAATATCAATATTAGGGAAAAGGCAAATATGTTCTCTCTATTTATTGTTGCTCTGATGTGAAACATCAAAGTTCTTTGTATTTAAAACATTTCCTGTACCACATAATTATCTTTCCTTCTCTGAATTGTGGAGCTGATCTGTTTTTCTAGTTGCTTTCCATCGTCACAGCCATTTTAACTTTCACTTTCTATTGAAATATGTAATGGGAAGAAAATATGGGATTAATTTGTGAAAGTTTAGGTCTCAATTTCAACCACATGTTTTTGTCACATAATTCCCACCCATCTACTGGATCAAAGCCTTGGAAGCACCAGCTGATGCACCACTCTCTCCAATAAGCAAATCAAAGGTTTGTGGGAGAATAAATCTCCTGAAAAGTCTCCTCAGGCTGTTCAGAGCAATGTGGGATGAATTTTGGCACCTGATTGTTTGTGTGTGCCCACTGCATACCATATGGTTTGCAAACAAAAGCGCAGTCTCAGGAAGGACAGGAAGACTGAGTGCCAGTGAGCTGACACAGGCATCTGCCTAACAAGACTGTCTCCCTGACTGCTTCCTCAGAGGTACCAAGTACCAAGTGGCCACCTGTTTCTCAAGAGCTGGGCACTCCTGGTTCCCTAAGACATTGGAATATACTGAGGCAGCCCTGTTTCATCCTTTCTAGGGCTTAATTTTTAAGGACTGGGAGTTGGTGAGAACAACCCATGCCAAAAGCACGCCAGCAATTAAGTAACGTGTTCACAAGTCCACTGCTTTCACTCACTTTCTGGCTTACTTAGGTAAGAGAACTGGCACTGGACCAAGAAAACCATGTAGGAGAGAGTTAGAATTCAACAAGCAAACTTGAAAACACATGTGGAAAATCTTCTCAAGTTGACAGTTTCAGCAGAAGTGAAAATAGAGCCCTTAGAGGCAGAAGGCAGGAAACTACTTTTCCTTAGTTCCTTGCTTGTGCACAGCACGCTGCCTGGGCCTGAAGGATTTAGGGTTTCAAGGACAGCTGCTAAATGAGTGCAGAATTTGCCATCTTGTTAAAAGGGAGCTTTACCCTTTCTTATTTCTCACTCTCTCTCCTTGCTCTTTCCCTAAGTTAACTTTGACTGGAAGCCATAAGGAATAGGGCAAATAAAACTTTGTATGAACAAAATCCTTTCTGCAACACTTTGAGGCCCCATGATGCCCTAAGAACACCCAGACCCAATTGCTGGCAAAGAGGACACTACCAAAAGATGGCCACAGGCCCTCTCTTGATTAGCTGTTTAGATGTTTTCAATGAGTCACAACATGAAGAGCTCATGTCGCACAGTATCTCCTGGGTTTATTGCCAACCACTTACAGTTTTACTCCCAAATTTGCTCCTGGTGATACTTTTCAAACATTTAGAGCTCTCTTGCACTGTACTTATTTTTAAGCTCTTTTGCCACTATAAGCAATATTAATATGTAAGTGCTATCTTCAATAGTTCTATAAAATTGGCCTGATAACAAAATTTTGTGGGCACCTGTCCAGCATATTACCAAATACATACTGTATAAATGGGCATCTATTTAACCTGTTAACACATGCTTCTGCAGTCATAGCTATCCATTAGAAGTACTTACGGTACTTATGTGTAATACTCATTGAATATCTCCCTCACCAGAAGATTCAAGAACTCTCTGGATTCAATCCTGTGCCATGTACTCTAGGGTATGTTTGAGCAGGGAGGTTGGACCAGATTGACCCACTGTGGTCCCTTCCAACCTGACCCATTCTGTGGTTCTGTGATACTCTTACATTACTGCAGCTTAGAAGAGGAAATCAAACAAAAAACCTGAGTGACCTTAACACTGAAAACATGGCTTTTATAAATTCAAGTGCAGTCAGCATACATCATGTTTCTATGTGCGGAATATATGGAGCTAAAAAACAGCAAGTATTGTTTTGACAAGAAAAATTTGCATTTCAAAAATTGTCATATTAGACATTGTGGAAGAACATCTGCATTCAAAGAAAGTGTCATTGGTACTGCTGTATCTTTGTCAAATCTCAAAGTGGGATTAATAACATCTGGAGCCACACATATGCCATTATATTATCAGGAAATGCTTTGATGCTACTGCAGTAATCCCTATGAACATATTTCAGATACAGGGAAATCCACATTATTTTGACACATTAGCTACTGTTTCCAAGGTAGCAGTCTTTTGGAGTAATGCTAAAAAGACTAATTTTCTCCCTGAAAATAATTCCCAGAAGCAGAGTGTTTTGTTTGGGTTTGTTTTATATGTGGAAGCATCAGTTTGAAATAGGTGTATTGCTGGCAAGTATTGCACAAAGCTGCTCTTTTCTTTCACTTCTGAACAGATTCAGATTATAATCTCTTAGCTACAACTACATCCATGCTTACCCATGAGAAAGTAAAAGAAAAGGACAAAGTACCTGCAAGTGTTTCTTTTACTGTGGTAAGACTCATCACAAGAGTTCACATAAGGAATTAATTGCCCAAGTATCTTCCTTCTTCTCTGGCAGTCCCAAGGCCTTTCAAGTGATTTGCATGTTGATTCTCCATACAAAAATTGTAGAAGCTTTTCATTCTAAAGAGGCTTATTTTAGACTGCAGAAACTACTAGAATAAAACCCAGCAAAAACACTCAATGGGAACAAAATGTTCCCTGGTCAGCACTCAATGTCTTTTAGAGCCATCAATCTCTAGTCTAGAGAAAATAAAGTCATCATAGTTTCATAGCTATCTGCAACTGCTGTCATTATCCTGTTTTGAGAGCAGGTATTCAAAGAAGTCTGAAATTTTATTATAGAGTTCGCCTCCATGTGTAATCCAAACAATATCCTGATCAGGTTGGAGGGTAAGAGACCTCTAAAGTCACTCTACTGCTAGTATATACCTGCCAGTCTTTGTTTTCTTACTAAATTTTCATCAGTAAGAAACATGAAAGTATTTTAGACTAGATTAAGAGCAACTGCATTTCGCAGTAGAAAAAAGGCCATGTACCTCACATTTAAACTACAACATACAGTAAAACACATTATATAAGAAAGATAATACTTGTTTAAAAAGGCAGGGTACTAATTTATAGAATGCTTCTCTATTAAACTGGCTTTATTTGTAATAGAAACAGGAAAAAAGAAGTAGTTACTATTCTCTCAGGCTTTGCTATGAGGCAACAACACCTATTTATGGGATCTAAATGAAGGTTAGAGAAGGACTTAGTTGAGTGTGGTTCTCTCCCTTCATCTGGATTTATTCTCTTAAAGAGATGTCTTCTTGATGTAACTAGTAAACTTCAAGAATTTTGCAAAAAAGCAAAGACATGTCTGCTGTTACTTCCTATCCAACTATATACTGCTTTTTTTGGGGAAAACTGAGAACTGTACTTCATCTGTAGAATTAAGAAATGTTAACCTGTTAACCTCTGTTGTCATGGGAATAATCTTAGATTGCCTTTTGCCCTGGCTTTGCTCATACCTTCCACTCTTACCTGCCAAAGTCAATATGGTGAACATTTTACTGGTGGAGTTTCTACCATATATCCCCTACCTGTCCGTACAAAACCAGGCAATCTGTTTCATTTTTAGTATTCATCAATTTGATTCTGACTAATGCACATGGCATCATTTCTCATCAGTGTCTGTTACCAATCTTATCACCACACGGCTGAGTTTCTTGCAGTGGGTGTATCAAGCAATGTGATTAATCCCTGCCATATATAGCTTATTCTTTAGCTGGTCCCCCAAAGGGAAAACTGGGTTCATTATCTATAATTTTGTTCTCAACAGATTTTATTCTCGGATCTGTTTGTTTTTGTCTTGTGTTATTTAAGTGTGACTGCTATTATGTATTTCTGTTAAAGATGGGATTCAAAACCAATTGGGTTTGAATTTTTTCCTTTAATTCCCAATTTTTATAGGGTAGGCTCCAGGAAAAATCATTCTCTCTGTATATTTTCAAACAATTGCTACGATACTGAACATCTTACCAAGTCATTTCTTTAAGTGAAGTCCCTATATTGGCAGAAGTCTGTTTTATAAAACTCCCCAAAATTACCATGTACACCATATTTAAAACTATGGTGGGCTTTTTTGAATCTCACTTGAGGGAACTGAGCCCTAGATTTTTTTCTAAATGTTCATAAAGGAAGAGAGAGAGAAATTTCTTGAGACTTATTTAGCCCACCTGATTACAGAGAAAAGTCCGGATGCCTAACTCTTCATCAAATGCAGTTAGTAGGATTTAGCTGACTCTAGGTGTAAACAATGGCAGTAAATTTGGACCCTAAAATCAGCATTAATCCTGAATGTAAGATGTTGGATCTGCACAGCTGGAAAAACGTTTTCCCAGTTGCCACACGACAGTAAGGTCACTGTCAGGGAAGCAGAAGTAAGGGAGTTGCAAATGGTCTCACTGGGATATGGGATATCTAGAATGTTTGGTCATAGAGGAGAGAGGACAGTATGAACTGTTTAATAAAAGTCAATGGTTTTGTGAAGGAATTAAAAAGATGTTTTTAATACTGCTAGGGCCACTATTATTAAGACTAATTAGCCACTTGGTAAGAGTACGAGATGAATATCAGAACACAGCTGTTAGGCTCACGAGCAGCTGAAGGAAAATATGCCATTTTCTTCACAGTAAAGAGAAAACCTTTCCTGAAGCTAGGGGTAAATCCTGTTATTTCATCTCAGCCTTAAAAAATCATAAAGCAGTAAGCAAAATAATGTTTCCTGTTTTCCTATTTTAAATTGTTATATACCTTTGTGTATAAAATGCAATTCTTATAATGAAGCATAAAAATACAGTTATAATTTCATAGAGGTAAGGATAACTGAGTAAATTGTACTTTGTGGGAAGCAGTGGTACATTTAGAAGTTGTGCAGAGCAGTGATTGAGAGCAAGGAGCAGAAGCACTTTGCTTGCCAGAATCTGAAAGCACTTATTCTTTAAAAATTCTCTTTTAAAAACATTTATACATTAATATGGTATCTTTAGTATTTACATATGGCAGGCCTTTGTAATTCTTTACAAATGATTCATGATTTCCCATATATTGCAATATACCTGAGCCATGTGACTCTGATAAAATTGCATACATTGCAAGTGGTACATCCACATAATTTTTACAAGGAAGAGCAATGACTTCTCTTTACAGCTTTTAGAAACTTTGTTTAAACTTACTTTCCTGTAATTTTCAAAAATTCTTTCAAAACAGATTTTACATAATACATAAATAATAAAGTTGTACCTTTGCTGACTTTATTTTAAAATCTAAAAATGCTGTTCATTTTATTCTAAATGATCTTAATTAATAACTCATGTGAAAATTCTGTTCAATGCAAGCAAGTTTTTGAGTAGAAATGTGCTGGGTTCCAATTAAAGGTGCTTCTGAAGTACCCCCTGTTTATATGGAAGCACATTAAATTTGTATTTGGATGTAAACACATGTTGCTCAGGCAAATTTGTATCATGGATGCTGAGGCATTTCTCCTATTTGAATGCTAGCATTGAAATGCTTACCTACTGACTAAAGTGACTGCAGCAGTTCTCATGCTGAGCCTGACACAAACACTGCAATGAGTTTTTAACAGGTCTCTGCAAGTGAAAAACATTTGGTCTCTCTTGTGATTTTTATAATTTTTTTTTTCTTCTTTCAATTTTTTGTTCAGTTTTTATATATAGTATTATTTAACATTACCCTTGAGGCAGGGAAGACTTTAAAGCTAGGAACTGTACAGATGGGAAAAGGAGGAAAAGACTGCTTACACAAACTTGCTAAAGGTCACCAGTCCACTGAAAGAGCAGGGAGTAACATTCCAGTTGCCTCTGATAGTGTGCTATTTCTTACATTAACAGTATGACTACGTTTATCTTGTTGAGTAATGAATGACTAAATACAGGAACTAATAGTGCCAGCTGATGAGCACTCTCACCTCACAAAGTCAACTGAGCAATTAGACCAGAAAAATCAGATTTAAGGGGAGATATTTTGAAAACAAGTGTCACGTTAGATCAGAAACTCTGTTAAGATTTTATTCTTGAAAGGCACCTGGGTGACTTAAGAGCATGGTTATTAAGACAGTCCTGTGCTTGTTGAGCATTTTCTTCCTTATGAACCTGTAGCAAGTAAATCCAGCACATACAGAGAATATTTTGGTCAGCACGAGAGGCTCTGTTTGACTCTGATCTGCAGAGTGAGTAAAGACCCTGGCATTGGTTGTTTATCTAAAGATGATAAACCACACACACCAACCCCCACACTCCTCCTCCCCATCTGAAAGCCACTGTATGAGTCTCTGGAGTATCAGCCAGCATCACACATGGAAAGTAAAAGAAGCTGTGGGGAGAGGGTGAGCACTGCCAGAGCTGCAGATCAGATGGTCTGTGCTGTATTTTGTATTGACACATTCATTTTACATGAAACCAATTTGCTTTGTACAAAAATGTGAATGAGGAATTCCCTTCAAAGGGAAACACAGAAGGGTTCATCCTGATGAAATTTCTGTTTCCAGAAAAATCAGATCTAATTTTCAAAACAATCACCAGCAAAAACTCCTTAAGTTGAAAAAACCTCTAAGTCAAATTAATCTTCCCATGTGGATGTACAGTAATCCAAGAGGAGGATAAGAAAGTTATTGTGTGGGTTTTACAATGTTTTTCTTGTGTTTAGTGTGATATTTCACAACTGTCTGGGGCCTCCTTCCTCAGTGCATTGGGAAACATCCATTGCAATATTAGATTCTGTAAACGAAAAAAAATAGTTTGCCAGAAATGTTAGATTTCTCTAACACAGGAAGTTGGCTACTTGAGTAGCTCAGTTTTCATCCACTAACAAATTTATCTACAGATGACTGGCAGCCATCTTTGGCCATTGGAAATCATGTTCCAACTGTATTAGAAGGTCTATTGACACCTAGGCCAATGCTACTTAGAAATTCCACTTTCCACAGACAGGGACTGATGTGGACAACACACAGCATCCCCCATTGTGCAGACAGAAGAGACAGCAGCCAAAAGGGATAGCAGCCATCAGCTTGGATCCCAAGCAAGACTTATCCCTGCTTTTCTGATGAACAGAAAGGCAGCTTTCCCCTCTACAGCTAACTCCTAAACCACTACCATTAAACAAAACTACTGTCTTCTATTGTTTTAACTACATATGAGTTAAATAACAGGTTCTGTTCATCACTGAATGTCCACCAAAAATCAAAGCCATAACACATCCATGGCTTTCTGGACACTACTGTGATAACATAGCCCCTCATTCAAGGCTGACTGTTCGCCTCTGCTTAGACAGTCTCTGCTTAGCTGCTACTAAACTCTTTTGCTGGCGCTCACTGACAACAACATCTCCAAATATGACATGGGCCAGTGTGGTTAGTATTTTGAAGTATGGTGGTTCTCCCACTGTTACATTGCTTTATGAGAGAAAGCTCTGTCCCAAGTTCACCTCCCTTCTCAACATGGAGATTCGACATTGTTTGATCACACATTTATTTTTATCTGGTGACTGTGTAGAAGGGATTTTAAAAGCCTATTGTAATAACACAGAAGCCTGGAATAAGATTAAAAATGTGTCATTCTCGTGGAAAGGATGTTAATCCAGTATCAAAAAGTGTTTAGGTTGTGATATGTTTGGAAGTTTACGGATGTCACCTTACAATGGTGTGATAGCTATGAATGGTCTGACTGTAACTAAACAAAGATGAAATTCAATGTCATCCTGATCCTGCTTATCCTTTCCACAGTATATCACACTAAAGCTGGGAATTTCAAAACAGTAAATTGCTATAATCCCAATGGAAAATCAAGGATGGAGAATTTCCTGTCCTTTGATATTTAAAATCAGAAATGCTGATGTTTTCTTTCAGCTTACTTTTATTGGTTTTGCACAATACTTGAAACAATACATAAAATAAATATTTTATAATTTTGTTCCTGAACATTTTCACAAAATAAACACAAGATAGTGTAACCTTGTCTCCTCTGTTGGCCTTCACCACAAGTGTCCAGGATATTAGTATCTCCACCCATCAGCCAGCTACATAAAGCTACATACATAATATGATATTTTTAAAGGGAAAATTTGGAGCGTGCAAGGACTGCTTGAGAAGAGATAATGGCTGAAGTATGCTGTTAGAGCATTCTCCAACAATCTTTACCAAAAACCACAAGGCACAGTGAAAACTCAAGTCTTCTTTTAAAAAGTTCTCAGTCCTCCATGGCTAGACCAAGCACAGCACAGCAGTCACAAAAGCATATCTCCACAGCTTCTTCTAACCATGTTTAAAAATTTTGACTGACCGTTGTTTCAAATCCTGGCAACTCACATCTGGGAGACCTGATATCTGTCACTCAGCAAAAAGGAACGAACTATCTTACCTCGCCTCCTGCAGAGATTACTAACAAAGAACACAAATGGCCTTTATACCAAAACACTGATACTTTCAAAGTCTGCCAGAAACACTCTTTATCCCATGCACCATCACAATAAAGTAGCTTTACTCCTAAAGAGAGAGTGCCATCAAGCCTTCGAAGAAACACTTGTTGCTGGCCAGTCACATCAGTGATCTCTGCTTCCAGAACACTAAAATGACCTTCCTCTAAATCAGGAGATTTTAACATATTTTTAAACCTCTTTACACCTTATTCAAAAGGAAAGGAAAATATTTTGCCTAGAATACAGTATGTACATGAACCAATGTTTATTTATATGTGAAAACATGAACAAGGTACAGCCTCGGTTCTTCAGTTCACAATGTTTACCTATCCTTCTGAAGAGTAAACCAGGTAACTGATAGCAACAACTCTGGATTACAGAAGAGGTGGATACCAGCAGATCAGACCAGTCTTTATACAGAATTTAGAATAAGGACCTGAATAAAGAATTTAAATTTATGTTTTTGTGAAAAGTACTTTCAAATATAATCACAAATTAATACTTCGTTATATAATCTTTTTACGTCAGGTTTTTTGATCTGATCAGTGCTTTCATTAAAGACAAAGTATTATCTGGAAAATAATTATCTGCACAGGTTTAGTAAAAGATAATTGTTTTCTGAACTGTACAGTTTGTACATTAAGGCATTGTCTATCTTAGCGAATTGTGATACCAGGGACAGTTCTTTATGGCCTACTGGCACAGAACAGTTGACATCAATCAAATTAAACTTTATATAGTCTCCAAAGCAGCCCACAGTGGAAAATGGAGTGAGACCAAGTCCACCCTGGGAGGATGAAATTGCTGTGAATCAAATCAAACCCCACAAATTAGCACAGTCCTCACAATTGCTAAAATATAGCAATGCTCTGAAATTGTCTGAATTACTGTGAAACTGCTTATCCCTGTAAGCCTGGCAAGAAAGCCAAGCTCAGAGCCTCCCTTTCCCTGTTTGCAGTGTGAGGTTTCTGTGTTTAATTACCTCACAGAGATGTTGTGAGGCCCACCTACATAATGTTTGCAAAGTAATGTTTGCAGAGCAGTGTGTACGGCACATGAAAAGTAGGGAAGTGAGCCAGGCACCAAGGAGGAGACAGAACAGGCGATGGAGCTCTGGGTTCCTATGCTTCTGTCCACTCCTCTGGTAGCTTCTGCATTGTGGCTGCAGACATTTAGGTAACACAGCGTCACAATTAATTAATTATTTCCTTGGTATAAAGTGTATTGAGGTCCCTCTGAGGGGACTATATAACTGAGGGGACTAAATAAGACTACTGTTTACAGAAGGCTTACAAGTGGCTGCTGTTTTCTGCTTCATGTTACATCCTGGCATGGCTACTGCCCTTGTACACAGAGTGGCATGGATTTTCCACCTGGTTACCTGACCTTGGACAGTTTTAGCTCCTAAGGAAACTGCCTAGGAAATATGTGTGAAAACAGTATTGTTAAGGGAAATCTTGTTACTGAATTGTAACAGTCCTTACCAGTGGCTGCTGTAGTGATATTTATGCACGTGTGCAGGGGAATTCACTGCAGGCTCACAGCAACCAGGAAAAGCCAGACCCATCCAGCCTGAATGGTGGCTGTTCAAGCAGGACACAATATTGCTACTGTTGCAGACAGCTGGGAGGAAGTCTTAGAGCGGCATCATAGTCCACTGACTGCACACTTCTGTCTGACAGCTTTCAAAGAGACCAGCAAGAAAAATTTCTGCCTATTAAACAGTGGCAAATCCTGTTCCTCCCTGGGGAATCATGAGAGCCAAGAGACAAAAAATTCAGTTGCCTTAACCATTCCCTCCAGAAAACAAAAATATCCTACAATTTAAAGTTCCATTTTACCTTGCCTATATTGGTTCAAATGCATTAAAAGGGCTGAAATTGCAGAAAGCTGGCATGTGGTTTTTGGATGCTGAGAGTCTAAGTAGGCAGACATGTAGCTGTAATCTCTGTGTATCTCCTGTTCAGACCATTTGGCTCATTTACTCTCAGAATAAGCTCGCCTGTTGCTGGTGTCTGTGCACTTGCAAAATACTCTCAGTGCAGGAGCAAAGACTGGTCCAAATCCAACTGGAAAGTATGCAGTGCAGAAGGTGTGAGCTGTCTCCCCTGGTTTCATTACTACTCACACTAGGCAGCCTGCTCTGTTATTTCTTCTTATAGATGCTGTTATGTACAACTCCTGTGCTATAAAATCACTAAAACCATGGCCCAGTTACTCCCCAGGAGATGACCAATTCTTGGCATTTAAGTCTGCTGTACCGTTCCCATTGGGCAGGGACCCATGAAAGCCCAAGTAATTTTAGCTGGTGGGAGTGTGGTACCTCATAGATAAGTTTCAAGGTGAAAATCACTGTAGAATTACACTCAGGGTTACAGCAAGGAACAAAGGGAGAAGACTCCCTTTATGGCCAAGTGCTTGAAAGAAGGACTTATTACTCCTTTGAGAGTTTAGGACAATGCCAGCTGTTGATGGTAGCTAATATGGCACAAAAGAGAGGCTAAATTTACATTGGATTTAACACTGCTGAATTAACAGAATTGCAGCATTATGAATTTAGTTTAGCTTGCTCTAAATAGTGTCCATAAAATTTGATCCATACTCTAGAAAATATTTAATTTACCCAGCTTGCTTTCTCTTTATCTGTTCTTACAGTGTTAACCATCACACTTGGCATTTACATAATCCTTCTACCCTGAGAAAACATCAGTACTGCTAGAATTAATGTTACTTTTACTAGTTATGGGCATCACAGTTTCTAAAGTTAAGATGATGAACTATTCATAAAAGCTTTTAGTTTAATTCAGTTACTGAAATCTGTAGACATCTGTTTCTATTTCATATTTACAGTTGTAATGGTCCATTAATGAAGGTGGAGGTACTGATGTGATAAAATGTACATGATATGAAAGGAAGGCAAAAAGGATATAAATAAAGACAAAATATTTGTGGAAATTTGGAAAGCATGAAAGAATAGCTTGTTCCTAGGAAACATAAACTCCTAAAAATTAAAATATGCACAAGATATGTGTTTTTAATTTCAAACCTGAATTTTCCTCTAAGAATAAGAATAAGAAAAGAATTATGAAGAAAACATTTGGCATATAGAAAGAATTGATGTAGAGAGCCTTTGGAAAAGTAGTAAAATTTTTATTTTTGAGTAACAAAACATAATTTCAGAAATAGAGTCACTATGCTTAAATTGATGTTTGCTTGTTGATTTTTTTATAATTTGGGAAAATTTAAATTCTTTGAAATAGAAATTTAATAAAATGCAACTAAAGGAAGTTGTATGTGCAGGGTCAGAAATAATCTGGCCATCTGGCATCTAGGCAATGTCTCACTGTTATTGAAAATACAATATCTAAGAAAGGTTGCTTGCCCACAGCTGCTGTCTTTTAAGGAATACCCCTTGTAAGCATAATCTTGTAGTTGTTGCTCACAAACACAAATCAAAACAACTATATCCATAGAGAAAGATGCTGCTACTTTGCAGATAATGCCATGCACCTATCTTTGTCCCTCTTTCTTTGGACTATAATACTTCCAGAAAATAGTATAGATTGGTGAGTGAGTGGGATAAGTTAATGTATTGTGAATGTGCATATTGACAACACGTTGCTAAAAAGTATTTTCAGTGTTTCTAAATTTTTCCATAACAGGCCTTAGAAAAAATCTGGGGCAAATGGGTATTTTAATTTTGAAAATTTCCAGACTTTTCTCCCCAAACATATTAATTTTTAGTATTTCTCCTCTGTTGTAGTGCCTAACTTATTATTTTTCTTCCTTAGATCAAATTTGCTATTTTCCTTTGATTTAAAAGATTCATTACATTTTATGTGCAGAAGAGGCAAATCAGGTCCTTCATTACTATAATACTTTATCTAGGAATTTAAATGGTATGGTTGGATTTTTAAAAAAATATTATTGCTATTTGTTATAATGTATAGGCTGTATTTCTCCCACTGTTCCACAGCTTTGCAGTCATTTCCCAGCTCTCTTTTGAATTATTTCCCTTTAGTTTCCTTTGTCTATAGACTGCTATACTTTCTCCCAATACTGTCATCCTCCATCCATTCCAATGTTCTTCTTCTGTCTCCTCTACCTGATTCTCATAGTTGTCTTCTACAAACCTGGACATAAACTAACATAAATTGCTCCAGAAACTTACGTTCTGTAATTTACAGTTTAATGAAATTGCAGCAGACCATAGATGTACAGAATATGCTAAGTTAGGACACCTGAAATTCAGATATTTGAATATGCCATCATCAAAAATCCCTGCTCCATAAGTTTTTGACAGCAACTTTTCACGTCTCCTTAAAGATGCACTTCTGGGTATATTTATCATCACTAAGCTGTTTGCTGCCTGTCTTCAAGGGTGTGATGACAAGTCCACATCAACCTGGTATGAACTTGGTTCATCCTCAAAGTAGAAGAAATTATTAGGTCTGAAAATAGGAGGGAAGGCGAAAGGGAGTTATCTGCTGGGCCAGCTTTGAACAGAGGTATTTGTGAGAGATAACAGTGGTGACAAAATACAAAAGTTGACGAAAGTGACTTTTTAGAGCTTTGTTCATAAGCTATCTGTGAATTTAGAAGCTGGTTTTACTGGACTATATGGAGTCATCTATAGAAAATCCCTGCCTGTCTCATGTGGGAATATCTCATTTGAGAACTTGAATGGACCTTAGGGCCCACATGCGCTGAAGGTCTGTGCTTAAGGCACTGACATAATAAACATAATTTATTAATATGCATATATATCTCATCCAAAAGCAATGTGGCTATCTAATGTGCCCCAAAAGGCATGAAAATAATGAGTGCCCCCTCTTTTACTGAAGGTAATGGCCAGCTCAGGACATCAAACACTGTTAAGCTATTGGAGTGCACTGATTTTGAAGTAAAAAGTCAAGGACTGGTTTGCAATAAGAAAAAAAAATGTGCAGCATCTGGTAGTAAGGGTGCTGTCAACTGGAAAGGAAAGGCTGCAATTCAGATTACTGAGTCTGCTCTGTATTTGCATTAAATAGATATTGACCAATAAATATAAGTAATCCATACCCCTTTGCCTCCTGACACCATTGTCCAAATCATAAAGAATGAGATCTGTGCTTACTCTCACTCCTGGCCCTGGTCCACTAAATCTTTAAAGGCTCTGTATTTGCACTAAATAGATATTGACCAATAAATATAAGTAATCCATACCCCTTTGCCTCCTGACACCATTGTCCAAACCATAAAGAATGAGATCTGTGCTTACTCTCACTCCTGGCCCTGGTCCACTAAATCTTTAAAGGCACCAGGCAAAGAAGAATACATTCAAGAGCTCATATGGAGCATATCCATACCCCAAACTATATGTGGTCTAGTGATAGGGAAGGTAGGAGATGTCAGTCTGTCACACACCAAATCACTGCTTTTAGCACAGTATCTTATAGAACTGGATTCAATATAGCAGTGATGCTGTTGTAATGTCTGTGGTCTGCTTACATAAAAATACATTTTTTCTGTATTTTAATCTGTTAACCAGAGGCAGGATCTAATAACAAGTAAAGTTGCACGATGTGCCTTGGATAGAGGTATGTCCACAAACCTGTGCAAATGATGATGTTCAAGAAACATTTTTATTGTTACTTATACTTTTTGCTATCTAAAAAGGCTGTTGTCTCAGTTGGCTCAGTTTATAATGGGCTTGATTTTGTCAGCCTCAAAAAAAATTATTTAAAGAGAATCAGCCCTCTTTACTAGTATATTGTAATGCTTTAGGTATCTTTCTGCTGGAAATCCATGGTTTGGGAAGATTCAGATGGAAAACAATTGTATAGCATAAAGGGAATGCAAAAGTAGTCATTAGAACTGTGTGCAGCACAGGCATTTGAATAGTTCCTTAGCAACTTTTAAGAAGCTGCATTTAAGGAAATGGTTTAAGAGTTTGGTCAGGCAGAGATACATAATTTAGGAAGAAATAAATTAAGGATCACTAGAATATAAAATCCCTGGATGTTTGTTTGATAATAATGGGAAAGAGAGGCTACACAGTACACAGGCATTCAGTTCCTATAAGCAACACAATCCCTATGAAAATAAATTTTGTAAAACCCACTTTGGAGTAAAGGTGAATACTGATATTCCGAAGTATTCAGCAGCTGACCCTGTTCAAATCAAAGCTGTTATTCTCTGGAAAGATGCTATAAGAAACTCTTCAGCAGAACTAGAATGTTACAGCTAAGACGTTGTTATACTTGCATTTCCAATACTGCATGAGTGCTACTGTGTAAAACCTGTGAGAATATGTTTATATGGCACACACCACATGAAATAAAGCTGTACTGTACTTTTGTTTGCCACTAGCAACATCTTGGAAGTTGGGAGAAATGCCAGTAATCGTGAGGCAGTTGAGATACACCAAAGAGACTTTGCAAGCTTCTGCTATGCAATTTTTCTGCAACTCTAGTTAACAATTTAGTTTCCATAGTAATGGTGTTTGCTCATTCTTACCAAAACAGTTGACCTGATTTATTAAAAAAAGAAATGAGCACAAGTAACAGTCAAGTTAAAGCTGTGGAGTTCCAAGAAGGATATGGGGAAAGAACAAGCTACATTTGGTCATCACTGAGCTTTCACAAAAAACAAGACCTAGCTAGGACCAGTGCTTCATGGAGTCATGGAATCATCTGCATATGGGATTATGCCTGCTAACATGTATCTATCTTTTACTTATAGATGGAAAAAAGAAAAAAAAAAGAGATAGATGACATCAGGTCTTCTACCTTTTTTTTCCTGTCTAAGCAGAAGCAAAAATGAAATTGAAGATCCAAAATCAAAATGGAACTCTGGGGGGGAAAAAGAGTGTGGCAACTCATTGAAATCACACCTGGATTTCTGAAAACATTTTTGGTTTGTGTTTTAGTTTGCTGTTAATTTCCTGAAACTTGACTTAATCAGGAGGAATTTTTCCTTGAGAGTAGACAGTGTAGAAATCAAGAAGGCATGATTATGCTTAAGTCACAAACTATTCACCCCTGTTCTCCAAAACGCACCTCAGTGAGGTAAATGTTATCATCTTCTAAAATTAACTGATCTCCTCAGCTGTGCTAGTGTCATCACCATTCTCCAAACTGGGTTTTACACTGCAGTATGAGGCCCATGACACCACTTCAAAGTATGTCTAGGCTGTATATTTCCCTGCCTTGTTTATAAGTTGTCAGAACAAATTGTACTGTGGTGTAACAGCTTCAGATCATGACCACACTGATTATTAGTCAAAGGCATAAGATAAAGAACTAATTTACTTTATCACAGTGAAGGTGAAAAAACAGGTGTTATCTTTAAACAAGCTACACCAGATAAAGTAATATGCCCTGTACATCTGATACTTGTGTTCTATCTCTAGCAGAGCCTCCAGATTCCTTCTTGCTAGAGATCACTCGTCTAGGAGAACCAGAGATTTCCTTATCTGGCTGGCCAAGATGCCAGAGTGATGCTTTGTAAAAGAATCATCAGGATATTGCACAGCATGTGGCTGTGGACTTAATTGCCACAGCATGCCTTAACTGGCACACCTTCTCTTTAAAATAGCCGTTCTAATCTTGGCTTGTGGTCCTATAATTATACCTTCCCCATTGTCCCTAGTAAAACTCTCTTTGCTTGATGTAGAAGGAGGCATTGAAAACTGTCAATCAAATATAAAGAAAATCCCATTCATTAAATTAAAAACAATGTTGATACCTGGGAACCTGAATACTTAATACATAAACATTTCAAGATTTTGTACATGTGGCATTCGCAAACGTATCCATTCTGCAACATTGTGCCTTAACAGAAACAACTTTCATTTCTTGTATACATTTTTAATATGGATAGGTATATATAGTACAATTTTTTTTTCTAAATTTAGATAATCTCAAAAGTTTATAGAACCTAACAGTACAACAAATAAGTTGTTGTACAAAAAAAGTGGGATGTTATGTTTATCAGCACCAAGTTACCCCATTATCTGTCACAGTTTCTTTTTTGGTAAAAGAACAAATAATTCTTCTGCTCCTTAAAATGAAGATATGGCATAGCTAATATATGACATAGGCTGAAAGGTGATATGGAGCCCTCCACCCCAACCTTTTTGGAAGACTTTTGCTACAAAGCAGTTTCCTATAACTTTACAAAAAAAGACTCTTCCCAGTCTAGCCTTACAAGGACTACTCCCACAGATGCCCATCCTTCATGCTTTCTAATTCTAGTTTTGTCCTGCTGTCAGATGAACACATCTGGGTTTTTTTATAAATTGGCTAGTGTTACATTTTCAGCTCTAAAAAGTTTCTGTAGTAAATATTTGAAGAAAAAGTATAAAGTCTGCCGGAAAAATTATTCAACAATTCAACGTATCCACTTCCCACCTGAACACAGTACAGCTTGGACATACTCCATCTAGTTCCAGGCAGAGGCAATCATAGCATGTGCTTTCAAATCTAATCTGCCATTTTTTCTTGACAGTGAACCTTGACATGGATGTAAAGGTATTTTCCAACCTAAACTATTTCATTTTATTATTTTCTCTTTCTAATAGGAGAAAGAGAATGCTAGAGAGCCAGTGTTTCCATGTTAGAGAGACAATATGGGGAGCGCTTGATAAGGGCATAATATGTACATTTTACATGGAAACTGATTGTTACCATGAAGCACAGTCTAAACAGGAAAGTAGAATATTGGTGAAGAAGCTTTTTAACTTGTACAAAGACAGATTAAATGCAAATTTGTAAAACTTCAAGCAAAAAGAGCATTGTCCACGCAGAACCACTAACTATTAAACTTTGGTAAAGAATTATTAAGCATTTCTTTAAGGGACCTTAATAAACAAATGCCAACATATAGCAGAAGTCCTCTAGCAGCATAACTGGTATGGTTAAAAAAAAAAAAAGAAGTGAACTGTGTGGTTCATTTTGAAATGTAGTAATTGAGAAATAGTGAAAACCTGTTTATTTTCCACTTAATATTGCATTGTTTTCTACAAGACATGCTCATTTCCCACTTAAAATGTCTGATGCAATAGATTTTCCTTCTTTGTGAATAGTGTTCTGACAAAGAATTGGTAGCAACAAAATTATGTGTACTTTAGATATTTCTGATGTTAACATTTTTCAGCCAAGTATGACTGCCTGTTCTTACTATTCCAACACAGACATGTTGGATGGAAGTAGACCTGTGTGAAATATTTCTTAGAGGTGAGGTATCCAAAATATCCACAATATGAAAATGACAGTAAAATGTTTTATGGGTGTACCAAAACAATGCTCCAGAGTATACCTATTTATCAGAGGCATAAATAGTCCTTTTCCTATTTGTCTGACAATATTTACTTGGTGTGCTGGATAAAGGAGTAAAGGAATGATAATGTACAATTAAAGAAAGCACTTCATAGCACCAGGTATCTGCTGAATCCCTGAAGCAGGGGAAACTGGATCCAAGCAGAAATCCACTGTTCACAGCAGCTGAGAAAAACAAGGAAAAAGCAGGAGAAGTGCTCTGAGTCAAAGTCCTGCCTGTCAAACAGAATTTCCAGGAAGGGAGTTGTAGGTGCTCTTACCAGACATTCAAGGACAGGTTAAGTAGGAATGCAAGAAAATCATCCGGATTGTAACAGGCCAAGTGACCCAAGAGCTTGCATATAACTTGTTTATAAGTCTGTGTGAAAATAATTCTACTACATTTATCTATACATGGAGAACTTTCTCTAATTAAAAACACTGGAGTTTATAGTCTCCAGGCCAGTGGCAGAAGAACCAATGCAAAATAAAATCTATAAAATACAATAGGGGGAAAAAATATAAAAAATGAAACAATTGGAGCCCTTGTGCGACACAGCAGTATCACACAGTTCTTTGGCAGTTCTTTGGTGTTGCTATTCCTTTGTTAATCAGGAAAATAGCAAAATGACCCCACTTAACTTCACTCCAGAAAAGGGTGAAAACACCATTGAGCTGACAGCTATCTAGTCAGGACCCTAAACAAAGGAATCAAGTTTTTATGGTCACATTTGCATACCTTATACCATCTTTTTGCCCGTGTCCATATTACACATATATACTGACTTTTTTTGTAGAGATAGACAACATCCCATTGAGAGTTTGAGTGTAATAACATATGGCAAATCCTTACAAAAAAAGTATATATTTAAGTAATACAACTGAATAAAAACACACTCAACATTGCCCTTTAGTTTAATATGTAAATAATTGAGATTACTTCAACCTCCAGGGTTTTTTTTTTTTTGATATTACAGAAATTTTATCAGAAAGTGCCACAATGAGCTTTTGTAGTTAAACAAATGCAATAAAATGATACTTGGTCCTATTTTGCATCTTTGAAATTCTGGTTCTGCTCCAGTAGCACAAAGTGTTATGCTTGATTTCAATACTGTACAAATCTGCAGAATTCTTAAAACCCAAAATGATTTTTAAAAATGTAATATTTCCAAGTTATGGACAGAAAAACAAGCTGTCTTAGCAACCTAACATTCAGTTCTTGTCAAACAAAATATCTCGGGCAAAAGTTTTCAAATTATTTTCTTGTGGAAAATAATTCTTTTATCTATCACTTGGTTTGTTTCATGTTTTTTATTGATAATTAATTATTTTAAGAAGTGATATTGGTATTTCTTTCACAAATTTAAACAAGCAGAAGAGCTAATTTTTTGCATCTTCTTCAAAACAGAACAAAGCACTTGAGACTTTTATTACAGCAATTCCTTGGTTTGTCCCATTTTGCTTTTCTTCCTCTCCTGGCCTCTCCAGATAACCAAATTATTAAGGGGAGAGATTAGAAAAAAAAGCCCACAGCACTGAAAATTTCAAAACGTCTTTACAAGAAATGTGGGAGTTTTTTTCCAAAATAAAGATTAATTTTTTCCAAGAGCAAGATTTGGGTAGAAAAAAAAATCATTGGCCAAAATTGTGATTTTGAAAGGAATATTTTGCAAAACATATCCACTCTTACTAAAAATCTCTCAGTTTTTTATTTGGAAATAATGACTATATATAATTTATTGCAGATATATCATTTATGTGATCTTTTCTTTGTAAATCTGGTGACAAAAGAGTTAATAGATTAACAGGCAGACATGGCAGTGCGCTATGGTGGAGGGCGCTGAGCAGCTCAAAACTGCCCCAAGCAGCTGGGGCTTCATGGAGTTCCAAGGAATTGCAACCACTTATGCCAGATCTAAATATATCTGCATCTGAGGAGTTTCTATTAACTAAAATAATCATGCTTCATACAAAGGT
The DNA here is from genome assembly GCA_018697195.1 of Certhia americana. NCBI lineage: Eukaryota > Metazoa > Chordata > Aves > Passeriformes > Certhiidae > Certhia > Certhia americana. Next base: position 63,153,466 of record CM031859.1, read on the forward strand.
AGGGGTTTGTAATGATTTCTGTATCTGGAGAGTTTAATTACAGAACTCCTCTGAGCTCTCCATGAGAAGAGCCAAAACTAGTCTGGTCCCCACCTGTGACAGAAAATGTTTTATTTTTCAGTTTTCTGATGAAGAAAAAAAATATGTTCAAAGAAAACAGACCCTTTCCAGCAAAAGCTTTTATCAAAATATAGCAGTGAATAGTTGTGCTGTGTGAAAATGGTGTATTTCTGTGACTGATTTCCATGTTATGCAGGAACCACAGATAGGATCCTTTGCATTTTCCTACTTCTGTCCACTTTCTTCATATAAACCACACAAAAAATAACAATAAGAAGGAGGTTTTTTAGGAGGATTTTTAGGAGACTTTTTAGAAGGAGTTTGCTTTTTGTTAAAAGAAAGTAATGGAAAATTCTTGAAATAATGCCACATAGGTAAAATGTCAACCCAAGCAGATATGTAAATAGTCATAGGAACATATTCTTCTGGGCTGGCTTTAAAAAAACTGAAGCTAGAAAAAGCTTTAGGAAAGGAAATCGAGTTGTTCTTGACATGTCCTCAGCCAGGGAGTGTTTAGCTGGGGCAGGACATAACACTACCAAGGGCTGCTCTGGACAGCCATTCAGGACAAAGCCAACAGGGCTGCTGTGGTTGGGGTCCCTGAAGTTTACAATTGTTCTGATTCTGTTCACGATTAGCAAAAAAACCCCAAACATATGGGGTCATGTTGGAGATCCTTCTGCTTTGTCAATAATTTTATCAAAGACAAGGAAGAGATACTGAGGTAAAGACCATAAGAAACAGAACTGGGAGATTAAACCTCCCCTGGTAACTGGTAGCTGTCATGGTTTGGGAATGGTATTCTCCAATTTAGTACTTCCACTAAAACCATGCGTCGCTCCCTCCCCCTCTTCCCCATCCCCTGAAGCTCTCTGGAGAGGGAATTGGAGGCAAAAAAGGCAAATATCACAGGCTGAGGTAAGAACAAGAACAGCAATGAGATAAGAAAATGAACAGTAATAGCAACAATACTAATGACAGAGGGTAAAAGAAAAAAACAATTCACACAAACACACACCCACACCCACCCCTCCACCCCCACACCCACAGCCCCACACCCCACACCCTGGCTCCCTGTGGCACATTTGCTTAGCCAGACCAGAACCCCTTCTCCTCAGAAGGGACTATCTTCTCCTCCTGCTTCTGGCAATGACACCAGTGTGACACCTCTAGGTCCTGGCCATGCTGCCTCCTGGATACTGAAAAGAATTAACCCTGTTCTGGTAGGAACCAGGAACAGGTAGCTGTCCTCTTTCTGGAATTTGGCTATGCTGTGATTTCCTGAGCAGGTTGCCACTGGGCCATTTTGTTTAGCTGCATTTAATGGATCTATTCAGCATGAATTTGCATCTTTCATCTTTGAACTTATTTGTATTTTTGGCCTCATCAACATCCTGTGGAAAGGAGTTCCATGATTTAATTATGCCTTGTGTGAAAAAGTACTTCATTTTCACTTAACTCTGCTCTCCAACATTCTCATTTAGTGTTTCCTTATTCCTGCATTATGAAAAGTAGTGAAATTCCATGCCTTTCAAGACTTTCAGCTCTCTGTTAAATCCTTCCCTTTCTTGGTGGTCACACCACTTCCACTCCATCGCTTGTCTTCCACCTGGAAGCCAAATCCATTTACGCAGTAATGCTCAACAAACGCCACAACAACCAGGGCAACTTGGTGGCATTCTGGCTGAACTGTCTGCCTGACCTTGTCATAGCAATAAGGAACGTGACTAGGATGGAGGCGTTATTTAGTAAACTTTTCTCTGAGAATCCAAAATGCCATTGTCCATCACCATTTCTCTCCATGAAGGAGGGTTCACATAGGTGGTATTTTACATTTCAGTAATGGAGTGCACTTTGGTGAGTGGAAATTATTCAGCTTTATGCTGCAGTTTGGGGGGAAACTAAGCATCACCTTTACTTCATTTCTTTAACATGTTACCAAATTCTAAGATAAGGAAGACAACTTCTAAAAAACCAGGGAAAAAATCCATCCTCAGTTGTACTTAAATAATATCTTTTTGATGTCTACCAAATTACAAACTCCTAGTCAGTGCCTAATTTGGTGTCTGAGGGAGAAGGAGATTCTTCCCTTTTTATTCTGGGCAAATGTTCCTGGTAAGGCATTATTTTAGCTTTGACTGTTTGGAATTACCATGGCAGTTCATTTATTTAGGCTTGAAATGATTTTCTATAAGAAATATTTGTCTCTGAATTTACATGACATTTCTGGCATCAGCTTCACAATTGCACCATAAAACTGGTTTATTTCCAGAACTTTCACCCTCCTTGTCAACACACAGCTGGAATGGAACAGAAGGCAGACAAATACAGACTTTTTGTGAGCTTTTGAGGGAAATGCATTATAATCACTAAGCCTAATAGAAAAAGGTACAACTGACTTCTTAACCAGTTTCTCTGCTACAGGCCATCTTTCACTTTTACTACTTATGCCTCTGAAATATATTCTTGAGAAAAAGGGTGAAGCTGTCAACAAGTACAAATCTTGAAGCAATTTCTTTCTGATTGCAAAAAAGCCTGGGCCGACTAATTAGGAACTGTGTCTATCATCAACTTTAATGTAAGCTGCATTAAAGTATGGATGCAAAAATTAACTGTGCTTCTGGAACTAATTGTAGCACTACTCAAAGCTGAGAGATAGGCTGCCATAAACCAAGTTTCAGGAACTTTCTGCTGTGATACTAAAAATGGAGAAACTTCAAACAGCAATAGCATCAGCTTATTTCACTGCAAAATACATGGATATGACATCTCACTGATGCAGAATGCAGAAAAAGAAGAGAAAGGAGGAGATACGGAGATCATGAAAATATCTTGTATAAGGAGCAGAGATATGAAAGAAATGTGAACAAGTGTGAATGGGAAATGCTGCTATGCCAGAAGCTTAGGCACACTCTGGAAATTGGCAGAATGAATTTGAGAATACCAATCTAACAAATAGGAAAACCCCCAATGCTGTAGCAAGAGCATGTACTGACTATAACATAAGATAAAGTTGATATTTGACACAGAAAATGGGAAACAGGGGTGGGTAAATTTGAGGGTGCTTCAGAATCATCATAAATTCTACAAGAAAGGAAGTAAAAGGGGAGGTAGTTCTTAGAAAGGAATTGGAAAAGAGAAATCAGAAAAGAGGAATACCCTGGATTTCTCAGAAAATGATTGGCAGTCACCTGTAGCTGAAGGTAGAAGATGAATATATGCATAATGAATCAGGGAAGAAGCACAACAAACAATGTAGAATGAAAATATTTCCTTAGTGTAAATTAGAATTGTTTTCATGCTTAAATTCTATAGACAGTGGGAAAAATACAGAAAAATATAAAAACAAATACATAGGAATTCAACCTGCTAAAATAATTTGAAGTTTCATCAGCTTCAAAACAAACATACATGGCAAAGCATAAATTCACACCCTTCTGTGCTACTTTTTCTACTTAAATTTGCCTTGGATTGTAGCCAAAATATCATTCATAGAAATCAGATCAATACATCAAGAGTGAAATCAGAAATACATGGTCATACACAAATGGCTAAAAGATTTCTTTCAACCCACATTTGTAAATGAGCATCTCCATTGAGATCCCTGCTTTATGAACATGTAAGAAGAACTAAATGCACTGCCTGAGTCAGAAAATGTTTCATCCTATCACCTACATTTGCTCCCTGTGTAATGCACCAAGATCTTTTCCACCACTTCACTCAGCTGTCATGCCTTCAGCTGGTTCTCAAGGAGACTTTAAGCACCAGGCTGGGCAGTCAAGGTGTAGATGGGAGTACAGTGCTGGTATCACTTATATTTTACACTACCATTCAAACAGGCCCCTTAAGGATCCCAGCATGTGCTGAACAGAAAGGATGACAAGATGGACCTCATCCTTCTGCAGAAGGTATGTCATCAGGAAAAAAGAGAAACTAGCCATGATGAAAGACATTTAAAACTTCCGTGAATTCATTTTAGGAAATGGGACTCAGTTTTCATTATTTCTAGGAGTTTACCTGTCAATGTAATCTATGCTATTACAATTCCAAATATGTGTCCAAAACCTCTGTATACTGCAAGTTGACATTGCAGCTTCTTGTTTACTTGCTATCAGCTTTTCTGCCTCATTCAATAGACAGATCATATCTAAATAATATAGATGCAAAATTACATTGAACAAATAGGCTCTTCAAAACCTTCATGCTACTCTGTTTCCTACCATGTTATTTAAGTCTTAAAGTAAGTAAGGATTATGCCATATTATAATTCTAATTTGAACTGAGTGGCACTAAGACATTGTTTCCTCTTAGCTTTAGATTGACTGTTCTGAAATAGTGCATTAGGATCTCAGTGGATAAATGGAGAAGAGCAGGGCTATGAAATATTTTGTTGTTGTTACTAATATTTTTTAATGTGATTCTTAGGGGCGTGGTTTAATGGTGGACTTGGCAGTGCTGGGTAAATGGCTGGACTCAATCCTAGAGGTCTTTACCAACTTTACCAAATGATTCTATGGCTCTTTGAAGTTGTGAACAGCTCCAAGCTTTTGGCCAAAATATGTTGAGTACCTATTAATGGCATAGACAGCTGAGGACACAATGGAGGGCAGTTCAGATGCTGTGTCATTGGGCACTCTCCTTCACAGTCAATGGCATCCAGCTTCAGCATGGCCATGGGTGGGTTGGCATGAAAGAGTCACCCTCGGCTGCAGCATGTATTACATCCTGAGATACCTGGAAACAAAACTAATTCTGCAATGCCTCTTCCAATTAAATTTGCCTTCCAGTTAATAAGGTGGTGATATATAACAAAGATCATTTTCCAACTCTCTCCTTGATTTTCAGCAGAAAAAGATCTTTGTCAAAAAACATGTGTTCCCAGTTTATTCCACCTTGTCCTGTGTCATTTCTTTTCTGTGTAAAAGTGCAGGAACTTTTCTTCTTTCCACAGAACTATGTCTACCTCATTACCAAGTCTCTCTGTGTCACTTAGAGATGTGCAGTACCTGACTTTCTGGTCCTGTATTCAAGTTCTGTGTCTCTTTACTCTGCTGCAAACAATGAAGTTGACATTTCCTTCAGCTGAGAAAAGCAAACTACCTTTAATGTAAATTTAAGGTTGCCAGTCACATTGATTGACCCAGTGGGCTTTCAGAAGCATTAACTTACACGTCAAAAGATGTACATTTGTTCTATTTAATCTCCAGTGGGGCAGGTACCACAGAACATGAATGCTTTGAGCTTGTCAGGACCTTGCAAATCAATAGTAACCTTCTGTGATCTGCTGCTTTGAGCTTGGTGAGTTCATGAAGCTGTACTTGGTCTAAATCCACAATGGACATTGTTGGGTCCAATCGTACTGCATTAAGAAAATCAAGAAGGAGACATTTTCCTTGGCATCTGAAGAAACATTGCCTGCCACTCTTCCTAAAAGGTTTCTTTACTTCTTCAGAAATATCAAGCTGGAAGAACTTTAGGGAAGATCCTACTAGCACTGAAAATATTTTAATAACCTATTATTATCAGAGCTCTTCAACAGCTATTGCAGACCACACATACTTTGTCCCCTTGCTACAACAATTTTTAAGAAAGAAATTAACCTGTCAGATTTGAGGAAAAGGACAATTTATTTAGTTGGATTAAAAGCACAGTAGCCTGTGAGATGTGATCCTGTGCTTGACTTGTAAGTACAGTACAGCACTGAGTATAATAGCTAGAAAGGGTGAAAAGTCCAACCATCCCCTAGAGTCATTAGGTACTTAGGCTGCAGCAATGGATGAACTAATTAAATAAAAGGGAATTAGACTGGAGCCCTTCTTGGAAAAATACTTGGCTAATGACTTTGATGAGAAAATGTCAACATACATTTTAAAAGTGTTTCCAGATTATACAATAAGGTACTAATAGAAAATCCTATTCCCTTGAGAAATTTCTAGACCAGTTCTTCTGAGGGCAAAGACAGAAAAAAAGACCTTATTGTTGTGACTTCCAAGTTCAGAACAAAGCTTGGGTGCAAGTATTTTCAGATTTTTTTTTTTTTGTACAATTTTAAAATGATAATATACAAACATTAGTACCCATTCATACCACACAATTCTGATTATGCAGTCTTTTTCCTAACTAATGCTTGCAACTAGGCAACATAGGAAGAAGATAATCTTATGGAAAGAATCATGAAGATTTCAGTAAAACTCTACCTGGATTTTCTGGAATGGTTCTTTTTGCAGGATCCCTTCTTCCATTTGCAGCATGCATGATCAAAGTATGGGAGCAGGATTATCTTTAGCCCTCTAAACTAAACAGCACACACTTTCTCTCAGTAAGACCTTAGATTCTAATTTATTCCCACACATTAAAGGAAAAAAAATAAGTATTGTGTGCAAACACTGTGTGTGTATGTATGTGTGGGAGGTATTTTGCAATGCAGATGCAGCTGCTGCTTTGTGAGCTGCAGCTAGTAAAACTAGAATTATGAGCTAAAGGTGTCCACTTTCAGGTTCCCCTTGTGGCATTATGAGGCCCCCATACATTTTTGATCCTGCTATCAACAAATATTTTCGCAGCCTTCTGAAAATTACTTCTGCCTTTGTCTGAAGTTCATTTCCTTGCAAGATGAGGAGTTATTCTGTTGGCTGCAGTGGAAACCTTGATACTGCTACCTTACTGTATTGCATCCATAATAGATAGAAACACTTCTCTTAAGTTTGGGGTTTTTCCTTTAAAAATCCAGAAGCTTCTCCTCCATTTTCCACTTTAAGAACTAAAACTGTACAATGCATTTAAAGAAAGAACTCCAATTGTCATTTTACTTCACTTAAAACAAAAAAAAAATCCTCACACTCTCTTCTGAGTCCGTATTTGAGAAAAAAAATCTTTCCCCCAATGAATCTCTTCCTGGTTTATCAGGTAAGTGACAGTGCTGAGGATTAACCATCATTTGGTTCCTGCTGCTCTCATGGAGTTCCTGGGTTATGCCTCCTAATTAGGGGACAGATTGCTACTTTTCTTCATAAAGATGCAAAAATGTGCCAATAGAGATTTCAAGATGAGAAACATCAGCTTTATAAATGGCTCAAATGTATTTTTTAAAGTTCTATTTGTTACTTTCTCAGGACCCAAGTAAGAACTCAATGGGAATGGTGTTTTAACCTATAAATATCAAAAGAATACAAGTAACTTGGAAATCTAAATTTCAGGCATTAAAACTTGGTAAAATCAGACAAGAGTATGCTCAGATTTGGGGAACAGGATTATTTGTCATCTGTGAAGATTATGCCTTTTGAACTTTAAAAGGCTTCAGCTTTGATTCATATTTTACAAATTAATTTATACTACTGATAGAATCCTTGAACATAACCTCTCTCAGGAAAAAACAAGCCAGGTTAGACAGGTAAAAATTGACTACTTACAGATTTACTAAATGGAAAAGGAAGTAGGAGAACAGCAATTTCACAGTATAAAACAGAAAGACAAAGGAATTTTGCCTGCCTAGCAAACAAAATATGAAGGTAAAAATATCAAACAATAAATTTGAATTAAAAAATATAGGAGAATGCTTTCATACCATGCAAAAAGATGATAAATTATTAAATTTGTAACTACTAAAGACATTGAGGAGATGGATGTATGGGCAGCTATGTAACATGTACTGATTACCTTGTATAAGTATTTTTTATACAGAAAAAGAATCTACAGTACTTGCTAACATTTGAAGTGTCTAGGGTAACAGACATAATATAAGGGTATCAGACCTGTAGGTCTTGAGTAGCTAGTAGACTACAAACTGTGTATAAAACATTGACCATTCTCAAAGGACTCTCAAGTACACAGACACAAAGGTACAAGAGGCTGAAATAATTAATTTTGACACGTGACATCATGACAAAAATCTTTTTCCTGTTTAAGGCCGGTCACATCTCAGTTGGTCACAGGATACCCTGAGTTGGAAGGGACCCATACGGATCATCAAAATCCAGCTCCAAGAAGTATAACTGTACAACTGCAAGGAATATAAATGTAAAGCTTCAGAAACCGTCAAGCACTCAAGACATTGCAACGGAGATCCTTTCTCCTGCCCTTCTGCAAGTCTTATTTTAAACAAACAGTGATATTGAAACATGAGCAATGGAAGAATGCGCAACAAAGCTGGTAAGATCTTATGGGCCCAAACAGCAGGTAAAGAGCTCATTTGTTTTCGCATGGGCACTTTTTACATGGCAATATAAAAAGGCTATATGGCCACCATCACTGTTAATGCAGTCCCATGTGGCAAATGAAGCAGGTGTGCCTTGCATAAAATGCTATGACTAGGTAGTGCAAGTATGAAAAAGAACAATATTTACATGCCGTTTACAAATTACAACTATTAGGAAGAAGCAATACAAACACTCAGCAGGCTCTTTTTTCTTACCAGGGACCTATGAGAAATGCTCAGACAAGAGAATTGATTCAAAGTTTACTGCAGTCAAAGAGAGACTTCCCATGTGTCTTATTGGGCTTTGGATCTGTGTTTAAATCACAAATAACTTTGCAGATGAGAATAAGAACATTATACTAAAGAAATAAGACCAAAAATAAGGAACTAAAAATTGTTAACTTGAAAACTACAAAATGAATTTACTTGTTATGGAATGGTTTTGTCTATTTTGCAGCATTGCTGCATCCTTCCTCTGTCTCTGACAAAGGTGATACTTGTACTGTATATTTATCACATACAGATTTTTCCATGTCCATAACTAACCAGGAGCCAAATGTATTATAATTAAAAATTCTTCAATATAACAAACGTAGCTATGCAAGGCCCACAAATATGATATGTAGGACTTAAAAGCTTTTTAACTGCTCTAGTATTAAAGATTTGCCTCATTAAGGACTAGTAAGTCTCTTACTGTTATTGTCAAGTATGACATCAGATATTCACTGAATTAATTTTTCACAACTTAATATAACTCCAGGCCTGCTGCTTCTGAGTTATTACAATTAGTATTTGCAGTAGAAAAATGACGAAAAGCAAATTCTGTCATATATACGTGGGAAGAGTCTTGATCAACAAATACATTTAGAACATTATGAGATTGTCAAACAAAGTCTTCACAAAACTAGCATCCAACTAATATGCTAACTATTTCAGAAAACCCTATTACATAGAACTTTTTGCAAACAACACAACCTTTTGATTTATTAATTATTCTGCAACTAGAATATGCAGTGGAAGGTTCAAGTAGTCTATTGCTAAAAACACACTCAATTGATGCTGATAATTACATCATCAAGTTTCAACGTATGAGGTTTCAATGAATGTCTGCTAGCAAACTAAGCACACAGACACTGTACAAATCGAAACACATTCAATTCCACCATATTGAATGCTCTTTTGGTTGCTAAGCAGGAAAGAACCATGTTTATACATTCCAATTGGCTGTGTCCTCAAACAAGAGATACTCCTGAAGTTCAACACCAAAATCAAGATAATTATTTCCAGCAGGTGGCCAAAAATTGGCAAATGCAATTTATCCATACCTTGCAATGAAGTTTAAGAAGTAAGCTAAGCAGTCACCCCATCCCCTAGGTATGTGATTTCTTTCAGAGGTTTCAGGTAGGTATATTTCTAGTGTACTGCTGCCAAAATGACTAAGCCACAACACCACAGTGTTGAAATGCCACCTTCTGAATAATTCCACAGGCCTAGTTCTTCTGCATTCAGATCCTCAATTTCTTATGTTGGTAAGAAGTTTGATGTCTGACTAGTTACACTGAATTTATAGATGTTCCTAACAATGGAAATAAGCACAGTGTAGCAATCAGCTTTTTCTAGAAAGCTTTTTCTTAAAAGCCAAATAATTTTTACTTGAGAACAGAACAAATCCAACTCAGTTACATTGAGAGAATAGATACAAAGCTCCACATTAATGGAGTGAAAAATAATTTTGTTGAAAGATTCTTTGCCATTTCTTGATCAAGATGAACTACATGGATGATTGTATTAATCAAACAGGGCAGACTGGGACATGTCAGGAGATCTAATAAGTTTTGCAGAGTTTTGGTTCCTACTGTTGTGCTAGTTCCTCATGGTAATTGTGATATTCTGGCTCTGCTGTAGTTCACAGGAGATTTATTATGGAACTCATTATATTCACTTGATACACTTTAATTAAAATATTAATTAAAGATAACTGTAACAAGGGACCTGGGATATATTGTGCGAGATCAGATTCTCAGAATGACATGTTGCTTCTCATCTTCAAATGTAGACTCTTAAGCAGGGCTGCCACACAGAAGCAGCCTTTCTACTTTATCTGTTGTTGATAGGGACAGTGTACTGGGCTTTTCAAGGTTGTTCTTAAACTGAGAACTGTTTAGGATTTATGCCTTATTTGTAGTAAATTTCCATTTGTTTTGATTGAGAGTACTAGAAATTTTCAGGGATGTAAATATCTGAATTATAAATTATGATTCATTAATAGTTATAAAAACCTATGCGGTTGCAGGCTGTTAGAGCAGAGAACATGCAGCTGATGCTTTTACATAACTCTGTCCCTCTCATACAAGCTATTAATCAGTGGGTTCATAAATATTTTCCCTTCTGAATAAATCTAGAAAACACAGGCAGTAGATATGCTCAAAAAAATTAGAAGTTGTAAAGGTAAATTATGGGCAAATTACAATGTGGCTTCCCTGTGGATTTCACAGTCTTTGGAAGAGATACAAGTACCAATGCCTGGGCATGTACAGACACATACATACACATAAACAAAATTAGGTCTTCAAATTACCTGTAGTAGCAATTATTTGGAACATCATAAGAAAAGGGACTCTTATTCATCTTCTAAAAGCATAAATACTGACTGAAAGCATATGTTATATTTGAAACATTTACTATCATGTTCCTTTTGAACTCAAATAGTATACTAATGGATGTGCCAGAAAAATATCAAAGCGTGGATGACCTAGAATGCCCAGTGGCAAAAGGGTACGTTAGTGAATGTGAATTAATGGATAAAATGTTCTGAAAGATAATTTGGCCTTATTAATAAAAGCAGGAACAGATATAATCCAGAATATCCTCATAATATTCTGAAAGATGGAAACATAAATTATCTGTCTCATTTTGATAAAGAAGCAAAGGTACTACATTTACTTGAAATCATTTGTTATCTTGGACCTCCCTGCTACAGAAAACTTGTTAATAGAGGGATGCTCCTTCTGTCTTCTCCCTACATGATATTACTGGCATTTAACCTTCCAGCTGGTGCCTGCTGGCAGTGTTACCACTGCTGTGGGGCTTGGCACTCTGCTGGCCTTATGTGTGTCATGCTTGGAGTCACCACATGGTTGGGGTTGGAAGGAACCTCTAGAGACTGCCTGGTCCATAGCCTGTCTCTCTCTAGCACACTCCACCATACACAGTGACAAGATCTTTTCCAAGCCTTCTCTTCTCCAGGCTGAACAGTCTCCTAGCTCTCTGATCCTCTCCATGCATGGCAGATCCTCCCTGTCCTTTTTCATCTTTGTAGTGCTTCACTGAACTCACTCCAGTAGCTTCATGTCTTTCTTTTACTGGGGAACCCAGAACTGGATGCAGTGCTCCACATGTGGTTTCACAGCATGGATTGTTAATAAAGCTCTAAGGATCTCAGTAGAAGTTGTCATTAAGGACTATGAATTAAGAAGGCCTACAAAGTTTTTTTTAGACTGAATCAAGACTGATTCAAAAGTAGGCTAACCATTTAACTTAGCAAGCAGGCATCAAAACAATAAATTCTAGTGAAAGTATATTTTGAATTCCCCAAAAAGAATAAAAGTGCTTTTGCTCTGAAGTAAATAAAAAGGATAAAGCCTACATCAACAAAAAAAAAAAAAAAAAAAAAAATTACATCTGAAAAGATTCTGTACATCATCAGCTCATTTTAACATACAAAAATTTAGGTATCAGTTTATGCCACAATTAAGCCATGCAAATATCAACCCTTTCTTTTGTATGCTTGTATTGTTTCTTCTCTTTAATTTGCTACACTTGACTTTTGTTTCCAATTAAATGACCAAAACAGTGCCTTTCTCTCTGTGCCACCTTGATTACACAGCAGCTAGAGATGGCATAGGGAAACAGCATAGCTGCAATGCAAGTAAATACACAGGGAGCAAAAGCTTGGGAAAAGTGAAAACAAATATTCCACTCTTTTCATTCAGGTCTGTCTTTGGCTTTGCATTTTAAAGGAAAGCTAGTCTTTGGTACGATACTGTGAAATAATTTAGAAAACTTTGACAAAATTTGGTGTTAAAAAGGAAAAATCTGCTTTATCAGCATAGAAAAATGCACTGGTTTAAAAAAGCATTGATCTTTTATTTTATTTTACATATTGATACAAGGGTAGAGTCAGTTTAGCTGTCAAATAGTTCTGTATGTCAGAACTAAGCAGTACAGTGTTTAATCCGATATCAGATTTCTAGGAATGGGCAATATTGATTTGTTCTCATAAAGATAGAAAATGTCTGTTTACATCTTAATACCATACATCTTGGTGCTGGTTGTCGAAAACTTCTTCCTGATCCTGTGGAATACAAATACTTTCAAATGTGGGTATACTACCCTTACCTTTTACAATCATCACACATGTATTACAGCTTCCTTCTCACTCCTTTCCAGTAGCAAACATGCCTTCAGATATAAATTACTTGGAATTTATTCTCTCTTCTGCTAGTTCTCAAGTCCATCCTTCACTTAAAATAAGACTATATTTTTTAAAATATAGTTTGTTCACAGTAAGAACACCATCCACACCTTAAAAATGATGAAGCAAATGAAGCAAGAAGAAAACACTCTCTGTAGAACCTCAATAGCACAGGGAAGCCCTGTGGCTTTGCAATAGATGTGTTGCTCCTGTGGATTGGTCTTTTAACACATTGTCATGTGGTCATTTGACACGTGTATTCAAATTAAGAGAGTGTTCCCAAATAGCTATGGGAAATGCTAATTTGACATGGCTATGATGCATACAGAAAACCCGAGGTAGCAAGAAGTTATGTTATTATTACATCTGATTTTTGCAAATTGTTTATACTCCCTTCTTGAAAATCATCTCTTTAGACTTCCTACATGTTGTACTAGAAAAGGGTATAATGGATTGGTAACTTCTTTCCTTGTAGTATTGAATCTATGCCTAGTGCTCCTTGTTTTTACAAGAGTTATTCTCATTTCATTCATGTAAAAATTCCCATTTGCATTCTAAATTATCTTCTGCTGTAAGTAACAAATCCATTTATAAAGATTTAATAAGGAGATCTCTAAGTAGGTCTGGAAGGCTAGCCTAGTTAATCATAATATTGACTTGAATAAATATACATTTTAAATTACAGTATTTTTAAATTGCTATAAATCTTCCTACAGATAGCTTCATACAATATTTAGAAAACCTTGTATTTTAGGGAAGAACACAGTTTTGAAGTGTTATCATGAAATGAAAGGTGCATATAATTTTTTTCCTTATTTAAAGAAAGGGAAATTAATATTGTGGCCTATAATAATTAATATTGTGGTTTTCTACATGTAAGTACTAAGGATCAGTATTGAAGGACCAAGTATGAGTCAAACCCTAGTGAGTTTGAGCTAAAATACTGGACAGTCTGAGTTAACAGCCCATTTCAGTTTTTCTGCCACTTTATTTATTCCTTACTCCATCCTCATTGTAGTGAATGTTAATTTCTGGCATTGCTCAGCAAACAAAGTTCTTCAACTGACTGCTCTAACTCACTAGTACAGGACCTGCTACATCAGGAAAAACCAAGAAAAGACCCCTCTCTTTATCAGACACAGCTGATAAAGAGCAGTGACACACTCTGGCACATCACACCTGTGTGATGGGCAGAGCAGTTCCCAGAAACATTCAGTGAGGGCAAACACAGGTCACCAGTGGTACCATTTGGTGATCCTGGTGACTTGCCACCCACACCCTGAGGCACAGACAGGCAGACCCTGCATCAAAAAATGGTCTGGAGACAGGCAAGTCAGGCAGCACACTTGATTCACCATCAGCTTTCAGGAGCCTGTAGAAGACATGGCTAAGCAGGTCTGTAGGCTAAACCTCCTCCAGGCAGAAGTACAACTGAAATGGAATGAAATGTGAATGTGAAATGGGATTGTGAAAACTTATCTGCTGTTTCTTTTTAACAACTTATATAAATATGTATATTTAATCTGTGCGTTTGTTGCTTTTTGGTAGGATATTTCTGATCATGAGGAACAACGAGTTTTGCTGTGCAAAGAAAGCTGCTGCTTGCCTGCCTTTGGAACATACAGTGGGAATAACTTCCAGGCTGAAATCAGACTCTTAAAATATTAAAACAGCAAAGGCCAGGAAAAGTCTGATAGTACAACTGTCCAAATCTTATTAAGCAACTGCTTCTTTTCTTAGCATTTAAATTATTCTGTGTCAAACTACATCTCTTACTGGGACTTCCTACATCAAGGGGTGACATTATAGGAAAAATGCACAGGTAATTTTCCAACGTGGCTGGTATGAGTAGGAAAATAAAGAATTAGTCAGACCGCAATGCCTAGAGGCCTTTTGCATTGTTTGTTGTCAAACACTAATAGTCTAGTTTGATGTTTCTCAGAGTGATGTAAAACACGTGGTAACCTTTGCCCATTCCTTACTCTGGAATTCCCATGTACCAAATGCCACCGAGGCAGAGCAGCTTCCCTGGGATGGCTGCCAGCACTCTGAGTACAGCTTGCTGAAAATAAACCTGGTGCCAAGAAGATGCAAAGGGTAATCGCTTAAAGGGAAAGATGCCATCAGAGGATTAAGCACAAAATGACTACAGCAACAGAGGGAGAGGAACATACCTCTTCAAAGTGAGAACCAAGTGACAATTTCAGAGCAACTACTACAGTTCTTAGGGCTTATTTCATCAGTTGCAATAATTTCAGGTGCCTGTTGGCAAGGTTTTTTTTTGAATTTGCACTGATTTCTTCAGAATGATTAGGAATTTGGAATCTGGACAAAGGCATAGCCTGATTTGCTGATGTGTTAGTGACAAGGAGGTGTCTGCCAAATTCATAATTCTGCCAAATTAATTTATTTATGCACAAATACTCATTTGGAGATATGGCAAAGACTTTGTAACCCCAGAAACTGTTAGATATTTTTCTCTTCAAATTAAAATGCAGTAGAGATTAGCTACCAGAATATTAACACAGAACTTACTTAAAATGTGTAAACCAGCAAGGCCTGGTTGATAAAACAGGAGAGTAATTTTTTTCTCATTATTAGACTCAGATATAAGCTGAATCCTTAAATTGGAAACAATACAAATTTCTTTATATAACAGAGCCCTCTTCCATACATGGAAGATTACCATGAAACCAAACAGTCTTCTTTCATGTATAAAAAGAGAATTTGATTTATGTTTACCAAGTTTTCTGAACTGTGCAGTATTTCAGGATACCTTGACAACTTAAGGATCCAGTCACAGACATGATCTTTCACCTTACGAGTTTGTGTTAGATCCTAATTTTTTTTTTCATATCTGTATTTAATAAACAGCTTTTTTTCTAATAAATCAGAAACAATTAATAGTACAAATCTTCCATACCAATATGAAATATAGAAAGACATAGAAATACTTCAAATCCATAGATATATTCTGCAAGTTTTCCAAAGCAACAATTGCCTAAATATCATACAGACTTTCTAGAAATGATATGGTAATTGAGAAATCAATTGATGGTACTGTGCTGTGGTATTGTTAAGACCTGCAGAGACATTGGCACTTCCCCAGTATTTAAACACTCCTAGATTGAAAGCTAGTCACATAATTAAATACATTGTTAAAGATCTAAAATATTCAAAGTATTTAAAATCACAGTTCTGTGAAGTAAAAAAAAAAAAAAAAAAGAGTATATTGTTGTTCTTGTGAAACACATTATTTGCAGGTAATGACATAATGACCTTTATTTCATGTATCAAATTAAAATTGCCATAACAAAATCTCAAGGACTGTGTGAACAGTCCAGATAATTACATGTAATGGGATCAAAAAATATTCCAGATTAAATAAATAATGATCTTTATTGTTTCTTGTTCCTAAAGGGCAAATCTTTAAGTTTCCAACAGTCTTCTCAGGTTTTTTTTTGTTTTGTCCATCATCCTCATACTTTCCAGTACTCTATAAACTAGGATTGTGTTTTCTGTTTTATTTGATTTATAGTCTCAATGACTCTTTTAAACATGTGATGATTTCTTTGAAAAATTGGAAGAAATATTTCTTGGACTTGGAAAGGAAAGGAAAGTTTTGAGGAATGATAATCCTCAGTTCCTTTGCAGCTTATTTTGAAATTTCAAAGGGATGTCTCCTATAAAATCTTTATCCTGATGCTGGAGACAGCTTTTATGTCCCCATAGACATGCAACCCACCACCTTAAAGAAATCTGTCTAAAGCTGGACCCAAGCCCCCGAGAACCCTGATGTTTAATAGATTAAATTTTTCTATTAATCACTTGTGTAAAAATACTGGGGGGTCAAAAGAACAAGACTTCATGGAAACAAGGAGAAACAGTGCTGATATAGACTTAATATCAGCAATTTTATAGCAGCTATGACATTGACTTAATATCAGCAATTTTAGGGTCAGTATCAGATAGAGAAAGGTTTTATTACAGATGTTTAAGATAGCAAGATACTGTGCAATTTCCCCCCCATCATTCTCTGTATCCACCCTTTCCCATTTCTTCCTCCTCCACTCTTACACTCCTTATCTGCCCCCTCCCTGCCCGCACAAGGGGAAGCAGAGCCAGGGCTTTTGGGTCAGAAAAGACAAATTCTCTGTGTTAGATTCTGCTTGCAGCCTGAGCCGTGCCCAGTGATGCTAAGGAAAGCTGCACTCTTAGCAGAGCTATGGGATCACTCAATCTCTGCTGTGGGGGTGCCTATAGGAAACAGAGCTCCAGGGTACGTGAGGTTTCCACCCTGCCTGCTGAAACAAGTCTGTGCTATGGGTTCAGAAGGAGATGGGTACCGTTTGTATTCAGGGTGCATATGGTAGGTGAACTGAACACTTAATTTAAATTTTTTTTAAATAGTAAAAATCAAATAGATACATGAATTCATTCTATCCTCAGTTCAAGAACTCCCAAACCCTACTACACAGAGCAATTTTCCATAACAAATTATTTATTTTATGAAATAGCAAATTTCCATAGTAGAAAACTCTGCTAACATAAACTGCTTAAACAAATGTTAAATTGTTCTGCAGTCAAATAACTAGATTCACAGATAAAGAATAGAAAGCCCAAGTATTTTATTTAAACACTAAATGATCTCTGAGTTAATAAAAAAAATATTTTCTGAGTTAGAAAATATGGAAGGACAAAAGCTTGAATCTCCAACTTCTAAAAGATTTATGCGCAGAGAGGAAAGCCATTTCCAGAAAGTAGCATTTAATACATCTGCATTTCTACCTGTGGGGAATGCAGGTGTCTTACCTAAATGACTGTTACTGATCTGACTTACATTTTACATATAATATTTTCATACTCTGCTGCTACTGCAACACACTTTGCAATGTAGAGCGAGAGCCTTAAATAAGCTCTTAGCTCAATACAATTTTTCCTAGGCTAACATTTCATTTGGTATGAGTCTGTACATGATATCATGTTCCTATTTGGGATACAGAGTCTCTGAGACCACATCTGCTTGCCTTTCTCTCTTTCACTCTCTTACCAGTCACAATCAGAAATGCTTCTGAAAGATGAGGCTATACCTTCCTCTGAAGCCTGCCCACAGCACAGTGCATCGATTGCCTGTAATTCTGCTCACAGATCAGAAGGACAGTGTACTTGCAATGGTTCACAATCAGAGCAAATAAGATTATCTTTCCCCTGATATTTCGATTTTTAAAAATAACTTAGATAAAAGATTCTTTATCCCTAAATGTAGTAAGAATATAACTTTTTCAAAGTAGCAAGCAGCTTCTGTGAATGTAATATAAAATATGGACAGAAGGGTCACACTTTTTAACATGAGCTCCCCAAAACATTTTAAAGAAGTGGGTAAATTTGAAAATTCTGAATCTGACCCTTAAAAGAATCTTCATTTAAAATAAAAGTGTTGGGGTGACCAAGTCAAACTAAAATTCGATGCCTACATTTGTAAAATTAATAATGGTAAAGCCTCTCTTAAAAAAACAATTTTTACTTTATTCATCAGTGTGTTCAGAAACATCCTCTGTCTATATGAGGGTTTTCATGAACACAGCTTTTTATACTAGACTCTGAGAACAGTGAATGCCATTGCGTGCATGAAACATGAAAAATACCTTATAATTTTTTATACTGTATATGGCAATATCACAACTTAGGCTGACACAATTTCATATCTGCCTGGGCTAATACTAAGGCCATTTTCTTTATATAACTGTCTTTCTAATGCACACCAGAACAGATTGCCTGGAGAGATTGTTCAGTCCCACACCAGAGATATTCAAGAACCATCTGAATGCCATCCTGTGCCATGTGCTCTAGGATGACCCTGCTTGAGCCAGGAGGTTGGACCAGATGACCCACTGTGTTCCCTTCCAACCTGACCCATTCTGTGATTTCACGAGCTCCTCATCCTGCTCCAAGGAACTGCAGGAGCTGCCAGAAGTTCATGGGTAAGATGCAGAGCGACATTAACTCATAAACAACCTGTGTGCTCAGCAAATACTTGACTCTGAAAAAGAGTGAGGGCAATTTGAGGGACCAAAATTATAGCACCACTGGTGACTTAGAAATATCCGGTGGTGGGACGATTCTTCATAAAATCTTTTCTGTTCTGCTTGTTGCTGAAATCTACAGTACCCTATATCTCAGAAACACCCTATTGTTCTCTACATTGAACTGTATTGGTTGCCAGCTCCAATATGTAGTGTGCCAAATATGAGGGTAAAATATGTTGAATCACATGTCCCAAGAAGAACCACAAGAGCAACTCTATTGACAGCACTATTCATATTTGATGTTTTAATGTAAATTAGCTAAACCAATTTTTTTCTCTCTGCTGCACTCAAGTGGCACTTCTTTGTAGAACTCAGTGGTATCGCAATTTGGATCCAGAGACAGGTTTACTATTGTTACTTTATAAACTAATTAATGTCTTGTATTCTTGCAACATGGACAAGAACTCCCTGGTTCAAGCATTAGATTTGCTTGTGTTGAACTTAATAAAGTATAAAACAATTTAGGTAATGAAGAAGTTGTCAACATCAGATTGTGAGTAATTTTCTGTCTGCTACTAGGACAAAAAGCGTTATTTCCCATGCCAGAACTATAAATCAGTGTGGTGAAAATATCATTTTAAGACAAGTGTTCTCAGGAGAAAGTAAGGGTTGCAGATTCACAAAGGAGAAATGCCCTTTTAATACAGCATTTCAGAAAATGTCTCTAGAAATTGAGGAATTAGCTCAGAGGCTTCTGAAATTCCCCTAAAGTCAGAGCTGAAGAAGTTCAACTGTCAAAGTATTGCCAAGAGATGACAAAGTGTGGCTAGAAAGCACTGAGACCTCTCTGCCAATTATTTTCTGTGTCATAAACATCAGGAGATTTTGAGACATTTTAGAAATTGGTTTGCTTATTAGCAAACTAGTTTTCATCAGCTATCATAAAAAGGTGCAATGCCAAGCACAAATTGACATTGAATGATTTTAGCTTTATCTTTTTGTGAAATGTGAAAGAGTTTTCACTAATACTTAGAAAATAGCAGGTCAGCTCCAGCTTGTTCACACAGTAGTAAACATGATTAAAAAGCTATCAAAGTGATGCTCTAAGATCATGAATACCAATTAAAAATTCTAACGTTGTGATACCAAGCTGCAGTGGCATATTGAGTGGTCCAGATCACTGTGATATTGCCCTCGAAGAGGATGACATATTAAAACATTATATTCCCCCTTTTGTCATATTATTGGATTTGAAACAAAGTTTGCTATGGTGTTTAAGCAAAAAATAAAAATCCAAGCAGAATCCCACATTCCTTTGCTCTGGTAGAGAAGCCCTGAAAGGCTGAATTTGGGAAGGGATGAGAATAATAATATTATACCTGTAGTGCATATGAAAACCTCTTTCTAAGGGAAATGTGTTTACCAGTTAAAAAAAAAAAAAAGGAAGAAAGTGAACTCTACAAGGAAATCTTCATGCAGAAATAATCTATTCAGCAACATAGGGATCCCATAAATAAGGTATGGATTGCTGGTTTTTTCCCCCACTTATTTTGAAAATAAGAAGCAGAAGTAGAAGTAAGTCTATTGGTAGGAGAGTGAGAAGAGGGTTGCTGAAACCTTTGGAAATTAAAGGTTTCAGTGATCTCTGAGCTTTCAATTCAGGTGCTATAAAATAAAAACTAAGCAGGCATTTCAAAATCGTCATTGGATGGTCACCAGAACTTCACAGGCTCATCGGAGTTGGAAGAGACCTTGTAGCTTGCGTAGTCCAACCAACTATCACTCACCTCTGCCCACAAGCAGGCACCCAAACCATGTCCCCGTATCCCTCAGTCCTGCTGAGCGAGATGGACATTTTGCAGCAGTGGTGAGACATTTTCCCCCCTCCGTAAAATATATCTGAGCTTTCTTTTTATAAGCAACTATTCATTGATTGTTCAGGAGGTTGCTGTTGCTCATTTGAAGAAACCACCCATCAGAAAAGTTTCCTGGGTTCAGAACTCCTGGAGCTGCAGGTAAGTGTCTGTCTGAAATCACCTTTATGTGCGCCTTCAGCAGTGTAGAAGCTCAAGTTCCATGCTGGAGCTAAAAGTGGGGCAGTGGACTGTGGGTTGCCTCTACAAGGCCCCATGAAGACACAGCTCAACGTTTTGGGGGCACTGCAGAGGTAATCCACCTCAGGAAATATGACAGAAGCAGAGAAGGAACGTGAATCTTTTCTTCCACACCTTCTTAAAAGCACTAACAACAGGCTATTGTCAACTTCTGTCTATCTGAGTTAGAAAGGGAAAACATTTCCCAGGCAACCTCTAACGCACAACAGTTTTTCAGATCCAGCCATTTCATTTAGAGACTAAAGTGAATTTTAGCTTTTTAGAAAGCCTGGCCATTTCTATCAGCTTTGATGATGATATATAAGATGAACTTCATTCAATGTTCTCATGTTGCACTGGTGTTTGTTACCATACTATTACAGAGGTTATACTTTGGTAGTGGATAAGATTGTTATAGTTATAGTTTCATGGTTCAGAGAGACAGATGTTACAATCCTACTGCACAAAATTTTTCTTGCGATACAGCACAGTACATGTTGGTTCCTAAACAAAATTACTATTTTCCTGTCATTCCTCATCTTTTAAAAATATTACTTACATAGCGGTGTCCTTAAAACAGATCATGGTCTGTTCTAAAAATGAGCAACATCAGCCCCTTCTGTATTACAAATATATAAAGTTTTGCAGATGCTAGTACATAAGCTAAAAATTAAATGTAGGGATCTGATTTCAAATAAAATCTGGTAAACATTTATTTTCTGTGAGAAAGGGAAGGAGAGAAGGGGGGGATGTTAGATGGAAGGAAAATTATGCATCACAACTTCTGTGGAACCAGAAAAGCAGCCCTGTGGTACCACAGTTCTGAGGAAGTTGTGGAAAACTAGTATGAAACAGGTAAGATGCAAGGTTAATGAACCTAAAATTTGATCTAACCCTTGAAGAGAAAGAATGCATTTTAGTTCTGACAGCTCAGTGTGTCTGATCTTTCAAAGGTACAAATTGATGGAGTCCTATTGAACTCAGTGGAATCATAACATTTTGTACTCTTATACAGCACTACAATTTGAGTACTGTTTTTATCTTTTAGTTGTTCTGCTTTTCAAAGCAGTCCTAGTAAAACAAATCAACTGTGCAGTGGAGGAATTTGCTTGGTGAAGAAATGCATTCCAGTTGTATCTTTCTAGCAGATACCTACAGTTTGCTCAAAAAAATTATTTTTTTAATGAGATAATTTTATTTAGTATTGTAAGAGTATTTCCAAGCATTTTTTGTAAGTGTTCTCAGATCAGCTAAAGCAGAAAGCAACTTGCTGTCCTCCCAAGTCCTAAATGTGGAAAGCTCCTCTCTTTACTGATGTGTGCAAGTTCTTCTTTATTAATCAGGACTAATTATTGTTTTCCTGGCTGTTCTACAGTCTCCTAATGATCATATTGATTAAACTGGAGATACACTGCCTAATTACATTTATGATGGCCATTCTGATGCTACTTGAACATTGTTATTAATATATACTCAGATATTATGGCAATGTGTAAAACAAAAATGACTCTGCAGAAGTCAGTCAGAGCCAAGTCATATTCCAACATTTGAAATAGAAAGCACCCTAGAAAATAGCCTGTTTCAACATGGTTTTCAGTTAATATGAAACCACAAGTGTGCTTTCTCCATGAGGGTGTCACGCATCTATTTTTTATCTCTCTCTGGGTGTCTGTATGAGGTCTTCTCCTCCATCCCAGCAGCCTGGTATGCACCAGGCCCTCATTCTCAGAGGTTTAAAGCTAAGTGGTAAGTTAAGAAAAAGGCAAAACCAAATATCAGGTGTTGCCCATCTTTAGTGTACTTCAACATGCAGCTGCATAGGTGCTCCTCCACAGAAACATGAAGTAGGGGCTGTGTAAGCAGAGGTCCTGGTTGTCACTCTATACCCAGATCACTGTACATAAAGGGGAAAATAGCTACACCCTTTGGATGACAGCTGAGATTTTGACAAAGTACTGAGGCATTCCATGTAGGTATGTGTTTGTTTGCACAGCAACCACCTGGAGATCCACACCTCTTTTACCAAGGGATGAATCCTAGCACACTCGATGGAATCTCTGCTCTTGTATTAGGACAAGCCCCTGATTCTAGCCACTCTTTACATGCCCTGTTGGAAGTGTGCTAAGTTGTGTAGGAGGAAAGAGAAGTAATGAGAACATGAGCGCACATACACTTTCTTTCAGAAGTAATAAAGGGCAATTGCCAACAGGAGCAGAACTGATCACACAGAGGATCAATACCATCATCTAGGAGTTTTCTAGTAAAGTTGACATTTCTTAATTTCATTTTTACAGACGTATATTTCTCTAAGCCCCTCTTGAGTTGCTGCAAATTCAGTGAAAACATGGCTACCTCCTGCTTTATTCTTTGAAAGTTAATGACCATCCTTTTCAAAACACCTTTCCTACAGATGTGTTAGTATCATAGGCTCTGCTGTGAACAACCATGCAGAAAATTGTATACAGATCCTGACAGCGTTTGCCCCGCATGTGTGTTTTTATGCCATAAAATTTTTTTGACAGGAGATTCTCTGCTCTTGTTTTCAAAACCTTATACTGCCACCATTAACACACACCATAGGGAGATATTGGTGAGTTTTCTCATACCAGAAATTTTTGTGGGTAGCTAGTAGAAAGCTACCAGCTACAGAAAAAAATGCCCCTGCAACTGTTTCCTTCGAAATATTTGTTTCTACTTTTTTTGAAAATAACCTGCTGCTTGTGTCTGAAAGCAATTCTTCTTTAGCTAAAAGGTTACAAATTTGTCTCTGTGTGGCTGGAAGAATCCTAACTGTTCATGCCCACCTATTAAGAGGAAGAGGTCATCAGCTATGTTTATCCATCCAGGCAACCCGGATGTCTTATTTGGCTGGACAGCAAGCTAACAGAAGAATATCATATGCCACCACAAGACTATGTGACTTAAATAAGTAGCTAAACTGAGCTCTTATCCATCCTCACTCACAGGTCCTACTGGAAGAAAGAATAGAATAAAAAAATGCAACTTAATAGGACCCTTTCATTACTTTAGTTCCTCTCATTTTACACTGTTTACATACTTAAATGATAACCCTAAACTTTCCACTTTTCAAAGAACAGAACAAATGACAGATATATATCAAAATTACTGCATCAATGGACTGGTGATACCACACCATTCAATGTGTGCAAAAGAAATTCTTAATTCACTCGACTGCTGGTTTTTGAGCATTGTCTCTGTCGCAAACTTTTCACTTACAGTTTTATCACTGAAGCCTGGCATCTGGAAATACATTCTGTTTTATCTGATCTGGCTCTGATTTGTTAAATTTCTACTTTAAAACTGGAGGCTTTAAAACAGATAGCTATCACTAACCCAGACCTGAGCACTGTGAACCCTTGCAGTATATCTTCTGTATCCCACAGTCTGTCACAGGATAACAGAAACAACAGGGTTCAGAGCTTCAAATATTGTATTCTAATGCAGAATGGACCAGAAATGGATTTTTTTTGAATGGCACTGTAGTAAGAATAATAGTAAAACTGAAGTTTAACAGTTCTCCACAGTTTCTAGAATGGTACAGGAGAATTATTTTTGTAATAAAAACCTTGCAGAAGTTGACTTTATATATTCAAATTCTATGAATTATTTAAACAAATTGCCTTAATGAAAAAAATGCATTCTATCTCTCTAGTATTTATGCAAAACTAATACGCCAGATCTGAAAAACTGCTACTATTGTCAAAAGGCAGGTCATTTGGTTTCCACTCATTTACTGTGAAACACAAAAGATTACATGCAATCCTCATCTGATTGCATATGTGGTACTTGACACTGTGACCCTGATCTTCTCAGCATCATTCACCTCTAGGTGCCAAAATTGATGTACCTTGTGGTGGCCAGAGAGAGAAAAAGCATAAGAATTTCTGAAATTCTTTTGTACACTTAGGCTGCATCACGTCCCAGTGTCATCACTGGATATAAACTCTAAATAACATCAATTCTACACCCTGAAGCTTGTGACTGAAAAGTGAAAATTACACACCAGAGGTAAAACCATTTTTTTCCTGGAAGTGTAAGAACTGATGTCCCTGCAAGAGTAAGCCAGCTCGCTGGCTGAGGAACAAGAAAGATGAATTTCATAGTTCCGACATTTTCTACCCAATACGGCTGTGAGAGGAGGAATACTGAACCATCATTTCATTACAAAAGACTTAATTTTGTTCTGGCAGCTAGTAGGACCGCAGCTGTCCCTTTCACTTTCACCCTGTGACAAGCACATGGAATGTTGTAATAATTTCAAGCATGAAAATGGAGTAACAATGGGATGATGAATAACACTGAGTAGCTAAGAATTCCTATTTACATGGGACATCTTTCTGGCTGCACCGAATGACTTGTTTTTCTGTTAGCCCAGAAACCAGAACCAATCTCATCAAGTGTTTTTGGCCATATATCTACCTTGATTTGAGGAGAGATTAAGTTTCAAATATTTCTTATGATTAAGTAGAGATGTGTCAGGTTTTACTCTAATGACAGTAATGGCTTGGTTAGTAGCTGGAATTTTTGCTTCATACAGCCCCTATAAAGGAAACTATTGTTGCAAGAGTAGTTTTTTGCCTGAGATTGAAAAACTTCAAGAAAACCACATATGTGTTACAGAATACCAATTTTCAGACCATTTCTCATTAAAATATGCTTTAACTATTGGTAGAGGAACTGTGTGATGATTGAAAAAGAATTACATATGGTCAAATATCTAAAACATACATCATACTTGCAATGAAGACACTGGAAAATCAGTCTGCTACCATGACTTACCTAGAGGTCTGGTAAGGGCAAGTAGGGGGCTCAGTTTCAGAAAGGAGAAGGACATAATCAGGGAGAAAGGGGAGCTGCTGTTATAATGATATATTTATATACTATGCTACACAATTAAACATTTCACAATTTTAAGGAGTGTTCTGCAGTATAGTGGATTCGGCTCAGCAGAGTGTGCCTTCCTCTGATGGAATCACTGGAACCTCACTGGTGGCAGCTCTTGTCCACCCTATAGAAATAAACTCAAAAGAAGCAGCTATTCATAGTCCATGAAACTTCTGCAATACACAATTTTTTGAAGACAATGTGAGTGCAAATCAGTCAGTAAGTGTTTCCTCCACTGCTGAGAGGACAACCTTAAATTATATTTTTTCTAGATGTTGAATTGAAATTGTTCAGAGGAAACACAGCAGATAAACTTTTCTTACTAGACCAGTACAACTCATTTCCTCAGCTGAAGTCCACTTACCATATTTTCTATTAGGACCACCACTAGTAGTTGCTACGGAACACAGATGCACCAACATGTAGATACAGAGCTTAAAAACAAAACTTCTCTAAAAAGTGTTTATCAAAAGTAGTCAATAATTTAATTCTCAGAAATTATTATAAGTAAATACCTTACAGATTATCTTTTGGAAACTTGAATATATTCAAATAGTTACAGAGGTTTTCCTTACAGAACAGGTTATAGTCTCTGTAGGCTGAGACACATTCTTAGTTAATTTACAAATTGATCATCTAACCAACACTACAGTAGCCTTTCTGAACTTGAGCCTAGAGAAGTAGTACTTTAATTTTTGAAAACAGCTGGCAGTTCACATAGCAAGAATTTGGGGAGGGCTGAAGAAGAGAGAATGACATGGAGATTACAGAATAACAGTTCACCCAACTAAGCTTTACTTTGGGTTGTTGGATGATATCAGAAAATATCTTCCAGCATCTTCAAGGAGATGGGGCACTACAGAGCTTATCTGTGACAAACCTCTTTGTTTCTGCAGTCATCAGTGAAGATACAGAAAAGGAAATGGAGGAGCTGCAGTTATGCATTTGCAATACACAAAGTCCTTGTTTTCCCACTAGGCACTGCAGAATAGCAATTGTCCATTCACAGCACATAGCACATCCTCTGCATTTCAGAGCTAATATTTTTGCAGTCCTTAAGCTAGCATACTTCAGCCTAGTGTAGTTAATTTTTTAACCCTATGGGGTGCACTGCAGGAGATAAGTGTGATCATGTTCTGTTCCTTGCCAGAGGAATTGTTTTTTCAGGTATAATTTTAAAGTTAAACTGAAATGTTTTTCAGATTGCCGAGGATTTATAACTACAGCAACATTTCAAACAGAGCCATAAAAAGTCTCTTCCCACAAATTGGAAAAATAAGAAGACTGCTGGTCACTGAACATACCTGTATATTAATCCAACTAACAACAGAAATCTCCTGTGCTGGCAGGAGTTATTATTAAGACCTCTTGTACACACACACACACACACACACACACACACACAGACACACACACACACAAGCTCTGACAAATGGCTCTTCCTCTTGTGATTTAGAATCACACTCTTGAAAACAATGTTAATTTGATGGTAGCAGTTGCTTTCATTTACTGCAGCACACACTGCCCACTGTGATGCTGCAATACTCATTCAAGGCAGATCACTGGCTCAAACATGAATTGAAGCTATATGCTATCAAACAGATGCCAGGTTACATCACTTCAACTCCTGAGCAAATTTTCACTTTTCCCTATTTAGGCAGCTAAAGCTGTATGAAAACTGTTGTTAATATAAGACAACCAGCTCTCTCCCCTCCCAGTGGGGATCTGTTTCTTAGTCAAAGCTCAGGCTGCTTCTTAATTTTGAACTTCTGAACCCAAACCAAGTAGAGTAATCTAAGCATGTATTAAACAAAAAAAAACAAAAAAAAAAAAAAAAAAAAAAAGCAGTACATGTACTCCTAAAAATGAGGCCGATATTCTTTTCTGCTTGACCTGTTTATTTCCAACTCTTCCTTCCTCTGTTCTAACTCTCAGAAAAACTCACAGCCCCCTCAGGATAGAAACAAGTTTCTGTTTTCTTCTCCCTTCATCTAAGCCTGACAAGTCTCAGGTCTCCCCTCCTGCCACAGAGCAATAGGAAAACATACAGAAAAATCAATCACACTTTCCCCAGTGGGGTCAGAAAGGACTACCACAAGAGATTCTTTTTGCAATCTTCTGCAACCATCAAACGGTTAAATCAACATAAGTTTAAATTTTCATCTAATTTGAATAAAGAGAAAAAGGGAGGAAATTTAAAAAACGGTTGCTGTAGTAACAATCAACAGTAAAAATCTTTTCCACTAAATAATCATATTATCTCCCTCTCCCCCTCGAAATTTTAGTTCCCCTTCAAAAAACAATCATGCTGCCTCCTTTAGATTTGCTGTACATACCTCAACCATTAAACAAGACATTTAACCATAGTGGCAGTTCTGTGACCTTTGAATGCCGTGAAATCTCTAAGCGGTGCAGCTTGTTCATGAAGACTTGTACTGCAGAATCCAGTCACTGCATCCAGGATTGGGAATAGAAATAAGTAACGACAGCAAACAAAAATAATGATAATAATAATAATAATAATAAAAATAAAAATAATAAAATGTATAAAGGATTTTTTTTTTTTAAGAGGAAAAAAAAAAAAAAAAAAAAAAGGAAAGAAAACCTCCCCAAGTCCCCCAACCCAGCCAATCCAACCACCTTAAGAAGCAAAGAGGCTCGGGAAGAGAGCGCACTTGTGTGCCAGGGCGAGGGCTGGGGTAGCGCTGAGGCTGCTGCAGTCTGCCCGCCCGTGTCAGCAGCCGGCGCAGGCCGGGCGGGCTGGGAGGTGCTGTCAGTGCCACGGGCGCTCAGCGCAGACCAATCCCGGCAGGGCTGCCAGCGCCGCCGAGAAGCCTTTTCTGTTTATGTTTCCTCATTTCGGGAGTGACGTCAAAGGGTTTAGTTTTTCCTCTGCATGTGCTATTAATTTTAAACGACTACTATGGGAGGAATGTGGCAGCGATTTAGGCAGGCTACCCTAGGAGAAAGAAGTCGTGATTTATCTGTCCGGGATTCAGCTCAGAAAGATTTTATATCCAGAGGTAACAGAAAGATCCAAAATATGCTCACAGCATGGGGAAACGCTGTAAACATGCTTACATATACTGAAGTATCCTGAAATATACGCAAGATGTTTTCCAGGGAGGGCTGGGTTATCTCTCTGGGTTGTGGTGCAAAATCAGACCTGATTCTGCCCTCGCCCTACAGTAAATCAGGAACTGCTTGTCTTAGTTCAGCAGTGTCACACCAGTGTAAACCTGGCTAAAGAGATAAGACTGAGACTACTGTACACATCCTTTTATCAGTCAGCAGGAGCTACACTGCAGATTAGCAAACTGCTTTCCTTACCCCATCCGAGTCACGGATGCAGTCACCCTTGAGGGCTGATCTGGGCAAACAACTGTTCCTTCCACCAGCACATCACAGCCCAGCCGTGCTTGCCTTGGAGCTCTGCTGTGGACCACCACACAGCCTTTTATTTTGTACCACATTCCTCATCAAGAGGCAAGAGGAAAGTAGAGGTTGGATTTTAGTATAAACACACCTTTGACAGTGGAGAAATTATGGGGCTGAAGCTTCAAGAAACAACATTCATCAAGGTCAATTAACATGGGCTAAAAAAGACCAAAACAGCCCAAGATAATAGATAGGAGGTCAGTTGACAACAGTAAGTATTTCGTTATCTGCATCATTCTAATTTTATTGATTTGTTCTTCAAGGAAATCTTTTCAAAGATCTTGGTCTCTGAGGTACAATTAATTTCTAAAAAGCCTTAATAGTCTCATATTTAATTTTAAAACACAGAAGTGCTTTTGAAAATGTGTAGGCAGAAAGCTCCTGAGAAAGGAATTTCTCAGTGCTCCACAGAACATGTACAAATACAGTAGAACTTCCCCATGACCACCAATTGATTCTATCAAACTGCAGCTCCAGAGAGGTCAAAATATTTAATGATTTTTGCTTACTGAAAAGCCTGTCTGTGCTATCATTGCTAATACAATCATCTTCACAAACAAATGCCAAGGGTTACAGGAATGTAAATGCTAGAATAGCATATTAAAAAGTATTAAATAAGTTAGAGATTTACAAAAATCAATTAGAGCACATTAAATTCACTGACTGTACTTAGCAAACTGTACGAAGCAATTTGAAATGCACAAATAGAAATATTATTTGTAATGCACAGAAAATCATCATGTTCGTCTTCACTCGGCATTGGTGAGCAGGCAACTGAGTGATGCACTTTGTGAATTGCACTTCAGGAACTGTTTTTGGGAGTGCCAGCTGAAAAACTCAGTGAATTTCAGTGGGGGTGACCTGGAGTCTGTGAAGAAAAACTGAGATTGATATTGTTTAGTCCAAAAAAAGGAGAGTTGATTAGTATTCTTAACTATATGAAGGATATATTTCTCTGAAAGAAAATAAACAATGCTAGATAGAGTTTATTCTTTGTCCTGGAGACATTATCAGGCCTTTAAAACTTCTTCACCCCTTATGGCAGCATAGCTTCATCTAAACTGATGATGAGTCTTTGACTGTGTTTGGAAAGCAATCAGGGCAGTGTCCAAAATCTGTGAAGATCTGTTCTAGAAACATGGCATAGATAATCAAGGTCCTGTTTCAAGATGTGTTCTGGCTGTTAATTTTACTAGAATAGGTCCAGACAATCTGCAAAGAAGGAGGGATTAAATTTTTGTCTATATAAATTGCGGTTAGAACATGTAGGCTGCAGCAGAGGAATCTTGTTGGACTTAGGACAAACTAAAGGTAGGAGAGCGAAGTACTGAAATAGATGGGCTGTGACAGTCTGCAGTGTCTTGTTACTGGCTATTTTTAAAAGTATGGTTACTCAACTATTATTCATGAATGGTTTTGATACAGGTGGTCTTACTGTGCAGTATAGATTTAAGAGTAGGAGATTTTCAAATATCTATTTGATATTATTATGACCAATTATTTTTTTTTTTTTTTTAGTTTTGCATTTTAGGATAAATCTCATTAACAACATTACATTGCATTTCATTAATTAGGGTCCAGGTACATTCCAGTTTTGCACAAAGTCTTAGGTCTTGTCTCTCTCCTAAGTAATTTAGAGCTTACTTCAGCCTCCTGCAACCGTGTCCCTGTGAGAGTGAGTGGTTGCTGTGGGTTTTGTGATGCACAGGATGCTTTGGTGAAAAGATAGAGAGACCTGGAAGCACTTCAGATTGCAGTTTCTACTTGGACAAAAAATCTTAATGTCTGCATGAGGAGATGCAAGTAAGGGTGGGAATGAGAAGGAATATCTTGGTTACCTCAGCATAGCCATGCATTTCCATTATGGGGTGGGAAGGACTGATGAGAAAAAATGGGCTCCACCTAGAAAAGAAGAAACTTCAGCATAGATTTGCTATTCTGATTTGATGTATGCTAAAATATCCTGTCACTCTGGTGACATGCATGTCCAGATTAACATGACTCACACTGACCTAAACTTAAAAGGTAAAAAAATGAAAACTGTGATTCTTTTAAAAAATGTCACTGAAGGAAGGAAAAAACAAAACAAAACAACTGATGCTTTAGGCTGATATAAGCAGCATCTAAGTAAATATAATGGACCCAGAATACTTACAGCAAGATCAAAATTACAACTTAATTGACATAACAGAAACTTGGTAGAGTCATGTGAGTATGTGACTGGAATACTAATGCCAAAGAACACAGCTTGTTCAGAAGTAAGAGGAGGAAACAACAAGAGGAAAAAAAGAGACTATGCCTCATGTCTCACTGAGATGTTCGGAATGCAGCAGGAAACATGCATTGAAAGTTTGAGCAATAGTACAAAGAACAAGAATATAGGCATTGTTGGGGAATCTGCTACAGATCCAGGCAGATAAAGTAGATAACTCTTTTTGTTAGCAGGCTTGTCCAAAGCATAGGACTTGGCCATAAGAGCCAATTTTAATCTTGAAACTCTTAAAAAAAATGCTGAGCTTGACTCAGACACTACAGTTCCTTCCCTCCAGAATAAGCATCAGAGTACGTATGGGAATCCCTCAAATTTATGAGCCTTCCTTTTTGAGCAATTTTACTTGATGAAATATTTTATTTGACTTCCTTTTACAGTCCTGTTTCAGCACTGGAGATGCTTTAGTATTTGTTTTTAGCTATTTTCCTTTCTTGAAATAGGTGGCACACCAAGACATGTTCTGTCTTACCATGGAACGGCATTCCTCTTCACAATCTTCCATTGTGGTCTTTGGAAAGGAACCTGGATATTAGAGAAATTGTTTAATTGGCCTCACCCAAACCACCTTATACCCATATATAATCCCTGAAATTTAAAAAAAAATAGATTCATTTCAGTGACAGTAAAATTTGTTTGCACATGATAGAAGGGCAGACACTGTGCATGGAGAGGCAAAAAAGAGGGGTCCTCCCCAAGATACCTTCCACTTTCTTCCCATTGCTTTATTTCTACCCTGACCATCTTTAGGACAGCCTACAGAAATTGACTAAATATTGCT
Source organism: Certhia americana (assembly GCA_018697195.1). Taxonomy (NCBI): domain Eukaryota; kingdom Metazoa; phylum Chordata; class Aves; order Passeriformes; family Certhiidae; genus Certhia; species Certhia americana. Next base: position 63,185,706 of record CM031859.1, read on the forward strand.
CTTCATATTGCTCTCAATGACATCTGAATGGGAGCTGGAAAAAAGAGTGGAAAATGAGGCATCATGTTCAAGCTGTTACCACAGACGAGTGAGTATATGCCTGATTCTTACTTTCTAGTTTCCTATGCTCCCCCCCAAAATTGCTCTGAATTGCAAAGTTGTAGATGTTACAGTGGTTCCCCAAAGTATTTCTACTTTTCCTTAGGGCATAAACATGTAAATCTGAGGATGCTGAAAACTCTGATGAAAGTTGTTCTTTGCCAATTCTGTTGCTTTTTCTCTTTCTTTGTCAGGGCATGATAAAGGTGGACAAGTAGTGCGGAGTCACAATGACCTGCATTTATGAAAAAAAAAGGAACAAAAAGGTAGACAACCACAGTCAAAGTATGGTTTCAAGAAGTTTATGCTTATCCCACCCCATAAATAGACACTCTGCTGTTGGAGGTGAGTTCATATGTTACTCTGTAATTTTAATTGTTGGGAAACTTCTAAAGGCAAATTTCTCCAGGCTGAACTATGTGAAACTGCTTGTAGTGACTAGGTGGGAATGTTCTGTGCCTGTTTATTTACAAATCAATGCCATCAGATTAGCCTTGCTATAGTTGCAACGAAAGACTGGAAGTATCCTTGCTGCAGAGTTTGTGGAAGAGATTCCTTTGCAGTTCTTCTCTGCTTCTGGGATCTGTGTGATGTTTTTAGTGTATTTACAGGAGCCTGTGTGAGCTGTCAGAAGCTACTGTCTGCTGATAGCAGCTGAGGTTCAGGGCTGTTTGAAATGACCTGGAGCCATGAGTCTCAGAAAAGAATGGAGGTTGGTAAGTGCATGATATTGTTCAGAGTGAGCTGGTCCCCACAGAAGGACACAGATTGCTGACATGACTTTAGTCCTCATTTATTTGACCTAAAAGCTGCTGTTTTGCTACATGGTTTGGACTTCTGGGCTTCAAAGTGCTATCATAAGAAGATTGCATTGCTCCCAAGAAAGGTGCCTCCAAAAGGGAATGCTCTCCAGCTTTCTCAAACTTATCCATGCAATATTTTGTCTGGCTTTCCAGCCTTGAGGCCACCTACCTCTTGTCAGAAATCTTTTCCAATATGAGCTATAAATTCAGCTTTCTGGCAAAAAACTTCCTCTAACTGTCCCCTATGCACTATCAGAAATCCCAATCTTCTTCCCATGGACTGCTGAGTTTAAAAAAGAAAGTCTTTATGTCATTCTGTTCCTTTTAGCTTTTTTGCTTTTCCTTTTTACTTTGACACACTTAGTCATAGATTTAAGCAATGGGAAATATCCCCAATAAAATGGACTTTTTTTCATCAGAAGAGAATACAAATAATTTCTCATCCATGGACTAGATGCTTCATGTGAACAGCATTGGATAAGCTTAACAAGCATTATATATGCTGATAAACACATCAGGAAGAGAATTTCAAATTCCCATTACCTTAATGCAGTGATCTAGATTGCTCCGTGGTCCTCAATTTTCAGCAGATTTCACCCTTGAATTAATAAAAACATAACTGGACACATGAATGTTATGAACTTATTTTGGGTCCAGTCATAGTCTGGTTCCTGTTTTGCAGCATTTAAATGACTTCCAAAGGGTGGGTTCCAGTCAGATTACTAGTGAAGAGGATAACAGCACAGTGTGCCCTCGGAGTCAGGTCTCCTGGCCACAGAGCCGTGTAGGGTCCCCAAAGTCAGCAAAAGCCATCCCAGCAAAGGTGCAGTTCATACAGCTACCACAAGTGCTGCATACAGGCACAAAGGACTTCACCACACAGAACAAGGGAGCAACACACTCAGTTCCCAGGCATTGAAAAAGAAGGGTGAGAAAACTTTGCTGTCGATGACTCACATTCATTTTAGTGATCTGACCATATGCAAAAACATTTTGCTTTGTCTGACCCAACACAATAATATTTGACATTTAATTTTAAAGCGAGGAAAACTCAGAACAGACAGGTGAAAAATACAAGTATTTTTCCTTAGCTTTTAAGAAAAAAAGAGAACAAGCTTTTATTTTGGCCAATGCTGAGTACTTTTGTCTCCACTCTATCACTCATAGGTGGGTGTCAAAACTTTCCCCTAAAAAGCAAATATGTTCAGAGAAAACTAGAAGTTGTGAAGAGCAGCAAGATCAGCAAATCCAAAACTTTATTTTTTTAATACCACTGTTACTGATAATTCTCCAAGGTCATCCAGCTCTAATTTGTGCAAGCAATATTTTTATCTCCTTTTCAGTCACTGGATTATTTTTATGAGGCGCTTGGTGTTTAAGACAGTTGAAAAAAAAAGGAATAAACAAAAAGTAATATTTTTACATGCCACAGAGGTAGCTGAAACAACAAAAAACCAAATCGGATGCAATTCTGCATCAAAGGATAACAAGCAGTGTCAGAAATGCTAGTAAGACAAAAAATATAAAAGTACTGCAAGAAAAAAAATTTTGTTCAATTAAGTATCTTAAAATCTATAGTCAATAAATAAGAAAAAATAGGAAAAATTATCACAAGGTAGTTTCCATTTCAAAGCCTCTTTTTAACATTTAAGTATTTGTACTGCATCACTGTTTAAGACAGATAAACACACAAGTTGATGTTTTTAAAATACTGAGGAATATAATACACAATTCCTAGGTTTTTTTTTCAACATATATGAACTACAAAGAGCTTCATTCTTGTTCTTTCTCTTTGTTTTTTTCTGTCACCTATAAAACTTTAGGTGAAAACTTCCAGTTAATTTTACTACTTAGGCATTTTGCTAAGTTTCCAGTATTTTAAGATCTTTTTCTTATTTCCATTGTATTTTCTGTGAAATAGGCACTACTTGAAATGAATCTGAGGCCACCATCTTTTAAAAGGGATTATTTAGTCTATTAAAGACAATTGTAGCTTTTACAGGAAGTAAATAATGAGTAGTTTTCTTATCTTATTGAATTGAAATGTGGTAGTGTGATCCAGCAAGTGTAGGCCTTGAGGATGAAAAGCATATTGAGATATGCAAATGAAAATAATTTGATTTTGCCCAGCAACTAGTACTTGCACATGAATGATGCTTTGGCCAGTTTTATGGATGCCCACCTATTTTCTTCCCCCTCACCTTCTCATTCCACAGCGTGCAACACACCCCTGTGTTTTGATATTCCCGAACAGTCTAAAAGCATTAAATGAGCTATCTTCAGACATTCTGAGTAGTCCACAAACTTGTACTTATTTCATGCTGAGTTTTGTCTTTAACAGACAGAATGAGCACAAATTACTGTTCAGGTTTATGCGCTTATCAGAAAGAGGGAGAGAAGAGTAAGTGTACAGTGCCCTGGCTGGTGCCCTCCCCAGCACAGTAACTGCACAGATTGAGCAGTAACCCTAAGTCCCTGAGGCATTTCATAATTTCTTTACATGACACTGGTCAATGATAAAACTAGTGATAAAACCAGTATAATCAGGGGGGAGAGAAAAACACTCCCAAGCCAAGCAAAAGGGACAAGTTCTCTTGTAAACAAAAGTCAAATTCTCAGCAGACCTCAATGCCAATCTCTTCCAGACTGCAAGGTTTGAGTCTTACATTTTATTCTCTTATTAAAATCTCTTTTGTGCTATGTTGTCTGAAATTCAAGCCAAAATGTAATTGCCAAAGAAGAAGGACAATATTGTTGGGGTCAAAACTTTATTTCCTTAGCATCTCATACAAGAATATCCCTAATTACCATCACATACATGTCAAACAGTCTACAAAGTTAAAGCATATCTACATAAAGCAGTGTACAATCAGTGACGTTTAAGCAGCAACAGATCCATTGCTTTGAAAGAACAGTGATGATTTGCAGTAGTTTTCCATGCTGTTTGAGCCTCTAAATGAATCATAATTAGAAACTTTTTAAAAGAGGAAGTTAAAACTAGTATGAATTCACTCAAATGCTAAAGATGTGAACACTAGATAAGGTAGATAAGTCAGGAAAATAGTGGAAATATATTAAAGACACATAATGGATAAAATCTTTGAAGTTAATAGGATTTCAGTATTTACTTTAATGGATACACCTGCTATACTTTATAATTATATACTTAGGAAGAATATATTCAGTATTAACAGTGTAGTGATACTTCAAGATGTTAATCTTCACATTTTCACGAATATTCAGAATCTGGATGAATGGGCTAAATAGTTAAGTAAGACACAAAGCACATAAATGCTCAGCTCCTGTTGTGAAGGCAGACTCATTAAGGACAAATACAGGTTGCTTTGATGTTGTGTCAAACATCTGTAATTTTGTAAATTACAGAATACATAACATTTTGAGACAACTTGCCTTGGCAACGACATTGACAGATGACAAGCCGTTGATTTTCTGTCAGCTGCTTTCTTCCTCCTTTCTCAGTTCTCTAATTCCAAACCTCTCCAATCCTCATCTTCACAGACCTTAACCAAGGACTGTGGCCTTCCACTGGGATTCTAGGCAATAGACGAACCTGGGTGATGGGTGATGGGACATTACTCCCTACATTCCTCAGCCTATGTATCTCTTGGAGGATATCTCCTCTGCACTGATGTGCTTTCTGGAGCTGCTTCACATACAATGCAGTTTCTCTTCTTGTGAAGACAGTGGCTTCCAGGCAAAGCATCTCTTCCAGCAATTTGACTTTGCCTACTCCATCCATCAATATGCTGTGTTGATTTAAAACTCGGGGTGTATAAGAACACTTTTTTGAGGACTCATTATGCATTCAGTAAAAACTTTTGAGGAAAAAAAGTGGTCCCAGATGGGGGGAATAAAAATTACAACAGTAACACACAGATCTGACAGTATGAATATTTGTTTACTTGCATCAGAGGCCTGTATTTACACAGCAGTAATCACAAAGTTGTTCTGGCATTCAGGCCACTTGACTGCATTAAAGATAGGACATAGCTACCAATGTCCCCTAGATTTTGGAGTCCAGGTTTCTCCTTTAGAACATTTTAAGATTACTTTTTAATGGCATCAAACAGGACTTCAGTTAATGATCCCTAATACTGCATCTGACTACTCCTGCAAACACACTTTTGTTTTATGAGCAAGACTCTTTCCTTGTAAGATCTCTAGATTTAGCCTGTAAACCTTCATCTTTTATGGTCCTTCTGAATGTCACTTTCAGAGTCACAAGGTTTGTTAACACATGGAAATATGTTTTTACAATTATTATCCAGCAGTAACTGGATACCAATAGGAATCAAGTTCAAGCCAAAACTAGGACATTTAATCCATCTCCAAGTCTCAATAAATATTAAAATAATACCTAGGTAAAGACTACAAAATGAATTTCTTTTCTATGCAGTTGTCAGGGATGGCTACATATTGCATGCCTCTGGTTTAGTTCATACCAGAAACTCCAGGTTATTGTGTAGTAAAAAGAACACAGAATCAAAATACTAGGAATTGCAGCTGTAATGCTTAAAGAAGCCCAGCCACTCACACCGAAGGGCAATTGCCCTCTATCTAAGATATTTTACTGAGATAACTAAGATCATTTAGTACCATGAGACAGACCCATCTCTAATAAGGGCTAATATGACACAAATGGAAACTACTAAAGAACAAAAATGAGCAGACAAGAAAACATTATCAACAACGAGGATGGTGAGAAGGCAAACATACTTTTACCTGGTCCTAAATCTTTCCAATGTGCTTAGCTTTTAATATTAAAGGCAAAACACCCATGAGATTCCTAAACAGACTACACTTGACCCAGATTAAGGACAAAAGCAAACCTGGGCCTGCGCTGACACAGAAGAAGATGAACGTGGTGATGTTCAGAGATTGACTCAGCTACACGCTGGGGATCAGGAGAGATTTGACAGCCAATGACTTGTTGAAACAGCAGCAATATTGCAGACCACTCTCACAAACTGAGATACCAGTTGTCTGATAAAGACTATGAAACACACATCACTCTAATCAGGCTGGTTGATCTCTTCACATGAACAATGATTTTTATTTCTGAAATCCTAATTTAGACTTCCCTGCCTACACACAAAATTCTCATTGGATTGCAGCTCTGTATTATCACAGATGCATATACAATCGAGTATTTCTTACTCTTCTAAAGCTCAAATGATATTTATCATATTCCAAAGAAAGATTCAATATTCAATATTTTCAAGATTCAATATTTTAATTGTTGATGAAAGCACTTATTCCATTTTACATTGATTAGTCATCATGTAGAAACATTATTTTGTGAAAATCTCTTTTCTCAAGGAGACTCTTTTGAACTTTGTGACTTTCTTTCAGTCAGTTGTACCATCCCATCCCTGGAATTTTAAGATCAGAGGACAGCAGGATAATGTCTTGCAAAATTAATAAAGGTTTAAAGAGATGTTGTTCAAAATTAAACTTTCTTTAAAACCAGTAGAAATCAAATGAAGGAACAATTCTTTAACACAAGATACTGCTATACTTGTATAAGAATATCTTTTTCTGAATCTCCTGTTTTCACTGCTGTCTGGCTTAGACACACTTGTAATTGCTAGCTAAAGATGCATAGAGGCAACAAGCAATTACAATTATTATCTGAAGTAGCATTAAGGAGCAGAAATGGTACTGGATGAAACACTGACACTAGAGAAGACAGATGAAGATTTGGTTGGTATGAAAAATGGGAATTTGGACTCAGAGACTTACATTTTACTCACAGCATGAAGCAAAACCAGACAGGTTTTGTTTATTTTTTCTTGGGACTGTAAAGTTATGAGAAAGATTTTCCACTGTGACTGGGTGTGGAAGCACTAGAAATCTCCTGAGAAATCATCTTCTGCCCAAACATGAAAAGCCCAAAATCTTGCCTGGATGAACTTTGATAGAGCACTATAAATAATGAGCATGTGTCCAGGAAACAACGCTGGATTCTGAGGTTTTTTGCATGTCATTCATCTCTACACCACTGTAGTGTTATAGGAACAAAAGGGCTCATCCAAGGTTTGCCACTATCCCTGTATCAGAACTTGTGCTCATGTATCGTACTTGAATGTGATATGAACTTTTTAGGTCCACTGTATACAATGAAAGTATTGTATAGTTGCTGCTGCAGGAGGATAAATTTTTTGTGGTAAATGGACAAAGGAGAGGAGAAATAAGAGCAAGCAGTCAGCAGTTCTGGGTTCTGCCTAAGACTTGAATTTGTCCATTTAGCCTGACTACAGGCAGATCCCACCATGTGGCTTTTCCCTTACTCCTGCTGGATATAACAAAACGTAATATGGCTTGGTTCTCTCTCTGGATGCTGTGCTCATGCATGGTAGAACAAATGGTCTGACACCTCCCAAACCTTAGGAGCCTGCTGATTGCACTTGTCTGCACCACTTTACGTTTCTACCCTCAGATCCACAGCTCCATAGGAAATGAGTTTGGGTAGAAAGGAATTACAGGAGAAAAAGCAAAGTATCATGAGAAAAATGTGGGCAGTAAGGTCTCTGTGGACTCTGCATAGATCTGAAAACAAAGAGACGTCCTCCCCTCTTTGAAACACAAATAGCTTCTGAAGGTCTCTGAAGAACCAAAGGCAAGGCTTCCAAATCAGAAATTTGCCAAACATGATGTTTTCTGTCTCCCTCTCCAACAGAAACAATGTTTTCTGGTTCTCCCTGACTACAAATCTAGAGGAATTTGTAAGTTTCCAGACAAGTTTGGAAAGGAAATGCTGTGGTCTGTGCTAGGCTATGTCAATCCAGGCAGATTCAGGCTGCCCATTACAGCTTTGCCCATACTGTATGCTGCTGCTGAATTAGCCAGCTTAGACACAAGCATCACGCAACCAGGTAGACAAAATCTTCATGAAACCCTTGCAGTGGAATTTTACACCTTACTGTGGTAAGTCATTAAGCCATTTTGAGCAGCACCACATAGCTGGCTGGCTGCTTTTTCTGAGTGATGGCACAAGCTGCAGCTCATCAGGAGCCATTGTGTTCACCAGAGGCAGGATTCAGCTGGGGCATTGGTGGCTCGTTTGAAGTTCTTGTAGACAATGCATTCACATTTCTATGAATCCACATTCACATTGCATTCCAGAAAGAACAGCTGGACCCAGCAGTAACTACACTCAGTAGTACTAGTAATAGCAAATGGCTGTAATTGTGATAAATATTTTTGTCTATAGCGTTCTAAATACTGAAAAATAGTTTAAAATCAAGAAGTATATCCCACTAGCACTATCAACAACATGAAACTGTTTTCTGTCTCAAAAAGTAGGTCACATATTTTGCTGGTGTTTGCTTAGCACCTATCACTGTAAAATCCTGGTCCATGACTCACAAAGCACCAGTAACAAGCAGAAATTTCTTCTTGCACTTCCCTGCTGCATTCTCTTATTGCAATGTGGTCTGAACGGACAGGGATTTCTTTGACCATTATTAGAAAGCATTTGAAAGAGTGATAGGCTTTCATTCAACAGTATTATTACATTCAACACTATTAATTTTTTTGCTGTTGAATATTTTACTAACAATACCTATTAAGCAAAGCAGAGTGAAAGTGTGCAAGGCACAGAAAAATTCCTTGCACATCAGCTATGTGGAAGTGTGAACTACTTTGATGGCAAGAGACACTTAGCTTTGGCTGATACCCATAGTTCAGCTAAGACACTTCCATAAGGCCAACTGTAAATTTATTCAGGACTGGAGAAAGATACTATTTATATGATGTGTACAAGCATTACTGGGAAAGGGAGGTAGTATTTAAGCTTTTGCTAATAAAACATATGTTTTATAAATCTGATACCAATTAAAGTGAGTATTGCTGTGGAAAAATAGAACAGGATGATGATAATTACTAAAAACACTCATTATAGTAATCAAGAGTAGTAAAGGTCATGCAAATGAACAACATCCAGAGAACAGGATATGAGACACTGACTTCTCTGGACAGAGGGCAGGGAAAGAGATGGGAGAAAATGTTAAAGGGGAGTGCAAAGGAAGGAAATGTGAGACAGAGTGAAAAGACAGTGAGTCTGTGTCATTTACGTCACAACTGCCTTAAACAAGAGCAGCCAGGAAGATGCTTCAGAATTTTTCCATTTTGGTAGCACTGAAATTATTTATGTATGAAAATTGTAGAGAACCATAGCAATTTCATTTTAGAGTAAAGCACAGATGTTTGAATTCAAACACATTGAACTTGATCATGAACAAGACGGCAAAAAGGGAAACTGATGGGAACAAAATAAATTGAAGAGATCTGATTTGGTTACTACAAATTCCTCTGAATGAATAGAAACATTATATCTCTCAGTCCTTTAAGGGTCTTTGCATCAGTCTGGCTATAAATGAAGGTGCTGAGCAGTTAGCAGGAACTTCCTTCACATTCTACAACAAAACATTACTTGATCCTTCCCCTAGGCTCAAAAAGAATTCTTTTCCATTTCTTTCAATCAAGCCTGAAGGTCCCCCTCCTCCTGCAGCTCCTCAACCATTTCTGATCAGCAGAGCACAACAGAAACTCGGTACAGTGCTGAACCCAGCATACTGAGATTCTCCTCAGCTCATGTGCTACTGCATCCAGCTGGAAATTTCCAGAGAGGCCAGGGGAAGCATCTGCCTAGAAACCTCCAACAGGAGTAGATATGTATTTTGATAAATCCTGAAAACAGTATTCACTACACTCATATGTAACAAGGATTTACTGTTGGCATATGTCTCAGAATTCCATGAAGAAAGCTTCAAGGAAGTTTCTTTTTCTCCTTCCCTGAGCAGCAAGAGCAAAATCAGAGGTGTGTGGACAATGTCATGACTTAACAGGCAAATACACAAGCAAGAAGTCACAAACATGATTTTTACTTCAGTTACTCAACTCAGTCTCAAGAAAATAAAAGGCATTTATTTTTCTAGTTAAAATTTTGTCAGCAGATATTTCTTCAGGCTGACTTCTACACTGTAAGTAAGGCTTAAATAACAATTGTTTTCTTTAATATTACACTGCAAAGATTTGATTGATTGATCCAGCCTTCCTCTTAGTTAAGTGAAGAGTGAAGGAAATCAGTGTCATCCTTTACAAAGAGCAAAGGCTGTCACACCAACTGGTTTTATTTGAAGTAAAGCTACAGGCATTGAAATTACATGCAGAAGTTAGGCTAAGACTGTGTGTAGGAGTTATCATGATGTTCTAATAATCCCTCGGTGTAAAAACACATCCTAGGGAACTACTGACTGAAAAATAGAGAGAATATGCACATGCACAAAACCAGCTGTATCTTTACTGCCTTCAATGTGAGAAACCAAAAATCTCAGATAGAGGTAAATTCCTGTTGATTTTTTTCCAGTCCTGTGGTAATGCCTATTCCTTTAGTCTCTGTGCATCCTGAAAATTATTTGTAGATTATTCTGTGTACTAATGCTTACCTCACTGCTTATAACATGTTCCTGTATTCTTCTAACTCAACAGAAGATTTGTGGGGAAAAGCTTATGAAAAAACCCAGCACTAAAATTTGGCTCTGAATACAGTTGAGCTCTGAATCAGTTGAGAAAGACTACTACTGTGCAGCTGATCAGTCATGTATATTTTAAAGATTTAATATTTCTTTTGAATTCTACTTTATCTATCCAAAAATACACATGAAAGTAAACTTTTGATAAAACATTACAATTTCATGTCTCAGATATACTATTCCCCTTAAAATACACAGAGTTAGTAATTTGTTAGTATTGTTTTCCACCACAGGAAACATCTGATTTGCTGTAATTAGGCAAGGCAGCAATACATGCCATCACTCAGCAAACTGAACAGCAATCGACTTTTGTGATTGTTTGCCAATCTTCAAGCATTAATAGGAAGCCAACATCGTTTCTTTTGACGTAATCTCTGTACAGTAAATAGGGCACTTGTGCAAATTTGATGGGCTTCATTAAAGCTTGTGCAGCAAGAGAAAAAAAGAAAAGATGGTGCAGTGTAATGGAGTGTAGCCTTGGGACATTCTATTCTGTGATAGTAGAGAGTTGCCAGGGGAAACTGCAAGATACAGATGCCAAACATGTTTTGTAAGGGAAGAAACACTGATAGTGGAATGGTGTCCTTTCTTGCTCCCTTTTCTGCGTGACTGCAGAGCTCATATCACACCTTCTGTACTATTGTGTTGAAAGACTTTCCAGTTTTAAATTGTGCTAATTGAATGCTTATCAGAAGTTTGTAAGTACCAAGCAAGTACTTGCTTTGCCCAACAGCCCCTTACTTTTTAACCGCAGTGCACACAACTTCATGGGTACCATGATTCACACTTGGCAGACTACAGACCAAGGAAGAAGAGGTGTACTGACAACCAACCTTCCTACTGATTTTTTTGTTTGTTTTGGTTTTTTCCCCACTATCTGATTAGATAGCTGGATTTGTCCCCAAAATGCAATTAAATTTCTGAGATGGACTTGAAAATTAATATAGACCCTAAACTCCATTTTTTTACTATATACACTTACACAAACGGTAAGATTTTCAATCTAACTAGAAAAAGATTTTTCTTCTACTGTGACTTGTAGCTGAGACAGGTACCTTTATTAACAAAAACACATATCATACACCAGGAATACAACTTCAAGTAGATCAATTAACAGACCAGATAACCACAAGTTTTCTTTCTGTTGCTTCCTTTTGATGTATCTGATTGGATTTAATAACTGCCCCGATGCAAAACCAAACCTCCCTTGCACAGGTGAGCAAAGCAGAGAGCACAGGGTGGTCTTATCATAAAATTTATACTTCTGACAACCATCATGGCAGTTATTGATACATCAGAGACAGAAACCTGCTTCCTGTGAACATCCCAACTAGTCATTTGCAATTAAGTAGGAAGGCCAGAACTGAGAATTTAAATAATATTTTTTCTAATGTTGCAGCAGAAAGCTTGCTGCCTTTGCTGTAACACTCTCTTTGAACACAGTACCATACATATCACACACCAGGCAGGGCAGACTGGCATTGCTTAAGTTCTGGCCAATAGTTAAAATGCATAACTAAGCCAAACTCTCAGTAAACTGAAAAAACTCTGGGGGGAAAAAATGCCATCCATCTCAAGGCAAAGTGAATAAATCCTTCCATTTATATCTAATGCACCAGCTTCCCCAACATACAGCAATCACCCCTGGATCACCAATCACTAGAGGTTTTTATTACAAGTGTTTTTTATACAAGTGTTTTAAATTTAGAGTTGCATTTGTGAATATCCCCACAGCACCAGAAGAATCCTGCCTTGTAATTAGCAACTCTGAACATATCTTGTAGAATACAGCTGCAAACCTTGTGATTTTATCCTGTCCCTAAGGAAAATCATGAGGAAAAATTTCCTTTCTTTAACTCACAGCCTAAGCCTCCTAGTAAGCCTGTAATTCATCAGGTTATGGCTCACAATGATGAGACACTCTTATGTAGAAATTAGATTTATCAGATGCTGAACCAAGCTGATCTTTACAATGAGAACTACTTAATCCATATTGATTAACTCAGCAAAGCTCCTAGTGAAAAACAACTAGAATATTTGAGAGAGAGCTACACAAAGATGGATTCTTAAGTCAAAAGCACCAGTTGCAACTCTGTTATAGAAAGAAAATCTTTTCTACTAGGAACTCACGGATGCTTATAGATAACACCTAAATTTCAGATGCTCTACAGTGTTTTGAGTACCATAGTCCTGTTTTAGATCCCTGGTTTTATATGTGTCTATGCTCTTTTCCCCAACACACATTTTATCTAGCTTTTATATGCTGCTTCTATTCAGAGCCATTCAGAGGTGCTCGTATATGAACCCTATCTCTCTTATTGCCTTTGTGATTTACAGAGTGAGAAAGAGGCACAGCACTCCAGTGATTTATCTGAGATAGTGGACAAGGTGAGACATACAGACGTGTGCTCTGTTCAGGAAATCATGTTGATAGCCACACACAGGCACAAAGTGAAACATTTCACGAAAAACTACTGTAATCAGAAATCTGTCTGTCTATGCAGTATTGCAACAAAACCAAAACAAGTGAAAATTAACACCACCATCCCAAAAACATTGGAGCACAAAGCTTACTTCAAAATGCAGTATAAATGCCATGTAAGTTGGAACCTGTGGAGAGACTGGGGGAAAATTACTTCAAGTGAAACAAAAGAAAACATATCAATTTTCAACAATTTCACCAATAGCACCCGCGGATGAACAGCAATGCAAATTCCTTTTAGTGATTGAAGTATCATGTATTGTTCAAAGCACTCTAATTTATTCAAATATTCTGGGATCATTTAATTTCTTGGACTTGAGTGAAGAGCAGGAGTCTAAGACCATCTGATGAAACTGAGTAAGCACAAATCTTTGAGGGGCTTTCAGCAAACTGGGGTTGGATGTAGATGGTCATTAAGGTCCCTTCTAACCCAAACTACTATGATTGTCTTTTTATGTTGCATTATCCACAGGCTTTCAGCCTTTAACTGAAATGAAAGTCTCATAAGTAGAAAATAATGCAGACAAATTCTAAAACAATTATTACAGGTCTCAAAGTTGTGGCTCAAAATCCCTGTCTTCCCTATATAAACTGCATAGGCTACAATTCAATTTGGACAAAAAATTAAATTCCATGGTTAGCTGGAATCATTAATTATTAGTAAGCATTTTCCAATTTAGATATGGAATAGATAGTTAACTAGGCACATGTAAGGCTGTCTATTATCTGGGGTCTTCAAATAGGTATTAGATGTGTTTTCTCAATGAAATACTATAGGTCAGAGAGAAGTGCTGGACAAGTGCTACTTAAACTTATGTGGTCCTGATGTGCAGCTGTTCTTTGTAAATCATGAGCTCAGTGCTAAAATGTAACTCTGTGATTGACAAACCATCTTTACATTCTCCATGCAAAGATTCTGGTTTGATATTGAGGCCCCAGGCTATCAGTATTCTTGTACTTTGAGCAAGACCAACACTTCAACTCTCCATTGAGGGCAGCCATCACAGCATCTGCTGCTAGCTGTGCTCTTCTTTGCCCTGTTAAATAACTAGGCTATGATTTCAGGAAGAAAATATTTATTTCCTTCTCTACAGTTAAAAGTTAAAGATCTCTAGTAAGGTGCTGTTCTGAAAAAAGAGGCTCTCTATCTATGGAAAAGACCAAAGAGTAAGAAACTGGGTTTATGCTTAATGTCTATTTCGAAGTGACATAGCATTGACCTTAAATATTTCAAGGTTAATATTTCCTAGCCCTGCATTATTTAAAATGACTTTATGTGGGACTTAAAATTGGGAGAACATTAGTGATGCTTTTTTTCCCAAACTTCAGATGCCCCAAAGTCCTACAGACATGCTGGCTACACATACTTTCTGTGCCACAGATTACAATTTTGGACAGAGAAAAATTGATATTTTTTTTACACACAAGAATGATTAAAGTATAACTTATTTGGTAATGCTGATGACCTCAAACATGGATAGTCCATCCTTACTCTTTGGGAAAGTACCAATGGAAATGTTCTAGGGAAGAGAAACTAGCTCAGCTTTGTTCTTAAAAAAAAAAAAACCTAAATCACAAACCAGAGGACCAACCAAGAGAAGGAAGAAGTCTTCCTGAAAGGCTTTTGATGATGAGAGTTAGTGGCCTCAAACTTGTACCCAGCCATGCTGTGACACGAGATCAGACAAGAGGTATCCTACCTGGCCACTAGTTAGGAGAGTATTTCTGAATAGGGTTCTGTCTGCACAGAATAAATAACCTCAGGCAGTCAGAAGTTCTATTGACACTCAATGGCTCTACCTTATAAATTAAGGGTTTATTTCCAGCAGGCATTATTTTCTGAAGAGACTGAGCCACTATATCAAGAGCCATACAAGTGTTCTTTCTATTATCAGAATTAATTTCTAAAATTTTTCAAATGTTTTGCAAAAGGGTACATGACCTGGAAAAAATTCTTCTTGCTGATAATGCATGAGACTGTTAGCAGTTTTAAAAGTGATGTTTAAGTACTGTATGTTAATTAATAAGTATTGTATGTTAATATATATGTTAATTAATATATATGCAAACTGAAAATTCATTAAAGGAAATTACAGAACAAACTGCTAACATTTATTTTGTCAAATCACAAGATCCAGGTGGTGATGTGTAACCTCCTGCTTAGAGCTGCCTGTTGCCAGAAGAGTGGAAGGTAACCAGCAAGGCAACTATGTAATGAAGTGTTTTCAGGGATAGTTTGGGGTGAGGGCTTTACAAGCTTGTAAATCTGAGGCTGGGGCAAATTGTTAGATATCAGTTTAAAGTTGTGAGCAGCTTGATACTAGATGGAATATAATACCTGTGCGACTGGGTATTGGGGTTTGTTTTTCTGACAAAAGAGTTTTAACTGGGCAAAATGTATACTATTGCTCGAGTGATGGAGAATTTTGTGTGTCCTAATTTCAAAATGCTAATTTAGATGGATGGCCCTTTGACATAATCTAGAACAGCTGTTTCTGATAAAAAAATTTTCTTTATACTAGCTATTTTCATTTTAAATGAGACAAAATAAATCATCTTCAACTGAAACCTGATTTTCTTGCTCAATGTGTTTTAGTATTTTGTCACATATCTGGGAAATCATAATGTAAGTGGGATTGTACTCTTAATTCTGACTTTAACCAAGGAGATCTTTATTTAATTAACTAAATGGAACATATGTAGATTACTCAGAACAGAGACTGAGAAACCTGGGGTCTAGTCAGAATATAAAACTCTGTATAGAGGTGCACATACAAGGAATTGTTGAACTGCTTTATTTGGCTTAATGCATGTTTAAATTCTATGAATCTGTTAATCTGCCACAAACAATTTTTAAAATGTAATTTCTGCAGGCTGATTTTTATATTGTGTTTTTGTGTAGTATGTTGCAACATGCGCATCATTACTTATCTTGCTTAATTCCTTGTTTTGAATCTTTCTATTCAGACATCAACACTCCAGACATGTGATCTCATAGGAGAAATAGTAGGGCTACTTTCCGACTGCATAATACCATTTCTCCCCTTAAATCTTTTCCCTGTACTCCCATTATATTATAATTTTAGCCACCATTATTTCTCTGAGGAAAACCAAATTCTACCATTATTTCTTTTTTAAATAACTGTGTAAGTTCCAGAAACTTTTGGTCATCAAGTGCTTGATAACTCCTTATTAATCAAAAAGCCTGCCTTATTCTTCTTATACTCTTTTACAATCAAAATACTTTTTTCTATTCTTTAGTACTGTAAACAAATTGTTAATGACAAATGATATAATATTGTGGCAATGCATATTTTGTTAATTGTTGTTTTGAAAGATATTCTGTCAGCTCTAATATGATGTTCCATGCCATGTATATCACTTCAGACACAGATTCAGGTGTAAACAAAATTTATTTGCTCTAGGTTTATATTTAAAAAAATATTTTCACTGAAGAATTAATTCTTTGTTCCAAGCCGATGGCCTAATCACCCATACTTTAGAAAACAAACTGTCAGAAAAAGTACAAAAGTAAAAATACTCTATTTTTGAAGCATTTTTCATCTGCTTTGTATTAGTTTCAAATGTATTTTGACAAAAATTTCAGAATCACCCTAGTTAGTTTAAAACATCACATCTTCAACATGAAATTTTTACCTTTTTATGACTCAGTCTCACCAGGTGAGGTTTTCCAATATAGCAGCAAGTGTATTCCAGTACTGGTTTAACATTTCTGTTCAGTCTGGCAAGCACATCATAACTTGAGTCAGTAGTGTTAAGTCTTTCTGATGGAGAAACAAACCAAATTCTGGATTTCTGAAAGTTACCCTTGCTCATTTAAGAGCAGAACCAGCAACACTAATACAAGCTTATGACTTGAGTAAAGGTCTCTGATTACATCTGAGCATTCCTCCATTGCCTGTCTACCAGATGAAGACTCGACATAAGTAACTTTACTGGGCATCCGAGCCCTGTGTTGGCCCTGCTTTGTTTCCTGGAGGAAAAGTAAGGTTCTTGTTAGTATCTCTTGGGTTTTCAAATTAAGTACTTCCAGTGTGACCCAAGTGTGTCCACATTACTATTTTTTGAATACACAGAGAGATTAAAAAGAAACCATAGTTCGAGGCGTGAACAGCCCCATTCATTGCAAGACTGTTACCTCATGTAAACAGTATTTTAAAGTATCAGCACTTTTAACTATTTTATTACAGAAAGCACGTAAAAATAGATGGGAAGTACAATAGGAAGTTTCATGCAATGTGCTTTGGGAATTGCTCTTTTGAGAGGAGCATTTATCAATATACAGGAAAAAAATATTTTTTTCATTTTTACTCTTTATTTTTTTAAGGTTCTTCTAAAGAAGACAGACAACTTTCAAAATGTGCTCTTGTCAAAGAGTGAGTTAAAGCAAGGGTCTGGCTTAGCTAAATAGTAAGGGAGATTCAGACCACTGGAATCAGCTACTTATGTAGGAAAAAGGAAATACATAACATTGATACATGAAGTTACTGCAACTGCCAAGCGCCAGAACAATCTTATTGCTTTACAAACATAGACTTACTGCAAAGCCAGGCACCATGCAAAGCCTGGTTTAGAGCTGATATGATTTATCTATGTCTTCATCACCATCACTGGCTAAATAACAGTATTTGCTGCATTCTGTGCTGTGTGCAATGCATGAATCTTTTTGGATAAAATGTTATGTAAGTCAATCTCATGTTAAAATACTAAATCAGCTGCATTAATGCCCTTGCACACGTATCTTAAAACTCATTTTACTTTTGTATTTTCTGATATGTATTGGAACTTTTATTAGTTCTAAAAAGCAGTTGTATAATATTCCTTCTACTGAAAAAGGACGATTTGTAAATATTTTAAGACCAAATTTTCTCCTTGTCTGGTTGTACTTAGAATTGTTTTCTGGTGTATCTTCTGTTTATGCTGTGGTTTGGGAAAAATATGTCACTTCAATAGATTGAACTCACTGAAAGTAAAGGACATATGAGATTTTTACTTCAGTCCCCTTACTTTAACTTATTTAATCATATCTCCTTAAAAATACATAATCTATTCACTGGCCTGTAATACTATTGCAGCGTTCAATAGGTCTAAGAGAAAAAGCCATTTTCAGATATTTCCATTAGATGTATTTAGCTGCCATCTTAAGCAGTAACTACAGTGTCTCCTTTCTCTGAAACAGGAAAACCCAGGGATGAGCAAACAATCATAGCAAACAATTTTTGAGCATGTTATGTGCCTTAACTAAAATATGGACATTACTTTTTCACATACTATGAAGAGCTGCATAGCTCCAGATGTATCTTTTGGGTATATCTGACATACCTCTGGCTGGAAGAGTGCCTGTTGTACTGCTATAGACAAATAATCAAAAGCAGAATCTCCAGGCTGCATCTCTCTGGTTATTTTGACATGAGGTTCCTTCTGCTCTTCAAATTCATGTGTGGTCTTTGAATCAGATTTTTTTTTACTTGCTATATTAAGAGCATAGGTTTTCTGACTCCATTTTTAACACACATTTATTAGTCAGCTTTAATGCATTTAACATGTACGGTATTCATTTTGTACCATTGTAGAGCTCTATTCAAGTCTTGATGTTTCACAAAAACTGATGTTTACTGTGTCAACAGTGTTAACATTATGAGTAAAACTAAAAAGCTAATTAAAAGACATAATTTGACATGTCCTGTTGTCCAGATTCTATTTTTATAAATTTTATACAATTTTATATAAATTAGTTTCATTTTTATATGCCTCTTTTAACTATATTTAATCAGCATTTTCACTTTTCTTCAGGTTTAATGTTAATCTGCCAGACCTATTATTGACTGAATTAGTTCTTTCACTCTGTTAAATGCTGGCTTCCTTTTACTTCCCACCCTGCTGAGGTTCTGTAGCATTCCAAGACAAGTTCTAGAGCCTCTTTGCTGGTGTCTGCAAAGGCGTCCTGCAGCCTGAGACCAGCCTTTTTGATTATTCTCTTCTGTGCTCTGACACCAACAGAGACAGCTGAAAATTGCCATCAACAACAGCAGTAGTGAAAAGGTTGAACATTTCCATTCCATCAGCAGTGAGCTGTGATGTGAAAGGTTCGGACTCCCTTCCTCACTTTTGAAAATAATGCTGTCTTCCTTAAAAGGTCTTTGTCTTTTTCCTCTTCTGCCATCAATAGCAGCTCCCATAGCACAGGAATGAATCACTGCTCCCATCCCTACCTCTTCATCCTAAAACTGGAAACAGAAGATGCTCTGGCTATTCTAAGAACTGGGAATTGGTCCCCACACTCTGAACACTTAGTAAACACTTCGGGGAAGGAAAGACTGAAGCTGCTCTTCTTGGAAGTCAGAAAGTACTATGAAAGTGATATTTTGTCCGTGTAACATTGAAACATTTATCTCTGATGTAAAACTGGAGAAAAAGTGCATGTAACTGGATAACTTTGTTATTTATTGTCTCTCTTCAGACTTCCCTCACAGTGTCATTAATGATAACGGTACTTCAAAGACCAAGAAGAGATTAATCTAATGATCCACTCTTATGAACTGCTCTTCTTAGATAGACCCCTGAGCCACATCTACCAAAGGGTCCCTTTTTGAATGGGCTCAGATCCTGGAACATCCTATTAACGCTGAGGACTGACTGCCAGAATATGTGTGAATCATGTGCTGTGAAGTGATGCTTAGAAAAACCAAATAATAAAAATAAATTACTTCAAAAATTGGAAGAAGATTCTGCAGTTCACTTTCATTACAGCAGTTGTTTATTGTGACTCAGGAAGCACAAATTATTCCATAGAATCTTTTTTGTTGAATTTATCTTGCATGACTTTAACACTCTACCTTGTATTGAATTAGTTATTAAATTAATGCAATTCTAGCATCATAATAGTAGCCAAAGATCATGGAGCAAGGATTTAATATTAATTGAAAATTATAAAGATGCATTTCTAAGCCTATTAAAAAAGTAGTATGGCAAAAACCTGTGTCAGCTCACAGTAAAAATGAAAAAGTGATGGGCTACACAATTACCAAGGGCTTGACATGCTACTATGTTTACAGCATACGCCAAACAAAGTGTAACAGTAACGATCAGGAATGCATGTGGAATCACAGAATGCCTGTAAAACTGGTTTATGGAGTTTAAATACCAGGCTTTGTAAATAATGTCACATTGATGAAATATCAAGGGGGGACAGGATTGTAATGCCATGAAATTCTGATTAGTTTTGCCACAATAACAGATTAAATGAGCATATAATGGCAAAATCTGTGCTGAGAGGTCTGGAGAAGTGAAGTCAAATGTTGAAAGCATACACAACAGTTTTCCCTTTCATAATCTGCTTGCTGTGAATTTTAGATTACCTTTGCTATTTGAATCCTATACATGAGTTTAAAGGCTGGATCATTTTCAGGGGAGGAGGAATAAACAAATACCAGTTATTTCAAAAACTATTGGTTAAAGATCTAGTAAGATTGAGGGCTTCACACCGGAGCAGGTTTTGAAACAAAGCAAAATTATTATATTGTTAATAATATATTTTGGCTAGTCATGCTGATACTATTTAGAATCTCATGCTCACGTAATCACTCTTCAGACTCACTATTTTCTGTTTTTGTAAATAAAACATTTTTGATCTCATCTCTTATTTTAGTTTCAGTAGTCAGGATAATTTTCATGTAAAAAGACCAACTACTACTTATTCCTCTTGGAGATCTCGCTAAAAGTGGAATAGGGACTTTAATCAAGTCGGCAATAGTGAGACCAAGAGTAAATCACAGATGCATCATGCTTTCTGCTTTTCTTACAAGATCAAGTAGTAAATAAGGTTTGTTACAAGATGCTGCATAATTGGGCTGCAGAGGCTTTTAGCAGATTTATGTAAAAAAGGACTAGACAAATTCATGGAGAACAGATCTATGAACAGTGTCAGGAAGAGGCAAAGTTCTGAGGTCTCTAAAACAACAACTGGAGCAAAGGTGGAGTAGAAGGCGAATGTGTGACTGAAAGCCACCAGGTTTGGGTATTCTCCCTAAGCTGCATTTCCAGTTGTCATTAGAGCATTAGCATAGAGGGATCATTGATCTGACTTGGTAGGACAATTTTTATGTTCAAATAAGGATGATTAAAATGGATAAGAGTCATTAAAATAAGATTAGTATAAACATATGACAAAAGTAAATTTGGTAACACAGAAGATAAGGCAAAACAGTTCCTACAGTGGACACTCAACCTCAATGAATATTGCAAGGACAGATAAATAATTAGAAATACAAAGATGCAAAGAAGAAAATACAATAAAATTTAGAGAATGAAAAAGCAACTTGCCACAAATAGCAGAGAAAGAAACATGAAAGATATCTGTTAAGAATCATACCAAACAACTAATAATCACAACCAGAAATTTATATAGAAATGAATGAGGGCATTATGAATTCAGATTTATGTGCCACTATTAATCATAAGTGAACAGATTATCAGGATAATCAACTGATGAAGTGAAACTTTTCTTAACCAAAAATCTCCAGTTTGACTTCATGTCCTAGGTACTGGGATTACAGATACCATGAAATGTCTGAATCCAGTGCTCCAATAGATAGAAGTGTTGAGGATCTTATTTTGCAATGATTTTAGTATTATTAATACTCAAAAGTCCTTTAAAATAAGCAAACACACAAAGTTAAGAGATCTAATATTAATGGGCTACTTAAACATTGCTTCATTTTTACGTGTCTGTATAACTCCACACTGTTTAATTAATTAAGCTGTACTTAAAGCTAGTAATATTCTATTAATTTTGCTTTAAGTATTTTTTTGAATACTTCAGTAAGCAGAATGGTAAGGATTTGCAGAGAGCGATTATTTATGAGCTTGGAAGTTTGTTACAATGAAAGTACAAATGAGCTAGATACAGATCCAAGTTCTGTTCTCAGTTATACTGCTGTAAATCCAGAACAATTCTACTGCTGTTATTGGGTTCTGGGGTGAGACAGAAAGAAAAGCATGTGCTTCAGTACAAAAAGCTAAAAGAAGGCTTAGGCTAACATAGGATATAACTGGACAAAGTCAATGAATATTTTTGCTCTTAAAAACAAGCAAATGCTTTTCTCTCCCTCCAAGTTTGCTGTAGTACAAAAACACTAGTCAAATTACATATCCAGCCAGCAAATTTCTAAACAAGAAAATGTCTAGATGTGTCTACAGCCCATCTTCACCCTTTGGAAAGAAATCATATAGCTTTTACATTCAAAGAATGAATGCAAATGCCAACTTTACTGCAAAATTTCACAGCAAACATAACAGGATGAGACAGGAAGCTGCAAGTTTCTGATGCATCTCTTCAGTCCTATCAGTCTTCCAGACTGTTGTGTGCATCAGGCCAGCCTGTTCTTGGGTGAGAATTTGCACTACTCATACTGTTAAAGTTATCCTGGATTTATATTCATGAAATCAAAAGCTTTCTAGATGCTGAGAACTCTATGAAGTCTTGTTCAGAGATAAAAGGAGAGAATGAAGCTTACATTTAAAGAAAGGAGGTGACTGCTGAACATCATGATACACCTCATTTATTTTACACTGGAGCACTCTACGTCCAGTTCACAGTATATCATTGTACAGTTAAGAAAAGTGGGCTTGAAAAAGCACTAAAAGGTATAGGTGTTAATGAATTCTGCAGTGCAAATGGGAATAAACTGGGCTAACTTATAGCACACCATAAGTTTAAATTATGTGTGTTCACAATTTAGAGCAAGAAGCATTTATCACATCTAATCAATCATAACCCTTCTAGTTACTTTCTTTGTCCTCTCCTTAGCCCATTAGCAACCTTGTAAGAGGATTAGATCACATCCCTCAAAAGCAGTAATACTCTTTCCAAACTCCTCATTAAAAAGATCTCTTGCTTGATATTTTCCCCAATGAAAAGTACTAATCCTGTCACTATTGCTAACAGTTCAGATTGATGAAAAAAAAAGTTCCAGACTTACAGGTTTGACCTGAACAGTGTGATTTTCAAGGTTTTTTCAGGTGCCCGAAATGTGAGCTATACCATTAAAAATCAGCTGCCCCTGATTCAGAGCTTGTGGACTGAAACCTGTGCACAGGCAAGATCCTTCACTCTGGATGTCATGGTGGCTCCCAAGGCACTTTTTGCTCCAGCTACTAAGGGAATGTCCTCAAGCTGCAAATGCCATTTCTGCACCACAGACATGGCAGGAGCCAGACTCACTTCAACCATGTCCAGAGAGCTGGAGAGAAGAGAACTTGCTTTGGTCTAGACCGATCTGATAGATCTGCCTCAAACTGACTTAAGAAGATTTTAATCTCACATACTTGTCAGTCTGTTTCTCTTAAACTTCATTTTAGACAGTGAGTATGCCTTGCTGCAGTATTTTTCATCCACTGGAGAGGCTTTGCAAATGGAACATTGTCTGTAGTTTCACTTTTTGTTCCTAATGAGATTTAAAATAATTGTTTTAACACTTAATTTGGATTAACTAATTACATTAATAAGCAATGACTAACTAATTTGTAACAATACAGACTTTCCAAATAGTTTCTTTCCAAACAAAGCACTCTTCATTTAAGAATATTTCTTGCCTTTTGTAACTTCCTTGATTATCTGTTACTATTTTACACTAATAATTAGTCAAATTCTTGCTTAATTGACTATAATCAAACAGACATGCTGAAACCAAATTGCCTAAGGACTTTTTCAGTTATCTTCCCTTTTCCCAAGCTTCTTAGAGAAGTTATGTCTTCCTGACCTATTATCAAGCTATCATCTTAAGCATATTGCAATCTTAGGTTGAGAACCTGCTTGTAATACATTAGACATTAGGGGCAGATTTGACCGTGAGTTGAGGAGCTAAAATGCCAGTTTAGGCATATGAAGTCATAGAATATATCTTGAGTTAGAAGGAACCCATAAGGATCATTGAGTACAAGTCCCTTTTTCATGCAGGACTACCTAAAACTAAACCGTATGACTGAGAGCATCATGATGCCTTTGGAGGCTGACCTGGAACAGAGACTAGACAGAGCAAAAGGATGAAGTAGGGATTTATTAAAAAGCCTCAATGGGTACACCTGGGCCGCATGAGAGCCCAGCTGGGTTGACCCAAGATGAAACCCAAAGTGGTCACAAAATGGACAACTGATCATGAGGTCTCACATTTTTATAAGTTCTGGTCCATCAGCATATTAGAGTCAATCGTCCAACCATAGTTTCGGGCTATGAAGCTCCATCCTTGTTTTTTCTTTTCACTTCACCATTGTTTTCATTCTTGGGCCTGAAAGTTGTTTTGGTTGTCCTTGGTCCCAAGCTAGAAAAGAAATTATTTTGTCTGCCTACTCTGTGAAGAGAGCTTAGTAGCACTTATTATGAAACCCAGAACTACACACTAAAACAGCACAGAATCTGAGAAATATAAGCTAAAACTTAAGGCATCATCATCTGAAAGAAATTGGCAAAAACACCTTAGATGTTGAGGAGACAGTTTTTTATCCTTGACCTTTCAATGATAATAGGAAAGCCCTAGGATTTTGATTTAACCTAAATTCTAGTTAAGGCCTAGTGCTTCTGCTTCAATTATTTATCTTACATTGCTAAAAAAGAAGGTTCTCATGTTGGCCTAGGATTTTACAACACAAATGGGATACAAATAGAAGAGAGTTTTTCCTTGCTCTGATAATTGATGTTGAGCTGTGTTAATCCCATGTTTGTAATAATGTATAACAAAGCAGCTGAGCATTCCCCACAGGGCTCTGATAGGGTTTTGAAACAGTCTCAGGTCAGATCTTTCTTTACATTGAGATTTTGTCATTGTAGTAAATAAAAGACAGCTAAGCAAGCAAATAAACCCACAAAGCCAGAACTCCAGATTACCTTTTAGAGGATCCAGTCCTATTTATTGTTAAAAATGGTAAGTTTTTAGAAAAATAAGGACTCTTAGCATATTCTTAATTTTCATTACAAAATATTACAGCTGAAGTGATTGTGCTTGTCCCGGTTTAGGAAGAGAATTCTCCAGTTTCATGCTCCCATGCTGCTGCTTGCTCCCCCTTCCCTCCTGAGGGTGGCCAGAGAGAAGAATTGGAGGCATATAAGACAAAGATCACAGGCTGAGATAAGAAAAATTTACTGGAAACAGCAATGAGATAATAACAGAAGCAGCAACAATACTAATGACAGGGGGTAGAAGAGAAGAAAGGGTCCACACAGAAAAAAAGTCAACCTGGTAATAGAAAATATTGGATGTCTCTCTCCACCATGTTTCTCAACAAGCAGGAATCACTTCTTGCTGGAAAATACTCTTTTTCCCCCACACTTAGCATTGAAGTAAGGTGTTATAGAATAACCTCTGTGTCCTGGCCTTGCCCCCTCCTTGTTGCTGAAAAAAGTTTACCTTGTCCTGGATGGAACCAGGATAGTGTTGTAGCATCAAACATTAAAGATCCAATGAATCATAATGTCAATAAATTGGAAGAATGGTACAAAAAAGCCCTAGGGAATATATTATAAATAACATTAAAAGCCTGAATGCAGTGGGAATTTTATCATTCAACATGACAAGGTTCCACTGAAACAGAATATTTTGCTGCTTTTCAGTGTTTATCATTTTTTAATACTGTGGTGCTATTCAGAGGCTTGGTATTTTATTCATAGAAGAGTTGTGAGTCCCAAAACTAATTCAAAAGTTTACACAAATGAGCACTGTTTGCATTTTGTCTTATTATTCTTATTATTTCTTGTAGCATGTATCGACTCAGAGGACAGAAACAATGATGTGACTCACTGAGTAACACCATATTTCATGTAAGTGAGCACAGAATAAGCTATCTAAAAACTGAAATTTATTTGCATAAATCATTTGGTGAATAATTATGACTAACAAGAACATTAAAACAAAATCTGGACCATCACAGAAGATGGCAACAAAAAACCAGCCAAGAACAAGACAAATAATCCTGTGCAGAGTTCTGTAGTGCCACAGCTGAGCTGCCACTGGTCTTCAAGCTCAAGTTGGTCTTGAGTACTTCAAGTTGCTACAAGTTGCTGCTGCCTTGTCTAAATAAACCACTTACAATAAATTACTCAAACAATTCAAAATCTCAAAGCACATTGGTTTAATAGTGCATACTAACTCCCAACTATCTGTCACTCCTTACTATGCACTTTAAAAATATTTTAAATTAACATATTTAATTGTAGTTAAAACATAGAGACAAGCAAACATTTTACAAATGCTTGAAAACATAGAAAGAGAGCAACTAAATTAATACATGTGAGCTATTTTTTCTCTGCGGTACTCTTGTTTGAAGCATGTGAAGTAAGACAAGGAATTAATTTGCTGCTAGCAATTTCTCCAGTTCTCTCATTCTGCCCATGTTCCCCTATGGCTGAATGGCAGTAGAATAAGCTAGATTTAGAAGGAAATAAACATCCCTTTGCTATGTGATGTCCTGCTGGGTTTCCTATGTGAAGTTGCCATTCAACCAAATAAATCAAATACAGTGTAATAAATCCAAATACATTTTAAATGCTCAGCCCGATATTATTGAAAAAAACTCTGCCATTTTCTTCTGACTGAAATTAATTCAAAAGAGGAAGCAAAATCTGCAGAAAATGAGGTCTCTGGCAGGGTTCTACATAGACTACGTCTCCCCACCCCCCCACACCTCAATTTCTGCCACAGTTTATCACCAGGTGTTAAAGAAAGCAAATGTAAAAATAGAAATATTATTATTAGCATCTAGAGCACCAAGAAGTAGAGATAGAAATGAAATCCTGTGGACGTTGGTTCCTTAAGTGGAGCACAAAGCTTCTCTTATATACTTAACTTTTCACTTTGTGAAATATAAGCTTAACGCAGCCTTAGGTAAGGATAAAAATATTAAAGACTACATCTTCTGTTGGGTGTCTGCTTCCACTTGAAAAGGCCTCCTTGCCAGGAACAAATGCTGAAAATTTGATCTGCTTCGAGATCCACTCAAGACACTGCTTGCCCAGCTTTTACTTTGAATTTTAACATTGTGGCTGACCAGTTTATACTACTAAAATTGTGCTTTAGGTTTGAGCTATAGTTTCAAATTGTACTTTTCTCTCTATTTTTTAAAAAAAATTTGTTTTGTTCTACTTTTTGTTCTACTACAAAATCACTGTAGCTTCCACCAAACAGAGTTTTGACTAATAAAAATTTCTGCATTCCTGAAAAAACACAAGGCTTTTTATTAAATTACCCTCAATGATGCAATGTTTGACTTACTCCATTTGGGATTTGGTTGATGCTGAGTGAACTTGCTGATCTGCTACAAAACTTATTGTGAAAACTCAGCAAGTACTCTGGATCTACAATGCTTCTGTTCTCTTATAATGACATTATAAAAGTATTTATCTCACACAAGCTTCATAAAAATCAACACTCCAAAGAATGGGAGTAATGTAAATTACAGTAGGGAAAAGATAGACAACTTCTTGGACAAAAAATAGAGGAGAAAAAAGCTATTTCTGGGGTAGTGCCAAGGGGCCTCAGTAAATTTTATTCAGAAGTAGGCTGAACCTAATTTCCTTGTTTGTTTTTAAAGTCTCACTGAGGGTTTATGTAGCTTGCAGTGCTTGTTGTCAGTAGTGTCAAGTGGCCATGTCCAGCCAAATTACAAGAAGATTTCAGTCAGGGAATTTTTTTTTTTTTATATTAACAGTCTAAAACATAGTCTGTGCCTCCATACATATATTATTGTAAAAGGACAGAAAATTTCATATGCACTTCAGGATTTTGTAAAAGCAAACTTTTGAAAAATTTGAAATCATTATAAAATTTTTCCCAGACTTGTGCTTGTTTTTTCAAATTCCAGTGAGCGTCTGTATACATTATAGAAATATATAAGCAAAACAGGGACAAAGTTCCCTTAATCCAAGTGTGTTGAAAATGACACATTTTTCTATGGCAAGTTTGTTCAGCTGCTGTCAATAAGGTCATTATTTAACTGTTTTCTAGATGGAGACAGTTTATCTTATAAAAATGTTTTATTTTGTTTTTTAAAGGACATAGTTCAACTTTGGCTTGGCTTTTGCAGTGGAGTACAGCAAATCCTTTTTCTACAAACAAAATGTTCTAATTTACTGCCCTCGATAAGATCCCCAGGCCTGCTTAAATTGTTCAAAGTGTTAGAGGTGCAACCTATGCCAAAAACTATACTAGAATAAATATTGCATATATTTTCAATTTGTGGGTGAATGTAATGCAAAACAATTTTGGTTGTTAGGCACATTGCGGGCAGGCTCTGCAGGCTTCCCACACACATTGCTACCAAAGCACTTCAGTCCTGACAGTTAACACCATATGATGTTCCACTCTTGAATTACCTTATGAGCAGCAACTGCCAACTCCGTCTGTGAGTTTTGGAATATTCAAACCCTGTAGACCTGATGGCTGGTTGGATTTTTTAGTTTATTTTCTCTAGTATCCTGATCTTTACACACTATGAATGTCTGCTTGCTGTGAAGGATTTCTTCTGCATACTTAACTTTGCCTCCTGGAAAGTCAATTTTGCTCAATTTGCTTTCATTTAAAGTCATGGGACACCTTCTTTCTAAGTGAAGCTAATGGATTTTTTTCTCTGCCTTCTATTAATATAATAAACTTGTGTTTGCTGAGACTATGAATATATGAGTTGGTCTTCAGTCTCTTCCTAAAATTTCTTAGTGCTTAAGAAAATGGCTAGTCCTCGGTATAAGTTGACTCAGTTGACTATTATAAGACATACATTGAAATGTACAGTACAGTACATTGAAATGAAAATGGCCCAAAAAGTGTCCCCTACAACAACAAAAAAATATTCTTCCTCCAGCAGTACTGGAAAGAAAAAGCAGCAAGTTGTGGGAAGGGAAGGAATAGCATGCCTGGTTTTATGCATTAACTTAAATTTATATTGGCTCAATCTTTATTACACACTAGAAATTTTCCTGGTTTATTCCACAGTGGTCAGATGAAAAAACCTTAGAGAATGGAGGAAACAGGCAAAGTAAGGATAGGCTGCTTTAGAAAGACAGTGAAGAGCAATGAATGCTTTATTTTATTCAATGTTGCCCTGTATAATTTCTCCTGTGAGAGTTCAGCATCATTTGTGGCTTTGGAGCATTTGTCATAGCAACCAAAAAAATTGGTACATGCCTAACAAGGCAAAATGTTGTCCAGTCATACTTCCTTCAGACTCTTGTTGTCAAAAAAGATTTGTAATAAAGGCTATAAATAATAAAGCTATAGCTGTAGTCCATGCACAAAGAAAGAAAATCTTTAAAAATTGTTGTTAGCACACACAGGTAGAAATAATTTTGGAAATAGTGTTGGAAATTTAATCTGTATACCTATAAAATTGGAGAAAGTAATTCAATTAATGGTGTTAGAAGGCTTACATACCACCTACACACCGGTAAAATCAAAAATACAGAAAAAACATATCCAGCTGAAGCAGTGTAGGGAATCCTTTTATTCAACTTCCTCAAGTATTTTTTATTATCCTAAGACAATTTACATTGAACTCAGAGTCAAATCAAGCTCTCTAGGCATTCAGGGTGTTTTCAGAAACAAATCCTGCTGCAGTATACCACCCAGAGAATGTGGGCTTTTGTATAAGCATTTAAATAATTTTGATGTGCACGATCCTCTTTAAAATATAACAGCCACAGAACTCTTTAATTTAGGCCATGTGACACAGATGTAGCTTTTCCTCCCTACTTCGGCCAGTGCTGACACAAGAATTTCACTTCTCTTCAGTCTTAGACCTCTACCAGAGCTGGAATTTGTAGTTACTGTACAGCTTAAAGTTAGTCCACAGCATCTGTCCACTGCACTTAGCCACCAAGTCTGTTGAGTTGTACTCTTTCCCTCTGGTTTTGGGAAGTATGAAAGAGTTGAACATGGAAATTTGACAGTCTTATTGTTCAGCTTTGCTTCAACATGGTTAACGTCTCAAATAATAAAAAGAACATTTACAGGAAGACAATAGACTAATAGAATGCTGGTTTTATTCCATCTACAAACACCCTGCTTAGGTTTGTTTGTCAGATGTCTCTAAGCATTTACTCAGTGAGAGAGATTATATTCATCCAGCCAAAATTCCTCGTCCCTGGTTCATTCTCCAGTTTTGACTGTGTTTGTCCAAACCTGTCCATCAGGTTCACGAGGACACTGAGCCCAACCTTTTCAGCCCAGCATTTATATCCTTGCTATTAATGGCACTCAAATGTTTGCTAAGGTGTTACCAGTCTTCAGTACTTCATCCTTCCTTGTTTTTGTGTTTAACTAAAAGAATTTATTTGCAAAATAAGTGTCTTATAAACCCAGTCAGTTTCATGGCTTTGCTGAGCCTCAACTCAGAGCAGCTACTTTGCCCTCCATCCTTAATATTCATTCCTTCCCTCTTTTCATATTGTTTAAATAACGCCCATCCCGTCTTCAGTTTGATTATATTTGGACACTTTTTCAAAGGACATATTCTATTGCAAGAAATTCCTGCATGCAGACGCACTTGGATGGACAATTGCCCACCAGCTTCTTTCACCCATACTTCCTCTTTGAGCAGCGAGAGAAATGAGGTGAAATGGCAGCACTGTCCTGTTAGTCATTACAGGTCTGTGAAATTTCATCTTTGCCCTGTCTCACTCCTTTTCTTTCTTCAATCACAAATACTGATGGGTGGCACTGTAAAATTGTGCCATTCACACACTCACCACAAGTAGATACAGTAAGATAAGAGTTCAATTATCCAGAGAAAATGATCTTTATGCTCCTTGTTAAAGGCACCAAGGGGAAGCAGCAGACATCTTAGCTGAGCAGACAGTGCTGCCTTAAATGGCCATCAGAAAAGGAAGAGAGGTCTGGGAAAATATTGATTATGTGGCAATTTAGAAGGCAGCAGGACTGATGTACTGTTCATGTTGACATAGTTCAACAATCTTTTCTACTCTGTGACAACCATGCTAATCCTCGGTGCAAGCCTGATAGGCTTATTTACCCCAGCCTGATTTCCTGTAAAAACCTGCATGAAATAGTGTTTTGGTATGTTGTTGATGTTTTGGGGGTGTATCACACCTAGCCATCCTTCTATAGGAAAATAAGGAAATATTCAGAGAGTTACGTGCCAAAGAAAACAGAACAAAGCATTCCTCTGGCAATTCCCATGTTAGGTTATCAAGATAAAATAGCATATCTTGTGTATAGGAGAGAAATTAAAAGAGTTTTTCAATGTAAAAATTTTATTCATTCACCATTCAAAGAAAAGAGTTTTCACATGGGGAAAAACAAAAAAAGCTTTTCTGTGTTGATCTGCTTATATGTGGCAAGAGAATCCTACCTGTTCTTCGCATGGAGTGAAAAAGCAATGTAATTCAACTGCAGATGATAAATGACCTGGACAAAAAGAGCTGAAAAAGAGTCATGCACTATAGGAATCCTGTTGTATGTGCAGGATTACTCCTTTACTCACTATTAAGCATTCTGATTTGGAGGAGAACAGATGAAACATAATACAGATGCAATAAGATTCAGTATGTAAATTGTTCAAGGCAAAGATCATGTCGGGGGTTTTTTTGTATTTACACATATCACAGCCACCACTGGAACTTCCGGAGGCTAATATATCACAAATATTATTTCTAGTACTACTTCTGTGGTAGTAAATGCTATTTATAGGAAACAAAAAACTGATAAAAATCTTCTGCAAAAGAAAATAAATTAAGAATGGCTGTAAATTACATTGGATATATTGAGATAACAACTCTTGGCAGTTTAAGTTTCCTTTCACCTAGGGATAATTGCTGAATTAAACATAGAATGCCAGGTAAAGGGGCTGACATAAAATACTGATCCTATTATCATGAGAGCTATATCATCTATTTTATTATGGAAAGAGGTTAAATTATGATCAATAATTTATGATCATTATTATCAATGATCAATATATGTTCAACCCAGGCTAACACGCTGCATCTGGCACAGATGCATAGCTATCTCACAATTCCCAGTGCAGTCCTGACAGCTACAACCTTAGTCTTGTGCACAGCCCTGGGATTATGAGTGAAAAAGGTGGCTCAACTTTGGGATTGCATGGATCTCTGCTCTTCATCATGGCTTCATTCTTACTCTTGGGTATTCAGCATCTCCAAGTTGCTCAGCAATGCAGCCCAACATGGACTACTGCAAATAATAGAGCAGAGCCGCAACCAGTCACAAAACTGGGATAATATTTTGCCTCTCCAAAGCTGAATGTTCATCGTGCTGGCAGTGAGCTCATCATTCAAACCAGACTGAGCCTGGACACAAATATCCCTTTTTGTATCAGTGGATATTTCTGAAGTCAAATCTGGAGTCAGATCCTTTCTTGTGATACACTTCCCTACCTGAGGAACAAGATCTCTACCTCCTAAGCTCTAAACAGCTCTTGTTGCCAAGCACTAGACACAGACTCTTACCCGCTCCTCTGTTGTGATATTGTGTTTTATTCCTCCCTGCTCTCTCCCTTCCAGACCAGTTACCCCTCCAAATATCAAGTGACACCATCTCTTAACTCTGTGTTGCAACTAGTGTTTTCCTTATTCCCCATGCTATCCTGGAAAGGGGAGGAGGTATTTTCCAACACACGGCATTCTCCAAAACTTTATGGATTAACAATATGCCAAATATTCCCCTCCTCCTATCTGTTTCACATTTCTTTTCAAATATTCAGCTATTTGAAGATGCCCTGGCTAATATTCTGACATGAGACTTGTATGTCATGCTGACATGCTGTAATCTTGTAGAGAAATGAAACATCTTATTGTTTAGAAATTAAAAAGCATATATTCTTCCCTTCCCCCTCTGTATTTCCTTGCCAGTTTCTGATTTGATTGCTAGCTTGGTTTTTTGTCCTTCTTGAACACAGCATGCTCCTGAAAGATTCTGTGTATTTTTTTGGATGCAGAAAGCTGTAATGTTCCACCCACTGCATTGCAGTTGTGACTGAGAAATAGTCTGCAAAATATATGGGGCTCCCAGATGATCTGAGGCACTATTATAAATATATTTAATGTCAATGTCCTATGACAATGTTTATTTAGGAGTCATATATAGTGTTAAATAGCAGCATTGTTGCTTACCACAAGGACTGTTGCCTCCTTTATTTGAAGAGGTTCATTATATTGTTATTTTACTTCAGTTTGATTTTCATAAAAATAGCTACCTGTTTATTCCTTAGCCACTGCTCTCTTACTGAAAAAATTGTTGTGCAAAAATATGATTTATGCCCAAAAGGCAAAACTTGTCTTCACTTTGAGCCCAAGTGAGAGAAATAGCCACTTTAGAATGGGTCTCTGCTTTCTTGGCAAGCCTGGCTTGTGAGCATCACTACATGTGGTACAGTGGAGCTCACAAAAATTCTTCTCAGAAACAACTACCCTAAAGCTGTTATCAAGGAGTCTGAAGAGAATTACAGAAGGTCATTACAAAAGGTCAAGAGATGGATATAATACTGTAGAGAATATAAATTCATGAGTTTAGATTTTCTCCAAAACATAGGCTACAATCACAGGAAACAAAGCAACCATGTAGCTTAGTTGTGTTGTCAGCATGTGAAATTTTTACGTTTTGTAATTTTCATGTACTCCAAAATGATTTTTCTGACAATACAGATATCATCCAAACAACTGATGGACCTAGCCATTATACATTAATTTAAATAAGGTTTCCTTAACTGTTTTGCAGTAGTTTAAAATTAAGGAGTCACAGTACAAAGAGGAACAGCTTTAGACGTGTCTTGCTGGAAGGGGAAGGAAGGCAGAAGGAAAAGGAAGAAGTTGAAAGAGGCAGAGAGAGGGAAGGATGGAGGAAAAGAAACTCGGGAAACTCCTTCTTAATTTCTGTCCCTACCCATTCCCACTGAAGCAGAAAGTGATGCAATAGCTTTTTTTTTTTTTTTTTTTTTTTCAGAAAACTTGCAATAGATTTTACTTCCAAAACCTCTTGTATCTCATATACAGGAGAATGTTATAACAACAGAATTCCTAACATATTCTTCTTTCAGTATTGTCTATTTGAAAAACTAGTTCTGTCAAGAACTAGTTTATTATGTGAAGAAAGTGCTCACTTTATTTTCTGGCTAGACACAATTCATTGTTTTCCTGTGGGTGATGACAGATCTTCCCCCCTGTTACAGCTGAAAGCTGGCAAACAAATATTTGATGCTGTTAGGAAAAAACCCTGTAAGACAAGTAGAGAAAAAGTAAACCTGATTTAGAAATGCCTCTAGAATTTGAAAGGCAAAACAATGGTTTTATACAGATTAGTGGGGTACTAGAAAACACAGCTGAGTGAAGAGTACTTCAACATTGACCTCTTTCTTATTTATACAAATAATTTTGGATGTGTCTTTGAACATCTCTGTTTTGAAATGATTTCTAAGTGCAAAGCACAGTTTGGGTTTTGGTCTTTTGATACTTACAGTCCCTTCATGTAAGGATAAGATAATTATAACGATATATATCGCAAGAGTCTTTTATGTTACTTTGATACATTGTTTCACATTAATTTGATATTTACATATATGTGTGCACCTATGCTAAAGTCTCTCAAGAATACTAAGTACTACATTTCCTGCTATATGTTATGTTTTATAATCTTTACATTCCTTCTTATTAGGTGATGAACTGCTCCTGAAACTTCTTAAGAAGTCAGGAAAATATTACTGGGTAACTGTGGCAACAGTAATTCAGTTGTGATTCAAATTCAGATGACCTTTTAATCTCCTCTTTCTATCCATGAGGTAAAATGACTATATAGAAAATAAGAAAGGTATGCCTTTGCTTTACAAAAGGGCTATTTATTTTGAGTTTATATTATAAAAATGGCTTCTTAAGTGAAGTGGCAGGGCATTCTATAATTAACAGATAAAACAGAATTCAATATTCATTGCATTTGGTTTGAAAGCAGATGAAGTATTCACAGATATATTGGCAGTACTTTGCAGAAGACATACCAAACATTCTTCACCAGGAATAATCTACACACTGAATTTGGTATCTTCCTCTTTGAAAGAGATGTGGTGGTAACAAATCTGCCTTTAACACTTGTTTTTGTTTTGAAATGTTATAGAGTAATTGGAATAAAAGCAGTGAAACTATAATAGGCTTTCCTTTCTCTCTATTTGGATGCTGAAGCCCAACATTCAACACTGATTTAAAACAGATTTCTTAGAATACTTGGAAATCTTGCCAGGTATTTATCATCTTGACCAAACCCAGCATAGTATATCAGAAAAAAAAAAAAATCATATTGTTTTTTTGATTATTCTTCTCTTGAAGAAGGATTCTGGTCTGTGTGGCTTGATAGACCAGAAGCACAACGGTTATCTATAGGGTCACATTCTGCAGTTGTTTGCTGTTTTGAAAGCACAGAATATAAAAATGAAGCAAAATAAAAAAACCTGGGATATGGGAAAATCTAAAGGGTAGTGATTAAGATGTTGCAAGTAAACAAATAAAGCAGTTATATTTTTTTTCCCCCAGAAAATATTTGCTCCTATAATTTAATGTGTATTTTAAAAACACCATTCATACATTCCTCAGTGATCCACAAGAAAAATTCTTCATGGAATCATTATCGAGTGAAGCCTTTGTCTCCTATCAGTGATTCATGTATATGAGCATCTTAAAAAGTAAAGCATGCAGATTTAAATATCATCTCAAAACAGCTAAAGTTATTTCTCTGCATAGGAAGTATATACCTGTCAGCAATAGATGACTAACCCTGGCTAGTCAAGACCCAAAAGGCGCTGTAAGCTCTTTGTTTTCTGGTGTTTGCTTTTAGCTTTTCCACTTTCTCCTACAAAATGGCAGCATCTATTTGTTCTCCCTTTATCTCAAGGTATCAGTAGAGTGCTAGACTATACTATAAGCTTTGATGGACCCTCCAAACACTTGACATTTTCATGGTGCTTGTTACATTAATGTGAAATAAATCCAGGGTCTCACATCAAGATAATTATTAAGCTGATCTTATGGTCCCATCCATAATCACATGTTCTGTTCATATATATAATCACATCTCTGTTCATATATATAATGAATTATTTCTTCAAAACCAAGCTTTTCAATTTCAGCTACAAAAGCTTAACATAAAACTCTGACACCAAGGAACAATTCTGTGTTTTTTAAAACCCTGTTTTCCTGCACACATGCACAAAGGGTGCAGATATAAATTTTTTAAATCAAAAATTTGAGCAGAAAAGTTTTTCAAAAATAATTTCAAGTATGTTTTAATGAAGATAAAGTGGTTGAAGAAGGGAATTCCAGTTGCTGTTAGGAACATCAATTGTAGCACACTTTCAAAAAACATGCATTCAAAAAAAAGAAAAAATCAGCCCTGAGCTTAAAAAATCTTCAGCAAAATACATTTGTCATTCAGTTTTCAATATCCTGTAACAAAATAGATGTGAGAATGCCTTAGGAAAACACCTAATTGAGTCATATTTTAAGTTAACTATTTAACCCGATTAATTATAAAATTATTGGTGTATTCTGTGGGGAATTTTTAGGTCCTTGATATACAACAAGGTTTGAAAATTCCTCTTAACACAGAGGAAAAGAATGTGAAAAGAAAGACCTTGGTGCAGAATAGCTGGCATTTTTAATCTGTATTCTGTATTTAATGCTAATAAATATGCCATATTAATGGCTCAACAAGAAACTCATACAAAGGTTTTCGCATGCAAAAAGCAGCAGACCAGCTTTCCATGGCTACTGCTCCTTGCCTTTCACACCCGCCTCGTCTGCCAGCTGGATCTATCTTGAAGGAGAGACCTTAAATCCCTGCAAGCAGACTGTAAGGCACATGCAGTAGCAGCAGTGTACTGACATTTGCTAAGCACCAGCGTCCCTCAAGTGACTGGGAGCGAAGCCATTGACGTCACTGAACAATAGGCAAAATATTTCCTCCTCCTCCATAGTCCTGAACTGTAAACACCCAGCTTGCACACAGCAGGCTAAACATTTGGGGAGAGGCGGAGAAGGAGAATGTGAAAAACTCTCAACTGATGCTGCTGAAAACAAGCAGCTGTTCCTGCATAACCAGTCTCTCCTTATGCCTTCCATTTTGCTGTGAGGATTGCTGGTTCCTCCTTAGTATAGGTCACACAGTAAAGAAGATAAAGCTAAAGTAAACTATAAATAAAACTGTGTCTATTGAACTCACAAGGAATTTTTCGAAGTAAACTGTCTATTAATTACAAGTTTAAAAAAATATATTCTTTTGCTCCTTCTTTCTGTTATGGATAACTGCAGTATTGTAACAATCACCCATATATTTTGGACAAGGTGTGGTGGACTGAATTTAAGTGAATTTCCATCTCAGTCACTGTCTCTCCTTGCAGCTACATTATTGCAAGCCAGAGAGAAAAACCCCATAGATCATAATTATAATTACAAAGTCACATAGATCAGCATAGGCTCTAGGTTTGCTGTAAAGACTGGTTTAACTCCTTGAGTTGGAGAGTTATGCTTATGGCATAGGAAGAACACAAAAGGGCAGAGTTAGTCTTGAAAATGGAACTCTAACTACAGTTTTTTGTGACTTAATTTTAAAAATACTGATGTATGAAATCATTAGGACTTGCCATTTATTTGACAGAATATTGTACAGTGGTATGAACAGTTAAACAGTTCTAAGAAGTTGTAAATCCAGAGAACCTAATTCAGGTCTTTTCTTTGCAGCCTCTTGGAAACAGCTGCAGTCCTACTATCTTCCCTGTTTCCAGAGCATCTTTGGAAGATTCCTGGAGGGCAGGAAAAGGAGGCCACTAGCAACAGAGAGTAGTGTGATGCTGAAAAGAGGTCAGAAATGCTGCACCTCTGAAAAAGCTCAAGCAAACCAGCAAATCAAGGAGCCCTGGAAGTTTCTGTAAGCCATTTCATGGAATGTACCAGCTTATTGGGTTCATCAACATGAACGAGAGAGATGGATCTCACCAGGAGTCCTCAGCCTTGGATCCAAAAGCCTGCATTGGAAGAAACCCTCAGAAATAGCTCCATAAAGATAATAGTTTTCTTTTTAGAGCTTTGTCTGAAAAAATCAGCTTGATGTGCCTGGAAAGGCTTTAAGAGAGCCAAAGAAAATTCTTGTGCCACCTAATTGCTAACTGGAGAGTTATGTCTATGGAAGTCAAAGTGATCCAAGCAACCATAACCTCTGTCTTCCCCTTGCCTCATTTAGGCTTTGCTCACTTTGTCCAAGGAGATGAATAAGCCCCCTTGTACAAATTTGTTCTCAAACTAAGATGAAGGAATCATGCCCATCACCATTTTCTGCAGAAGGCAGTGTGTAAAAGCATGGGAGGGGCACCTTTTTCCCTCTCCAGCGCAGCTCTCTGTTGAATGAGGCTGTTAGGTGGCACATCTCATTTGCTGCATATATTGATTTATGATTTCAAAGGGCTGAACAAACAGTCATTTTTTTCCAAACAGTCAATAAGCAAGTGCTCATTATCCCCCATTTAATATGCAGAAAAAGTAGGTGGCCAAATCACCTAGTTTACTGTTCAATTACTCTAGTGGGCCACGGTGCTGCACTAATGTGGCTTCGTGTCCAGCTGCTGTGCTTGTCCTGAATTAGCTGTGCTGTTGAAAGTGCCTAGCTGAAAAAGAATGAACCTCATCACCTCTCCAGAGTGTGCAACAGCAGCACACATGATTAATTGCACTTCTGGGGCTTGACACCTACTGTTCCACTTGTTTTGCTCCATTTGTCTATGTGCTGGCACTGAACCTCTGCTCCCTGTCTGTGCTTTCACACAGAAAACAGTGGCTGAAATGCAACTTCTCATCTTACCAGAGGAAAGGCATGTGGAAAAGTAGCACTTCGATGGCCTGCTTGATTTTTTTTTTTTTTTTTTTCTCTCTGTCAGTTTTGTCTTTACATGGGCTACTGCATGGTCAAATGCTGTACTTCTGCTGAGCTAGGTGGCAATATCAAAATATGTAATGATAACAAAGTAGCTAGATTAAATGAATAAACATAACCTGACATAACCATTCAATAAACATAACCTATCATAGCCTGACATAACCATTTCATGCAAATATGTGTAATTCTATCATAAAATGCTTTATTTTTTATCTGATCAAATCTCACTCTTTCTTTACTTGCACCTGAACAACCACCTACAATGCAAAGTAATGCATGCTTTTTTGGGGACTGGGAAAGCCCTCCACAGCTTTGGGAAGCCAAGTATGCTGGGATATATTTGGAAGCCTGAATTTAGTGAGTGCAGCCTGGGCTGCACAGCTGAGAAGGTCTCAGATCCTTGTGTATGCCCCAGTTGTGTCCTAGTCCCAGAGAAATGTTCAAGCAAGTGTCTTTGGGAATATTGTTCTCTACAGGAGGAAAACTCAGGCATCTGGATTTGAATGAGGTTGAGGCCCTAGGACAACCTGTTAAAATATTTGCCACTTAGTCTTACATCTATCTTGGCATCTTCCTTTACAAGTACTGCTGCTGGAAGCCAAGTGAAAACTAAGAGAGAGTTACATACTCTTTGGGAATAGCCTAAAAGAACAGCCTGGAATGTTAAGTACATTTAATGCATTCTTAGTAATGCATTTTTCAAGCATACCTTTAGGCAAACATTTGTGCATTTAAGTTTTACTAATAAAAATACTCAAAGAAATTGCATCTTATTTTGGTTGCTTGCCCACACTGATGTGAACATCATTTGATACACTCTTACTCTTGGTAAATTCCAAACTGTTCCACCTTTCCCCTTTAACACAACTGAAAACATATTTCTCCATAAATATTGTATATAGGACACACAAAAATTTCAAGCTACTCCCTAAACATTTGTGT
The DNA here is from genome assembly GCA_018697195.1 of Certhia americana. NCBI lineage: Eukaryota > Metazoa > Chordata > Aves > Passeriformes > Certhiidae > Certhia > Certhia americana. The sequence goes on from CM031859.1 coordinate 63,225,535, forward strand.
TGAAGAAATAAGGGATGGGGGAAGGAGTGACAAAAAGAAAATAAAAGGAAAACTTCCCTCACTGAAGGAAATATGCCTTTTGCACTTTGATAACAACCTATGTAGCTGAATGGATTTTACACAAATTCACCTTCAGTCAGAGCTTGAGAAGAGAAAATGCTGTGAAAGTACAAGAAAGCTATGCACTGTAATGAAATCTCCTACAATTTAAACTTCAGTGTATTTGCTTAACATTAAAAGTTAACGGAACATATTTCCTCTTGTTCCATCTGAGCTAAAATGAAAGCATAATATACCAAAAAGAATATAAGCAGCATTTTCCCATCCATTAATTTAACCTATGGTAATCGGAAAAAACGAAGGTAAAGCTAAGCCATGTGCGCATAATTCAAAACATGAGCAGATTCTTTAACTTACGCACAAAGTGTCAGGAAATACTTTGGTAAATAATATCCCTGCACTCCCAGGAAAAAACAGCAGAATCATTGCATGGCTACATTTTCAAAGGGTAATGTATCTTTAAACAGCAGTCAATAGAAATTTGTTTTATAGAACCTGCTTTAGGATCCACCATGTTATAGGCATATCAGTCATGTTTAATTATGGCTTTTCTTTCTTTAATGAGTCCTTCTGCAGTCATAGGAGGGAAGTTTATTGAAAAACAAGTTTCTATGTGCTCGTAAATTCTTGGACTGCATGGGCTAATTTTTTAAGTATCCTTATTAGGATTTGGAAATCTGAACCCTTGATTCAGATTGTGAATTTTGTCAAGTATGGTACAAGCAGAAGTCTAGACTGAATGTATGTGAAGCAAGTATTGATATCTAAAGTAACTGGAGAAAAAAAGATCCTCTTCACGAGATAGAGTTTTGACATGGAAATCAAACCATTATCTTGAATATCTTCTTGAATTTCTCTGGATGTCACCTTGAATCCATATTGCTGTTGACACACAGAGTTTGCTGATTGGACAGTGTTTCTAGTCCTTATATAACAGCTAGGTATTTTTTTTCAGCACAAGTACCTTTGTTGCAACCACCAAGTGGACACAGCAGTTTAAAAAGTCAATATAGTGTAGAAGTGACAGAAATCAGATCAACAATGTTAAAAATCAAAGACAAAATGATGTTATATACTTCTTAGCTGTGGGACCTTGAAATATTACTGACATACTTACCTCAAAATTTCATGCTATAGTTCAGAAAAACCTCAAGAACTATAAAAATAAGGCAGTGGGCTTTCTACTGCTTGGAATAATTGAGTCCAGTGGAGATAATGGGAGAAGCATCTTGGTGATGTTTCAGTTTTCAGGAAAGTCTTGTGGCAACATAAGTTACCTAATAGGAAGTGTTCAGAAAACCTTAGTGAACTGTAAAAGAAAAGTTGAATTCCATCTTTCATTGAGCACATAAGTAGCTTTTATCCAGCAACTACTGAACTGTAGAAACTTGATTATATATCTGTTGAAGTCAGTACAGCTTTGACACGTTAAGGAAATTAACACAGGCAGGTCTATTGTTCTCACTCTGACTAATTGCACGTTTAAAATGAGACATTAATTAAAGAACACTTTAATGTCCTTCTGCAGTGAGAAGAGAATTTGTTCCTACAAAACTTCTACTATTCACAGCTCTCTATATAAGCAAAGCTTCTTTTCTGGCCCCATGTCCTGCATGGTAGGTCACAGAGGATGAAATTCTATAGTGAGGACAGTGACTTTAGCTCACAGAATCTTACAATACAGTCACAGTGATTACCTTGTACCAGGGCAAATCGGTGACGTTTTCTTTATTATGAAGAACAAAAAGTTAGAGACCTACCAAGCAAACCTCCTAGGAAATATTATACAGCTTGTAAATATTTGTTACTTTTAAAATTCTCCTAATATGTAGCAGAAAAAAAATTAAATTAAATTAATATAAAACCCAAGAAATTCCGTGTTGTGCACAAACCAATCACTAATAAAGGCTAAGATGCTGACATGCAAGGTCACAGCAGCTGTTCCAAGACTTGGCTAACCCCCAAGGTTGCCTTGACATTCCTCATGTTATTTATAATTCTGGAAGTTAAGAGCAGATTTATTTATTTAATAGGAGGCTAGATCTATTGCTCCAGAGCTGCTTTAGTAGGAAGTACTGATACACATCAAAGGGCAATCTTATGGATGGCTGAAACTGTAAGGCATGCAAAATCAAACAGACTGGAAACTCACCAGGAGTTTTGAGAGGTAACTGTAAAGAACAACATACTTCTTTTGGCTGTAGGTTCACTGTAGATTTAGATGAAGAACATGATTTCATCCAACATTTTCGTGGTTCATTTGCAACCAGGATGTTTATATAGAGTAAATAGCTGGAACTGGAAATTTGATTCTTTGCTTGTTGGTAATATCTCAAACCTGGAGTGCATTTCAGGAGTTTAGCTCAGAACCCAACTTAGACACAGCTAGCATTTTACATTCATGTCTAGAATTCAGTTACTATCTTTCTCCTAACCCTGATTATTTATTGCCATCAATCTCTTTCACAGACATGCAAATGAAATTGAAAAAGGTTAGAAAATACTATGAAAATGAAAAATGCATTCAGATAATTTTTTAAAAGTGCAAAAGACAACCATGTAAACCCACAAAAACCAGTATACTGATGGTAAATTCTAGAAGATATGAGATCACATCATAGAGTATTTAGAAAACAGTCTTTGGAATATTCAGTAATTAGTCTTCAGAGTTATTTGACTTTAGGGATAGAACAACAGTGTGTATCACCCTGACCTAGCAACTGGTTCAGCTCATGAGGATGTGGAATGCAGTTATTCTGCAAGTTACTGACCTAAGGAAAAAAACAGGCAGCTCAATATTATGCCAATATTTCTTTTCACTTTGGATTGAAGGCTCTAATTTTTTGTTACCTCTCTTCCTTCTTCAGTTTCTTTTGTTTCAGGATGACTATAATACCTACAGAATTTTACTGCTCAGACTGACAAGATTAGATTTAGTCAATAAAAGGAGTTTAAGAAAATCAGACTCTACATTTACATAAAAAATGGACATTAAATCAGGCACCTGCAAAAACAGACCAGAAAATGAAGATTCAGCCAACTACATTTATTTTATTATATTTTCATGCATTCTTGGCAAAAGCTGCTGTTAGTTGTAGCACTATCATACTTGAATCCTGCTTTCAATGGAACCGAAAATCCTGCTGTTCTTTTGCTTTAAATGAAGGTAGCCATAAGAAGGAGCAATTTCATTAACCAGATTTCTAGTGGAAGCTCTAAAAGTAAAGAAGTTCAGCCTACATAGTAAGAAGCATGTTCATTTAGCACTTGCCATATGCCACCAAAGATGCTCAAGTTCAGATGTTGAACCCTCAAAGTAGATACTATATATGAAAATGCAGGAGGAAAGGGTACTTCATAGCTATCAATAAAGGCTTTGAGTCTTACTTAGTCCTAACCATGCAATTGTAGGCTCAACCCTTGTGATTTCCAACCTGCCACAGAGTCTTGACATTTTGGGAGCATTTTCAGCTTTGCAAAGGTCAGAAATCTACAACAACATCTTATCTCACAATAAATAGTCAAAGGCATGGGCCCCTTTATGTTTCTGCATTTTTATTTTTTTTTTTTTATTATTAGAACAAATAGCATTGTGGATATCTCAATGGGTATTATTCTTTTGACAGAAATACTCACCTAATATTTTCCTCAGAGAAAAAAATGTTTGTCAAAAACAAACTTTAAATGAGACTTTTTGCAATTAAGGAATTAAGCATTATTTTCTACTTCAGAAATTCACATTTTAATAGTTCTTAAGCACTGGAATCTTTTTCATAATGGTATACCATTGTTAATCAAAAGGTCTCCTCTATATTTCTTGGAATAAAGCCAAAGCAAAATCACATTATGCTTGAAGGGGAATGCAAATGATCTCTCTTGCTTATTACCTGTCTCATTTCAATTTTTTAAATGAATATTTGAATTTTCTCTCCTAGATTATGTTTTATATAAATACACTTACCATTCCACTGCCCTCTGCTGGACGGAATATATCCTATAGCAAATTTATGGAAGAGTAATCTGTGATTGACTGGGGGCTCGTGTTTTTGGACCCAAAAATGGGGTGTTCCTCGCTTGGTGAAGCCTGCAAGCTTTTGGCTGGTATATCCACAGGTAGATGTTTGACAATTATCCATCTCCAGCACAAATTAACATTACATTAAAAAAAGTAGAAACACCAAGGTAAGAAAATATGAAGACACTACAATTAAGTACCCAAAAATTAGGAAAAGTCAGGAGCAAAGTTTCATGGGGAAATGTGTCTCTAATACCATATGTATATGCATTTACAGTGCAGTTTTTATGGAGGAAAAACCTAATTATTTGTCTACATGGTTTAGGGTGCTCTCATTTTAGGTTTTTCAGTGTGTTTAGTCATAGGTAAACATTTGTCTGAACTATTGTCTATAGTAACCTCCCCAATATAACGTCAGGTGCTTTTCTGCTTTTTGTTATTGAAACCAGGCAATCGATAAACATAAGGTGCAAACCAAACTAATTCATAAACAGGCTGAACACACAAAGTCAATGTGGATTTTCTGAAAAATCTTTAATTAATAAATTATTTTGCAGAATAATACATAGGGTACCACTTACTACTGAGTCAAATAACTATTCAAAACTAGTATTTTGCATAAGCAAAGGACAATTAAATCAGGTCTTACCTCACTTCAGGCAACTAGGTATTTATGAAGCAATCATCCATTCAAACAAAACATTAAATGAAAATGAGCAGATCTCTTTAATACACTGTCACTGGAAAAAAATAATCAATATGATGGTTTAATATTTATCAATACTGATTTAACATTTATCTTGCTGAATTACAAAATTTCTCTGTGTTTTTTACCAGTACAGCTTCTCACTGGAAACTACTTCAAGTGAAAAGCTGGTAAGAGAGACTGGAAAACAAACAGAATACAGAAAGTCTTCCTATATTTTTTCCTTCTGTTTTCTATTTAGTTTGCAATTACAGATCTGCAAACCACTTTTCCTATTCTGAATTAATTTGATGAACAGATGTAAAAATGAGAATCAAAGATCTTAATTGTTTCAATTTTATCTAGTCTCACTAACACAGCTTTACTTACAGATTAAGAATGAGAAATTATATGTGCACTTCTAGGTTTAAGGTACTACATATCCTTTAAGTGATGTGGCTATAAAATCCAATTGTAAATAATTTGTTTTTATTTCAGCTGAACTTTTGCTATAAGACAGTCAAATTTAGTCACAAACTATACACAAGAAACATTTTGCTTAAAATAATATCCAGTATATAATCCAGTCATTCAAATTTTCATCAGAAACTGGTATTGTTGTTCTCTTGCAGCTGCTTGTTGTCAGACTAAATTTTATTTTACAGAGCATTACAGTAACACAAGTAAACTGCTCCTGGCAAGAGTTTGTTAGAGCCTGGAGAAGTCCTCCTCTTCTATTACCTGCAGGCAGCACACTGTTCAGCAAGTCCCTTGGATCCAAATGGATGTGGTGGGAAAACCTAATTAAATGGATTTTTTTCCTGGGGATGATGATTTTGCGCTGCTCTGGAGCAGAAATACTAAAACAGCCGTGTTAGACCCAGCCATGTTTTGCTGCTGAAAAGTCAGGGTACAGAGAGAACAAACACAACAGGCTCCCAGACCTCAGGCAGGAGGATGTGTAGCCTGGCATCACCAGCACAGTTAGGCAATATAAATTCTCCACTTGAAGGCTTCATTCACAGACCTTTAAGTCTTTTCCCTATAACTGAAACACCTGAAGGAAAACAAAAACAATCCTGACTTGTGTTGCTGAAGGACATTCGTGATTTGTGTCTGTCTGTTTGACAGATGCTTACCCGTTCTTCCAGGTCCCAAGGCTTTCCAGCAAATGAAGCCACCAAGCTGTTCCCCACTGGTTCAGGCAGGAACATCTCCTGGTACAAGAACATATTTTTCTTTCCCTTCAGCTGAACCTTTGCCCATCTTCATGTAGTGGGCCTCCTTTAATAGAGAGATTATTCCCTGTGTATTTAAATACATATGGAAAAAGGAATTTCTGTAGAAGTACAGAATGACCTCATGCCTCTGTCATTTTTCCCACCAGTCTATTTTGGAGGCAAAGAGAGGATCCTGTGGTGTGCAGCTCAAAGGTGTGTAGCTCAAAGCTACAAGACTGATGGTCTCTTGGGGTTCCTCTCTTGGTTCTCAACACAGGGTAAAAATAATCAAGAAGCCCATGAATGTTCTATGTAACATAGTATTTGAAAGTAAATGCATGTGATGTTGCCTTCATCAGTGATTTCCTCATCAATTTGTTGACGTTATGGAATGCAGTGGAATCTGGTGACAACTGCTGAAATGAAACAAACTCGATCTTAACTTTCAACAGAGTTACCACTACCTTGTGTGTACTATGAAACTACCATGAAAATGAAGCCTAAAAACAAGACAAAAAAACTAAACAAAACCTCTGGCTAACTAGAAGACACCAGGGGAGGAATGATTTAAAAGGAGATTTTAATTTCCAGAACCAATTTAAGTCTTTCCTGGCTAAAGCCAGGCACAACAATATTAACTGTAAGTCTTATAACAACACCTCACAACAGTGGCACTGACAGATGTGTCTGTAGTAAAATTTCTCACATTTCTGCCTTACAGTAGAAGAAAAAAGATTTGGGAAAGACATAGTATTAATTCTATAAAAAATTTTGCATCCTTATCAGTTGCTAAGAGGAGCTATGTTAAAGAATTTAGTTTCTGTACTAAAATATTTTGTTCTATGGTCATGGTGCGAGGCAACAGAATGAATTTTTCAGTCTTCGGCCATGAAAATTTTCTTTTCTCAGAAGTTCCTCTTGATTCATTGCTTATATGTTTCAATGATAAAAATTAAAATAATAGCTTTTGTAAGACCGTATGCAAAAAAAGAGTTTCCCTTACTAATAGCTTGAACTGGTCAAAGGGAAGTTTTGAATCATAAACCAAAACCCTTCCAGTTGACTTGGAAGCTCATACATGCAGCAGAACAGCAGGCTGGTGAGCTCTTTGCAGGCTGTGTTGCTAAGGAGACCAGGAACTGATTTTGGAAAGCAATGTTTAGTACATTTATATAACAAGGAGTTGCAGGTTTCAGTGCTGCAAGTGTACAGATTTCTGCAGTAATATATATTGGATATGTTTGAGAGAGCTGGTTTTTTCCACTAAAAAACCCTAAAAACAACAACAAAAAAACCCCCCTAAACCCCAACCCAAACAAACAAAAACATATACAGGAGAATAAGTGAAGAAATATTTGAGACAATGTTAAGAGAATTCTTTTTTAAAATCTACATTTATTTCCTTTTTTCTCTCATGCTACTTGGGTAATAAGTAGCACTGAAGGAGTCAAAAATTCTGAAGGCAAGAACTTGTCGGAGTCTGGAATTACGAGAAATATTTCTCTGCATGTTTAAGAGATTTTAAGATCTCTGACAAACAGTGTTTTTAACCTTTGTTCATGGAAAAAGGGTTTTTAGGCTCTGGAAAGAAGCAGAGTTTTCAAGAGGGTGTATTAGATAGTAGAATAGTGTGTAGTTTTATCACAGGGTGAGAATTTTAGATATATGGGGTTTTTAGGATGGTAAGCAGGTGAAGACAAGATGGAGGAAGCACATGGCTTTTGGGTTTCCTCTTTCTTCCTCATCTGCCTCCATGTTCTGCAGTAAGGTAGCACATTATAGTTGGCTTAGAGTAGAGTTTAACTTTCTAACATGGATAATAGTTATTGGAGAAGTATTATAAATACTGATTACATGGATTGTAGTATAAATATCCATGCCACCCTGAGGGCGGTAGTATTTGGAATTTGGTACTAGGGGTTTTTCAGGGTTTGTGCCTTGGACTGACCTACAGTGAAGAGCTCTGATGGTCAGGAACAGAATGTAATGATAAGAAAGAATAAACTATAAAGAAAACATAAGACGAGATGTCTCACAACCCTCTCTTTCAAGATCTCTGGGCTGGGGAAACAAAACTTTACATTCTCGGGTTCAGAGTAAAACAGCTGGCAGAGAAAAAACACACAAAAATATTTTTCAGAAACCTGAGAAAAACTGACTTAATCTCATCCAGGCCCACACAAAACAGTGCCTGAGGGTTGTACACTGCTCCAGACCCATGCATGTGGCCAGCCAGGAGCTGAGAGGCAGCAGCCATCTGTCCAGTGAGGACTCTGAGCCATGAAGATGTCTCTTTCCTCACCCAACAAGCAAGCTGAGGTAGGGCTGACTGGGACAGAATAGTTGTAACCCAGTGTGACAAGCTGAACTGTTTTCTTGCCTATCCTCAATGTGCAGGTTCATTTGATGACATGGGGTTTTCAAGGAAACAGTTTTTCTTCTAAATCTTTCACACTCTCTCTCTGGTTCAATTTTATCTTGGGTTTTTTTCATTTCAGCTGCCCATTTTGACAGTGCAATTAGAAGGCTACACTTCTCCCTTTTGGCAGAAAGGAGTTGTACAGTTTTTTAGATTATATTCCCTATTTTCCTAATAAAGAAATAAAATAAAAAAAAAACCCTAGTATAGTGATAACTTCTATTTAATTTAATAATTTCAACACCAAGTAATAAGAAAATGACATTGAAAAATATTTTTCTAATTTGTTTGATACCTCGAACAGAAACATTTAAGAGTTCTTAAATACATTTAAGAGTATTTAGGAGTTCTCACTTTTACCACCATCAGTTTTGTAGTTAAATTGAGACCTTTGCTGAAATATTTACTGTGAAGAAGTTAATTCAGAGAAATTAGTTTTTCATTTAGTTCCAAAAATTACTGGTGTTGTGGGACTACAAAACTGCTGGTTTAAAAGCTTTTCAGAACTTATTTCATATTAGAATGTACTAGCTGTTATGTTAATATAGCCACTATAGAAATAAATGGGATCAGTTCAATTTATTTGCTTCTTTATAAAGGTACACAAAATCCTGTCTAACTATGAGAAACACAAATTTTCTTAAAATTGGCTACTAAATTTAAAATTAGTTCCAACATATATCCACACTTTCTTATTCCCCATGTTTGGGAAAAACAGATATTACTTTCTGCACCCTAAAATCCAGATTTGAAAACAAAATAAATCAGAGTATTTCTATCAAGTTGAGCATTTGCAGAATAAGACATTTCAACTACATTAATTCTTGTTATTTACATACCTTAATGAAGACAGGAGCCAGATATTGTAGAAGCCCATTCAAAATGACAGAATCTGAATCAAAGAATTAACAGACTAGAAGAGAGTATCTCAGAAAAACACCTGAAGAACAATTCTCCTAGAATGTTATTCATCTGATGGCAGGAATAGGAAATCCTCAGGCTTGATAATTCTCAGGTGATTTAAAATAATTCAAAATTGTTCAGGTGCATATTTCTAGTTCTGTGTTAAAGGAGTTGGCCACAAGCCATGTAAAATAAGCTCATACAATATCAATAAGTTGAATAACACCTTGTTGAGTACCAATGCTGTTGAAAGAAACCTATATTGAATGGATTTTTGTAATAATAAGCTCTGTCCATTGTGAAAACAAATAAAAATATATTTTGAAATGAGAATAGGTGTCCTATATGCTGAAAGGCACAAACCAGTATTTCTCAGAACTGGTGAAACAGTAGTGGACAAAGCTCAACTTCTACATAGTGCAATAAGGTCTCCTTAAATCCAGGTTGTTACTAAGAAGTGTCTAACTTTGGAACTCTTTGCTCCTCTAGTTCTGTGGCTACAAATAATAAATTGTTTCCAGCTCACTACATGGATCTAGAATATATTTTCTCTTAAAGAGGTTGCGTTGGTGGCAACCAAGAAGAAGGCTCTGTGTTTACTTCACTCTGGCTGCTGTACTCTAAGTAAAATTGAAACTTCTGGAAAGGAGACAGAAGAGGGGAATTGCTTGTTTCCTCGTGAGCAAGCTCAGCTCTACAGAACTTTTTAAATGCAGATGGAAAAGACAACAAAAGAAACGGTGAGCAGCATGAGTAGAGACTGGAATATTCCTGAGAGGACACAGCTACTTGCCTACATCATTGCCTACAGATTCAAAGCTCTGGAGGAAACAGACCAGAGAACAATTCCTAGGAATGGGGAGAAGGCTTCAGACTTCATTTTGACCCACAAAGTCACTGGCAGTTGCTGATTTTGGTAGAATTCAGAGAAAGGAGTCTCATCCTGCAAGAAACATTGGTCAGGGTTGATTATTTTATGTTTCCTTTACACAGTGTCCTGATGTTCCTTACTTCCTGAGCCATCTTCTGCAACTGTGTTTGATTTTGTGCAAATGGCACAAGTAATAATAGAGTTTGGAGATTTTGTAGCTTACATAAAGAAAGTATGGCACGAAGACAGCAGAGTGATTCTTATTCTAGATTTTAGCAAATTCAGTTTTGATACAGGAGAGAGGCATAAGTAGTGAGTAATCCCAGGCTGGAATATCAGGACACAGATATCCACAGGGTTCTGCTAACACATTTGTTATTAAGCTGCTTTTAGGATTACGTTTAGAGGAATAGGAAATGATGATGCTAAGCAGTTCCATGGGCAGCTGCATCAAACAGCAGGTATCAGAGATTCTGTGGACAACCAGCTACCATCAAAAGGCTTGAAATCTGAAATTCTTACAACTAGCTCATCTGTATAGAGCTCAAAAACATATTCAGTGTCACAAATAGCAGTGTTTTTATGGCTGAATGGATCTTGGAGACAGTCCTTGAAAATCAAATAATTTCACCAGAATTTCACAGCTGCCCTATATTTAGCATGGTGCATGATCAAGAAATTAGGTTCACAAGCATCCTATTCTGCCTAAATTTTTAAAATGGCAAATATTTGTTTCCTAGGAGAAAAAGGTGAAATTATAAAAGGTTGATTGTTTTTTATTAGCTCTTTTTAACTTTCACCAGCTACTCAATTTTTTTGTTTCAATCAGACCATAGACAAAACTACTAAATTAAGGATTCTCAGTATGATTTGCTGAATTTAAATTAATCTGTTTGTGTCAGGCAAGAGGACAAAATGGGCCATTTGATCTGCATTATCAAGAGGATTAAAAAATCCCATGCAACAGATGGTAATAAACATGCACAATACTTTCATAGATTTCTGAAGTAGACTCTAAGGAAAGAAATTTGATTCCTCCTCTTCAAGCTGACCTTTAATTTTGTGGTCATTGGAATCAGATCACTTGTGTCCTCAGTCTAGCATTGTCTTTCATCCTAGTAAGAGTGTAGTAGCAAATTCTAATCAAAGTAGTAATGCACTCCCAGCTATGTACTGAATTCTGTCTTAAAGGACCGTAGGATCTAAGAAAGATTAGAATTCACCTATTTTGCATTCCTGATGACTTTAGGAATAATAGTAATGAGGTAGTACTGGACCTGTGAAAGAAAAAATAATTACTCAACAATTGAAAAACAAGACCAGAGCTTGTTACCAGGGCATTTTTCAGAAGATTGACTACATAATCTTTCTAATAATTAATTAACATTGCCTAATTCTAAAGTTTTCTTCTGTTTTCCAAAACCATGAGATTTAATAGGTTGTTTTCAAAAAATCATGAAATTTCAGGGTGAAATTTTCAACAGCGTGTTACTTTAATTTTAAAAACTAGCACATTGATGATCTGTAATGCACCTGCAGCTATACACTGTCTTTCTGCCAGTAAACCTGAATAGTTGCTCATTGCACTTTCAAACTTGTCCTGATACCTTGCTGAAAGCCGTATTTCAGATTATCACAGGAGGAAGGCTGTTGCCTGCACAGTTTTATTTGATTAGTTACTCTCTAGCGAACTGGTTTTATTTGAACTTTTGTCCAGAATCAGGCTTTTCACCACAAAGATTAGAAGCAAAATCTTAAATTTAATTCAGGAAAGCAAAAGCACTTGATTTCAAGACTGGAAACTTACAGAAGTGAAGGAAACAAAAAACAAACAAACAAACAAACAAAAAAAAATATAAATTGTACCTAGCAGTATTACACAATGAGCCTTGAAGGATTATGTAAAGCATTCTTTCTCAAGGAACAGCTTCAGCTCATACCACTTCAAGCCCATCCTTGCTCCTCTTAGTATGGATTAGAGCTAGTTTGAAGACCTGAGCAGTTCCCACAGTGCTAGAGTTCATCAAATGCTTTTGTGAGTTATTTTCTCCCTTTACTCAGAACAGAACCTTATCCCCCTTTCTCATCTCTTCCCTGGCATTGTTAATCGTGTAAGAATAGTTTCTGGATCTCCACAATAATGACTGTTTTGACTCCTCTCCCCCCACCCTGTCTTACAGAAGAAGCTATAACAAGAGTTTTACCTTTAGATAATTAGCAAGTAGCTGAAGTGCATGGGATCACCCACAGTGTTAATACATATGGATGAGTATTGAAGGAGAAAGAAAACTTACTTTCAGTAACTGTTGTTCTTCTGCATTCTTTGTCAGAGCTCTGTCCAAGCTTCTCCTGCAGGTGCTCCTGTGGTCGAAAGGAACTGCCCTCTTATCTATCTGGAAAACAGAAGGAGAATGAAGATGCAAGAATACTTTTCTAAGTCACTTTAGAAGACCTGATGTCCTCAGAGCTAAGGTTATCAGTCTTTTCCAGAACTGACAACGAAGATGGATTGTTAGTCAGCTTGAGTGCCAAAGCCTCTTGACTGTTTGAGAGTCTATTGACTATCCAGATTCAAAAGAAAACTGCATCTAGACAAGAAATTTTTATGAATGTAAAGATCACACTGTGCCCAGGAATTAAAAGAACAGTTACTTCTGTTCAAAACCCAAGCTTGTACCTATGGCTATAGATAAGCTATATGAATATGCTTGCTAAAAGGTGGTGATAATGAAAAATGAAGCTAGCTGCAGAAACTGGCAAGTTTCTGATGGAAATCCAGAGGTAAAATACTAATTAACATTAATGGACATTTTTGGTAACCATAAGCAAAAGGGCACAAAAAGTACTGCAGGGTAAGAGCAACCTTCATATTGTTTTACAGAGCTGGAAAAATTAGTAGGAAACAGAACAAGAGAAGAGGACTCCATCCCAAAACCTATGAATGAAATAATATGAAAAGCATTTTGTTTTGGCAAAAAGACATAATATAGAAATAGTTTTGTTTTGTCAAAAATGTTTCTCTCCACTGTCTAAGTGTTCTGATTCAGCTGAGTAGCTCAGATGATGCAAGGGACACAGGCACAAAGGGCAGCACTTTCTAAGCATATCTAAGGCAAAACAGGGTTTGACTTCAGCACTTGCTTAAGTAAACGAAAAACACATGATAACATGAATACACATGCAGAAAACACTCAACAGTGAATTGCCTTCCTTTGCACGATTCAGCTGAGGAGGCTTATGGAACATTTCCTATTCAACTTTCAAAATGTGTCCATCTAAGCCTAACTTTAAGCACAAGTTAGACTTTTAAGTGCTAGTCTGTACTAAAAATTGTACTTGTATTTTAAAAATTACCTCTGTATGTAATGTTGTTGGCTATATTGTTGCAACAATGGGATTTAAAGCTTTACTAGTTCAGATTTCCATCAGTAAATACTTCTCACTCAGCAAGCATTACGACACAACTAACTCTATTCTCTTTTTAAATATTCAAAGCACGAAGGTTGAGGGCAGCCCATGGCATAGATCAAAACACATAAATTAGGCAACTGAATGAGAAAAAGGCATTTGGCAAAAATTTTCTTTCACAGTAAACAACTTTATTTCATTTTTGAAGCAAACATTCAGAGGTTTCAAAATCTGGGTTTTTCAAAAGTAAAAAGAGATCTTGAAACAGGTTTGTTCAATCATTTGGGTCCAATAGTTATTATGACAAATGCTGAAAGGCAAAGCTGGAAGACTTCCAAGTTCCAGATAAGAATTAAAAGAGCAAAACTGCTTTTTTTTTAGTTTTCCATTGCAATTGCCATTCACTGTATATAATTTTTTTGTCTAAGAGAATCTTCACAGTATTTTTTAAAGTTATAAAGAAATTCTTACAAATTGCCATTCCTACAAACTGTTCTTTTCACTGTAGTCTTATCTAGCTTTGCAAAAAAATTTAACAGTCATGAAATAACCCACCTACAATGAAGCAATGAACTCAGACCTGAGAAATATGAACAGCAGATGAGGGGGTTGTGATTGAGTCTATATTCAAAATAGAGTGACTGTTGGGGAGAAGAGGCAAAAATGCTTGTGGTGTACAACATACGAGTGTTGGAAAGTAAACAAAAGTAATATACATTGCTGCTTTGTTTAATTTCCTCATTTTCCCACTTATACCCCATCCAAACACAAGCACATTCTATCCCAAAGAACTTGAAAGTGTTTTAAGTGTTATGATTGGCACTGTCCAGTTCAACTGTACACTCAACACATAAGCTTTTATTTACCAGAAACACAACCATCATTCATCTATTCTACTGAATTCTTTCAAATATCGGGTTCTGCAGACCCAGCTGGGTAAGTACAGCTCCAGGAAATTATTTCCATATTACTGTTTGGTTTACCCAAAATGTACTCTGTAACTCTGGACAAAACATGTTATAATACTGTGCAATTTGGCACCAAAATAATGAATTACTAAAACTTGAATTTGTGGGCTAAATCAACAGCAATAAGTAAGCCCAGCAAGACAGCCTGCAAGAGAATTCTGAGTCAATTTGGATAGGAGTCTAGCCAAAAGAAAGGGATTAGCACTTCTTTAAATAATTGCACCGTCTGGCAATCCATTCACTCTTTTTGTTCTACTTGCATGTGAAACTTGTTGTAATAAGGTTTGAGCCCAGGCCAGAATTTCATAGGTATTGCAAAGAATAAATATTTAATTTTATTTAATTTAATGAATCATTTTGCAGCAATGTACAACAGAAAGTAACTGAATTGCTCTCTTGATGTTTTCAAATTATATCTGAGTGTCTCTTTAAGAACATATGTTTTACCATAGAACCACCTTTTTACTGGAGTTAGAGAATGAAATAGTATGTCTTACTATTATATAGTATATCTTACTAATAGTATGTCTACTTACTTACAGGAAGTCAAACAAGACAACTTAGTGGCACTGTCTGGTTTAAAAAATTTGTCAAATGCAGGTCATAAGTGAAAGAATATCTATGGGCTGCACTTTATCAGAAAGTAGTAATTGCTGTGCTGGCTGCTATAATGTGATCACATGAAAAACAGCCTTGTTTTTTGCTCTCATGTCTTGTGAGATAAGCCAGTGATAATAGGCAAAACCTAAATACCCACCACTTCTAAAAATGTGTACAGTTCTCCACCATCCTAACAAAATTAATTACCTTTTTTTTTTTAATGATATACACTCTGTCCTTGACTTAATGCTGCTATTTAGGTGTGATTATCCATTCACTTGGAATCAGTAAGAACTAATCAAAAACAGTGAAAAAGAAAGTAAGTGCTTCAGCAACATGAGTTAATATTAAATGTCAGAAGATCATGTAAGTCCACAGCAATATTCTCTTGAGAATGTTGGTGATCTTGACTCCATCCCTCCTTTTGTCAAAATGGCTGCTGTGCTGGTACCCAAACATACATTGAATGGCAAAGGGAAGGCAAGGAAGGGAAAGCTGGACCAACAGCTTGCTTCCAGCTCTAGTGAGCTGTGGTGAGAACGACCATTTGCATTCTAGTACAGCTGGTCTGCTGCAGCCTCTGGATGGAGTGACTATATACAAAGCACAGTCACACAGCATCAGTTTTGTACTCTGCTGCTTTCCACCAGGGTTAATAAAGTCCTGAAGGAAAATAAAGCCAAAATAAGGGGAAGTTTTCATGCTTTAGGGAGAATCAAAATAATGAATGATATAGTATGCTTTGCTAGGACCACACAAGCAGGCAAAACAGCTGGTGAAGTAAAGGAGATGAGGCTAAGAGGATACAAATCTTCTGTCTAAGAAAATAAGTGTGCATATTTGTTTTGGGAAACAAGATTTCACAGAATCAGCTACCAAACTCAGTCAACCCAAATACCTCATTTCTGACCTTGCATTTGTTGATTTATTGCCACTGATAACCAGAAACAGTTCTCATCTGCAACTTCAGGGTTTTCCCCTAAGAATTCTTGCCCAGGATGCAATGAGAATTTTCAACAAAATGTATGCCTGAATTTCTAAGGACCCCTCTGCAGTAGATCACTCCAGAGAAATAACCTGATTTAAGGATTCTTTCAGGGTAAATCACACAGCTCAAAAATAACCACAGACTTAGATGAGAGTCATGATTTACAGCATCCCAGTGTCATTTGGCACTGCTGCTGTCATATCCCCATTGCAATGACAGTGATTTATAGGATGTGTGTCTCTATGATCACACAGTAAACTATAAAACTATAAAACACTGCCTTACATATCACACAAGCATCAAGATGGGAAAAGGCCTTCAAGCCTAGTCCAGCCATCAACCCAGAACTACCATAATCACCCCTAAACTATGTCCCCAAAGTCTACACCCAGGTACCTCTTGAATACTTAGAGAGACAATGAGACAGTATCTCCCTGGACAATTAATACCAACGCCTAATCACCATCTTTTGGTGATTTTCTTTTTCAAATATCTAATCTGGGCCTCTCCTGACAAATGTGGGTTTTTCATTTGTATTTTGATAATTCATCAAATATTTTTGAAGGTTCAAATAGGTTTACTTGAACTGTGTTCTTTCTGCCTTCTTGTTTTTTCTGCCAAAACTAATGTCAGTTCACTTCAGATGGTGATGAACGATGGTTAAAATTTCATAACAATTGAAATAATGCCAGAAGAATGTGCTTGTGAAGTAGGAGTGGCTACCCAGCAGCACAGGCAACTCATACAAAGCTGTCAGGTGTTGTTCCAGTCAGACAGAAACTCTCATTATTGATACTTCCTTTCCAGCCCAGAAAAGTCTGCCTAAACTGGATTACATAAAAAAAAACAAAACAAAAAAACCCAAAAAAACCCAAAAAAAACCACCATAAAACAAGAGGAAAGTGAAGCAGGTTGGGTAGCTTGGCAAATGCTCAGAAGGACGTGTGCATGCACATACTTTTGTGCACGTGTGTGATGGGCACGTGCGTACAAGTCCCTGGGTGGATGTCTTTTTCTTCACTGCATTGTTGAAGTGGAGTGAAAGGGCACTGCCCACGCTCCCCTCCCCGGACTTGACCCGGTGGCAAGGGCCTTGCATTCCTTAGCTAGAAGTGCGTCTCTTTGCCTGAACTGAACCAGATGAAAGCAGCACTAGCAGGCTCTAGCTTTGCCTCAGGCCCTTGCTTCTGAAAGAGCCAACCCTGCTGTTTCTCTTTGGGAATTATTTCTGGTTTGAGAAGAATTGGCTCAAAGGAAAATCTTCCATTTTTCATTTGCCTTTGTACCTTAGTAGGAGACAATATATATTTTTCATTTGAAAGTTCATTTATTTTAAATATGGCAAGAGTTTGAATTTTATGCTTGAAAATTACAATCAAATCCCCCAAGACAAACTGATGCTTTCATAAGCCAGAACATTTTTAGAGTAAGACAGCTTCTTACAATTTCATTTATATGCAAAAACAGTTTTTAGAAAACTGCTGGTCCCATAACTCAGTTGCATTGGAGGCATTAGTCACTAATTGCATTAGTGGCATCCCTGACCAGCTACTTGGGCAAGTCCTTTCACTTCATTGTGTATCCAGCTTCCAAGAATGATGCCTTTCTGTTGGAAGCTATATTGTATATTGGGCAGTGTGGGCACTTTCTCATACATATATATTTTCAGTACTGTGTTCAGCATGCTTAGTAAAAACATACCAATGTTTTTATACTAAATGTTAATACAGTTTCTCTAAAGATGCTATCACTGCAATATTGAACATACTAATATCTTTCTTGATAGGATCACCCTCTCATGAAGAAGTCTCTCATCTGAAAGCCAGATGTCAGATCTCATGCATGGAGTATGAGGCTCTCTCACTGTCTCCCAGGATTACTCTCCCAACCAGACCTACATGTTACCATTATGCTGTGCAGCTCTTGAGCATCTCTGGCATATTCTGATGGCCACCTGCTAGACACTCTTGGCAAATTGTTAACTAGATGCATTTAGTATTTTAGGTCATGATGGGGGAAGCCCAGGGACATTAATGCAGCAAAGAGATGTGCAACCCTTCCCCTATCAGTTGTTTTGTTATTATTTATGACCTAATGATGCTTTGATGCAATTTGTAAGTTTTGCAATGCAAAGCTATCAACACAAAGCAAGCATATGAAGAGACAGCTGTGAGAGAGATGAACGGAGCTCTCCACTTACAGAAAAGTGTACCCCAATGTTGGGGTTTTCTCTGCATATTTTTTTCCTTTAAAAGCTGATTATAAACACTTCTAAAAACACCCAAAATACTTAACATTTGATTAGAATCACAGTTCCATAGAACATCTTGTGTTGGAAGAGACCTTAAAAATAATCTATTTCTAACTTCCCAGCCACAGGCTGGGATACTTTTCACAAGACCAGGCTGCTCAAAGCCCTGTTCAACCTGGTCTTGAACACTTCCAGGGATGGGGCATCTACAGCTCCTCTGGGCAATCTCTTCCAGGGCCTCACCCCCCTCAAAGTAAAGAATTTCTGCCTAATATCTAACCTATACTTATCCTCTTTCAGTTTGGAGATGGTCCCCCTTGTCCTGACACCACATGACAGAGAGACAGTAAAAAGTCCCTCTCCAGCTTGTAAGCCCCCTTCAGGTATTGGAAGGTATCAATCAGGTGTCTATATTTTTCACCCATATGAACACAAGCAAAACTTTTTAATTTAACCTGTACTTTATTCCTCAGAATCTCAGTTCATTCTAAAGTTAATCCTTTGCTTCTGAGACCAGATGGATTTTTATTTTTTTAAAACATTGGAAGAAACCAAGGCTGAGTCAAATGGCTTCAGTGGCTTTTTGTTCTTTTCTAGTGTTGTCTGGAAGCAATTTTCTCAAGCTTTGTAATTTATTTGTCATCTTCCTCAAAATCCCCACGCAAGAAAGAATGAGAGCCTTTCTTTGGAATTAAAAACAAACAGAAGAAACCTTGACATTAGATTTTTATACATATCGTTCATATCCTGAGTGTAATAAATAGGTGTTTTTAGTACCAGTGGTGGGGATCTTGAGGAAAATAAGTTTTGACTGAAACCTTGTATTCTGGAGAACAGAAGTGATAGCTTGGGTCTCCAGGGATTCAGTCACACATTACCCACTAAAACGCAAGCAGACACATATCTTTCTGTTGTAAAATCTGACATATAAAAGCAGAGTATGTATCCCCATCTTTAACCTGGTATTTGAAAGTTACTAAATACTCTCGTACCAACAAAGTATTTCTGCAATAAAAATAAAATCCAACAACACTTTAATTTTTTAAAATGCCATTTTCTTATGTTTTGGGTTTTTTTCACAGTCTGGGTAAAGAGGTTAATGTTCTTATGAACACACACAAAAATTAAATTTTGATATTATAGGACCAAATGAAGAAAAAACTGAATTCAAAGCTGAAAATTCCTGAAATTAAAAATACCAACCTTATCTTTACTTGTTCTTTCTCTTTCTTTTCTCACTTGCTCTTTTTTTCTATTTTCTTGATCCAGCTCAAATGCTTCCACTGGGCAGAGCTGTGGCAGGATGATAGAGGGCATAAAACTGAAATGTGTAGGTTCCAATTCATTCTTGCAAAAAAATCCATATCTCCATCTGCATCTGGAAACTCACATGAACATTTTTGAGAATTCATTTTGGCCTGTATGTTGCAAAAATGCAGTGGTTAAGTGTCAGGTATGACATTCTGTACCAGCTGTGGGTGTTGTGTATCTATCTCAAAATGGAAAAAGCCATGTCTGTATTCAAAGTAGACCAAAGCCAGTTGTAAGCCAAAAATGGGAATAGCTTTCCCCAGCAATACTGGAATGTGATAATTTTACAGTAGCTTGGCCTCAACTATAGAGTATTTGGTAAACATAAACTGTGAAAAACAGAAACATTGAATAAGAACAGGTGGAGTCACTACAAATATACAATTACTTCCTACAGCTCAATCAAGATTAGCTCAGGCTGACTGAACTGAATGCTAGTCAATATTAGCTAATATCCATGCATAAAGATGGATATAATCGCTCTCAGACACTACAAACAAATACTGGCATTGAACTAATTCATTGTTATTTTATATTTAATTCCAGAAAAATTCTAAATAAAACAATTATGAGTTATATGAATGGAGCCAATAATGTGAAATTCTGAAATATTCTCCACATATTATAATAGTCATAATCTTCAGACAGTTCATTGCATATTTATGTATTTCTCATGGAAAGCATAAAAAAGCAACAAGCTGCATTGGGTAATAAAAAAAAGATGAAAAAAGAACCCCCAACATAGGTTAGCTAATTGGAAACTGTTTGTATTATTTGTGACTGTGAAGAAAGGACAAGAAAGCACACTTGAGAGGTGGGCATGAGAACTTCTAACTTCACACATGAGAACTTCTAAGTGTTCTGCAAGTGCAAGACAATCCACCTGAGCTGGGGCAAATCCAGACATAAGCAGAGACTGGGAGAAGAATTCATTGAGAGCAGTCTTGTAGAGAAAGAGTTGTGGCTTCTGGAGGACAGTAAGCTGGGCTTGCACAGGCTATATGGTCCTGCAGCCCAGAAGGACAACCATGTCCTGGACTGCATCCAAAGCAAGATGAGGGAAGGGATTCTGCCCCTCTGCTCCTCTCTGGTGAGACCCCAGATGCAGTGCTGCATCCAGCTCTGGGGCCCAACACAAGAAAAATGAAGACCTGTTGGAACACTTCCAGAGGAGGCCGTAGAGATAAGCAGAGGGCTGGAGCACCTCTCCTATGGAGGCAGACTGAGAGAGTTCAGAAGTTCCCTGCTTTGGAGCAGGGAAGGGCCCAAGGATATCTTACAGCAGCCTTTCAGCACCTCAGGGGAGCCTACAAGACACCTGAAGAGGGACTTTTTGCAAGATGATAAGACCAAGGAGTGACAGTTTTCAATTAAAAGAGGAGAGGTTTAGGTTAAATTATGAAGAAATTCTTCATTGTAATGGTGGTGAGACACTGTAACAGATTGCCCAGAGACTTTGAAAATGTCCCATCCCTTGAAGTGTTCAAGACCAGGCTGGGTGAGGCCTCGACCAACCTGAACTAGCAGAGGGTGACCCTGCCCTTGGCAGGGGTTTGAAATTAAATGATATTTAAGATCCCCTTAAACCCAAATCTTTCGTTTCTATGAAACTAACGAAAATTCTATTGGATACACAATCCCAAGATGCATCCAGAGATGTATTTTCTGGAAAATATCAAGTAGTCCATGAAAGCATTCACCTAGAAAGTTGTATGCAGTACTTTTCTTCCCCGCTTAAAACCATGTGCGTTCTCGAATTTTCCTCCATTACTCAAACAAGTATATTCTTGTCTCTTACTAAAAGTAATTTTTATAACTGAAATTTGGGTGGAATTATAATGTTAATTTTTCATATCTGACAGCATAAAAGCGTATCAATCTCTTGCTATTGCATGTCATGTAGCCCTTTCAATGAGGCTACAAAAAAACAAAAAGTGGTTACAATGCCTACCTACACTACTCCTACTGGGATCTTCTTTTAGAGCCTTGTACCTCTGGTGGTTAGAAATTCTATTCTAATCTCCCGCCTAAGCTTTTTATGACTAGTTTAATAGGTATTCTCTTTCTGGTAGAACGCACCACCCCAATGCATTTATGGAGAAAACCTGTTATTTCTTCTCAGTCTTCACTTTGCTAGGGTGTACAAGCCAAGCCTTTTTTTCTCATTTTGTCAAACAGTCTCTCCATGTCCTTGATTGCCACTGCAGGCCTCCTTTACATCTGTATTTTACTTGAACAAATGCACCTAAAAAAATAAGGGAGTAGAATTGCACCCAATTTTCTAGATGAAGGCTTCCACAGGCTGTATTTTCCAGAAATCTCTCCGGATATTTCTTGGGATGATGTCTGTCTTTTCTTCATAACCATGGCAAGTACAGGGCTTGCAGTCCAATTAATTAACCTATGCTGGGTTTCTTTTCTCTACTTTCTTATAATCAAATACTGCATATCCATATAGCAATAGTTATCCTCATTATTAGTAGTAAGATGAAATATATTCATATGTTTTTTAGTTGTACATAAACATGCATTTTATTTCTTTATTACTTTTAAGGGACATTCCTGATTCTTGAAGATAAATGGCAAAATACTTATCTATCTAATTGTATAAAAATTCCTCTTTTTCTACATGGAGGAATTTTTTTTACAGTATTTTTTTAATTTTAAAAAACTTAATTTTTGTTCATATGAAGTCCAACATTTCCACCACTTTCTCCTACACAACCAGAATTTTCCAGGGGCATGAATCTGAGTCAGTAAAATCTTCATGAAATAAGACATTTTAACCTGATAAAATCTTTATTTTGTCCTTGATCTACTGAGTTTACTGTTGTTTGCTGTTTATCTGTATATTTACTAAAAATATTTCTGCTGCTGTGTCTGTGGGCCCTCCATTTTAATGGTTTAACTTTTAGAAGCTCTTGTTTTAGTTTCCTTGATAAACCATTGTTTCATATACGATCTTGGCTCATATCCCTGCTCCAAGTTTAAAATCAATGATTCTGGGTTGTTTGGCTGATAACATATTCATCTTCTGTTTCAGTGTTGGTCATTGAACATTTCAAAATAAGTGAGTCCAACGAGGAGAGAAAGCAAGCAGCAATGATTAAGGAAGCAATAAAACTTGCAATAATAGCATGAATGTTTTGGGAAAGAAACACACCCATTTTGCATTCAGAGAAGAAATCACTTATGAGTAATCATAAGTAATTTTGTAGCATAATTTGTTTATTCACAAAATGTCTTCTTGTATACAAGCTGTCAAGAAACACACAGAGGCTTCAGCCAAAGGGCTACCACTCTTTAAATGAGAAACAATTGTGCTTGGTTTCATTCTTTGACACTCTTCCTAATCTACTCCAGATCTGACCTGCCCTTGAGTTTTAAACTTGACAAACACTTCAGCCTCGGGCTCTTCATGGAAGAAGAGAATTTTCTCTTTTAAGTAAATTTTCTCTTGTTAAATTTCTCTGTCATATGAAATTATTTCCTGGGTTTAATCATGAGAGAAAAGAAAAATCTTTTATCAAGACAGAATTCTTTCTGTTAAGATCATTCATATATTATTCAAATATGTATCCTAGCAGAGATGAATACTC
This sequence comes from Certhia americana, assembly GCA_018697195.1. Lineage (NCBI taxonomy): Eukaryota > Metazoa > Chordata > Aves > Passeriformes > Certhiidae > Certhia > Certhia americana. The sequence goes on from CM031859.1 coordinate 63,248,833, forward strand.
TGTAAGGTTTAAGTATTATAGTGCAACTATTATGTGCAAATACAGTAGACAAAAATCAAGAAGCAATGGTTTAAGTATGTAGCTGTCTTTTCATCTGTAAAACATTGTTTTTATCTGAAAATACTTACATTTGAGTAGTTTTTCTGCATTACAAAGTTCTTGTAAGGAGAAAATTCAATACACTGCCTCTATTTTATCACATTCCACAACAAAAAATAATGAAGTGTTAAACTAACACAGCTGTCTGAAATCGGGTCATGGTAGGAGGTCTTAAGCTTATAGCAGCTTTCTAGCCTGTAAGACACTGTGCCAGAAATTCTAGGTCTGGTTCTGCTGTGATCTAAAATTTAATTGTGTGACTGTGGCAAAAGTACTTCTCACTCATTCAGCCACCCTTGTGCAGTAAACCAGGTAAGTCATAACAATGATATCAAAATGTTCTTGTTTTGGTAGCATAATGATTCCCATAATGATTTAAGGACTACATTAATTATGAGCCATTTCCAGGAGCCTCCATTGAGGTATATTGCCCTTGGGATTTCTTTTTTTTAAGTTTCAGAAATCATTTATGACTGAATCTTGCTAAAATGTATGCCAAGGTATAAAGCAAAGAATTAATTTAGCAAAGTCTTTCCTCTAGATTATTTCCAACAATTATTATGTATTAGACACTATAGATTATACTGTACAGTACTGACAATGAAGTTTTCACACCAAATAAAATGAACTATGTCCACATAGAATGAAAATGCAGAAATTATCAACAAGGAGAGAAAAAACAAAATTAGTTTGAGTAGGCAGTTTCCACAGAAGTCACACAGCCTCCCCCTGGAAAACTATTCAGACTTTTAAAGGATGTTTTAAAAATCCAATCTCCCCATCACACTCCAGTGTACATTTTTATTAGAATTGAACATGTGTCTAGCCAGAATCTTTTACCCATGTATTTCAAATATTCAGAAAAGTGTTGATAATTTGATTTTTTCCATGTTAAAAGTGAGAGAACAGAGACACAGAACAATTAAACCTTCTCCCCATGTTCACAAAAGTCAGTGCTGAAGGTGGAGACACAGTGTGTTCTGGTGGTGATAGAGATGCTGAAGGTGGAGATAAAAGTTCTGAGCTCCAGGACTCTGCCTTGCTACCAAAAGCTGGATGATCACAAAGGTTTTTCAACATTGTTTAGAAGATCTAGATACACAGAGATAGTATTGTAATGGTATATCTAAAAGGAATAGGGGGGGAAATTGCTTGTCCAACACAGGCATCATTTTTTACTGTCTTAAAAGGAATGAAACCCATAAATACCAACATTGTCCAGGCACTTTTCTTTCAGGTATTTTTATTAAAATGTTGAAATGACAAATAGCCTACAAGGAATAAAAAATATAAATAAAGTGAGGACGAAAACTGAGGTCTTGGTCAGAACAGAAAAAATTAATTACTGCACAATTAGCAGTGTAACAAGGTGGAAAGAAAAATGGTCAATTAATTACTCCTAAGTTCCATGAATACTGCATCCACACTCCTTCAGACCCTTCTCAAGCAAGACTATATGGGGCACAAACCCTCCTCACCATTAGAGATTGTAAAATCCCTCATTTAGAACAGAATCAAAAGACACATTTTTTCTTGACATGACAGAGTAACACAAATAAAGATGTGATATAACGGGTGCCAGCTATACTGAACAGGGTAAATCTTCATGAAACTGATACACAGTTCAAAACCAAAACACCGATAAACTTTTCAAAGCAAAGTCTTCTGCGCAGTTCCTCAGTTCCAGTGGTCCTTTTGATTCAGTATCTTTCACATGCCTGATACAAGTGTTACTCAGTTACTTTGTTTATTGACTCTTTCATTTGGATTGTTGCAGTGAATTCTGTATCAGTTTCATGAAGACTTTCACCCTGTTCAGATGGTTGTCTCCCATTATATTACATTTTTTTATTCTAACAAATATGAAAAATTTGGTAGATTTATTCAGTGTGCTATGTCAACGCAATTATATGTTTCATCTCTTTGTTTGTGAGCTGCATTTTTCTTGGAACATGTCATATGAAAGCTCTGTATTTTCAGTTACTGCTTGTATAACTTGAAATGTGTTACACATCCCCAGCAAGTTAATCTGTAGTTTGCCACTTTCATTCTCTGCTGTGAATGCATTTTATCATCTTTCCATCTAAGAAGGAAATACTGATTCTGTTGAAACTAAGAAGATTTTTGATTAACAAGCCATTGGGCATTTTTTAAACAGCTGTGAAGTCTGAATCAAATGTTTCTATTTTTTAAAAAAGAAATAATTAATTAATGTCACTTTAGTGCCAAGACTACTTTCTGTTAATATTATAATAACCAAATGAAAATATAGGACCGAGACAGTGTGACAAGGGTAGTTGTAAATGTGACGAATTCAGGATCTCAAAGCTTTAACTGTTTCTTCGAGAGTGCTCAAGAGATGCAAGTGTGAAACACCTTTTAAGTTTGTCTATCACAAAGAATAAATTACTTGCAATAATCTCAATGTTTGTTTAATATTTACCATCTTTGTCTGGAAATACCTTTGCTTCTTGAATTTGTCTAGAAGATGCCTTCAAGGAGGAAGATTAGCAGATTAACAAGTAATCTCTTTTCCTCAGGCTGCTCAGATTACAGGACTGCTGCCTAAACAGGGAAGGTGTTCTAACCAGACAGCAGGTAAATTAGGTAAAACAAGATCTTGTATGTGAAATTAACAGAGGTTACTAATGCTTATAAATACATCTGCAGTAATTGCCTAGAGAGAGTTACCTTGTTTCCTTTAACACAGTGCCCCTATTAAGAGCACTGGGCATTTTCTATTTTTTAATATATGGACTGACACTAACAAAGAAACAAATAATTGTCAAAATATAGCAGATCAAGTTGCTTATAAATTTAGCCAGAATTATGTCCTTAATGATGTTATTCAAATTTATTTTCTTTTCTCATTGCTTCATACTTGACCTTTTTTCCATCTGGGAAAAAAAAAAAAAAAAAAAAAACAACCAAAAAAAACCCCAAAAAAACCCACAAAAAAAACCCAAAGAAAAAAGTTTATCTGTTTCTTTCAGTATGGTTGAAGAAATGTAAACTGTCTTCTTTTACTGAATGCTTGCAAATGTTTCACTGATGAATTATTTTGCCTCCAAACTTCAGAGCACAAACATTAAAGTTGGTAGAAGAAAAAAAAAAAATTAACTTGTTAGGGCAGCTTATGTCATCAGAGCTACGTCACTTTGGGTATTGATGCTAGGTCAGAGTCACTGTTGATACCCACTCCTCCCTGTGATGTAAGCCCCTGGGAGACAGCCTGCATTTCATAAGGGGACCCCATAATGTATAAAAAAATCCCCAGAAAAGTCTTTATGTATACCATTTTTAACCAGAGATACTGCAGCACTAGCTGAATAAATGGTTGTGCAGTCTGAAAGCATGTGCAGCCCTGGCTCATGCTGCTCACGAGGTTTTGATATTGTTGGCTTGCGTAAAAGGGTGCCCTTGAGGAAGTACAGCATGTCCCACACAGCTGTAGTCCAATCTGATGGGATAAACTAGGGAATGCATATTGCCAAAGCACTTTATGAAAGTCAGTGCCTCTTGTAGCTGGGTTTCTAAGAAAAGTAAAGTGCAAATGTATTTTCAATTTTATTAAGGTTAGCAATTAATGATGACACCCACAAACTGACAGTGATGGACAGAGTTCAGTGCAACAAGCCCTCCCACTGGCAAAGTACTTAGGGAGAGGGATTCAGGGTCACATCCTTTGTGCTTGTAGAGTTTCTGTCATTCTTTGAGCAGGGCTTGCAGAGGCAATGCTTCCCTTGCTGTACAGCTCACAGGAAATGGAAATTGCATCCTCCAAAAAAGCCCGTGGACCCTCATTGAAAACCATAAATCTCGGTTCATTATTTTGCTGAATTCACAGTGGGTAGAACTACAGGACATACCCATGCCAGCCCCTGTATTTGGCACTGGTGGAGCCACATCTTAAATCCTGTGTCCAGTTCTGGGCCCTTCAGAACAGACACTGAGGTTCTGTAGCATGTCCAGAGAAGAGCACTAGGGCTGGTGAAAGGTCTGGAGCACAAGGTCTGTGAGGAGGAGCTGAGGGAGCTGGGGGTGTTTAACCTGGTGAAAAGGAGGGTCAGAGGTGATGTTGTCACTCTCTACAACTGCCTGAAAAGAGGGTGTAGCCAGGTGGGGGTTGGACCCTTCTCACCAGTAACAAGTGACAGGACTCAAGGTGTGCCAGAGAAGGATGAGGTTGGACATTAGGAAAGGTTTCTTCACTGAAACAGTGAACATGCTGCCCAGGGAAATGGCGAAATCACAAGCTCTTGAAGTGTTCAAAAAATGTGTGGATGTTGCACCTTGGGGCATGGTTTAGTGGTAAACATGGCAACAGAATTAAAGGTGGGACTTGATGATCTAAGAGATCTTTTCCAGCTTTAATGATTCTGTGGTTCTAAGAAACCTGCCTGCCTAAACCAGGCTCTACTTGTAATGTCCCTGGGGAGTCTATTTGGGATTAACTTCCTCTAGAGGAAAGCTAACACCTGTTCTGGCTCCTGTAGGGACTAAAGAGCTGCATCTGCTGGCATGAACAAGCAGAACTTCATCAGCACATTTTCAAAAGATTTTGTGATTTCCTAAAAAGATCTCTCACACTATGAGGATTTATAAATTTTGTATGATGAATAATTGGCATCTACTACATCTTTAGCTTCCAAATATTTCATTTTTATAGAAATTTAGAAGTTTTAATTTGGGGCCAGGGTTGTGGGAAGGCAATGCTGACTCTAAGAATATTCTACCTTTTTAGGGAGCAGGAATAAATCAGAATGATGTATTCAATAGCTGCATTTATACTTCTGTTCTGAAGGCCACTTTCTGATGTAACCCAGAGCCCTAACATGCCTGTTCTCTCAACCAGTCATCCCACAACTTCTCCCTTTTCTGCTTTACTTTTTTGAGCCTCTGCACATCTCAGCTCAGTCACTTCAAGCTCAGGTGTAAAACGGGGGGAATCATTTAAACTCCGGAGTAGATGGTCCTGCCTAAAACCATATTTGTAATTAGACAGAAAAAAATAGAGTTTTTTTAAATGTCAGCAGCATTCCCCAAACATTCACAGATATTTTTAAAAAATTAAGAGACTGTAGCCCTCATTGCATTTCTGAGTCGACAGCAGTGTGACCTACAGTAGCTCCCGAGGCCCCTGCCTGTGCTGAGCTTGGCAGCTCAGAAAGCAATCATACACCTACAAACAGGAAAAGAAGAGAGCCTACTGGAGCTCTTACATAAATCTGTTCCTGCCGTAGATTTATAAAATCAATTTACAAAATACAGTTATAAAATGAGTGTATTCTTTCAGGCCCTGGTTTCTGAAAAGCACTTTTCAGGGAATTTTAAAATAGGAAAAGGGAATTTTAATGGATACTGAACAGAGACAATAACTTAGAGATGTCATTATGTCACCTTATTCCACCTCAGTTTATAGAGTGTACAGTTTATGTACCATGATGTACCAAAGTTTATGTTCCACAATGAACTGCAATGTTCTCATCGAGTGTGTTATGGCAAAGCTGACCCATCCAATCTTAGGAGAAATCTGAATGCTTCACTTCATATCTATTGTCTGCGTGCCCGTTGCTGAACTCTGCACTGTTTAAACCTTAACAGCCAGTCCTCTCCTGCAGCTGGTCCCATTTTAGGGAAATCTGCAAGAATTAGAACATACATACAATTTTGCTCCCAGTGGCGTGTATGGGCCAGGGCAGGTCTTGCCCCACAAGTGTGACACTTTGCAGAACTCGATGTTGCAGTTTGTAGTCAATGGGGTTTGCAATCTCTGCTCTAACACAGCCTTTGGTAAATGGCAAAGTAAATGGTGGCTGATTCTGACAGTTTGTGTACACAATACTCTCGTTAAGCACTAGAAATATTCCTCACCTGATCCACAGATGGGGGAATTTTGCAGACTTGCAAATTCATGAGATATGAGAAAGAACACTCCAAAGGACTCAAAAGAAATAATGTGTGGAATAACAGGTTACTATCTGAAAGTATGTAGGAGACACTGATGGGGTAAATCTGCTCACTTCATGTTAGGACCTGCTTTTCTAATTTGTCATTATTGTAGAAGCAACTAGGAGAAGAGCAGCTAGGGCTAGAAGAGTACAAAATCTAAATTCTAGCAATTGAGGATATTTTCACACAGAGCACACAGTATAGTGGCTGGGGTTTTGGGTTTTTTTTTCTAAAGATGGACAAAATATTGAACCAAACAATCCAGCAGGGAAGACTGAATACTACAAAAAAGTCTGTAATAATTCACTGGCACTGGTTCTGCAATAACTCCCATTACAAGCTAAATTTATATTTATGTCCCTTGTTTTTGATGCAATCTGTGAATATCAAAACAAGGATGAAGGGGTTTAAACTTTCATTGAAAACAAAATACCGCATTAAATGTGTGAGTGCTGACAGCTGTTGGGTTTACAATCACAGAGCGCAAAAATCTTTGTAATAAATCGTTTTTATACTTAACCTGTTTGAAAGTGATAATGAATCCATATGACATCTGACATGAACAATGAAATAATACTGAAAAAGACTGAAATAAATGCCAAATGCTCACATAAAATTTAGAGTTCAGTTGTATCACAGAATGTTTGAATACTTCCAAAAAGCAATTGAAGAAGGTGGGACATGTTTTGGTTATTCTGTGAGCAGAAAAAGAACTGACATTCACATTATTCAAAACGAGTTATTAAGTTAAGTTTAAATACCAGACTAACAGCCTGGCCAGTTTATTTGACCTGAAACCTCCATGGAAATACTTTTAGCATACTTTATAGCTCTATTCAAACTAGTGACATTTTTGATGAAACAAGTATTTTTGCACAGATCATGCTAAACGCTGAACTGCCCACAGAAACTTCTCACAAGGTTTATCCAAGCAATCAGTGCTCAGAACAAATAGCAGCTTTGACTGAGAACATTTCAAATGATGTCATATACTGTCTAGCAGCTGCTGTACGACTAATACCATAAAATAAATACCAACATCTTTTATAGTGATCTTCTTTCATGGATTTGAATGCATTTTGCAATGAAAGACAAGCACTTGCTACCACATTTTCCCCCTGCTCATGTGCACATATACTTCAGTGGTGGCTTATCTTGTCATTGCAGGAGACAAAGCAAACAGCAGGTGGAGGGAGCCAGTGCTGCAAGCAACAAGGCTCTAGAATTCTGCTTAGCAATTTCAGGCATCAATATGAACTAAATTCTTGAACCACCCTCATCCAGCTAGACTGTTGGAGCACTCTCTGGGAAAGGCATGTGAACTGTAAAGCTTGTCTGTTTTTCTCAGCTATCCAAGGAAACTACGTGTCTCTCTCTATTAGCTTGGCCTCTCACATATCACTGCACCTTCATGGCTTCTGCAGTGCTGGTGGCATCTTTGAGTCTAATAATAAAGAACTTTAACTCTGCCTCTTGAGTTCTGCTAACATAAAAATCCGGTGGGATGGGTGTCAGCAATTTCAAAGTAAATTGGCCAGAGCTGACAGTAGCAAAAGCAGCAAATATTAAAGTTTAGTTTGATTTTCAGAGCTTCCTCTGAGACAGTTTTATAGCAATGGTGTTATTCTTATGAAATCTTAATCTTCATCCAACTTCAATATTAATTTTTATAATAAGTTGGGGTGTCTTTTTTAAACACTCACCACTTTGCTATTCTTTTATTCACTTGAAAGATATTTCTTCCTCTTTCTTGAGAAGTTATTCACATCTACCATCACAACCATCACATAGTTCCTCCTATTCAACCATAATGTCTCTTGTGCAGTATATTCCTGGATTTGTTTCCTTAGACAGACCAGGGCTGGTCTCTGATGTATTCTGCCCCTTTACTGAAGGCCTTGTAATCTTCCCTTTCATCTTTCTCTGCAGGCAGCTCTCCATTTTCCATTCCCTTTGCTATCCCTGTGGTTTATCTTTCCTGAAGGTTATAGCATTCTCTAGAGATTTAGTCAGGCAGTGGTAATGAAGACCAGTCTGATGAAATTAGGTCAGATATCTGTAACTTTTAGGATTAACATAACAGATGCCATCAAATGAGTTCATGCATAGGTACATGGCAGCTGATGATCTGCAAACCAGTATTGGGTTTCTTGATATTAATATTCTCTTCTTGTTCCCTGGTGCCCAAGGAATGCTAGTCCATGTATAGTCCTTCTCTGAACCCTTGTGTCCTTGAGCAACTTGATAACCAGGGAGATGGATAAGCAGCACGTCCCCAGCAACTTCCTCAAGTTTCTGGAGGGTGAGGGCTGGCATCAGACTCATTCTGAAACTGCCCTGAATTCAGAGAGTTGATCACAGGATATGATCACCAGCATGACATACTCAAAGTAGAACTTGCCCGAAGATTATGTGGTGAGCCCCCTTATAAAAGAAATGTTGCTTATAAAGACCTTAAAATGTAATGTATAAAGCCAGCTCATGGGTAGAACACATCCAGCTCCTGGACTTGTCAGATTTCTCCTGTATCTACCTTTCTAAAGAACAGGGCTACTGTCAAACCAAATTTACATAACAATGCACTCTCTGAATGTGTGCTACAGTCTTCCTCCTCATCTAACCCCTTTTCACAACCTTTTAAAAGTCTTTTCTAACTTTTTCCAAATGCCCCTATCGATGTAGTTATGTTCCCATAGCACTGTCCTTAAACTTGCTTCTATCCCAGGTCAACCTCTCCTAACAATTAACCTAATTCCAGTTGCTCTGAGTAAGTAATTTTGCTACTCTGTCTGTTTCTTGACTGATTCCCTACCTCACTAAGAAAATTAAGAGCTGAATAAATTGAAACCCTGTGGCTTTTGAATTGATGGATGAGCCTTTGTTCTCATTCCTAAATAAATCTCACTTTTAATTTGTGACCATGCTCCTCATGTGTCCAGGCTGTGGATTATTAATTTGCCAGGTAAGAATAACTGAAACATGGATAGACCCAGGAAAGTCTTGAGGTACACTTGAGGTGTATGCAACATAGACACAGGAGAGACAACTTGAAGAGTTATGTCATAAACATTTTTCTGTATTAAAGTCCTGATATATACAGAACTTAGTTGTTTGGCGGCAGAGGAGCTAAAGGTAAGGAGTAAGATAAATGAAGATGAACCTTTGAGATGTTGACTTGGGATCCAAGTACATTGTTTTTCTGATAATAAAGCTTTTTAAGCTTAAGATGTTATGTGATGTTTTTATCCCAGATTTCTTGCTGCTTCACCATCCTTGGAGGTGTTTAAGAGGGGTCTGAATGTGGCACTGGGTGATGTGGTTTAGTGGTTTGGGCATTACAGTGGCAGTGCTGAGTTGGTAGTTGAACATGATCATCTTACAGGTCTCTTCCAAACTCGATGATTATATGGTTTGTTAATGTAGCAATCCATATCTACTGATAAACAAATTGTTTTGATGTCAATTCATAAACTTCATCATGGAAATGGTCAAAAAAATCTGCACCCCCTTGTTGCCACTACCACTCTTAACCATGTAGATCTTGCCTTGCCATTTACCTTAGGAGGTGTGATTTGTTGGCAAAGTTTTGCAGTTCCTGTCAGCCAGCTCAATTCCATATCTGGAGCTAAATTGAAAAGGCAGAATTTGGGGTTGTTGACAAGATTCTACCCTATCTCTGCTTCTACTAAACTATTTTGGCACTATTCCCATCAGTACTCATTTTGCAAATAAGAAAGGAAAAAAATAATTTCCTTCTACATGTACAGGCTCAATAGCAATCCAGTGCTGCACATATGATTCAGATGAAGCTGGCAAAATCAAAATTAATAACACGGTATTAGTAATGCACATTTGGCCATTGGCATGACGTGCCAGCAACAAAAATGGAAAGTACAAAGGAAAGAGGTTTGTTAAATTAAGTAATACTTAAACTACATGAACTATGTATTCAGTTTGACTAACCACAGGGAGACAAGAGCCTATTCTGAGAAAAGGCAGGAAAGATACTCAGCATGTACTCAGCAAATAAATGTTTTCCTAGAATATATAAACTGAGAGATTTGCTTATCCTTCTGTATATAAAAAGAATTCCTACTGATACCACGCATGTTTACATCAAGCACAGACTAATTTTGTTCACTGGTCATATCAAGCCTTTCTTGCTTTTAATGACACACATTATAAAAGAATTCTGAAAGTAACATAAATTTCTAATTATTATTTTTAGTTCTTTAGCTAATATGCTTGCTATTATTTGTGAAAAAAATAACTTCAGCCGAAGAAAATCAGACTGCCCTTTCTTCCTTCCTCTCCTTCCTCCAGATAAAAAATCAAAAACTGAATTACGCAGGTGAAGGCTTTAGCCAACAGTTTCAACACCACAAAACAAGAGTCATCACAGTTATCATGGCTGTGAGATATTCTATCCAAAATATCAAGGGTGGAACAAATAATCAGCATTTTCCTCTTAGAAGGAACTCCTCTGTAGTCAGATTTTGAATCCCTGAAACAATGGATACCCTCGCAACTTCAAAAATATTACATGAAAAACAGAGTTTTTGTCAAAAAAAGGACAACAGACCCTAAGTAGAGCATAAGTATGTCATTATGAAACATTTTGATGTCTTGCTGCCCTTGACGCATTTGTGCTGGGAGTAAACCTCTTTAGTGCTCTGGAGATCAAACAGGCATATTTCCTGAATGCTATACTAATACAAACATTTTTTGAGGAAAAATAAATAATTGAAACAAAACAAATTCTATGAAATCTTGGTACTATTGATATAACTGGAAAAAATATACAGTGGTTTGAATCAGTCTTCCATTCTCTTACTATATATTTAGCCTAGCATTTGCCTCACCCTAAACTCACTCTCCTCCTTCTATTGTCCAAACCCGTACACTATTATCCTAGTTTGGAGGGAGCTGCCCACCATTAACATAGTTCTGAGTTGCTTTGAAGATGAATTATCTGAGATTGTTTGTGATGCAGCATCCCTTTTTTCCAAGCTTGGTTCTTTCCAAGAGCCTTTATTGAATCTCTTTTGATGTAATTGTCTGCATTTCAGCAGTGAGTATTGCAAAACTGAAGAAGGGCTGAAACTCAGGCAGCATTAATACTTTCTTTGGGCAGTTTTAAAGCATCCAGTACTTTAAATATCACATCCAATACTTTAAATACCTATTGCAACCACCAACTTAGGCAATAAGAATCACACCCCAGGGATAATATTTCCTTTTTTCTGACTAGGACAATATTCCCTTTAAACTTTGTAGTCACATTACCACCCTACTTCACACATGGAACTCAGGTTCCTGTCCCAATATAGTGAGAAAATCTTCCTTCTGTTTCTTACACTGAAATGCTGATGCCAATTCCTTTTTCTCAGTCCACATGGAGCTGTGGTTTATCCAGAAACATTGGTAGCACAGCTGTTAGTCCTCAGGGGGCCATTTGTTAGCTTTCTAGTCATGCCTGCATTCACCTTTCTTTCTCTCTCTGCATGAAAGGTAACACACAAACTTAGTGAAGACCCCACAAACTAAGACCTTGCAGGAGTAAAGGAAGCAGCCAAGAAATTGACATTGAGTAGTCTTGGGAGAGGATAACCACTTCCAGGTTAGTGCTTTCCACACCCAGTGAATGCAGAATCCAGATCAGCTCTAGAGCTGGCTATGGGCAACATTCACTATGATTCACAGCCTGGTGTTGGATCCTGTTTTGTGAAAAGAAGGATGGGCTTTGTACTGGACTGAGCTCAGTGGCCCTGCCTCTGTCAGGACATTCATTCTTCCCTTTTTCTTTGAAGTTGCCCTCTCTGTTTGAGGACCATTTATCTGGGATGCTTTGGGTCAATGTTATGTGGCCAGCATTGTCTCCTGGTCCCTTCTTTGTCTCTCTGAAATACCTCAGGTGTACAAGGTGAGAATTCATACCTGCATAGTGCAGACCCTGGGTTGTACAGCCAGTAGAGGATACTTTGCACTGCTGTGAACAGATGTCATGTCAACATACGGCCAACTAAATAGGAGAGAATACCAAACACTGAAGCTCTACTCAGGCTAAGACTAATTAGCAAAGCTATAATGGCATTTTTATTTCCAGTTTTGAATGGAAACATCCAGATGAACAATGAACAAAAAATAGGGGATACATACCCCTCTTCTGTTAGTCTCCTTTTTAAATTGTGTGTTATCCCATATTTCAGTGGCCACAGACAATGGTGGTGATTTGTAATGTCTGAAAAATATCTTGCTTCATTGTGACAAAAATACGGATTCTAATGTTGGAGTAGATCATTTGCAAACATTAAGATAATATAGCCTTTATCCTGGAGCCCTTTTGAAAAATGAAAACTGAAAAAAAGAAACAGAACCAAGTACAAGAAACAATGACAGATTCCTTGAAAAAATCAGGTTAACACAGTCATCTCTGGCTTTACAAAATGTTTGAATGGGCTAATTTTAGGGGGAGACAAGTTTGAAAAATGGGTGAGCTAGGGAAGGTGGGAGCTGTAAGAAGTCAGAAACTGCAGAAGATAAATTCTGTCAGATGAGTATTCCAGAAATGGGTATTTTCTGCAGCCACTTTGCCACACTGAATCGCTGGTAGGTTCCAACCACATTTTTTCCCCATGAAAATCTACCTGTTTGTGCATCACTGATGAAATGCCAGACAGGTCTTGGTGTCTGTAGTGCAAATGTCCCCATGACCTCCACTAGTACCACAGTGACCTTATATGTGGTTTATATTCTGTGGATATAGAGGCAGCATCAGTCTCCAAATCAAGTAGGAAATAAATATGTGGATACAGGTCACTACAGTAATCAGAGTTCTCTGTGCTCTGCATCTATTTGTATTACATTAAAGAATGCAGATGTAGTGTAAAGTACTATCATAGAGATTCAGTGTTATTCAACACTTGCTAAGCAAAAAGTTTAAAACTAACATTTGTAAATATCTTCAGGCCAAAGGCACAATAAAATCTTATATTTATATTGATCAACTATATTGTAGATATTTACCACTAATTATTTAATTTGTAGATTAGAACATTACTTCAGTTCCTTCCTAAGACTTAAGAGATTCAAAGTGAGTACAAAATTTTGGACTCATGCCAGAAGGTTGCAAAGCTACCAAAACAGACGGGATTTCTGCAATGATGATAAATAAAAAACTTTTGTTTTAAAACAAATGACATAAATCAAATATTGGGTATTTAATACTTGCACTGCTAGTGCAAAACAAGCAACAATCATTTACATTAAAAAACCCCAAAAACCAGTGCAGCTCTGGCATGTGTACCTAATGGCTTTGATGTCTTCTGGAGGCTGACCTGGAACAGAGACTAGACAGGGCAAAGGATAAAATTGGTATTTATTAAACGGTCTCAGTGGGTACTCTTGGGCCACACAAGAGTACAGCTGGACCACACCCAAGATGCACCCCAAAGTGGTCACAAAACGGACACCCGGGTTACGAGGTCTCACACTTTTATAAGTTCTGGTCCATTAGCACATTAGAATGAATTGTCCAACCATAGCTTCAGGTTATGAAGCTCCATCCTCCTTGTTTTTTCTTCTCACTTCACTGTTGTTTTCGTTCTTGGGCCTGAAAGTTGTCCTTGATATTAAACTAGAGAAGGAATTGTTTTGTCTATCTACACCGCAAAGAGAGCTTAGTAGCACTGAATATGAAACCTAAAACTGCTCACCGAAACAGCACAGAGTCTAAAAAATATAATAGTTAAAACCTAAGGCATCAGCTTAACTTAAACATTGCTTCCCTGTTGTGGAGTGGGGAATGGAATATGAATGAAACAATTAGCAAGAACATGCAATCAGTCTGGGATTCATGCCATGAAGTATGATTTAGGTCAAGAGTCCAGAAGAACTCAAAAAAATCTTGGACATATGTGGGTAGGAAGAACATCCAAAATAAGCATTTCTAAAAGCCCAAAGGATTTTGTGGAGGCAGTTAGGCTTCAAGGCAGATCAACATCTAACAAACATGGGTTAAGAACTTTGCTGTGGTGAGTTGATTCTGTAGCATTTTCTGAGGCAGCTCATATAGGTCCCTGTCAGAAACAGCATACTGAACTACCACCTATTGGCATGATAGCCCATATATGCCACTCTCAGATTTCTTGCTGCAAAGGGGAGATCTCTTCTCAAACGTCACAAAATCCAAACTAAACATTTCTGATGGTATTGAAGCTAGGACAATATTTCTAAAGGGCTACTTGGTGCCTGTTTGTATTTCTCTTTGAAAATTGACTGTTGTCTTTGTTTTCCTCTGTTATATCACATGAAAAAATATCCTAAAATGCATGAAATCTTTCCCATGTAAACAAATCATTCCTTCCAGAGGAATGTTATATGATGACAGGGTATGCGAAATGGTTTTAGTGATCATGTGGTAAGTGAGATCATGAGACACTGTCTGCATTGGGGTTGAATGCATTCTACTCAAATGGTTTTGGGATCCCCGTGACAGAACATGGAGAGCAAAACCACAAGCATTGGGCAAACCAGACCTTCTCCAACGCCTGATGTCTTCAGGGCCTACAGCTTTGGTATAAAAAGTATACAAACTTGTTGTTACTAAAACTAATTTAGAAGATAATTAAACAGGGTTTAAATGGTTTAAGAATGGCATCATTTGGTAGTATGGTCATTTTTCTACAGTTCTGACTGTAAATTATCCTGGGATGAAAATAAATTTTATACATCTGTTAGAAATCTTAGCTGCTATTTACACACTTCAGGGATTGTTTCTGCCAGTTCATGGAGGGAGGTGACACAGGAAATGTTAATACTGAGCTAAAGCAGCTGATTTTTCAACCATTTTTCACAGAGACAGAAAGTGTTCCGACAGAGTTTATAAAATCTTCTTACTTTGGCTGTTTATTTTGTTAACAAAGGAAACAGACTAGTGTTTAAAATTCAGTATCTTTGTTTTGTTTCTCAGAAAAGTAATGTAACCACCATATCTAAAGATGACCATTCTACAGGAAAAAAAATCCCAAAAGGAGAAAAAGAAACAAAAATTAATCCTGTAAAGTACTTTAGAGATATCGACTGTGCTAAGGCAGAACAAAAATAGTATGGGTCTTGTCTTAAAGAAATGGAGCCAACATGAATATCCTGTGAACTCTGAAGGAGCAGTTAATTTACATTTTGATGCTCTGATTTACTTGTATTAGCACATGCTGTGAGCAAATGACAATTTCCTATATCCATGAGTGTTGCAAATAAACCAGTTTTTAAAAGCAGCTTAGACCTGATTTTCTTTTTCTTGGAAATCATGGGGGTCAGGGGGTGGTTGGGTTAACATTTTTTTTTTTAACTTTAGAATAAAAATTATTATTTCAGAGTTTTTTGGAAGAATCATTCAAAAGGTGTTCAAAGCCTGGGAAATCTGAAGTTAGGCAGCAGTAGATGCAGAACTGTGACTATTAGCATTGGCCATAGAAAGTTAAAACTCAATTGTTTAAACAGCACTGACCAGTTCCATTGATCTTACTGGCATTTAACACTTCATGCCATATCTTAGGCCAAAGGATGTCTGAAAACCCCACCTCCACAGATACAAATCTGGTCAAGATAATTATCAGTAGCTCACAGGATCTCTTCTTATTAGAGACCTTCAAGTGACAACCTCAGCGGGCAATTTTGATTGCTCTGCCTAAGCCCTCTACTTCTCCTTCATCTGGCCACTTTAACATGCTAACTAATCATTTGAACAGTAAAAGGTCAGTTCACCATATACATACAAGACATATGGATCCCATGGGTCATCAAAGCATAGGAATAGTGCTGGGCTTCTTACAGAGAACCAGAAGACTAAAGCACAGGCTCTGTTTTAGCACCTATATTTAGTCACCATTACCTGTGAAGAGCTGCTGCCTAGGTTACTGTGTCTGCAGTCAATTGTGAAGGAAAATGAATGCATTTGATTAACACCTAGGGAACTGTAAAGTAATGGGTTTAATACATACTTCAAAGCCAAAGATAATAGTCAAACCTATTTAGATTCCCTGACACCTCCCATTTAATGGCTCTTCTTTCCAGGTATTCGTATCATTACCAACCTTCAATCATTTTAGATAAAATTTTCCATCTTAGCTGTCTTCATTGGATGAGTTTAAAATTTTTTGTTTGTTTATTTTGGGTATTTTACAGCAAAAATACCTTGACTGCTTTCAAGGACAAGGTTATGGAAAAAGAAGTTTTGTCCATGTGAACTGATTCCAGTGACCTTAAACTGAGTGTTTCACATTTCAGATTAAAACCTGGGACAGAGGGAGGAGTAAGCACACTTCATATCAAGGATGTGCCTTTTGGCATCCCTCTGAAATCTGACCCTAGCTGATTAAATTTCATACTGTTGTGGGGGGTGGGGTGTGTGGGTCTCTATGTGTGTGTGTGTGTAGAAGGAAGTTCACACCTGTCCAACAGATTAAGATTTTAACAGTTTAATTCCCCAGTAGTGCCATCCGTAAGGGACTGCACATGATGTTAGCATGACCTGTGCTCCAAGTACGAAGTCTGGCCACCTAAACTGAGGTCAGCAAACACTTTTTAGGTCTCTCAGTAATATCCCTTGATTTAGGGAGTTAAAAGTAGAGGAAAAAAAGTTAGTGAAGAGTGGGGAGTAAATTGTGATAGGAGTAAATTGTGGGCCACTACTTAGTGGAATGGAAATAAGAGATGAGGTAGGCTATGAAAACAGGGTTCAGAGGGCAAGGGTAAGGATTGTCAATATAATCGTAACTTATGCAGCAAAGTCAGTCTTGGAGAAGAGGGTTAAGAAAATTAAGAATAAGAATACCTACCATCTTAAATTTTAACATTTTATAGCCTCTTGTCATAGTTTTATTTTTTTTAAATATATCATAGTTGCATGTCATTGCTTGTAGGGATGAGACAATATTTCACATAGCTCTGTTTCACTCCCCTTCAACCTAAACCTCAATTTATTTATTTGCTGAAGCAAGTTTTGATAAGAAAACATGAATAGCTTTCAATTAACATTCGAGAAACTTCTGTCTCTCAGCAATGACAAGAAATGTTATTTTACAAACAAATGTTCAAGCACTCTGAATCATTGTAAATTACTTTATTTCAATCATTGAAAATGAGCAAGTACTGTGAATGATAGAAATAACTTTTAAACCTGAGCACTTCAGGTCTGAAGAACAGAAACCCTTCAATACTTCGCAAGCAATTCCAGAACAAGAAGTCTAGGACAACAAAATTCAAACAGACAGCGACTACACCAAGAAATACCCCATACTTCAAAAAAGAGAAACTGCATGGCCCTGATTTAAAATCTCCATTGCTGTTTGGCCCTCAATTATTCACCACAAAAAAAGTCTGTGCCAAAACTGGTTCAAGTGTTCAAACTGGCACCAGCATGAGGATAAAGTTGCCTATAAGTCAGCCCAGTGTCAATCACTGCTTCTGCTCCCAGAGGTATCTTTAAATGCTCTCTTTCTATTAGTTTCTCTCTTCTGATCTTGATCCCAGAAAGATCAGTTTTTCTGAGGGAGATCTGACAAGCAATTTGGCCATGATTATACATCCCCAGACATGGCTTCAGAAACTGCTCTTGGACATGTTTGGTGTTTGCTTTATCAAATGATGGGCAGAATAATTTTGCTCTTTTACAAGACTGATTCAAAAAAAACATGATACCACTGAGTATTTTGATATTCTTAAATATTGTTAATAAAGTGACTGCTGGAATTCCAGAAGAACACAGATGCCATTCTTCTTTTATTAACATCCCTGATCTCTGAATACCTCACGGAGAGCATCATACCATGATGCAAACTGAAGAGTTAAGTAGTATTGGAACATGTCTTCCACTTTGAGACCTCCCTAAGGTGTAGCAATTATGTGGTGTCTTATGCCTTTAGAATACTGCTCATCATCACCTATGCCCTAGTGGTAAATGTTGCTAGGTTTTCTTTTCTCCTAAGTCACCCTGCTGTCTTATTTGCAGAAATAAAGAATGCTACAACTAGACTCCATATTTCTTCCCCACTGCTTAAGTCTTATATTGTTAAATACTGCAGAGCAAAACATCTGTGTCAGATAAAATGTAACCAAATAAAATAGACATTACACTCAGATAAAGTGCTTATAATGGAAAATTAATAATTTTGAAAGTATTTGTGTGATCCAGATTTTAAAAGGCTGACTGCCATGGTTTGGTCTGTGACTGTTTTTTTATGAGAAAGAAAGTAAAAACATTAAACATGAAAATTTCTAGTTTAAAAGGTATTCATAATACCAACTTACCTGTTTCCTTTTTCCCCTGGAAAAAGATAAAAAGAGCTCCTTACTATAAGCATAAGGTAACTTGACATTGGTAGTGTTTTCTGTATGCTTTGTTGACTGCACTCATGAGAAGAATAACAGTGAAGTCAGAGATAATGGTAAAAATTATCTTCAAATACAAAACTTGAGAAGTCTACTGAAAGAAAAAAAAAAAAACCTAAGCAAAACAGACAAAAAAGTCAAAACAACAAACCAAACCAAAAAAAAGCCCAAACCAAACAAGAAACCCCAAACCCAAATGACTAGCCATTAGAAAGAATGAACTGAAGTTAACAAGAAATGTGGAGCAATATAGTAAATTATCTACCTTATGTCTGCCAAAAATCAATCTACTTCTAGTGCAGTAACACTTTAAAAGTAAGGAAGTCAAGATGCATTTTTATGATGACTTATACCAACCAATACAGGTTCCAAAACTGGTCAGAAAATAAAGAAAAAAAGACAGATTTAAGATGCAGGAAATGGGTTTCAAGCAGCATCTGAAGGCACTGCATAAAATTCAGAGTATAATCATTTCAGAAGAGGAAGGTTTTAAGGCTATCAACTTGTCTGGCACTTTTCATAAGCATTAAATTACCTTAAACAATCAGTAGAATCCTTTTTTTTTCCTGAGGTGATATGCGAGTGATAAAACCCTGACTGATCCAAGTCCAGCACTGCATCATAAGATACATTTATGAAAGAAAACGGAAAAAAGAATCAGGAATATCTAAATATTTAAACCTTCTAATCCTCTTTGTTTTGGGACTGTGGATAGGGTTTTAGTCATGCAATTAATTATATACAGGAACAACGATTGCCTTCCAGCAGGATGACACAAAGCTTCACTCTGAGAGGTCACCAAATCCTGTCTCACTTTGTACATTTGCTTTTATTGGCTCTCCATGCCACCTCCAGCACTAGGAAGCAGATGGGACTTCCTTTCCATCCGGCTGCCAAGCAGGAAATGTTCAACTCTTCAACAGCCATGAACAGACAGCCAAGAGCTGCAGTGGAAGAGCACGACAGGAACTGACAGGCGCTCAGACGCTGCAGTCACTTCCGACTGGCGGCCCGTCAGGATTGCACATGCACTCTGCCGCCCTACCCAAAGCTGAGCGCTCTCGAAGATTACAAATGTCAACCTCAGGTACAAATGGTGGAAATGGGACTAATTAGTCTGGGAATCTATCTTGAGAAAATCACTTGCTCATAATATCCAGATACCCGCAGTGCCAAGATCATACTTGCTCTAGACTGTGTCCTTCCTGTCTCCTTTGTTCTACTGCATTTTTTGATGCAAGTCCATACCACATTTTCATTGTGCATCCTTCACTAGTTACATTTGAAATTTTTTTTTTGTTTTCTTGCTGCATCAATACAGGGCAGATGTTTCTCATTTGGGTACAAAAACAAAAACAAAAAAACCCACAAAAAAAAAAAAAACCCAAACAAACCAAAAAATAAAACCAAAAAAAAAAAAAAAAAAAAAAGAAACAAACCAAACTGGGCCTCATAAATGATAATTCTGCAAAGTATTATTCAAATTCTGAACAACCTATTGTGAGTACTTCAATAAAGGGTATTCCAGGAGTCTAACATGAAATTGCATTTTCATTATTTTCTACCTTTCCTGCCATTAATTCTACACAGATCTATAAGTACAAATGCAAATCTCCCACAACATTAATAATAGTATTACTGAAAGCATCTCTAGAGATCATAAAGTACAAGCCACTTACTCAAGGCCCTTGACCAACTAGGCAACTAGACCAGGTTGCTCAGAGGCATGTCCAGGTGGCGTTTGAACAGTCTTTCTGGGTAACTTCTTTCAGTGTTTAATCACACTCACTGTAAAAAGGTATTTCCTTATGAGTAAATGGAATTTCTTGTGGTTCAATTTTTTCCCACAGCCATTTGTGTGTTCACTAGATACCACTGAAATAACAATAACAAATATATATAATGCTAATAGAAATATATTAAATATTAAGATATAAAGGCATAAAGAAACAAACAATGAGTCAAACAAAGCAGGATGTACTGTACCTAAATATATGACACTTTTAGATTTAGGACAGAAGAAATTATTAGACCAGTTCATGTGATCCTAGAAATCACAGGCTAAGTAGTCTCATCTGGGGATTTCTTTATTCAAGCTTAATTTTATATTGTTGAAAAGGGCATTTGATCTTGATAGATATAATACAGACGGTAAAAATTGTTGCATATTGAATTAACTAGGAATTGGAAAGCATTTTGCACTCTAAATTTTCTCCTCTTTACCCTATATTGATGGACACAAGTCCACCTATAATAATCTATTTATAATTATAATAATAATCCATTTATTCATGCATTTATTTGCTATTATATGTTCTTAGTTTTTACTTTTTTTTTAAATTCCCAAGCTCTACACTGCATATTACAAATGAGAGAGAAGTCCTGCATGAGCACTCACCTTGTACACTTCTCAGTCTGGGTGGTTGAAAGTCTGAGCACTGTATACAGATCCTGATGAAATTCTGTTTTAAAACTTGACTGATTTTTCTACTTCTGGTTCTGTAAACTTTTTTATATTTATATTGTCTCCTTTATATTTCTTAGTGATGGATTCTGCCTTAGTTTCAGCCTTCATGGCTATTGGTGAGGTCATATATAGTTTGTTTTGCCTCTTAAGTAACTGGTCTCTTAGCCTGTGTTGACTGAGAAACAAGTTGCTGTCCACCCCCCTGCAGTGTAGATAGATATATTAGATAGATAATTGATGAATTTTGGGTGTATATTGAAGCAGTCTTGTAAATGCAGCATTTCATTTTCTCTACAGTAAGGAAAGAAGGTGTTTTTAAGCATCACTGGACGCAATCCTGTTAGCCAAAGCCTGTATGTGATTTAAGCTAACTGGATCTCACTATGTGACTTTTAGGAAGACTATGATTATTTTGTGCCTCTGCATGATTTCTGCTCTATTTCCAGATCACCAATTTACACTTCTGTATTATGTAGCTTAGTGACAACATTGATTTTATGATAATTTTTTGGTCTGAAAGGTGCTCTGAGAACATTAAAATCAGCTATGCTGTACCACGATCCTATCTCTTTGCATGCACCTTTTAATTGCTGAAGACTAAGCAGCAGAGACTCATCAATATAAAGCTAACCACAGCAGAATACAAAAATGAGCTTTAGAGCATTTTTTCTCCCTTAATTTAAAAAAAATACCTTGAATCAACTTACTGACCATGTGAGAGCTGAAATGAATGTATCGGGAAATAAATTGTGCCTCTATTTAGCCATACCACAGCTATTTTGCCTGTTTATGTAGCTAAAATATTCCTAATAGAACTGACAGTCCTTAACAAAAACAGATCAGTGATTAGTGTCAATGAATTCCTTGGCATCTGGTAAAAATTAAATCATATCATGACTTCTAAGGAGTCAAGTAGTTATACCTGACATTCAGGTCTATCACTGAATGAAGCTCTCAGGAACTATGGTTTATATGTATTCTAAGGTGACTTATTTATAAGGTTAACATATTAACAATGATATGCCCTGAGGTGCTGACAAGCAGTAGCTATTGATTTTATGTTAATTATAGTTTATCTCCTTATAAATATCCAATAAATATCTGAAATATTTCAAGCTGGCCTGTACTAGAGAAGTGAATAATGAGACATTAATTACCCATTCATATTTCCATTTCTCTTTTTCCTACATAAATACAGCTAGTTGCCAGAAAAATGTCTTAATAGTGTGTGACACAAATTCTGTGACTATTTGCAAAGAATGGGTAAAAGATTGAAATGCTGCCCAGCAATATAGCAGTTCAGAGGTGCTATGATTTTTTTTTTGCCATGTTTTTCTTGTTTTAACTATGATGTTTTTGTATAATGTGGACTCACACTTAGGAATAATTCACTTGAAGAAAAGTCGTAGATCTGATTGAATACTAATATTAGGTCTCTCTGCAGCATTACTTAGAAGAAATCTTAGGGAGGTAATGATGGAAACTGTCAGGTCGAGTTAAGAGTTTTCATATGTAAAATCTGTGATACTGACTGGATCAGATTCTGGTAAATTGAGATGAAAGAATTTTCTTAATGTAGTCATAGAAAAAAAAACAATTCAAGTATATTCCATCAAATTCCTTATCAGATGATGAAGACTATATCTAAGATATTTTTATCTACATCTAATATGATAGTAGAACATTAAGAGCACTTCAGATATCTCTGCAACAAGTACATAAATTAAAAGGTGTACAGCCAACTCTTAGAAACTCTACATTGAACTAAGTTCTTAATTTCTAGTACTGCAAGATTCAGTCACACCTGAAGAAGCAGAGGTTTTCCCATGAAACCTAGACTGAAACTTTATTAGTCACTTACTGTCAGCATTTTAATGTGTGAGTGAGATGTGCTTTACAGAAACAGAACATTAAGAAGCTCTTCAGTTTTTCAATGAAAATGCATCAGAAAACTGCTGTAGGTTAGTTCTGTCTCAAAAGTGAAGAGAAATGCCCATATTTACAGCCTACCCATACTTAATACAAAGTGAAAAATTTCCAGATCATTTGGTCATTGATGAGCTGAGGAAAATAAATTTTAAATCTAATACTAATACAGGGACTAATACTGGTAAGGAAAGGATACACAAGACTTTAAATAGCCTATGGTTTCATAGCCGGGTCTTCATAAGGAAGACATAAAATATGTCTTCTTTTTCTATGAGAAAAATCACTGGAGTATGGTTATATTTTCTCTACAGAGGAGAGAGAATAGGACTTATAATTTTTTTGTTTATGTGAGAATCCTTTCTGTTTCCATTGGCAAGACAATCTGATGGTTGATTATGAACAATTTATATTCTGTTATATTCTAACAGAAGTGCATTTAACAGGAGATTGAAAAATAGAGTTCAGTCACTTAACTGTCTTTTAGTATTTACTATAAATGAAGATTTAATTTTCCATGAGTTAGTTCAAAATGCTGAACAGTTACAGTGGATCTCTATTTCTTCCCTCTGGTAAAGACATTGAATGATATGATTCTGTGATTTAAATGACAGTACATCTTAAAAGTTTCCAATTTAATTACTTATTCTAAGTTAACAACAATTCACAGCAAAATTAAGCATTCTGAAATTGCATCTTCTTTGTACACCCTACAATCAATTATATATATATATATATATCTCAATGAAAAGTCAAAGCCTCTTGAGTGATATAATTAGCTATTGTCTCCTCATTCTCGGTTCAGTATCTTTCCTGGTGAAATAATTTTTAAATTGGCTACAAATAAACTCCATTTACACTTAAAAATTAATTTAGTCTGTATATGTGCAAAAAAAAAATCTCACTCTTCTGTCTTCCCATTTCCCTGATGTAGTTACTATCTCCCCTGATTGTTTATTCATCAGGAAGAAGACATTATGAAGAATGAATAACAGTGTCAATATTTTTGGAACAAAACATTATGTTATTATTCTAATTGATGAATTTTTTCCTAATTTTAAAAGCAACCATCCAACATAATATAGAAATTTACACAATACTCAGGGCAGAATGGAGGTAGTGGACAGTTTTTGGTACTGGAGAAATACATTGAGCTGAACCACTGAATGTAGCTCAAGATGAAGTACTAGTGACAGATATAACTAAGGCAGAAAACGTGTTCTCATTTAAAATTAATTCTGTCAATCATTCTCTGAAGATCACTGAAAATTTCATTTCTTTAGTTGAGATAATGTAAATGTGATTTCTCCTTATGGACAAATAGAAATACTAGCAAGTTTGAGAACAAATTATTCATCTTTTTCTTTTTGTAGACAAGCATCTAGTTACATATAAAGTAATTCTTCTGATTTTAAGAATAAAATCCCAGTGGTAGCAGACTGAAAAATTATAGTTTGCATACAGGTGTACCTTTGAATACTCAAGAAAACACTTTTTCCATTTCATCTGGCTGCAAATTTTTAAAAATTGATGTGAGCCTTCATGACAGATTTTGCAGCAATAGTTATACTCCTGAAAAATTTGGGACACCATTTTGAAGAAGAAATGGTTAGATTCTTCACTGTGCATATTCCAGTATGCATATTAATAATATTTACTAAATAATTTAGGTTTATTCACAAGCTTCAGTTGAGGAACAAATTAGAATCTCTTGCTCAGAAATCAAGACTTATAAGGTGTCATCTCATTGGAGAGCCCTTCTCTGGGTCTCTGCAAATCATAGAATCATAGAATATTCAGAGTTGGAGGGGATCCACCAGGGTAATTGAATTCCAACTTCTGTATTTCATTTCAGGCAGTCTTTGGGTGTTACAGAAAGAAATCCCTACTATGTGTTTTTGAATATTTGCTGAAAAGAAAAAATAATAAAGCATATAATAGTGGATATGCTACATTACTTCTGATTTTCAGCACAGGTTTATATTGCATAATCTTCTGTTTTGTGATAATGTATCTGATTCTACACAACACTCGTCAGCTAAGATCAGCAAATCTTCCTTCCAGGGGTTCCTGAGTGCAGCCTGTAAAACTCTGAACAGCATTCACAGACAAAGCCCTGCATAATTCAGGCAAACAAAACCTTACCTAAGCAGGGGGTTTGCACAGGTACATCTGGTGGGATAAGGTATGGCAAACTAAACAAAACAGTGTTTAAGAGTTTTCCACAAACTCCTATGTCTAATCTGCATAAAATTTTGGAAATACTATATGATAGTATACTAGTTGCTGTGAACATATTAATTTCAGCATTTTGTGCTTGGTATATTAAACATGACTTCATAAATTTATTTCTGGGAATTTTTTTCTGTGCTTGGTTGTGCATAAAAAAAAGGACAAGATACTGAAAACTTTACAAGTTATGTTGCAAAATATCTTGCCTTCTGCTTCTTGCCACACAAACATCATATTTAAGGAAATATAAACAATAACACTGAAAAATAAGACTTTCATCAAGTGTACTAGGAACTTGTTCCAAATATTAAGTATGCATCTGAATGTAAAAACTTGGGTTGTCTTTGATAGTTGGTATGCACATAGAAAAGGAAAAAAACAGACTAGAAGGTTTCAAAACTACTGCTTTAGTGTCCAAATATATTTTGGGTAGTATACAAAAACCAAGCCAAATAACTGGAAATAAAAAAGTGGGACATGGCTTGTCTTTAATTCACTGCACCCATATTCAATCTCAACTTGAAAATGAGAAATCTTGAATGGGTTACTGTGAGCCTCTCCATGCTGCATAAGATCACTAAATAAAAAACATGTCCAACTTTCATGTGTTTTGGCACTCTTCACTGTGAAGCTAAAGCCTCAGCCTCAGACACATTCCAAATCAGATAAAAGCCTCAATACTACTGATCTCATGATCAGCTGTGAATTCTACCACTAAAACATATGATTTGTGGGCATCTTACCTAGCCAACTGACAGAATATGAAGTCTCTGGTTACAGGACATAGGAGCATATTTGATTAATTTTCCAGCATTTAGACCTAAGAGAACATCTTCAAAATTTTCATGACATGAAAGGTAATCCATAGGTATTGCCCAGCACAGAAGTACAAAGAAAATCACATAATATTTCCATAGATAACAGTAGAATAATTCCTCTCATAAATATCCCCTTTTAGTATTATGTGATGAAGGCACAGCTTGGCGTGAAAGTATAAAATAAGGATTTTCATGCAATTGATTTTTAATAGACAGGGCAGAAACTTTGAGCTCATCTTTGACATTCCCAAGAAAGATTTTTTCTGAGCATTGACCAAATTATCTATAATAAATCATTATTAAAATAAAAGACCAATTTCTTTAATTGCTGCAAATTGCGGTGTAGCATATATAGCTACTGGGAATTACTCATTGTCCCAGCCTTATCTTGCTTCTATGAACAATACTAATGACATCAATGGGAAGCCAGTTAACGGAGATAAAAAATCTATTTCATGGGAGCCTTATTTAAGAATTTAAGGAAATTTAACTGTTCCCTGTGATCCATACCAAGTATGCCTGTCAAAATGAAGCAGTCCATTCAGCAGTCTTTGTTTCAAAGTGATTCTGTGAGAGGCAAATAACTTTCTTTGTTATTTTGGAGGGTGTACTTTTCATTCCAGTACCATTCTTTTAAGTAGAAAATAAGAATGTACCTCAGTCTGTGAGGTTTTCTGGACTGGCATCCTGAATGCCTTGAAGTAAACTCCTTGGGGAAGTCAAGGTGACCTTTCAAGGTAGTGCACTTGAGTACAAGGCGTAATCCTTGAGCAGGCCAAATTAAGATTATTTATGTAAAAACACCGCTGTCTTGATAAAGGAAGCCATATAGTTTTGCCAGACTACAATATTTGGCAACATGCTTGGGAACTCTCATCCTGTTGCTTCAACCCTATCACCCTAGGAAAGAAAAAAGAAATCAAATACAAAAGAATGGAGCTCAACATCAGCAAAGTAAACAAATGCCTTTTGCATAGTAATGCTGATAACAGAGTTGCCCAGCTACATAGATGTAAACCCTTCCATTCTTGCATTGCAAACAGGTGAAAATACTCTCCTTGCTGTCTTTGCAAAATTTAAATAGCTTTTGAGCCTGGGAAAGAATTTTGTAGCTCTTTCTTTTGCTTTTGTTGTTTTTGTCTAACCAGTTTAACCACTTCTTGTCTGTGAGAACATGCAAGGCTTTTAAAGACTGATTCTCCCCAAAACTATTCTTAAATAAATAAACCATTAAACCACCTGTCAAAATGTTTTCCTCTTCGAGACAGCATATCCGTATGTGTTTTCCAGGGTAAGGTTTGCTAAACTCAGACCCAAAATAAGTACTGTTTGTTCCTACAGAAAGTCTATATATGCATATGAACTCCACCAACATTCCAAACAGACAAATTCCTTATAATCGGTATTAAATGCTGACATATAGAAATTCTTAGTATCTAGGGGAGTGTTTTTGTATTCATGGTAGTATTTTTTCTCTTGAAATACACTATGGTTAATAATGAAGTACCAAAATTACTACTAAATAGATATTTTGTGATTTTAGACACCAAAATGTTTCTGAACATTGTCCCTTGGTTATTCTATTTCAACCACCTGAAACAAACTTAATTCATGATGTACCAGTATATACTCCACTAGCCCGTGTTTAAACTATCAACTAAAAGTCTAGCTAGAATCAGAAGCTGCAGTAACTTTTTGGTAACCCAGGAGCTACACATCTGGGATAGTCTGATAGCACTTATCTATATTTTGGTAACAAACAATAATTACCCCTATCAATAATGTTTTTGAATTGCTGTGGTATGACATGACATAGAAATGCAAATTATCAATTTTTCATAAAGCATTTGATACTTAAACACGTATATATTTTCTCACATTTCATTGAAATATTTAAAAGCAAACATGGTTCAAAATCAACCTGGGTATGGTTCTAAGAAGCAACTTCCCTTCAACTTCCCGAAGCCATAATAAACCTCATACGATCTATATTTCAGTTATAGTGTTATGGCAAAAATCTCCCCAAAGGAGGGCATTTTAACATGACTATCTACGTATGTAATAGATAAATAGTAATGGCAAATCAAATTTAAGAACACCATAGGAGCAACATTAATCACAACTATGAAGAATATGAAAATTCTGCAAAAACTCCACTAGTCAATATCTCCACAAAAAAAAAAAAAAAATAAAAAAAAAAGGAAATGTAGAAATCTAAGATTAAATCTGTGAGAAATGACTTCTGAAATAGATATGCAAACAAACTAAAAATTATCCACGAGAACAATTCAGCCTGACATAGTTGCAGCAAAATAACTAAGATTTGCCAAGACATTTTTGAAGAACTCAATCCTCAGACATCCTGTATCTCAAACTGAATAAATTGACTGACCCAGAACATCATCTGCCTTCAATACTATTTTCTCAGTTAATGAATTCTGGAATATATATGTAATAGGAGTAGCAGTTAATGAATACAATGAATGCAATAGGAATAAATGAATATAATTTTAGTAGATAAGCACATGAAAATAAAGCTTCCTGTCTCGAGCAGCAAACCTCCAAGATTACTTGTTATCCTGTGAAACAAGCAAAGCCCAAATAGTGTGAGCAAAAGCACTAAAGAGATTTCTATTATACGCCTACAAATGATGAATATTACAGATTTGTTAAATATAATATTTTCCAACATCATGGAAAATAGGAGTGGATGAGAAAGTCATTCCTCATCTCATTTCAGGAGACAGAAGAGGATTCTAGAAATCTGCAGTGGAAGAACAGAACTATTGCTGTTACTATCTGTGACTGCTAATTTAGTGATGTTAGAGTCAAATAGTATGGCTACTTGTTTCTGACAGTAAGACACATTCTAAAGGCAATTTCAGGTATACCTTTCAATTTCTGATATATGAGCACAAAGATCTCATTTGTGCTATTAAGAGGCAAGGAAATGAATGTCAACTTTCAAAAATTAAGTAATCTGTGTTTTGAAACTTGCAGACAAAGTAGCGAGCAAAAGACAAAGGCATTTCACTGTACATACAGATCTACAAGTACTAATTAATGAAGATGCTATCAGATTTTAAACTCCCAGAGCCTTTCAGACATAAAAAAATAATATGCAATGGTGTTTTTATATGTTAAATGCTTAAGAATTATCCTCAAGGAAAAAGAGATCATTAGTGTTTCATGGCCACTGTGTTTACTGATAGCCACACACAGACTCTGAGGCACTCTGATCTTAATACCAAAACTACACAAATGCAGTTTAAGCAAATCACTAGTGTGCACAGCTGCATTTTAGGCAAAACCAGTCATTAAGCATGAAAATATGGCAGACTAACAGGATTCTCAACTCATTTTGAAGCATCAGCTGAGTTACTAAAAAACCCAAATTAAGAAGGAACTGGGAAGAACTGCAAAGCAATTGTATACTGAAAGAAATTGACATCTGCAAAGCACCTGTTGAGGTGGTCAGAAAATAGTGAAGGTATTGCACAGGTCTCACAAGAATGCAGGAAAAACATAGATGAGATAAAGAAGCCAGAATCAAAAAGACTGCTCCCAAAGCATTGCAAACAAGATTATCTCTGATGTAGAAGCCTGTAGTCAGAATACAAGGAGTAATAAAACACCCTCAAATTGTAACTGACATATCCAAGTAGATGAACAACTGTTTTATATATATATACATATATTATATATATATATATATATATATACACACACACACACACACATATATATATATATATATATATATATATAGCTACAAGGTGAGTAAAAATTTCCTACAATTTTTTGCAAATCTGTCAGCAAAATGGACTTCTCAACCAATCTACAGTTCAATTGCGATTTCATTTCAGAGCATTGTCCACACTTGTGGACACTAGCCAAAGTATAAAATACTGCTACAGTCCACATTAGAGTAAAAACAATTAAATATTTCAATAAACACAAACATTATCTAATTTCAACTGATGGAATCTGAGACAAGACAGACCAATTTCTGTTTGCTATTCTGCCACAGAGCAAGTCACTATTGAACACAAATAAATTGGTTATTCAGTTGCAAAGAAATTTCATCTGGCTTTGACTCAATTCTTCTTAATAAAAATGAAGTCAGAATTGATCCATTCCTGCAAAGAGAAGCAATCATAACTAATTAGTGTTTATGATGAAACATCATCCAGTCAAAGTATTTTCAAATGGTTCTGAAAAATGACTGCTGTGTATACATTCTGCCTTATGAGTATACCTTATTCCACTGACAGTGGTAATAATTCAGAGAAAAGAAGACAAAGGTCAAAGCCAATTCTGGTAGGCAAGCTAATGACAGCCCAGACATTGTGTCAAGCCAGACAGAACCAGACATTTCCTGAGCGTAAACCAAACACCTGTCATTAGGCTTTGTAACTCCCAGTGATAAGTACTGATTTTAAGCTAGTTCCCAAAATAAGAGTTTGACTTTTTTAACATATTTTGATGATATTGACTGATTTGGGCCCTTACTGTATCCTACAGTGGTATCTGATGTAATTATGCCCGTCACAATTATATTGTAGCTATCCAAGTGGGGATACATAGCGTGACATGGCCCTGAAAGTGATGCACATGTCTTGGATATTGAATAAAGACAGGCATGAAACAAAGGGGAGGAGAGATGGCCATTCAGGTGCACTTGGCAATACTGAACTACTAAGCCACTGAGCTATGACTGGTAATCAGGAGCATGTTAGGAGCGTGATACATGGTGTTGGCGAAGACTGTGATGCCCTATCAGAACAATTGTGATTCAGTGAAACTGAGCCTACTGCTAAAACCCTCAAAAATCTCCAGCTATTCCCTCAGAGGGCCATGCAGTTATGGGATTGCATCTCCTGTAAATGATCAGATGGTGTCCAGCTGGCCTTGCAAAGAACATCAGAGTGTTCCACTCCAGAGGGGCAGGATAGTCTTTCATGGTTCTTGTGCTTCCTCTAGCTCTTCCTGGCACACACTAATGTGTTACAACACACTGCTTCTCACTACTGGCACACACAGGATTTCCCTTCAGATGGTGATAGTGCTGAAAGAAACAGATTTGTTTATTCTCTCAAAGAGAAATGCCCAGAAATAGGTCTGAAATCAATTTGGAAACAGGAAATACTCTGTGTGGGAGTCTCTCTATAGAGAGGAGTAGCATCAAGCAGCATTGTTGTTTAAATTAATTTACCTGCTTTGGCCTCTAGATAATAAATGCTCCAGGGAAACAATGATGAGATGCTATACTAAAAAATACCCTAAGAAAAAGAGGAATAGGGTGTATCAGCAGCAAACATCAAGGAACTAGGCTTAATGGAAGACTAAACACAGGGAGACATAGTTTAAAGAACTATCACATAAATGGGGTTGAGAACTGTAGGGAACCATGAAAGGCTAGGGGAGTCCTACGACATGGAAATTTTCCATTTTGAAGACTGTGATGCATAGAAGTTATTTAGAAATCCTGGCCCTTCACTCCTTCACACACCCTTCAAGGTCAAGTATTCCCTATGAGCCCTCAAAACATAAACACAAGTTAGAAAACTGTGTTTTGATTAAAACAGCTGCTTTAGAAGGATGAGTTAAAAATTTAAAGAGTTGGAAAGCTTTCTGCAATTTGTAAAGGAGGGGATGGTCCTCTAAAGGTAAACATGAATTAAGTATCCCATGACAGTGAGAAACATGGATTCTTTCACCAGGGTTTTGTGGTCCTTAAAGGTAAGATATGGATATAACATAGATCACACACACATGTCACGAAATCCAGATTATGCAAGACAGCAAGTTAAAGAAGATAATTGGTTTTTTCCTTCAGACTCTTGCTTAACTGACAGATGTAGCCTATTTGAAATCTGTGCTATGAAATGGAAGTGGTAGGAATGACTGATACTAGAGCCACAAAGTCATCTCAAACTAGTAATTCACTTATTTCATACAACTTTTTTTAAAGATGTTAATAAAAGTTACTGTCTCAATATACTAAAGGCACTCAGCAGTCCTAGTATTTTGCAGTAGAGTGAATGAACAGTTTTCACTGCATCCTCTCATACTGAATTGCTTAAGTTTGAAATGTCCAGTACGATTAATGAGTTAGTTAGAAAAGTGAGAAAGGCTAAGGAAGATGCTGAAAAAACATGACACAAAAACCTAGTGTTATACACCTCCTATTACCATCAAGTATCAGAACAGAGACCCTAAAAAATTTACATTACAAAAAATGTGTAACTTTTTAAAAACAAGTAACATATTTACATGTTTTTATTCTGATTTTGCTTGCTCTAAAGATTTATTCTCAGTATAAAGCTGTAAAAGTGGCACCTTACAAAGACAGCATTACAATAATTAAAGTTGGAAAAAGACCTCTGAGACCATCAAGTCCAAAAAGTAATAAAAAGTCTCCTGCATTATCCCAGAAGAAAGTTCAAATACAGCAGCAGTTGTAGTAGTTTTTGCATAACTAGCAGGGAGTATCCTCATTCAAAAGTGTATATTATTCTGGTGTTAGTGTCCAGAGGTGTGACATAGAATTGGTACCCCTGTGTCTTTAGCCCATGGAAGAAAAGAGGATATGCGATACAGTACTGACAAAGCCCCTACAGAGACTCTGATATAGTATTTGAAAAAGAATAACATTTATTATCAGTCCCTACAGAGTTTTCTTGACTGTGTGGCAAAGTAGATACCAGAGATTTACAAGAAAAAATTATTCTCAACATAATATTAAGGATATATAATTTTTAAGCTGAAAGAATTATCATTTCGTAGGTCAAAGTGGAAAATATTTTAGTCACTTTGTTTCAATGAATGATGTAATGGGTTGTCTCTTTTTTGGCTACAAACTGAACTACCAAATAAATATCTCAAAAAGCACCCTAAAAAATTATCCAGGCTGGTCTAATGGCTATTGGTTTGTTGGAAAAACAGATACAGAAATAAGCATACATCAAAACAGTACTTATACCTCTGGATGACTGCAAAAATCAATTATTGTATGCTAAGGACCTACTGATATTTTTATTTCTTCTGCAATCATATGCAACATAAAAATCACTTTAATCTATAGATTAAAGTATTTCCACAACTCCACCTTATCTGCAGATCAGAAGAGCAAGCTGATGCAGAGGCAATGGGTAAGGCAAGATGCTTCACTGTGTTTTAGGCTTTTTTATTTTCTTTCCAGTTCTAAGAAAAACAGATCCTAGCATACAAGCTAATTCTAAAGGAGAAACTTTCACTTCAGCATAATTATGTCTCATATAAATATATTTTTTTTTCTTTCTAGAATGTAAGAAAGAAAGCATTCACAGACCAAAAATGCAAACAGTTGTTGAAAAGATCTCATGACCTTCTTTAACTAATTGAGACACTGAGATGTGGTCTGTTCAACCTTATTGCCCTTAGTCACTTGTAAATGATAATCCCCTTTAGACCCTTGTTAGCCTATAAAACTTTTTGATTAACTTCCCTGAGAAACACCATACAAGAGGACTTGGCTGAAAAGCCAATAGCACTGAGTGACCTTAAAATAGGAGGACATCAGCTGCTGGCCAGATTATTCCACTGGTAACAGCCCAGCACCTGTTAGGGTTTGTAATGATCTACTGGCCACATGCACGTTTCTATTAACTCTGCCTTTTTTCCTGCCGCTTCACAGGGATGATATCACACAATACTCAGCATTTTTTCCTCCAGTAAGGAGGACATTTCGTGGTCAATTCACTGTGATATAAAACAAAGGAAGATTTACTGATTCTACCAGATCAATTGCTTTGCTGACCTTCAGGATTTCTTTCAGATGATGGGCATTTCCCTAGCAAAAGTACAAAAAATATCAATAGCATAAACTGTGACAACCACATGGAATATAAATGGAAACTCTATTTTAAAAGAATATATTGTGTAACCTAAAAACTATTGCTGTAGTGCATCAGGTGTCTAATCATAAGGACAGTCAATGTTAATGCTTAGTTTCTCATGTAAGACCAGGCACTCTTGCCACAATTTTTTAAAATTTAAACTACTATTTAAAGTAGTGTTTCCTATCATCCTATCAGCCAGTAAACACAGCAGTGCAGTTCAGTGTTTAAATACAACTGTTCAGTGCGCAGGAGTTTTGGTCCACATCCCAGGCAAGCTCCAGAGACATGTCAGATGCCTTCCAGGTTAAAAGGAACAAGACAGTAGAATCTGTATGTTACATAAGGTTTGCTCAGTGACACAGCAATTGCAAAAGGATTAAAAGTGTATCTCTACCATGTGATAGAGCCCTTTCAGTGCCAGTGTAAACCTGATCTAAATCATTCACATAACCAAGAGTCAGGCAGAGCTAAGGTCCTGAAAAAATCTGGTAATGGTAAACTGTGTTCCAGAATCTGGGCATTCTTGAGAAAGTAGAAGTATCTCTGTGCCATGCTCCATTGTTCTGTAGATATATACTCCTAAATCTGACAAGCCCTCAGAATTAAATTGTCTTACTGCTATTCTTAATATTCAGCGTGGATGAAATTCTACTGCTAACAAAAGACAAAGTCACATTCATCTTTAGAATGATCTATTAGAGGCCTATGTCCCCAAGATTATTTGCCCTTCATTTGCAAAGCAAAATGGTCTTTATTAGCAAAAGAATCTCTGAATCCCACACTACAAATTCAGAAATAAGTTTTGCAGCTATTCCTACAATTGAATAGATTAAACCTCAGTTAGATAAACTTGAAGATGACAGTGATAAGTAAATTGCTCATGTGAAGACAGTGAATTTAGAAAGCCCTTCTGTTAAATGAGAGTACATGTAAGTACATCCATTTATCATAATTACCAACTTCTACTAGGGGAAAGGATGTTTTCTGAAGTTGAGAGAAGCTGTACTGTTTAAACTCTTTTGGGCAGAAGTATTTGAAATACAGATGTATCAAAAATGCAAGTTAAGGCTAACAGGAGTAAGAAAACTTTGCCTTCAAACTGAAAGCAAAATTGTTAAGTGAACCTATCCTGAAGTTATGGTAAACTGTTTTATACTGTGGAGGGGATGAGGTCATATGCTTGTATGCAACTGCCATTAATAAAACAGAATACATTTTCTGCAAGCCAACCATCACACATCATATATCACACATCAATAAAATTTCTGCTTCATCTTCAGATGAAATATAAATCTTGTTCCAATAAAAGGGAGGATCATGGCAAGATGGGGAAAAGCCTGGGCCTAAAACAATGGATGGCAACTTCTTCCTTATGAGGAGACTCAAAAAACAAGCAATGAAAGCTATTAATTAAATTATTGATAACTGTATGCAGCTGGGTTACTTGAAAAGCAGAGAAAGTCCAAGATGACTTAAGTGTAAACCACATTGTGGGTGTAGATAAGTAAGTCCATTTCATCGAGTACCAACCGACATGGTGCTCATGCGACATTGACTTTTATCATATTTATGGACATTGATATAATATAGGGAAGAGCGAGATACAGCTTCTATAGTTAATACATATTGTATCTTCCTTCCTTCATGCTCTCATAGTGTTATGAGGTGCTACTGTGAACTCCAGCTAATGTAAATATTTAAATAACAAGGCACTTTCTTTTTCATTCCCAATGTACAAAGCCCAGTTGTCTCTATATAGGATCATGTGTCACAGATGTGATCTCTTTTTTAAGAGGTCCTAAAAATGAAATTCTGGGTTAAAACTCAGTCTGTATTAACAAATTAAAATGCTAAGCTCTGACATGGTATTACTCCTAACAAAGACTATTAATTACAAAAAGCTGAGCTTCCTAAATACAATCAAAACATTTATTTGCAAAACCATTTCAAGAAAATAACAAGCTAAAAAACCAAAGATATACTTATTTACACATTTCCAGAGAGGCTACTCATTAAAATACTGGTTTGCTGCTTAAATGTTACTGTGATGAGTGTTTAGGAGAAACCCCACATCTAAAACCCCCTGCGCTTCTGAATTCTTTCCACAAAAAAACTTATTTTATAATTTATAACTTCAAGTACTTTGAGGAAAGAGATTATGTTTAGCTTGGTTTTACATTAACATGGGTATAGATGTTAAGAGCAATTAGCAAGAAGGCACTGAGACTTCCTGGGTAACACAAAGGTTTATTGTTTCAGAGATTAAGATTCTGTTCTTTTCTCTTTCCCTGACTTCTTTTGAAATGCTGAAACTCAGTTATTAACCTTTCAAACTTTCCACAAAGCTTCATTTCCTGAACAATTACATACTCATTATGTGTAAAGAAAATATGTAACAATTAAACAGAGCTTTTCTCCTCAGGACTCCTCCACCTTAAAGTTCAAATTCTGATTTTGTTAATTTAAACTGGTTTTCTTTCTGGAAATAACTTTAGTGGCACACAGCTGATGGATTTTTTCATGTGATTAACTTCAGCCTTCAGAATAGATGAGAGTCCTTTTGATAGCAACATTTTAGCGAAGTTTGACATTTGCCTGGGCGGTTAGAAACCCGTGTTTTGGAGATGTAAATTCAAGGATTAGTCCTTGTCCTAGAATTTGTATGACTTATCGCTACAGAGACATTACTTTGATCTACACTCATTTCAACTCCATGCTAATTAGAGTTTAAATCCTAATACAAAGAGAGTAAGGTAAATCCTGTGGCAAAGATGAGTTTAATCTTGCCTTAAGACATCAATTTGACTATTCAACACTTAGAAATTTGTGAAATTTTCAGAAAATCTCAAGAAAAAGATGAGTTTCAAGTAGAAGAACTACAAGGAAGTAGGATTTTAAAAAATTTAAAAACCTATGAGAACAGTTCAACATCTAACATTTTTATCAGTTAGGGAATGAGAAGGGGAAAGAATTGAACCTAGTACATGTTCAATAATAATTTTCTTTACCTTCTTTCCCTACTAAAAAATCCCCGAAATCATTTTGTACTATTTTCCAGGTGTGATATTATTTAACTTGAGACATATAGAGTTTGGACCTGTTGTTCAAACCAAAAATGTTTTACAGGAATACTGTTTTTGTCCTTGCAGGAAATCCTGTAATTCAAATGTAAATAAGCCCTAAGTATAATTACAGAATCGGTATTTTCAGATTTAAAATTACTTTAAAAATCAGATTTAATTGGAAGCAAAAAAAGTCTGACTCAGAAAAATATGCATTTTTTAAATTAACTGATCCATATTGTGAAAAAAATAACACACTGTATCCCAAACTACAAATTCAGGATTTGATATCTCTTTTTTTTTTTTTTTTTTTTTTTTTTTTTCCCAAAAGCAAGTATGCCTTACACAATGGGAGACAGATGTTTCCATGTTTTTGTATAATTTACTATACTAATTTAGATCTCAGTTTATTATTCAGATGTTTGATGTTGCAACTCTGCTATATTTAACTACTGATCACTAGGAGAAAGGAAACAATGCAGTGTATTTTAACAACTACATTGTTAACAACTTGGTTTAACAAATAGTTTTTAACAAACATGTTTGAAGATGTTAAGGTATTTATAACTTTGTATATGACTACACTGAGACAGCTAAAGTAATTGGAAGTACATTCTGCTATGCACAATATAAACCAAGAACTACAAAGTTGAAAGGAAAATGGGTTAATACAAGCTAGAAGAAAAAATTCCACAAAACTTTAACTGTGAAAGGGAAGGGGCTTCTGTTTCATGCTATCTCTAAAATTTTGTTGATTTTACTTTTTATTCTATTTTTACTAGGAATCAGTCAAACAATCAAAGTAATCTATTTTCTAATAATACAGCCTACAACTAAAATTCCCAGACTTCAGTTGATGGAACGCAGAGAAGCTATAGTTTATGATTAATCTTGGTGATCATGGGAAATACTTTTCAAAGGAGGGAAGAACTGATGCTGTTCAAGACTCTTTTCCCACATTCAGTAATTAATCTTCCAAAGATATCCTGCTCTCATCTTCCAACACTGTTCCTGAGGTTCTTTTCTGCAAGAGAATTGGGGAACATATTTAGGATCTCTGCTCTGATTTCTCCCCAATGGGCCCAGCCTCAGATTCTCCATAATAAATAAGCCAACCTCTTGGAATGGCTTCTATAAAGGTTTTCAGGAGTTCATTATGTAAGTCATCATCTATCTCACATTACTCTAACCTTGTGATACAAATGTCAGCATGCTAATGAATAGGTCATGTCCATCCTTTTCCTTCATCATATGGCTCGGCAAGAAGGGACTTACACAATCATTCACTGTAAATGTTTCTGCTACAGCTGAAGCAACCAGAAGACTAATGTGTCTATTTATAGTATTTCTAATTATGTGTGTATTAAATAGCAGTGGCACTTAATATGTGTTTTAGAATAACTTCCTTTTCCACTGACAGTTTTTTTTCCAAGCTGACTCCAATTATCTCAAGAAGCCAGGCTCGACATACTAGCATGCCACTCACACATATGCTTAGGACAGTCTCAGAATAGCAATGTCACTCTGCCTAGAGACTGGCAGCTTTGGAAGAGATGTTCAGATACCACTTCAGGTAACCTAGAGAAGTCACGAACACATGCAATGTAAATCCAGCATGATTGTATGTCTGTTCCTCTTTTTTCCTAGTTATCCCACTGTAGTAGACCTACAGTGCTTTGCTCACTATTGCTACTTCTGTTAGCAGTCCTTCAATATTACAAAATACAGTTTTGACATTCACTTATATGGTTCCATTCAGACTTTCACAAAATTATGTGCTATTCTGTGGATCAGTTTTTTTGATAATTTAATCATTTTACAGACTAATATGAAAGATTTTTTTGACATAAGCATTAAAATCCAGACTTAGTTTTGGTATGAGAGCAAGGAAATGTGGGAAGGAAAACTGTTTCAAAATGATGGTAGGAGGAGATTTAAAACAAAAATCTTCTTTGCAGAGGCAATATTTAAAAAGCCCAATGTACCATTTCTAATTTAAATTTATTATCAGAAATTACATAGCCAGAATAAACTAGTAATTGCACAAAGTGTGTCAAATTTTGTCATATTACACAACTATTATATCCATTGATTTAAATAGGGTTATAAAATACCACTGATTGACAACTGAAGAATTAGTCCTCTGAATGTAATATTCATTTGTACATGCTTTGAAAATCTTTCAGTACCAACAGTAGTACTGTTGTTGTCATTTGACCTCTTACAGAAAAAAAGTCACAGGAAGTTAATTTTGCTCTGAGAAACTGAGGATGTAAAGGGAAGAAAGCAGAGAAGTAAGGTGTAACCTTCCATTCATAGTCAGCACTAGCAAAAATAATTTAGTTCATATTTAACTACTTGGAAGCTGTACCTTTAAACATTACCATCACCTTGTTTGAACAGAGGATTCCTTTCATAGTACTGAACTGGAAAAATGTACATTTACATT
The DNA here is from genome assembly GCA_018697195.1 of Certhia americana. NCBI lineage: Eukaryota > Metazoa > Chordata > Aves > Passeriformes > Certhiidae > Certhia > Certhia americana. The sequence continues at coordinate 63,288,111 of CM031859.1, forward strand.
TTGAACCCTAAGGAAGAGTCACAGTGTTTACCTAAGGAAACACTTTTTGAGGGCATCATTCTTCATGTTGTTCCACTATTTCAGATAGACTTGCTCCCACTGTGCAAAAGACTCATCAGCATCTGGTAAAGTTATTTTCCTATTTTTGTGGAAACAGGCCAAGATGTGCAGTAACAGCTAGTAACTCTGTAATAATGAAGTAACTCTTTCCTGGAAAGTTAGAAGTTTAAAATTATTTTAAAATAAATATCTAAAAAGCAATATTACGACGTAGAAAACAGAGTTTATTGCATAATTCCCTTAAAAAAAAAGATTAGAAATCTGTGTACAGAAGGAAATATTATTTTGCAGCATATTATTATTTAGCAGATAGAAAGTCATGCTATGTTCTTACCCCTGTTCTGCTAGTCCATATGGCTACAGCTGCACTGTGCCACATGTAAAGGTCTGGGTCCTGTAAATGATCATTTACAGGCTTGCCTTGCACATTTTTTTAGCATGCACAGCTGCAAAAACTTGGTGTTATTTCAGGGAAAACATCCAAAGTAGGGAAATCAGGTTTATGCCATTCCTTCATGAGGACCTTGGCTCACAATTTTAGGTGTGGGTAGGGTTATGCCATGCTGTGCTCTGCCTCCTCTCTGGATTTCAGAGGGACAACACATTGTTGTAGGGTCTCTCCTATGAGGCCTCTGTTATAGGAGGCAAACAGAACCCCTGGTCAGCCTGAAGCAAGGCTGCTTGTGGGGCTGCACCCATCCCTGCAGCTGAGCAGGGTCAATGCAGCACACACTTGCTGGCCACTGAAACAGCAGCATGGATGTGGTTTATATCAGCCTGAAATGCAGAGTAGATGCCAAGTAGATGTGACAAGAACATAAGCAGGAAAAGTGGAAATGTGGGGATACCTTTGTACTTCTCCATATCTCTGCTCAATGCTAGACACCTCCAGTTTCTCTTTCTCTTTTTTTTTTTTTTTTTCATCTCATTGAGGGGAAATTTGTTGATTTAGAAATGTCTTTAGGACTACTGCAGATAAGCTGAGGCTAACAGGCTACACTCAAGTATTTTGTTTGAACTCTAGACCTTACTCTTGCACATCTTCCTTTTATTGTATTAATGTCTCCTCTCTTACCACAAAAAGAATGAAAACGTACACTAACCATTTTAATTGGTTTACAGGGTGCATGATGACTTTGACAACTGATGTATGTTTGATAACTACATGGCACTCATTTATTAATGTTTTGGTCAACATTTCTCCACATTTCATTCCAGGAAATCCTTCTATTCAATCCCAGTCTCCAGAGGTGGATGAGCTGGGTGTGGGTACAGTTTGCTGATGTTCCCAAGATTTTGCTTATGCTGCAAACAGATATTCTGGGAGAAAACTCTTCTAAGGATATTAAAAATATCACCTATCTTTTTCTTTTTTACCATCTTGATATTCTTGTTTCTCTCTCTCTGCTTTCGTCTTTTTCCCTTACCCCCTCTCTATATAGACACATAAATGAGCAAACACCACTACCTCCACTTGGAGCATTATCTCATCTCACGTCTCATCTCATCTCTTCTCCTCTTCCTTCTGCCTTCAACAATACAGTATTTCACTCCTGGAATCTTTTGTTTTGTTTGGGGTTTTTTTTCACCTATTTGCACTCACAGTTCTAGCCAGGAACAGAAAACATGATCAGAAGGAATAAAGCAAACTAGGGAGTTTTAATTTTCCCATAGGTTATGGCATACTTTTTCACAACAAAGGATTCTCATTTCTCTCCCACTTCAGGAAATCACTGATTTACAAATGTTCACCATGGGACTGGTGAGAACACAGAGCACAAGGAACTGTACTTCCATTTAAAAAGCAGACCCTTTTTTGAACTCTACTGAATAAGCAGTGTTCTGCTGACACAGCAAAACAAACCACCTAACCTTCTGCCATGCACTCTGCACTGGCTTAAAGTCCCTTCCAAGGCTCATGTCTGTATAACTCTTAGAGCTGGTTTAAAAATACTAGGGAGGAGGGAAATTGTTGTTGTTTGGGGGAGGGGAGGGGGAGGGCGATACAATTTTTTGTAATTCATAAATGTTAGAAGTCCTTTGTGTTGCTGGACAGTTGCCAGATATAAAATATTTAATCCTGCTGAAAATTTCATGTAGTCATGTCTTGAGAGTAATTAAGAACAATAAGAATCATGCTTAACTGAGGTCAAAGAGAATTTTTTGCAAAGGCTGATATTTGCAAGCTTTTCATTTTTATTGCCAAACTTTGAATAAAGGAATGGCAGTATAATAGTTTAGTAAAAAGTAGTCATGAATCATATAGTGATTAATACAGATTGTCCTTGCCTACCTGTTGCATCTTCCTTCTGTGCCACAATTGAGACACTTTGCTAAAGGAGGTTATATTGTGCCCTTTAAAGAAGACACCAAAGGCAGCGCTGCTGCATTTAGAACTAAAAACCTACAAAGGACTGTCAGGTAAGCATCAGCATATTATCTGGTTTTGAGCACCTGGAGTCATATGAGAAAACTTACAGAGAATTTTAAACACCAGTTTGATTAGATATCTGGTTATGATTTCATATGGCTCCAACCTGCTGGGAATTCCCACTCTAAAAGCCTCACATTCCTGTAGAATTGCAACAAGTGAAGCCATCTTAAAATCACTAAGAGTGAAAGTATGTCCAGCAGTACACTCATTGTTGATAAAGCGGTTTAAGTTACAGCACATGTATTCTAGCTAATAATTTTGAACTGATTAAGTAAAATCCATAGAATCCAGCGTAAAGAAGTTCTGCAGGAATATACAATGACTTAACATGTGTGCAGATCTGAGGGTTTTCCTAAGTCCTTGCAATAATTCATCATAAATGGAAGAAACAGACATATAGTGGGACAGAAGAAAAAAGAAAGCAAAATAGCAAGTAAAAATGTCTTTGTGGGTGAGGTGCAACAGACAGCTTAGGTCCCTAGCACACCTCTAGGATTTAGATGGTGATTATGTACTTAAATCTAATTCTCAAACCCAGGCACACTCCACTCTTCATGCTTTCCCTTAGAATTCTCTGCATTCTTCTAAGGATGATGATAATTTTCCAAGTCACAAGTCACAATTTGATACCTAGATCAATTTCAGGATCCAGAAGACATATATTTCCACTAAAATATGTGAGGCAACCCTTCTGGTTCGTATTCTCAAAGCATTCGTGAAACTCTCCTGGAGCACTGGGGTCTCTACAAATCTTGCAGCAAAGTTGCATTCTGCTCAGAAAGGGGACCTGCAGAGGAGGTCCTGCCTGTACTCTCTCTCCACATTATACCCTAGAGGTCACTAGGGTTACGACCTAAAGGTCAGTAGGGTATTACATGTTGCCTTCTATTCAGGACCACACTCACTACCAGCTGAGACCGCTGTTGTATTTTGCTAAATAATTCTTTCATGTGAAACACAACAGTGGTACTCAGAACGGATCCTAGAGATCATGAGTTCTTGCTCTAGAGAAACACAAGTAGTAAACTACAAAAGATTCCTGATTACTCATAGATTTTCTTCCTGACTCACTGATTCTTAAATTTTTTCCTGCATATTTCAATAAATGCAATGAAAAATATTCTGCTTTACTTTTCTTTAGTCTCTGAATCAAATTTTATTAGAGGTAGTGGAAGTAATTTGTATAAAAGCCTTTAAGCAGAGCAAGTCACTGACCAAAGCCTTGTTCTTCCTATATAAATGGTCTAAGCAGTAACCTATAGTACAAAAGATGGGCATCACCAGCTGTGCTTCTGGCCATGTCTTAAAAAATACCCAAGACCTGCCCACATGGTTTTTACTGCAAGGGTTTGGAGTTGTGATCTGAGAATTGCACCTCCACAGAATAAGGAGATCCTTCTGAAAGCCCAGAGCAGATTATGTCTGGCCTCTAGAAAGGGAAAGCTTTCAGAAAGCTGTCTACTCTCAGCAGTACTTTTTCTAGCATTCCAACCACTCTGCTAGTTTCAGGCAGCTGTCTCTTGATTTTAGGCAATCACATTCTTAAAGTAATGCAGGTTTTGAATTTTGTTTTGGTGCACTCCATTGCCAGACACTCTGCAGAGGGAGACATGATGCCAATTCAGTGTTCTGAATGCACCAAGAGAAATGGACTGAAAAATTATAAAGCAACAGACAGATCTTACTTTGGCCAGTGCAGGCTCTGAACTCACCTGAGAAGCAGCTTAAAGCATTGGAGGGCCCACCTCCAGATAGTGAAGAACCTTCATCTTCTCTAGATACACTGGTTGTTTCCTGTAATTACTGAATAGAATTACCTTGTTCAAGCCAAATACGTTCTATCATTGACACAAACAAAAGTAACCGCACAGTATAGCAAACTTTCGCTATCTGAATTTCGATTAAGATCAATATGTTTCACCCAAGTTTAAAAGCCTTTCCAATATTAACTGTAAGAGGAAGATTTTTTTCCAGTCTTGTAAAACTAGTGAAAAGGAAAATTAGGAATCTGACAATGTATATATATATATTTTTTTTTTTTTTTAAGAAAAGATCTTGAGTAGAGTTTCTAAAATGTCTCAGAAGTAGCAGTACAAATTTTCTTCTGTTACTCATTTATTCACAGGAAATGGCTTTAAAGCATAACAACGCACCACAGATAGGATAATTAGGTACCGTATTTTGAGCTCTCACAGTAGGTTTTCCTCTAATATACCAAAAGAAGAATTTTTTTAAAAAAAATTCAGAAACCTTCTACATCTCTTAACATCCGGAATAATAAACTGTCCTGCTACCTTTGCACAATCTGTAGCTCCTTAGTATCTGCAGGAAACCCACAAGAAAAACCTCACTTACGCACATATTCACCACAGCAAAATCATGCGGTTGAAAAGGTGAAAATAACAACTGAAGCCTGATGCAGCTGGAATACATTTGAAATATAAAAAGACAAAACAACCTACTCCTCAGTACTATTTTTTCCAGAAAAAGTTATCTTTTATTTCATTTTATTACAAATATATAATCTATACACACAAACATACCATTAAAAGAAACGACTATAAAAAGCCCCAGAATTTTACAAATATTTTAAATGTGAATTTTAAAAACCTTTGCAATGTAAAATGTGTATATTCTGGAAGAATTCAAGTGTAATTTAGTCATTCAGTGGTACTATAATCCTTTATGTCAACAGAAACCTTCTGTGCTTGTTCAAACTTGTCTACTCCTAAACTGCCTGAAATTGATGTTTGACCTTCTGCGTTTAAAATCTACACATATATAAATTTATATCAGTAACTGCACTTTTTAAAAAAACATGGCCAGACAGCTGTCATGAAAATCAATTGCACCCTATTTTAATTTAATGCATAACTAATTAGGTGATATCATTAGACAAATATTTTTAGTCATACAAGGAAGCTTTACACTATGTTTAGTTTGTTGAGTGCCACTGTACAATACCTCTGTCTTTGCAACATAAAATACTTCTGTCAGAGCTTTGTAGCCAACATATGTACAAAAAGCACATAGTTAACTTCGGAAACATAAATTTCAGGCACATTAGTTCTTAATTTTGAACAAAAGAGTAGGGAGGGGTGAACCACTGCTGTCCAAACAAAAGCCAAATAAGAATGTTTTCTGGGGTTCGAAAAGGTTACACTAAATTTGCTTGTTTTCTTTCTTTCAGTTTTATGCACTATGGCACTTCCTAGATTCAGGCAGAAGCTCAAATACAGCACTAAGAGAAGAGCCTTTGCTACTGTATTTCGGCTCTGATGAGAAACAGGAAATACCAGAACTCTCATGAGAGTTCCTGTTCTCTGCAGATCCCCAGCTCAAATGGGGATTATTACACAAACCCATATGAGCCTGAAAACCTTTTGAAATTGTGGTACACAAAAAATCCTAGCAGAATTTAGTAGCATTATCATTTGAAGACACTCATAAATAAGTAGTGAAATAATACTATCTATCTGACATAGCTACAACAGGCCTTAACATTTCATTAACATTAACAAATGGAAATATTTCCAGGCCTATATACACATATTTAAAGTATACTTTAACAAATACATAAAAATAAACATTTTAAAACGGGGATTCATGTCATTACTTTGCAATAGTTTCAAGGGATTAGATTTTTCACAAGTGTCTTTTTCAACCTTTTCTGATAAGCAGAATCCTTCAAATTTTACCATTAAGAATATGAAACCTTGGCCTCTGTGAACTACAGTTTTCAAATCCTTGATTAAATGTTTCAAAACTCAAAAGGTATTCAACTTCAATTAACAACAAGAGAATTCATGAGCAGAGTGGCTACACTGGTGCCAAAAGTAATGCTGGCAACAGCCAACAGTAGTTGCTTAGAGTATGAAAAAGACAGTGATCCTTTCTCTAGAAAGGATTTTGGCAATCTAGTAAGGGACCTTCTGAGACAGAAGGAGTATTTGGGTCATTATGTTTACTGGCAATATGAATCTTAAATTTCATTTTGAAAACAATCATATTTTTGGCCTCAGGATCTTGAGGCGATGAATCCAACAACTTAACTATGCATTGTGTGAAAGAGTGCTTCCTTTGTTTTGTTTTCAGAGTTCCTGTGTTACAACGTACATAACGATTCCTTAAGCGCCTTCTCCGTGATTTTATTATGCTTTTTTCCTCTCAACTTATCTCTGGTCTTTTTCCACACCAGAGGGATCTCTCCTAACCTATTAACTCCCTGTGTTCCATACTCCTTACCACATTTCATACCCCTTACTTTTGTGCTTTATGTCCTAATATCTACTTTCTGAATTGCATTAACTGTGACTTAAAGTAATGTTCAAGATGTGAGCATATCCTGGATTTATTTGGTGATGTAATGACTCCGTTTATTTTATTCTCTGCTGCTTTCCTCATTCTTCTCTTGGCTTTGGCTAATATGTGAACTGATGTTTTCAGAGGTCTGCCCAAGAAGTCCAAGATGTTTCCTTCAAAGTACGTTCACTTACAATTGCTTTGCAAACATAATTGAGGTTTCCCCCCCACCCTCTTACATTACAGATATTAGGACTCATAAGTAATCTTTTTACCCATGGCTAAGGATCACAAAGTCCTCTGGCAACTAGCCCTAGCTCTGGCCATCCTGAACGATATTTGATTATTGGAAAATTTCTTCATATCCTTGTTCCTCCACTTTTCTGATTCTCCTTATGAATAGCTGGGCAGTATTCCAGCACATATTCTTGGGAGACTCCAATGGAAATCTCCCAATACCGTGAAAACTTACTCAGATTTTGACCATTAGCCTTGAAAGGATCTATTTTGCAGAAGTTTTGCCCTTTCACAAACCATTTTGAAGGACTTTGTGAGCACTTAATTTGAAATACCAATATGCTTGACTCGTTAGACTACCACCATTCACATGCACTCTTTCTAAGGAGCTCAATACATGAGCAGGGGTGGCTTCCCTCTACAAAAGGTTTTTGTTGTTGGGTATTAGTTCTATTCATTATTATGGTTTATAAAGATTTGTCTGGTAATACTGTCAATGAAGACAGAGTCTGTAATTTGCCAGAACACTCAAGGACTTCTAAAATGTACTGTCACATTTTCCTCCTTAACTTCCTCAGACAGGGTAGCTGCTACAAGTGGCATGTTACACACATTTCTTGGTTCACTGTTTTAATATCTGAGCTCTTTTAAAACTCCAGAGTGGCTCTGGTAAGCTGATTACTCTTACCCATAATTTTTTCGAAAATTATTTTCTTTTAAATACAGTGATAGACTGGCATCAGAAAACAAACAAACAAACCAACACAACAACTAAAAAAAACCCAAAAAAATCTAGCTTCTTGATGGCACCCGTACTAGAGACTGGATTTGGTGTGGATAGGTTAGTAAAACCATTTTCTATGACTGTAAAACATGAAGATGAAAACTCTCACAAAAGAAGCTAGACTAGGTCTTAAGAGAATTATGTATCTTAGAGAGAAAGACTAAGCTCTGCTTAGTCACTGACAAAAGATGCTAACACAGTCTGTGGAGAGCTTCAGTGAAGCAGCAAGCACAGGCAAAACTTCTGTCCTGTCCTCATCCCACTGAAAGAACCACTCAAGAGAGACAGCACTACCAGAACAATACATTTTTTTAAGGAAGTTCCTAACATTTTTTAGAGCTTTGATATTGTGAATGATGTTCAAATAATATAATACAAAGATTTTCAGTCATAAAGTGGTTTTGGAGGAAGAACACACAACACATGAACCTACTTACCAAACCAGAAGAGGTGGTCAGAGAAGGAGCTGTGATTACTATTCTATTTGCAGTTGCACTCAGCTTATCTGCTGCAGATTCAGAATAAAAGGTTACAGAAAAGTTCAAAACTTGAATCTCTTCTTAACTTTCTATATCTCATTTAGAAAGCTTTTTGTATTCTTTGTTTATACTATTTTGAATCCTCATAATTCTAGACTATTCTGCTTTGCAGAAATCCATTCTACACAATAAATTTCAAATCTGTTATTATTTTCTAATTTATTTTAAATGTACTAGCTTAAAAAGCCATTAGTATATACTGGGGTTTATGTTCTGAGAGAAGATATACATATATGTAACTATCTCACTTATCAATTTTTCCTAAAATGTCTTCAATCTAATGAGTTTACATGCTAAATTTCAATCAATCATTATTTAATGATTTTAATTTCACTGCATTTAGTTTTTGGCTTTTTTTTTTTAAACGAGACTTATTAATACATGTTCTATGACAATTTGTATTCCCCAGAAATACTAATGAGTACAAGCTAGAATAAAAGTTTTATAAAAAAACCTCTGAGCATTTCTGCATCAGAGTTTTAAAGGTCCACTGCTTCAGATATTTTTGACCAGATTTAGAAAAAAAATTAATCTGAATGATTGCTTCCAAATTAGACTTTGGGAATGTTCCACTTTGCCTACTCTGTACTCTCCTACTGGTCCATTTCCTTCACTTTTCTCCTGTTCATATTCGTATTTGACATTGTTTCCACTCCACAAGCATGCAGAATTTTACAACATACTTTTTTCTGTCACTTTGTACAAGTCCTGCACAAAAATACAGCTCTAAAGACCTTGTTATAACACTGTTACAGATTGTCAGTTTAACAGCATCATTTGTCATCTGAATAATGACCCTGGTGCAAGACAGCGTTAGCGCATATCCTAGCCTGTAACAAATCCTCTCAGGCAGTGCTGATAAGGTCTTCAGCTGCAGACTGTTCAGACTGTATTAGACACAGTCACATTAGCCCAGCATACTGTCAGTATTCTCCCGATCCCTGCAGGCTGTGGAACTCCAGTCTGGATTCCCCCTGCCTGCTCTGGAATACTTCCTGCACTTAGTTTTTCTGTATGTCCCTCTAGGCCAGACTTCCAGGCAAGGGCTGGCAGTTATACATGTCCTCCCATCAGCCTCTGGGGACTCTGCTGTTAGGATTCATCTTTCAAGAACATGTGAGGCTGAGCCATTATGTGCATGCACTTCCTTGTTGTAGATGGTTTTTAGATTAATACTGGGCATTTTTTCAGGTGAGATCATAGGACTCTTGAGACAAGAAACCCAGTCCAAACCTATCCCTAACACTGCCAAGAGTTTCTCCTCTGTATCATGGGATCTGCCTTCCATGCAGTATACTTTCCTCTTTCCTGGCTGAATCCACAGAGTCCCTATTATAATAAAAATATTATCTCTGTTTTTCTGCCTTTCCTAAGCTTCCTGCCTGAGAGCTTCCCTGGATAAGTCAACACAGGGTGTGACAGGTTTCTGCAATTATGGCCCTGAGCACAGCACCCTCTGCAGCCCATCCCCCTACTTACACAGCTGCTTGCAGGTGGCCTCTTGGCTTGGCCAGCTCACACAGGGAGTAGCTGACATCCTGATGTACCTCTGTTGACTCAAGTACTGCATTTGGAGGTGCACTGTCCTTAGTGACCAAACACTATATACTGAGGGTGACTGTGAAAAGATAGCCTAGATAAAAGTTTCTTAGCTGCCCTTCCACTCATCCACTGGAGCTTGCCAGCAGTTCAGTTTTTAGGACTCTGCATTAGACTGTCATTTCTTTGTCTTCCTTTCTGGGGGATTTCCACATTCAAACCACTGTCCCCAGAAGAGCTTTTGGAGAAGACTGACTTCATGGAGGATGCGGCTACCTCACTGTTGTAAGTCAGGACAATTCAAGCTTTTTCATCACACTAGGCAAAACTGAACATAGAGGAGGCAGGGTAACTGCCCTCAGCTCTGTACCCCGTCCTGTCACCACTCTGTTAGTCCACTGCAACACAACCTCTCCTTTAGCTGCAAGAGGTGGTGATGAGGACCATGCAGAATGGGGCTGAGCACCCACATTGCAGGGCTACCAGCACCCATTAATATAGATTTTGCTTGGGCTGCTCAGTGAGAGCCTTGTCTAGGAGAACTGCTCTGCTGCTGTTACTGCCACATTGAAGTAACGTGGTTACAGAGTTGAACTGCAACTGCAGCTCAAGATGAGACTCCCTCTCAGTCTTTTTTTTTTATGGGTATGATTTGGCCACTCCTCTTAGTCTGTCTCTGCAGACACCAGCTCAGGTCTGACCATACTTATATCCAGCCACAATTTCCAAGTCCTCCCATCTGCTTCTGGAGAACTGAAGCTTGATGATCCTGCACTGTGTCCGTCTGACAAAGGAGCCTGACAGCATCCAGCTGAGTCCACACACGTGAAAACATTCTTGATTCACAAGAAGTAGTTCCCTCCAAATTGCAAGAGCACTTCTTACAACAGATAAAATGTAAAATCCAGAGCTAAAACCAATAACACAGTGAGGATAATGTTTTTATGTTATTCAATAAATAGATGGTATTGTACTGTATATTACAAATACCACAATGAACTTAGCAGTGGGCTAAATAGGTGTTTAAGTAGAAAAAAGTAGATTTTGGAATTAAATACTTAATCTGTAACTCTGAATTTTAGTACCTGGAACCTTTTCCCAAAGCTGAAAAGAGCTAATGACAGTGGCTTCAAGTTTTAGTTTCTTGTAATTTTTTTTTTTTTTGTTGGGGATCTTTTTAAAATTGATAATTAAAGCATAAAAGTTGGATGACAAAGAAAAGAAATAATCAGTCTTGGTCTAAAAATCATCTCAAGACTCCACATTTTTGCCTCTAAAGATACCTATTTATCACCATCTTCTGTATTACATTGTGATCAAGGGACAATAAAGACAGAAGAGGAAAAAATGTAGGCACTATTATCTGTAGTATATTTAGTGGATGCAAGTCAAAAGAATAAAGACATATAAACTGCTGCTTCCTTATCTTTTGTATATCAAACCTCTTTGTTTCAGAAGCTTAAATTTTATGGGAAAGCATTAAAAGCAATTTTGCAAAAGGTCATAATTTCAACAGCAGCCAGCATTTCCTAACTAACCTTGGGAACTCTTCAGTAAATTGCAATAGACAGTAGATGACATCTCTCTATTAATAGATACAAAAAATGTCCTGCTTTTCCTAACATGTGTGTGCCACACATGGAAGCAATTTCCTGTTACAGTATTATCTGGACTATCAAAGAGAACACATTCACTTCCAGGAGGCCTGACTGACAATTTTTCTTGTATTTTCCAGCAGGCCTGGATACATGATACAGAAGCTCTGAGTAACAGACCTTTTACATCTTATTTATTATCCCTTTAATAGGAACACATCTGTAGCATGATAAGACACATTAGCATGGTCATATATGCATTTCTTTAGCAGGAGACAAGCATTATTTTCCACTGCAACTTATATGTTAACAGACATAATTTTCATTCGTGACAGGAATTTTTGGTAATAAATGCTACCTATTTAATATATGTACAGTCTTTAAGCTTTGTAAATACAATTATTCTAGTTTGCAAACAATGGCTAATCAATTAAACTGATGTCATTTAAAACAAGAGTGTCAGAAATAAATTGGGGAATTCTGATACATCTCATGCTGTCATGACTTTAAATACTGTCAGCCTTTAGGATCAGGCTGAGTCTCCTGTTTTGTTTGTCCCACACTCTTCAAGACTCTTGAAGATGAATAAAATAAGTTCAGAGTATTTCACCTTCAGAAAAAAAACATGTAGAATAAAACTGCAGCTTTCCAGGAGGGAATTTACTTAGTCACAAAATGGTGTTATAATCACATTTAATAATGATTTACTTATACAGAATAAGATGCCTGAATGACTTTATAAAAAACACAGAAGAATAAACAGTAATTATTCTGGGAAAAGAGAGGAGGTGGATAGTTTTGACCATGTTTCCCTGTGCTCCTGCTGGCTTGGCTGTGTCAGCCAGTGAGAGGCTTGCAACACTGCAGCTGCAGAGCCTAGCTGCAGATGCAGTAACACCACAAACCTGTACCTGGGCTGGAAGACCCTACTTGCCTGGATGGAGGAGGAGAGCATGACAAGGTGCTTCATGGAAAAAAGCACTTCTGCTACTCAAAGCTGTATTCACACCCAATGCTACTTCCACAACATGTAGCTACAGTAAGTACAAAGCAAATACAATACAAGAAAAGCATGCCTGGTGTAAATCCAGATGAGATGGTGCTTGTGCTTAGGAGTGAGAAGTAAATAGTAACAATAAAGTGCTAAATATAACCTTAAAAAAGGATACAGTTTGGAAAGAAAGAAACTGAGAGAGATATTTCTAACTATAAAGAATGGGATTTTACACACTTAATAACATAATTAAGAGGTGAAGAAAAACTTATGGGACTTCAATAAAGCACTATGGCCTCTTCTGTGAGTATTCTTATGAATTATTAAATGCCATATAATTTGGAAATCATGTTATTGGGGTGCTTTTAAAAATCACCAAACATACTGTCTAGGACACACAGTCTGTCTATATACTAATTACAAGCAGGCTGTATCCCATTCTTTCTCATAAACTTGCACATTATAGAGCCAAATTTAGGTTAGTTGTGAAGCTGGAGATGAATGCAAAAGGATTTCAGTTGCTGAGAATGTTTCGCTTTACTAAAAAAAAACCACAGAAAAAACAGAAGGAAAAAAAAAAAAAAAAAGGAGAGAAGGGAAAAAAGAAGCATCTCCGGAGGTTTACTGCTAGCTTAGTTTCTGGTTTGTGTCAACTTGTTTATATCAGCTGCTGATTTGCGTCACTGGCTTGGCTTTGTGGTTGTATCTGGGGCCTGATGGACACCCTGGTGCATTAAGAAATTCACCACAACAGTACAGCATGTTAAGATCAGATAGCACAGCCTAATGTTGTTTTCTTAAGCACACGCACCACATACAATACTACTAAGAAGTTACTGCAGGCAGCTAAGAGAGGTGAACTCTAGGTTTGATGCAAACCAGCTTTAAATTCAGATAAAAGGAAAACGTCCATGTAGCACTAAAAAAGTGTGTACTACATATTTTTAGGGCTACCATAAGTTGTACATATATTTTTTAAAGCATTTGTATTTCTAGGAATCAAAATACCTTATATATCTTCACTTCCTCTAACTTTTTTAGTAGAGGCACCTGGAGCCACTGCATACTTCCTGTGTTGTGCAAGGAAATTTTTTATTTTGAGATGTGAAATATTATTTTAGCTGTGGCTTTAATTAGCTCATCGGAAATTTTAAAAAGTAAATCCTGAACATTTAAGCTTTAAACTTCTGACCATTTGCAAAATTGACCACAATATAACTCATATGCTCTGCCTACATGACATAGGGTGCCCATACAGAAGACAAAGTTACACTTTGAGCTTTGTGTCCATGATTAGATGGCACATGTTCACATACAGAACTGCCTAATTAAAATGCCCATCTAACTGAAAGCAGCAGGAGTGATGCCTTCCTGCTATTACAGATGCACAAAGTTTAAAACACTAATCAGGGACTACCGGAATTCTGAGGGTAGACTTCCATAAAGCTTTGACTTCAGTTGAGGTTCTGCTTCACATATTCTGTTCAAGCTACCAGAAAGAAGCCTTACAATTCTCTCTATTTTTCTGAAAGCTCATAGAAGGTCTACTGAACAAACAAAGAGAATACACCTTAACAGATATATTTCATAAGAAAAAATAAAATAAAATGTTTTCAAACCTATGTTTGCTTTATGCAAACCTCCTATAAGAAACACCAGCTCCAAAAATCTCAAAATATTCCACAAGTATGTTCCTGAAATAAAACACGGGTTTTCTGTTTAAAAATTAAAAATTTGATCAAATTTATGTAAAGATATTAAAATTACTTCCAGTACCAATACTACAGTTAAAATCTTTTGACCAACGTTTTACTTCTCTTTTTCTTTCTGAAAATTTCAAAATACTTGAAATATTTGAAATACTAAAAATACTTTAAAATCTCAAATTTTTGCCCAATTTGAGATGAAGTCAGACTTTGAAATCTTGAATTCTTGAGTGACGCAGAATGATTATCCCCTAGGTTGTACTGATAATATACCACATTTTAAATTGAGGAGATGCCATTTTAGAGACTACCCAGTGAATCCAGGAAGAACCACCAAAGCAAACAACTTGCAAAGAACAATTATCCAATTTTTAAACAATGGGTCCAGGAACAATCCAGGGAAAGGCACATTCTAGTCTGTATAGTCTAGAGCTATTTTTCAGAAGCGTATGGTTCACTACAGCAGAATGCGTACAGAAATAGTGCTGCTGCCTGCACAGAAAATGGTAGTAAATATCACAAGAGATGCTACAGCAGCTCTACACTTCCCAAAATACTCTACATTGCTGGAGTAACTCATTTAGTAGTGAATATAATTTTCTGGAGGGATGTGCAGTATTGCCCCTATGAAGTAAAATAGCTGACCCCGCTATATGTCCAAGCACACCATGCTCATTCTCATCCCGAGGAATTTCTCCCTTCTCCCCCTCTCCTGTGTGTTGACACAAAGCACCATATTGCATCCTGACTGACAAGGTATTCACCTACAGTCATCACTTTTGACAGATACTTTTTTCAAGAGGAGCTGGAGCATATGGTGTCAAAGAGAAATTTATCACTTGGCAGCCTGGTTTGCTGAGTTTGACCTGCATTTTGATGTCAATAGCAGATTATGTACAGAGTTGTTATGATTTACTCTTTCAGAAGTATAATACAACAGCAAATACTAGAGACAGTTTCCACTGAGTCTTTATTAGTAATCCCTCTTAAAACATGTTTGAGAGAAACAAAGAAGTTTTGTATTCATTCTACAGCTTTTATAAATATTTACTCATCTCCCTCTATATCAGCACTCCTCTGTTCTGAAACTGGGAGTTTCCAGAAACATTGTGAAGTGTTAACAGAGCTGGAGAAATCTGTCACACCAGCTGGAAGAGGCACACTGAGGATCTGGTGAGTAGGAATGAGCCAGAAATTTAGCTGGAATAGGTCTGTGGTTCAGGGCTGTGCCACAGACATTGGGCTTTAAGGAATTCTGGTCATACCGGCTCCAGCACAGGAGGGAAGAACAATGAGGAACAATAAGGAGCAATTTTGCCATGTTTTGGTGTATGAAGACTCTGCTGAAGATAGTGGAACTCTGAATGCTTAACTCCAGCATGGGGATGATGGGAAGAAGAACACAAAAGGGATGAGCAGTGGTCTCCAGTGGATTGGTGCACCAAAGAGCACTGTCGCCTCATCCACACAGGAGCTACTTCCTTGGAGGCACTTCTGCTCTCCACCACTACAATAAGTCAGGAGCTTTGCCTTCCCCATATTTTCAAGTCTCTTTTGATTCAGCCATCCCAGAGAGTTTTTGTGGTTCCCAAATTCCATCCTTTCAGGCCTCCTTAAAAATAGCAGAAGGGCCCCAAAGTATGCCACTAAGACAGTCAGAGAAATTTGGAAAGGAGGTTTTGCAAAAATATTTACTATGTGAACACCCTTCTGCTGGTCTTCATAGGAACTGAGCTAAATGACCAACAAGGAAATCTGACACCAAAGCTTCTAACTGAACCCACAATTAAATAGAAAATCAATATGCCTTGCATGTAATGACAACTGAAAAACTATGTCAAAAGTACAAGCCTTTAGCGTCTCTATAGGTTTACAATAATTTTTCCAATTTGTTGAAGTGTGTACTAGTTAAATAAGATATACAGAAAGATGTGTTCTCTTTGGTGCTCTGCTGACAGCTTAAACTAATTCTGTTTAGTTCAGAGGTTTGACTAACTGCTTATTGTCAATTCTGGCTATTATTCACTTACTTCGATGTAGCAAAGCTGGAAAATAAGAAGTCAGTTCTTTAGTCCAACAATCCTCTCTAGCTGAGAGCATAAGAAAATTAAAATTTGGCTGTAATACTTCCATTTTATTTCTTCAGACATTTCAGCATTGGGAAATAATTGTTGTAGGAAAAAGTGTATATGTTTTGCTTTGCTTTTTTTTTTTCTTTAGAAAAGTAACTGCTTTTGAAATAAACAACAGTAAATTGCAGTATACATAATGTTGCTTGAGTCTTATCACTTACTTTTTCACACTCCTTGTTTTACGTAACTGACATGGTTAGAATGGGTGAGGCAGAGTTAGTACACTTATATAATGTGATAGAGAAGCTACTGGTGGAGTTTTATTATACCATGACAGAGATAGCTACAGCAATATAGGGAAAATTCTTGGCCTGAGAAAGTCACTCTTGTCCCCAGTGAAATCTATTCTGATGGTAGGGGAAAACCCACTTGGGTGGTAGCAGATACATGAACTGTCCATAAAAATGAATATTTGATATTGTTCAGAAGAGACTTCTGAGAATAACACTACAAAAAAAAATTTGATAACTTCAAAGGGAACTATCAGAATTTTCACCCAAAACAATGAATGTCACAGCTTTAAATGTCCAGATTAAAAAAGGTAGAGGACAGTGAAAAAGATGGAGTATCCCCTGCTTCATTCCAAAAAGTTGAAAGTGGGGGAGGGCTTGTGGCCATGCCATAACAAACAAAAAATTCTCCCATGGGAAAAGCCTAGCCATATGTACAGGACAGTATGACTGTAATGAGAGAGTGAGAATACGAAGGAAAATACTGTTTTGCTAAACAGCCTGTCAAAGACTTGGCATCCTTTGGGATATTTGTCTAAAATTTCATGTTTTTAAGCTGTTGTAAATCAGAAAGAATATTTTTATGAGAAATATGTAAACAGGTCAGTATGACACTCATCAGATGAATGGATAACTCATTCTGAGACAGTGTCAAATGCTGTAATACAGTTATTGCTCAACTTCCATATTTAACTGATTCCAGTATCACTGAATAAAAACACAATTTAATGTATTATAATGTCCAACTACTGGTTTGGTGACCACTTTAGGTCAAAGATTCAATCTGATTTCTCTTCACAGTTTAACAGAGCATAGGTCTGAGGCTCAGGAAATGCTGTGCCAAAGCACCTTCAACAAATCACTTCAGTGTGCCACAACTTCCCTACAAATTAAACAAAGCACAATATTTTTAATTCTTAGCAAAGTGCTTTCAAATCAGCTGATCAAATTTTAGAAACTGTATAAGTGCCATTACTTGTGTATGTTTATTTGAATGCACAACTTTGGCATGATAATATTAATAAGGCATATTAATATCAACATTTCTGTGTAAACACATAAACTTTTTAACCCAAATTGTTTAATTTAATGAATACATTAATTTTAGTCATCGCAATTGTCTTTCTGGTATTTTTATAAAATTCATGAACGATGCAGAATATACTGTTCTCCTCCACTACTTTTCAAGCCATCTGCATTTCTCAATTTAATGTTCATTTAAACTAGTTTCCTGTACGCAGAGGGAAGGATTTCTAGCCGAGAAATACTGATGTAGCTACAACAGGCTATTTAAAATGTTAGCCCTTTTACCCATCCCTCTCTCATTCCTGATGGAAGCCTAGCAGACCTGGTAAATTGGAAGACACATGCACTTTTCAACTATTGCTGTGCATAATCCCTCAATTCAGAGTGAATTCCCCTTCCCTGCTGTTAAAGCCAAGCCTCCAGGCTGAATCTGAACAGCCAATACCTTCTTTTTCTGTGAACTCTGCAACAAGATGTTAAGGGAAAGCTGAGGTACTATGTGCAAATACTCTGGTGTTCATCAGTGAGTTTACTGGCTCATTTTTTTAATTTCCATTGGCTCATAGCATATTCATATTATGACAAGATAAGCCAGGCTGGAATGGAACTCAGGAGATTTCTACTCCAATCTTCTGCTCAAAGCAGGATCAGCTGTAAGGTCAGACAAGGTTTCTCAGGGTTTTATCTATCCAGGCCATGGAGAAGACACAGCCCCACTGGGCAAATTGTTTTAGTGTTTGATTTTCCTCATGGTAAAAAAGGTTTTTTTCTTATATCCATTCATAACCTCTCTTGCTTTAGCTTATATCTTCTGTCTTTGGTACTCCACCCTGCAGCACTGTGAAAGGATCTGTCTGCTTTTCCATAATAATTTGATCATGGCAAGGGCAAGGCTGTTTGGTCTCCCCAAAGCTTTCTCACTTGCAGCCTGAACAAGCCCAGCTCCTTCAGCCTCTCTGCAAAGCAAGTGCTTTAGGCTCTTGACTACCTAGGTCACCTTCTGCTGAACTTGCTCAAGTTTATTAATCTCTTTCCTAAAATGGAGGGGCCAGAAACTGGACACAGCCTTCCAGATTTCATTTCATGACTAGAGATCTCATGAGTACTGAGAAGAGAAGTCTGGTTATTTATCTTGATCCTGTCAGCATAGCTCAGGAAGCTGTTGTTTTCCTTTACTGCCAGGGCTTGCTCATGTGCAGCTTGCTGTCTACCAATACTGCCGGCCTTTTTTGCTTTCCTCATCTCTGTCTAGTATTTCCTACTGTCCAAAGCAGGTCTTATGCTCACAAAGTCCAAAATTCCTGTCAATGTCATCAGCTGTGCAACCAGACATTGACCTGTGGAATTCATCCACCCCTCCAAACCTTTCCTCTGCACTGGCAAGGCTCAATGTAACATCACCTAGGTCTCCATAACTTTGGCCCTCATTCCTGATGTGTTCAAGGTTCCTGCTCCAGATGTATTAGTGCTGCCCATGTACTCAAGCAGCAAGAGAAATAGTACATGGGTCAGACAAGCCTTGGCAGTTTCTTTGCAGCATACTGGATCTGAGTTCCCAGCAAGCACCGGACTTCTTAGACAGCAAGTTGGATAAACATATTGAGCCTTCTGTACCCCTAGAGCTGAGTCCCACACTACTGTCGGTCATGCTAATGCATGGCTCACCAGGAGGCTGTGTTTCCTCCCCAGGGATGGCTGTCTCTAACCTTGCCTGCTACCAGCACACTGAACCAATCCTGTAACGGCAGGTCAGCCACCCTCTCCTCACCAGGAGTCACCAGACTCCTGTCTTTCCCAGGCTAGGGCTTTCCACTTGACTCCCACAACTGTCTGTGATCTCTGGCTGCCATCCCTCTGTGAAGTCACAGGTTCAGGCTTTTTCATCTGCAGGATATCTATGAAGATGCCATTTATTCTCCCTGCAGCTGTGCAATTTGTCTGCTTGCTCTCACAGCTCCCTGTCTTGGCAAAATATTTCCCCATTTAGTACACACCTTGGGCAGGCAAGGACAATTTGCTCCTGCTCCAGCCTTGGGGAGACAGACTAGCTGTGCTCTGCAGTCTGAGATCTGAAAAGCTTTATTCTCCCACTGGAGCTGTGACTTGAATAGAGGCTTCTGCTGTGCCAAGGGTAGTTACTCTATTTGGTGCTGAGACCTGTGCCCTGTGGTGTAGCACTGCTGCTGCTGAGTTCCACATGGCCTTCTGCAGATTTCTGACCCCCTTCCATGTGTCATTCTGAGCAAACTGCTGCTTTTGAGATCTGTGTCCTGGGACCTGTGCTCTGGGACTGCTAACAAGAGCTGAATGGGTACTTGAATATTTCATTAGGATCAATCTTTCCCAGCAGTAGAGTCTGGAACTGAGGACACCAGAAAAAACACCCCAGAAGACCTAGAAGTGAAGTCCAAAGCAGCTCACTAAGCTGCAAACACTGGAAGAGCCCAAGAAGTACCCCAGCTCCATGGCATGTTCCCAACTCATGAACTGCCGCTCTGAATGCCAAGTCCCTCTTTGTAGCTCCCAGTTACTGTGTTCCCAAAAGAACCGTGTTGTCACAGAATTAGCCTGGCTCCAGTGTGGGGTACCTCCTCATGGTCCTAGATGTCCACTTGAACATGTCCTGACAACAGTGTGCTCATGAACTCAATCCCTCCTTCTGCACTGCCCTCACAGCAGCTGGAAGCCAAGCACAGGCAAGTGTCTCTCCACAACGAAACTGTACCACCAGCCTCATTGGTTGTGTCCCTTCTTGAAAAGCAAGCCTGGCAAAGCACCCCTAAGGCATCGATCAGTTGTGGAGGCCATCACCACACCCCCCATGCCACATCCACAGTACCTGGAAACCCACTACAGGCATAGAATCATAGTTTATTGGTTTAGAAAGGACCTCTAAAATCATTGAGTCCAACCATTAATCCAACACTGCCAATTCCACCACTAACCATGTCCCTAAGCACTTCATCTACAGGTCTCTTACATAACTCTCAGGATGGAGAATCAACCAACTACTTCCCTGGGCAGCCTGTTTCAATGCTGGATAGTCCTTTCAGTGAAAAAATCTTCTGCTCCTCAACAAGGTCCTATACCAAGAGTCTCTCCTAGTGAGACCATGAAACTGCTCAAACATCCTCTGAGCAGGTCCCACTTAGCTCATGGCTGCAACTGCCCATGTACCATCCAAAACCCAATAGGATTTCTGTAGAAGTCATCACTTGATGTTTATGACAGATTCATATTTTTTACTTTCCAGCAGCAGTTGGTTTTAAAGAGCCTATATGCTATTGTTAGCAGCTCAGGTGTGTCACTTTTGAATTCCTAAGACACCTTTGGTGGAGAGTGTAAGGACCCAGATATTGCTTATCATTAGTAATTATCATATTATGCAGAAGAGAAGTTTCTTAAAGGCAGTAAGTTTCTTAAAATATCACTTTTCTTTTCTTTGGACTTAAAAATTATCTCATCCACTCAAAAAAGAAACTATGATATAAAAGAAGAGAAGCTATATATAAAAGTTTATGCCATGTCCTTTCAATATGCATATACTTCTCTCACTGCAATAAAAAGGTTGCCTGCACTCTGATGGGTAGACTTTGGTTTAAAATACTGACACCCTGTTTAGACTAAGACAGATATCGTCAGAAGTGATAGGGTAAAAATGTGACCAAATATTTTTCTTGTATCTTTTTACAATGCTCACGTAATTCTCCGGACAAAAGGGTCAAAACAAAATAAAACTCAACATTTCAAAGCTCTGCTTATAAAATAAATGTCAAAACTCCTGGATTGTAACAAACTACTATGAGAGGGATAAAATATTTTAAGAAAAATATTTCTAAACAAGAATGCCAAATAGACTCTCACATATGATAAGGAGGAAAAAATACTTTAAATACAAGAAGAGTCTGGTTTGAAATGAAGTAGAATAATAAACTGAACATTTAATAATAAAGGCCTAAAATTAACTAAACTATGCCATGTGAAAGGTCATGAAAAGACAGTGTAAGAGAAACAGTGTTTGCAGGGGAATGTGCAGTTCTCATTGCTATTGATAGAATTTGTACATACATCAGAGACAATGTGGCTCATTGTATATAGCAGAATTCATAAATAATGAGACAAGATCCATAAAAATTAGGAGCAATGATTCACCATTACCATACTTTCAGCCCTCTGACTTTACAGGTAAGCATTACCTTGTACAGTTTACATGGGACTAAAAATCTGTGTGATAAGACTGAACTGATATTCTTTGCATACAGTCAGGAGGTGCATCTGTAGTGATGAATCACCCATGGCAGATAAAACCATTGCCACAGCATCCTCTCAGATTTAATTTCAGAATTCAGAATAAACTGGAACTTCAATTTGCAAAAAACTACTTTAAACAGACAATAGAAACAGTGAGGATCTGCTATCTACATCTTGCCACTAAAGATTTAAAAACTTGAATTTAAGCATCCAACAGTTTTGAATATACTATTCTGACATACTGTCTCCAAAGCAAAATATTTGTGGATTTAGTGAGGTTTTAGTTTTCACACATGAGTACCATCTAGATATTTTGTCCCAATGGGGGATGAAAATTATTTCTAAATCTTGAAATTTTTCATGGAACTGAAATTAGGTTTTCCAGCTTGCACTAGTTAAGCACAAAACCCATTTCAAAATAAAATATAACTAGTTGATAAAAGTAGGGACAAGAACATATTTTAGAACACAAAGGGGTAAGTAAACTTCAGCTGTTGTTTTCAACAACAAACAAATATTTCCATAGTCACAGGGAGTGAGCCCAAGAGGCCTGGACACTGTTAGTACATACTGAGTTCAGAAGTGCGTTGGGATGCAGTGCTTGGAATCACTCCTTTTATGGATTCACTGAGCAGCAGAATGAAGGAAGGAGGAAGCTCTGTGAAGGCCATTCTACATCTTTAATGTCACCATCATATAAAGTGAAAACATTTGAGGTTTCTCAGACTCTGAGTGTGTAAAAGATATTTATCTATGGAAGCAGAGCTGCTTGTTGAGTTTAAGGAGGTTCTTGGGGCAATGCTGAACACAACTAAACTGTTGAAAACACTTGAACTAAGCAAATGCATTGGCTGTCAACCTGTGAGCACTACAGCAGCTATACAGTTTCTGTCTTCTGCAGCACACCTGGGCCTGCAGAAGGTGTGCTAATAGATTTGGCTCAGCAAAAGGAGATGATGCCTTTGCCAGCAGCCCAAGTGCTCTGAGAAGGCCTAATAGCCATGACTGGCCTCACCTGAGGACTTCTCACATATCCCCTGTCTATTGGCTCAGGAGCCCCATCTAAGCTCAGGCTCTATCAAGTGATCTGAGTGGCTCTGTCTGATCCTCCTCCCTGCCTGGGGCTGTCAGATGGTAAGTATTTCTAGCCACGCAGTCCCCTTGTATTTTGTATACACCTGAATGAATTCACTGTAAAACTTGGAAGTTGAAGTCTTGTAATGCGTCACACCGTGAGCCTTTTAGGATGATTTGGTCAAGAAGTAACTTGAGTGTGTATTCACATATTTGTGCTGATAAAGGTCAGTACGTTAAGAACAACATTAATTGAATAACACAGCACCATGAGACTTCAGTAAAACCTGCCATGTTTTCTTAGTTTGTAAAGTTTCTCAGTAAGTCAGAGTATTAGCATTAGTACTATAAAGCATCATTTGATATTGCTACTGTATGTGGTTATTAAAGCACATCACAAAATACTAATGACCTGCTTTTCCTTTCACTTACTGAAACTGTAACTGCACATAGCACTACTTAGAAGATGACAAAAATATCTATTTTTAAAAAAGCAACCTTAGTAAATAGTTTTAAAGTTACTCTTCCTATGTGAGAATATTCTCACATATATATCTCCATTCCTGAGAATGGAGCAAAACAGCTTATTTGCAGAACTAAAAATTTGAAGCAAAATATACTTTTTACTTTCAATTTCCTCCCCAAAAGCATTGAAAATAAGAAGTACTAATAATTAAAAAATCACAATTCCAGTACTATTGTACCTCGTTATTTTTCAGTTCCTAGGTGCAATTGTATAATCACTGCAGATAGAAAGACGTAACTAATCTTCTGGTTCTGAAACTATTTGCAAGTACCAGTGGGCATAAAGGATGACCTTCAATTTTTCTTCTGCACTAGTTATGAGCTGTATAGCTTCAAGCTATAAAATCTAGTTCTAGGTGTACATAGTTAAAATTTAGCACCTGCTTGTCAAATTTGAGAACAAAATTTTGCAGACAAGCAACTTTTTAACCTAAGACAGTAAAATATGGAGTAAGTATTAACAACATATATCCTCTGCAGTTTCTGTTTACTTTAAATGGACAGCACCGGAGCTTAGTTAGTATGAATATACTCCAGCTAACCTATGGTGGTAGGAAATAATTCTGCTTTATTGGCACTATTCAAAATGGGAATTTTATTGCATTATGGAAATGTAGAGAGTTAGACTAACTTTCCTTACCAAAATCAGTGTACAGTTCCTCAAGGATAAAGAACCCCAAACACTACATGAAATTTTCTCTGAAAGTCATATTTAATACATAGCTGGAGACATTGCTCCCAGTAAAGCACAGGACTGAAAAGATAGTCTTTGTGCTAGAGTGTGGAAGGCTGGGCAGGAGGCTGGAGCTGGCAAATGGGCTTTGGCTTAGTGTTCATCTGGCAGAGTGTATGGATTCTGGGCCTGCAGTCAAGGCCAGGATTGAGGTCGGATTGTGTCAGGTTTCGAATTAATGACAGTAAGGCCTGAAGACCTATGTTTATCCTGGGAATTGCAAGGAACCTGGTGCTGATACAAGCAGCAGCAATGAAAGATTCATGGTAGATTATTTGGTTTCTGGTGGTCGCCAGGTTGTAGATAGCTAAAATGAGTGTTATGCTTAGGATGTAGGGCAGAAGAGCTATCAGAGTTTGCTTTGCTTCCCTGAGCAAGGTTTAAGTCTCTGTAGCAGTTTTCCCATTTCCTTTTAATAAAATACCTGGGAGTTGGTCTTTTTATTTCACCCAGCAGGAACTTTGGACTGCAAAGTTGTCCAAAAATAAATATCATAGGAGCAAATGCATCACTACTGCAACTTAGGAAACAGATAAGAAGAAAACTTCATAAACCTGTTTTACGAAGCTTTTGCAAAATCAAATAATGGATGAATTTACACATGTAACCCATTTTAAAAGCAGTTCAAGGTGACAAAACTCATATGAAACATTTAACAAATAACTGCAGCAAGCAGGTTAGTATTGGATTGATTCACCACTGCTCATTATTCTTCCATATCAGTGAAGACCTAGTCCCACTTCATACTAAATAGTTGCAGAAAAAAAGTCATTATGACTATTTTAAAGCTGAAAATATTTCATTTCTGCATTAAATCTGCAACGTTTTCCCCTAGGTGCTAATATTCCTCGGTTTGCCCCAGAACAAGAAAGCGGGGTAAAAAAACCAACTCAAAACAAACCTAAACCTAGAGAAAAAACAGGAAAATCAGACAGCTTTCATCACCTTATGGAACATCTGCTAATTTCTCTCTACAGTACAGTATAGAAGTCTGTCGTAAGACACTATAAAAGGACAAAGTTTTACTTAAACTTTTATTTAACTTTTCCATTTAGTGCATTTTGAAAGTAATAAGTAGAAATTAATATGATAATTACAAGGAAACAGGACACAAATTTATTCAGGAACTGGATCAACACACTTTTGTTCAGAAAATAATAATGCAGCACTTGAGAAGGGTTGGCATTTAAACAAAAGCTGGATGCATATGAAACAATGTTTTAAATTTGTAAAAAGGTGTCATTTCTTTTTGCTTGACTGTCACACATAAGTTGGAAATAAATTGCTTTTTTAAACAAAGAGACATTGTCTTTTTAAATTATTGCTCATACAGAACTCTAGGTACAGAAGAGCAACAATATTGTTTTCTTAAATGAGACCATTTCCTACTTCTTTTGAAAAGGATCATTACTTTTATGATTTTAACTTCCATTCAGAATATAACAGTCAGATAAAATGTATTTGCTTTAAAAGGAGTATTAGCTTGCTTTGGGTTTGTTTTTTTTGGAGGAGGGAAGAGAGGGGTTTGTTTGTTTGTTTGTTTGTTTGTTTGTTTGTGGGGGTTGGAGGGTTGTTTGCTGTTTCTGGTTGGTTGGTTGTTTTTTTTCCATCGTTCATTTTAGTACTGGATAGAGCTGTACAAAATTGCCATAAAGTAAAAAAATAGTCTTGGTCTCATTCCCTTGAAAAAAGGAATGTGTAGAGAATCCAAGATGACAATGCTCTACAAACAGTAAATTTAAGTATATTGTACTCAGTTTCTGTTAAATACTTCTGTTAAAAACTCTAGCAATTTTGAACAGAAACCACATAAGAAATGCTGGCTTAGCATTTTCCTTGCTCAAAAAGAAACTTGGTTCTTTATGGATTTTTGTGAATTCAGTCTACATCCCCATGTGTGTATTATGCACCAAAAGTGAAAGGCAAGGCTACTGCAAAACTGCTGAAAGGGACAGAGTTAAAAGCCTTTGTGTGACCCTCATACAAGAGTGAAATACAACCACCAAAATATCCTCTCACTGCTCTGAAGGATGTCTTTACTAAGGAGATGTTATAAGGGTTCAGGTTAGACTTCCCTTCATCTCCCCAGAGCCATGTGAACATCAAAACCAGGACCAACTGCAAATTACTCTTCCTCCTGCTAGTCCATTCTTGGATCTTTTCACTCCTCAGGGAGGTCCTGAGGTTCTCATAAACAATTCTCACATAGTTAAAACACCCACCTGTCTCACTTCTAGACAGACTATTTCTAACCTCAGAAAAACCTACATGAATACTCTGATTTCCCTTTTCAGAAAACAATCACTCCTTTTCTGTTTCCTGAAGAAAGCTTGTATTTTACAGCTTCCACAATACCATTCTTCACGTGGAAAAGTAAAATAATACGTCTGAGTATTTATGGACAGTAGAAGTGGTCCAACAATACCAGCTTTTTTTTTTTTAAAAAAAAAATCCACTTTTCCTCACCTTCTTTTCTCTGAAAAATGTATGTCTGCTCATTAACTTGTCAGTCTTATGCAGATTATGAACAGGACAATCTAAGACAATCCCAGAATATCAGACCCTCTCTCCCTAGTGATAGGCATTTACCCCTACTCATTAAGAAGCTTCTTTCTCCAAATCTGGCACCCAAGTTGCCAGTAGTAACAAAGCCATTTCAGTTCACTTGAGATGTTTCCACTAGATTCTTTATGACTTCCCAGCCTCTTTAATGGCATGATGCTCTAAGAGGAGTCAGGACTCCCTAATGTCCCATCCTTGGGGGAATGCAACATCTGCTATTTCTCACCATGCAATCAAACCAGGGACCAGAAAAAATGTGTGAGAGAAATAAGAATAAATTTATTTCAATACATTACAAAGATTATATTATGAAGAATACATTACTACCTTTGGAGAAAAACAGAGAAAAATTACAAAAATACACGTTGCTCTTTGGATGCTCTGTTCGGAATCTCCCTTCTCTGTTTAGTTGGCAGACCCAAGACCTGAAACTAGTAGAATATTTTTGCCATGATAGAAATTGTGACCCAGTTCTTGAAAGAGCTACACTCACAGGCACAGCCTTCTTGAGTAAGAACCACTAACTGAAGAAATAGTAGTAAGAAAACCCACCTGAGTGTAAATACATCCTTGCATCTTTCCTGTAATCTTTAATCTTGGTAGCTATTTTAATAGAGAAAAATTTCAACTTCTCTGCAAATGAAATAGAATTTGTTCCCTAAAAAGCAGCCTGTTGCTGGATTGTTCTAGAGAGGTTTAACACTTCAGTTATCAACAAAGAAACACATGGTTACACAGGCTTTTATGTGTAAACTGAGCATGACAGGTAATTTTTTAGAATTTGCACACACAAGCTCATTTCACTACATAATTTTCTAAGTTGTATACACCTGAGCTATTTAAGCTACTTGAGCTACTTTATAATTGCATATTTCTATTGGCTCTTTCTAACTACTACATGTGATCATGAATGAGAAAATAGTGGAGGTAAGGCACACCTTTATTAGCTGTATTTTAATCACAGCGAGTCTTATTCCCAATATGACCTTTGGGAAAAAAAAAAAAGAGAGAATTGTTTTTGTAACAATTTGTTATTCTGTGCTTGTCAAGTATTTGAATCCAAACCAAACTTGCCCCCAGGCTCATTCTACTCTTCTCTGTCCCACCTCTACTTTCTCTAAGCTATCATGTAGAACATTTCATCTTCTATAGCAGGACAAAAAAGAAAGATGAAGAAAATCATTCTATCAGTCACAGGTTAAGTAAAAAAAAAAAAAACCAAAAAAAAACCCACTCCCTGAAGCAGATGGGCTCTTTTACTTATCCTTTTCTGGCTTTGAGACCAATCCAGGCACCCAAAGCGGTAAGGAGAGAGAATGGCCTGTCTCCTCCTAGACATTGAAAGCACCACAGAGATGACCAGGATAAACCTGGCCTGGGGCTAAGGAAGCTCTTTCAAGCAGCTTGGGAAGACATTGGAACAGGCACCACAGTTTCAGCTGAAACCCCGCAATCCATTAAAACACTGTGAGAGTCAGCAGTGCAAATAACAGCAGGTTAAACTCTTATCCCTCTCTGGTCTTGGACCAGCATGAGGTTTATATGATTGAGCACAAAGCCAAAAAAATGTCTGACTAAGTGTGAGAGTATTGCCAATAAACCAATCTGACGCAAGGGATCAAGACATCCATGGTTCTGCCATTCAAGTTGCCCTATCACAGCTGATAGAACAGGGCAGAAAAGCATAAGTAAACCAGAAGTTCTTTAAAGTCTTTTAACTGAAAAGTGATAAATATGTAAAGATACAACTAAAGCAAAGTTTAAAAGAGCAAGGTTTTTCCAGTGAACAATCCCCGCCTCCCCTTATTTCTAATATAATGTTACATATCTGTGTTACTAAAAAGAAAATAAGTAGTGCATCTATTGAAAAATTCTGCTTTTATCTGAAAAGACTATTTTTATTATTTTTATCAGAGAGAGAAACTTAAGTCTGGAGCAAGAAAATGCTATCAGCTGCAAACCACTTAAAAGATTATGAAGTTCCACAACATGTGTGGGTCACTGGAACAATGATGCATACTAGGAGACAACTTAGTACTCCTCTGTCTAAGAAACATGGTTATATTTTGAGTATACAGTGATTTTTTTCATTTATTTTTTTTTTAAGAACAAAGAAGACTGTGAAATTGAAGTGTCTTATCTTTAGCCAGTCTGGGTCAGCAGCTAATTCCCTAAAGCATACAAAAATTGATAGATTTTTCCATTTTTATGCACACAATCGGATAAATTTTCCTTTTCAAGGTCCCTCTAAGAGATGAGGCCAAATCTTTTACGCCACAAAAAGGGCTTTGTGGATCTGCAGTGCAGTGGTCACAAGAATGAAAAGTATACCTTTGCAATTCTTTTCCCAGCATTTTTTAGACTGTCTATGAATTAGTAAAAATGAGAATAATATTCAGCCACTTTGAAAATATCTCAACATTCAGAGGTTTTAGGCATAAAAGAAATATTAGCACTTAATATTACAATCACCCTAAGACTCTGTGATTCAGTTTTATATAAAAATCCACGCTTTTAAAGAAGTAAACATGCAAAAGATTAATTCTGTAAAGCAAGCAAGCAAGAAAGTCGCTCAGTTTACTTGAACCAGCAGAATTTGACCCAAATTATTATTTACCTCTAACATGGATCTTGTGTTGTTGAAGCGTATGAAAGGAATTTCCAAATCAGCAACCCACAACTATAATTTGCCAGTATGTGGCTTCATATCAGGGGTTGCAAAGAAATGTTTGTTTTTATTCTGTGAAATATGGATGTCTCCTACAAAACTCAGAACTGCACATTAATATAAACTTAGAGTAAAATAGTCAAAAGGGGCATACTTGGTAGTAGCAGAAAAATGAAACAAAACAGAAAATCTTAAGAAATTTTCTTAGATAAATTACTCTTAAACTTTGTAATATTTAATAGCTGGAAGCTATTAAAATAGCATTAAATCATCTAATTTTAGATTTAGATGACCATTAGATTTCACCCAGGTACCTGTACATAAATCTGTTCATAAAAAATGTTTCCTTTCTCAGATAACTAAGCTGTATGTCCCAAGCATAGACAAGGGTTTGGCTCTCAGTAGTGACAGATGGGAGCTAAGGCAAGAGGAATGATATCAGCAGGCAAACGGTACCAATAACTGCTGAAGGAAGGAAAAGTTCTTGTCCATCCAGAGACAAAACTCTTTCCCAGTTCTGAAATCATTAGTATGAGCCTAGTAAGCATCTCAGCCTTGAAAGTACCTCATTACAAGTACCTCAGCACAACTTTCCTTCTGAAAAAGTGAATTAGTCCTACCTTCTAACTTTTCTGCAGTTCTGCTTTTGTGATCCGCCTTTGAACCATCTCAAGGAACTTCAAGGCTGAGCAAGGACAAATATAGAAGCATAGGGGAAAGATTAAACGTGTTGTTTGGAAATTACCTAACCATTGGTTTAGCAGCAGCTCCTATTAAAAAAGAAAAACAAATCGTGGAATGAATAATCAAACCACTGCATGACTGAAGTAGCTCTCATCATAGTTGTGCTGAAAATAAATTGGGTCAGATCATAGTTTCTTTCTGTGAAAAGAGTAATATGATTCAGGAGGGTAACAGGGCATCAGGAAGAGGCAGCAGATGCCATATATCCATCTTTTGTAGAGTTTTTTACATATCCCTAGTTTTACACATATCCCTAGTTTGCTTATGCAAATGTTACCTAGTCTAGAGGAAATATGCATATTGAAGATACAAAACTGTTAGAAAACCTATTTAGAAGTAGCTACATTAATTCACTACCAATGTGACATCTGCAGGTCTGCCCCGGGGCTGATAGTGTTTGATGCATTAGTTCTCAAAGTGAGTTGTAAAGTAAAGAGGAAGCTTTTTAAACTGGCAGTTACACCAACCTGTGAGGAACTGCAAGCATTTAGGGTAGGAGGGCTATAATTTAAAGTGAGCTTGACAAACAGGAAATAAATCTGAAAAAGGAGACTGTAATTCAGTAAGGACGTGTGCCAGATGTAGATGCAGAGCAACAAGCATATATACAAGTTGAGGAATTTTAGCTGGCAGCTGTGCTGAATAGGATCTGAAACTCCACGACTGACATGCTGTATGTGAGTCAACAGTATCAATGCCATTGGTAAAAAGCACACGACTATCATGCAGGAGATTGATAAAGATGTTATTCTACCTTTTTCAACTCTAAAGGCTTACCTGCAGTATTTTGTTTAATTCAGATACATTTTAAGAGTGATTTGGACAAATTCCAGAGCCTAACAAAAAGCAACAGAGATGGCTGAAATCTCTAACACATTATCTCTGCGGATAGACTGAAAGCACTGAGATTGTTCAGGCTGAAGAAGAGACTGAGGGAAAAATTGTGTTAGTGTTCAAATTCTGAAGCTCCTCCTGACTGATGCATAGAGGAAGGCAATCACCCACTCCATTTACAGGTAATAGGGGTAATATGCATATGCATGGCAGCAAAAAAGGCATAATTAGCTGATGCAATTGTCCCACTCTACTCAGCACTTGACAGACCACACCGGCAGGACAGCTCTGATCCCAACAAAGATGCAGACAGCCTAGAGAGGGTCTAAAGAAGGTACACAAAGATGATAAAAGACTGAAAGAGTTAGGTCTTTTCTGCCTGGAGAAAAGAGGCCTCAGAGGGACCTCATCACAATATTTCAGTACTTAAAGGGTGTCTACAAGGATCTCTCTTCACAAAAAGCCACATGGAGAAGACAAAGGGCAATCAGAACAGGTTGCACTGGGAGAGGTTCCGTCTCTGTATCAAACAGAAATTGTGAAAGCAGTCAATCACTGGAGCAGCCTCCTTAGGGACATTGTAGAGGCCCCACTACTGGAAGTTTTCATGATGTGACTGCACAGGGTGCTAGATAGGCCCATCTAGGTAGGCTCCCGTTCACGTGAAAAGTGGGATCAGATTATCTTTTGGTCTTTTCCAACACATGTTGCTCTATGAACTTTTTAAGACCACAAGTTAAAATGCAGCAGCAGACAGTGGGTGAAGAGCTTGTGTAAACTCCAACTCTGGAAGATTTTCAAGAACAGTCTGTGATGATATGTACATGATTTGCCTTGCCCTAGAGAGGTCAAAGCATGCAGTCACTTTAGAGTCCTGTGTTTTATGATTTTGGGGCAAGCATATCAAATAGACTGTTCCTCCACAGCTCATTTGATTAGTGTTAATTGCTGAAACTACTAAAAGTGGTAAGCAGAATTAATACAATGAGGCTGAGAAAGGCAGGCTCTACCAACTTATTAAAAAAGAAATAAGTTTGGGTAGGGCAAACAAAAGATGAGAGCTATGAAACATCAAAATTACATAATAATTCCAGGTACAGTAAAAAGCTTATTGAGAACTATAAGTCATTTCATAACCATTCACTAGTAACTGGACGTATATATATATAAGAAAAATGATTCAAGTGTATTCCAGCTTTATCTAATAATGCAGAGCAGTGAGCTGCAGTGGGGAAATAGAAAACCAAAACCATTTAGAGAAGGTGATTCAATAAGCTGTATATGAAAGCCTGAGCAAGTTGGAGTAATACAAAAATAATCTTTAGTTCTTTGAGGATCTGCAGGCCCAAGTAAAAGAAGTGATCAAGAGACCAGAGACCCACCAGGTAAAAGTCGAATAATTGAATCAAGAGCTGAAATGGAGAATGATAGAAAATTACTGTATTTGATAGGTAGAACCAGACTACCTATGATCTTAGGAAAAGGCTGCTAGTAATATGACCTTAGTGATGAAACAGTTTGCAAAAGTGTAAAAAACACCTAGGAAACACCAAAGAGATAAGTAAAAGTATCTAGTAAGTACTTCAGGAGTAAATCAATTAACCTCAATCCTGCTATTTTTCAATACATTGGTATTATGTAATACCAATTATTTGAGTGATTTATGCACCTGTATCTGAGATCATTGTCCCTGATGTGGTCAGGTTGCTATGCCCTTGCTTTAAAAAGCCTTTGTGCAGTGACAAGAAACCAATAGCAAAACATATGGGTATTAAATTCTGCATCCTGAAGCAAAAAACTTAAGCAACAAGGAGTTAATGCCTTTAGGTTACCTGGCTAAACAACAAGAATATTTAGAAAGGCTATAAGAAGTTGTATCAGGAAAGAAAAAGTGCTACAAACACAGAAAAAGGAGGCAGGACTATTAAGTTAATTAAAAATAAAAAAAAATCTGTGTTCAAAGAGTAGACAGAGAACCCTGAGAGAAAAACATCACACAGCAGGAAAAAAAGAAGTATCAAGGACAACTACTTGATTTCTGCTTTCAGAAACAAAATAACTGAGTTAATTAATTTACAGTGAAATGAGAAACAGAGGAAAGAAAAATTTTTTTTCCAATAATGTTTTTATAACTGAAATCATGCTTGTACTCAGAAGGTAACAGAATCAAAGACAGGCATGTAAGTAGGAGTTGGAAAATGTACAATTGATAAAATGTACATAGAAACAATAGCTAAAATAGATACTCATTATGAATCGTGACAAGGCAAAGATACATTAAAATCCCCTGACAAGATGGGATTCTTAAAGGTCTCTAGGGATAGCAATAGAAGTTGCAAGTTTAGTAAGTTTAGTCAAAAAACTGAATAGTAGAAAAGTATCTTCAGTCAATTCCTCACCTCTTGCTCAACAGAACAGGCAGAACAGAATCTTAGATGTTGTCTATGCTGAGTATCTGAACTGCAGATACAAGTAATTTGTGTTCTTGCTGTGCACAGTAGTAAAGGAGAAACATTTAATGAAAAGCAATGTTCTGTTAATTTTGCTTTCAATCATCAAACCATTTAGATGTTTAATTAGTAATTCACTAAGTTTCATTTTGAGTTCATATTACTCAGAAATTACTCTGAATGTTAACTCACACTGACTTCTAAAGCATCTTGATAAACCTCATATGTAACTGACAGAGCAGTACATTTAAGTAAGAGAAATTGAAGCTGAAGTTTTTATTTTTGCTTGGCAGATACTGAAACTGGCTAAAACACAGTACCAGCACATCACCCTGGCAGAGGCAGAATTACCATATAACTCAGTGCCCATCACGGCAGAAATAAACTGCATGTTAGGTTGAATGCGGAATTTTAGTACAAAACTAAGATGAGATTTTTCAGGTTATTTGGTCCCAGTCAAAACTTATTACATCTTTCTTGGAGACTGAATAAATTTTAAAAGTCGCTGCAAGCTATCTTTCCTTTGACTGCTATTTAGACATACTCAAGCACAAAAAAGTGCTTTCTACAAACACCAGCTCCATCTTATGCATTGGCCAAGTGCAATACATTAAAGTGGATCACCTAAGAGTCCACCTAGAAAGGAAAGAAAATTGTGTTACCCCTTAGCTAATCACAAAAGGATGAAAAATTTCAATGGCTTTGATTTAAAAATATAAATTGTACAAAACAGTAATGTTTTTGATAAATATGGATTGAAAATTTGTCATGAAGGTAAACAAATTTACATTGGTTCATTTACCTCTCAGATATCATCATTGAAGGTCTAGCAAGTCTCCTCAACAGATTGATTAGAAATAGGTAACAGCAAGGATTCTCAACACCATATTTGCAATAGAACTATTAAAGTATTCCCCAAGTTAAAAAATGGCCACTCTTTTGCTGACAATAGTGATTTTTACTCAAGTAAGAATAATAATCCAAACTAGTTGAAGCATGGAAAGAACTGAACATTAATAAAATACTGAAGAATAAAATATCCCAGAGAGATAAACAATAATATTTTAAAAGATAGGCTTGAAGACTGAAAAAGAAGTTATGAGAACCTACCAAAGGACTACAAACCAAAGTCTTCAAACTGATTTCATAAAAAACCCCAACCCTTTAAAAAAAAAAGGAAAAGATACCAGATGAACCACATCAACAATTACATTCAGAAACAAAACAAGTACATTTTAAAGAATAAATTACTTTTCTGAAAAGAAAAAAATAAAGTTGGTGGGAAGTAGTCTACAAATAAAATACTCTTAACCATAGCATACAATAGGGATATTCAGGAGATTCATCGCTCTTTATTAAAGCTTATTGTATAGCTAATAAACAGCACAAAACGAAAACAATTTAATTAGAACATATGCAAAGATGCGCTAACCATACAAGGGGAACAATGGTATTTTGAAAAGTTAAAAAGCAACACTGCTGCACTTAGTTACAGACAAATTCTATCTTTAATATCCAATGTTTCAAGAATGCTTCAGAAAAAATAGACTTAACATCAAGTGCTGTTACACTGCCATCCTGTGGCAAAGTCCCAAAATCTTCTGTGAACATAAGAGTTTTCCAGATGATAACCTCCTTTCAATAAGACTTAACATTCTACTCCTGAAGACAGGAAAACATCAGTAGAGATTTAGCTATACTTCAGGAAATGGTGCTCAAGAAGCACTACCGTAAATGAAAACACAATAGAATTTTTCTTTAGAGGTTCATGACCCCATTGTCTGGACCCGGAATTTGAACCTATGGCTTCTGAAACCTAGTTTTCTGGCAGTGAAATAAAACGAGTTTACTTTCTTTTCTTCATATTGCAAAATAAACATATATTCTAGTATGTGAAAATATTGGTACACAATCTGAGATATAAGGGAGTGAGTGTCCATGTTACTTTCCTAATAACTTCATCCCATTTAAAATGAAAAGAGTCTTAAATTTCCTGTTAATACCAGATCCTAGTGGAACCTTCATAGTTCTAGCCATGCTTCAAGTCTCTGCATAAATAAGATGACTAAGATTTGATTTCCTTAAAACATTTTAAAACTTTAAACTGGAAACACGTTCAAATAGGCGAAAAAATAGTAGGTCTCTTTAATTGTTTTGCTGAATTTTAATATAAGAGTTTTTTGCATTTGGCTATAAGTAAAAACTGTAGTAGTGAAATAAGTTTCCTGCATTACAGAATTTGTTTTGTGAGAACAATCACTCACAAGAAGGTGATAAAACACAAGAAAAAGAAGACCCATCATCATAATTGGCCTTGTACCTACTCCAGGAAACACTTTGAATTGGTAACATGTCTTAACAAAGTCAATGAGGATAAGGGACATTCTTAAGCACATGCAAAACTCTTTTCTGAGGAAGGACTGCTTACGTCCTTTTCAGGGAAGGACCCTGAACTGAGGACATTCACCTCAGGAGTAGGAAACCAGTCAAGGATTGAACTAACATGCAAATCTTCTCAGTTCAAAGACTTTCAGATCTTCAAGAAGCTTCCACAGACATTTAGATTTAAAAAAAAACACATACAGACTTTTCTACTGCAAACAGCCACATATTTGGGGCACACCAGCTTTCTAACATAGTTAGTCCTTATGGCTTGCTTTCAAACCACTAGAAATCTAGAACACAAGATGCAATAATGTGTCTCAGGATGCAGAACATCCTGCACAACTAGTCTCTAATTATTAAAGAAGAATGGCCAAAGAACTTGGTGATTGACTTTAACTTTCTAGCACTTCTTTTTCTTATCAATATCATATCTTTAAAATTCTCCTTTCAGTAGCCCCATGAATTACTCAAGCTTCAACTTATGTCAAACAATCAGATGGTTTGCTTAGAATACCAAACAGCAGAAACTTGATTATATTTTACTGTTATGAGAAAATAACCCACTAATCAGTTAAACAATTAACTTCCCCCAAAATAGCACTGTATCTTGAAAACTCTGAGGTTATCCAATCCCAAATCTTGTTCCTACTTTGTATACTCGAGTGACACCTAGAGGCTGTCCCCGCATGTGACAGATCTTACTTTTTGTTCAAAGTTAGGCTATGACAAAAACCTTGCTCAATTGTTCATCATTCTAGAATTCCTGCAAGATTTTCAGAATACATCTGACATCTACAAACTTTCTACAAGTACACTACAATATGCCATCTTTTCTCATGTCCTTTCCTACTTCCCACACATACCAAAAGTAAGCTAATGGTAAGCCCCTGCAATGGAAAAATCAGGTGAACACAGTGAACATGTGCTTTGGAATCCATTGAAATACTCCTTGCATCCATAATTACTGTTCTTTCTTTCTCAAAACTCTTGCTTATCTTCTTCTAGCAGAATAAGAACTGCAAACTTGTCTCTGCTTTTGAGCAGGATGTGTTGTGTTTGGAGTATGTTTTCTTTTCTTTGGTCGGTTCCACAGCCTTCAAAGTATAAACAGAACTCATCCTATTATTTTGGGGCTGTACAGGTTCCCAGGCTGGATTCCTTAGCTGCTCCTGACTTCCATTGCCTTTGCAATAATATTGTAAAAAAAAAAAAAATTATAGTCAGGAAAGAGAAAAAAATTAGATTTGTGACACTGAGACTGAAATACATATTGCCACATCTTTAGCTGTAATGAAAGTGTGATTTTTAACCTCAGGAACAGTTTAATGTCAGCAGATCATATTATGCTCTATGGGAAGTACCTCAAAAGAACTGTATGACATAGAACCTCATATGAAGTAACATGGGGAAAAAAATCTTTAGATCAGCATGTCAAACATTGGTTTACAATAGCTTTCTATATGGAACATTCTTAACTCCAGAATAGTGATTCTGAACTGTACCTTTATCTGAGCAATTTCTATATCACACTTAAAATATCACAAAATTGAAGGTTGGTATTTTTTGTAAACTATCTCTTAGTGACAGGTATCAGGTATGGCTGTTATTAAGAATGTAGCAAATGCACCATATTAAAATCCCCAAAGGTTCTCATCAGTAAAAGCAGATAAAAGAGAAAGCGTGATAGAGTTCATTGGCAAGGTTTGCTCTGCTGGTTACTAGATGGTAAAAGCACACAGAGAAAAAGTAAAATGAAAACTGAAATCTACCACCACAAAAATGAACTCAACCCAAAAATTATCTATGCAGAGATAGGAGGAAGAGTAAGAATAAGAAAGGGTGAGGACTAAAGGGAAATAGGGACACCTTCCTGTTGAGTCACAGGGTTCACAGTGGACTCCCTTGCCAAACTTTGCCCCAGACTCAGCCAAAGCTGTAAAAGGTGTCTACATGTGAATGCAATGCAATGCAATGCAATGCAAAGGAAAGCAAACTTCCTGTCCCAGTCGAGGCTCCTGGGGGCTTGGCCTAGCTCAGTCCAGGCACAGGGGATTTTGGAATGGGATGGGTGGGGACAGGACAGGTGTGCCCAGGTGGAGGCCCTGAGGCCTCGCTGAGGCCTGAGCAGGACAGGCAGGATCAGGTATGAGTCTCCCTCCTGACCTTTCCTGAGTGCTG
The DNA here is from genome assembly GCA_018697195.1 of Certhia americana. Classification (NCBI taxonomy): domain Eukaryota; kingdom Metazoa; phylum Chordata; class Aves; order Passeriformes; family Certhiidae; genus Certhia; species Certhia americana. Next base: position 63,326,093 of record CM031859.1, read on the forward strand.
CTTTCCTTGCATTGCCAGGCAGTACTCAGGACTAAAGGCAAAAACAAACCCACTGGCCTGCTGTCCCTCAGAATTAGAAAAGCAAAAGCTTAGGTGCTTGACTGTAGTGAAATAACACAACTCTACCAATCCCCAACATGACTGAGGACTGTCTTAATGAAGGTATTACATAAATTAATAATGTCTTCAGTCCTAGGTCTTTGTCATGTCTTTATTCTGAGAGAGAGCATAGAAAATGGATGCACAAATTTTGTGGCCAAACTAGGAACAAAATCTTTTTCTGAGGCAAAGGAAGAGATAAATGTGCCCAGGATGGGAGCTTGTGCTCTAAGTTCCTGTATTTTAAAGTAAGTAAAACAAACAAGTAATGAGGATCAGTTCCAGAAATTCACTGAGATGACTTATATATACAACAACCTAGAGTTTACTCATTGCTGAGCTATATTTGGCTGCAAAGCCATCTTAACAGCTGAAGTAAAAATTGGATGTTGTCTTTGCTATCCTAAGAGGGAAGCCCAGAAACCCTGAATGCTCATCTTTCATTGTATCTTTGTCCTGCCTTGAAAATACCTAAGTGTTAGGAAATTTCCAGAACTAAACTTGAGATTGTGCCATTTTCAAACTTCAGAATAAAATTCTCTCCAGCTGACTGAGTAGACTCATATTTCATCCTCCTCAAGTATCTAGAAGAGCTCTTCTATCTGGAATGTATGTATTTCCTATAAGGGGCAAAAAAAGTCTCTTATCATCACATGATTTTGAGCTGGAGTTAACTCATTAAAAAGAAGAAAGCTGTTCACAGGATATAAGAGGTTTACCCTGGCAGCAGATCTTTTCATTTAACCTTTTTTGTTTTATACAGTGCTTCTGTTCGCACAGATGCAGGGAGACCCACAGATGATCACAATATCGTTGGAATACACCCTGATGTCTTGGCTGCCATCCCCTGTGCTTTGGGACTCAGGGACAGGGCTCAGGTAAATTCTCTGCAGCCCTTTGCTCTCCAGTCTGTCAAGGCATTTCTGCCCTTTCGCAGGAGAGACTTACCCTGAGTTACCGCAACTAATTCCCTTAAAGGCTCATGACAAAGGCATGGAATTTACAGCCAGGGAACTCAAGGTCTGAACTTGCAGCATACTATTTACCTAGTTCGGGGAAACTGCCTGAGGGAGATTTTCCTGCCCTCCATATAGTTTTTTTCCATATAGTGCCTCAGTGATGCAAGAAAGCTCCTCCAAGAAAGAGGCAGAAGATCCTATATTTGACCCTAAAGAAAGCATATGTGATGGCTGCTAGCTACAGAGCAACATGTACTAGCTACAATGAGCATGTCCTCATTGTTAATTTACCACAAGTAACTTGTTTGTGAGCCCTTATCTTCAGTTTTAGTTATCCTTACTGCAGGAAAAGAGCATCCCCACAGAGTGATAGCCAGGAACAGGCATTTTACTCTGCATTCACATCCTCCCTTATTTTCTTTTTGTAGACAACACCTGAAGGTCCCTGCTCAGCTTTGCCAAGAAAAATGCTTTGTTCCTAGTTCATGACATTAGCTTTTCTAGTAATGTCCTTGAAGAAGTGAGGGTAGATAAGCTTTCAGAAAAAGGCTTACAGCTAACTGCCATAAGGGCAGCATGAAGCCCAAAATCCCTTCCTCTAAGAATTAAGCACTGTGATCTCTCAATGCTGCTGCTTCATTTTCTAGAAAACGTACATCATGTCCAACAGATAATGCAGTTCTTGTACATTGCTGAGTTCAGCCCACCTTTCTGCTGGTGCTGGCAGTCTCACCAATGTACGTGTTAGGAATGTTGCTTCAACTCGTTTTCAGTGTTCTAAGTTTTGGCTTTTCACTGTCTCATCTGCACCACGCTTCATATTCTGAGAGCCAAGCAGCAGCTCAAAGTGATACCCTAGGAAGGATGAGGCCCATGTTCTGCAGCTCACAGCCACAAAACTTTGGTATGAAGTTCATGCAGCTAGAAAGAGATGTTCCTGGACATTATTCCATCAGCTTTCCTAGGGATCCTCTTTTCCACTGGGCTACACGTTTCTTCTGACAAGATTTCAGGCCCTGTTTGGGTTTTTCCCTTGCTTGCAAAGCAACTGGCAGAGTACAGGCCTTCAGCGGCCTTCTCTGGCAGAGAAGAAAAGTCTCCTTAAGGCCCGACCCCAAGAGCCACTGAGGGTTAAACACTATAATTCAATAAGAATCTCCAGCTGAGATGGCGAAAGCTGGATAAGATACAGGCCTGGATGACTAATAGACTGAATGTTCAAGTGCCCTGCTCACCAAGTTGGTAAATTCCAGCCTGCAGGGGAGCAAAGCCTCATAGGGCCAGCCCATGGGCCTGCACTGTGAGGTCTTCACTTTCCACCCAGACAGTCATCCTGCTGCTGAGATCCTACAGGCATACTTGCTTCCTGTGACTTTTTTTATGAGCATATGGGCAGTCTCTTTCCTTTAATGCTTCATCATAAACAAGCAATCAAAATACTGGGAATAAAATCACGAAGTGGAGCATTGAGGGAACTGTTTGCCAAAGCCCTCACTCACTGCAACATCCCAAGCTAACCCCAGGCTAGCTGCAGCACTCACAGATTTGTTTGCAAATAGCTGATTCAGGCCCAGCTGAATCAGGGTCTTAGAAGGAAAACATTTTAACAAGCAATGAAAAGCAGAATACAGCTCTTTAAACAACACTTGTATGAAGACCTAGCGCAGCTCCTTAGCAAAGTCCCGAAGCTCTGGTGTGGGCGCAGGCCACCTGTGGATGGGTCTGCCACACTCTCAGGATAGCCCAAGGAGGCCCTGCTCAGCCACGTCCGACCCAGTGACACTTTGCAGAGTCTAGTCCCATGAATAGAAAGTTGTCCCCAAAAGACACTGCGGAGAAGTTGCAGGTGAAGCAGTGAGCTTAGCTGTCCCAGTTATTGTCATCTCTTAAACCATCACAAACAGTGGTCTGATAATGCCAAAGGCACTCTTAGGCTTTTAAAATATGAAGTACTGAATCTGGATGCATGTCACTCAAGATGTCCAAGTGGAAAGTGAGTTATGCTAATCAGCATTTATACCCTGTCATCAGTAAACAGAAAACACAAGCATTTATTATTCTCCATTCATCAGCATAATATGTTTTTTTCAAATATTTATATAATGAAGTATATATAAAATAAATATTTCATACTTATTTATTTATGTCAATAGGCCATAAAATACAAATGCTGCAAAGTTCAAAAAATTCCTGCACCAGTCACAGCTCAGCCTCATCTGCAATCATCAGTGTGTCAGGAAATCACAGTATCATGCTAAGATAGTAGAAAAGAGCTTATTTCGGTTTTCACCAGACTGTTGTTTTACAGACATACCAAAAAGATGAAAGGAATTGTACAGAAACACATTTCCTTCTAGTTCTCATTGGGTTTTCTACTCCACAGATTGAACAAGAGCTTTCTGAGTTTTATAATGTGAAGATGATTTACACAAAAGAGGTGGGGAGGGGCAGGTGCCATATATTCTTTCATCCTCTGTCTTTTTTTACTTGTTTTATTAGTTTCACATTATGGTTCTGCGAAATAGACATCAGAGAAGTAACAGCTAAAGGCCTGAATGTTTTAGATGCAATGTTGCTTTGACAGTGATGTGGAAGAAGGACATGTAGATTTTACAGTTGAAAAGTAACATTGTCACATGCCCTGCACTGGAAAGACATGAGAGAGATACTGAGAGCACTTCCACAACCTTAGCAGCAGCTTTGATCTTTTCCAGAGCAAAACAAAGTACTCTTCATTTCACTCAGCTTGAAAGGTACCAACTACAGCACTTTGAAGGACAAGATTCTTCCCCCTCACATTAGAATCATAGAATCAGAAAGTGTTTTGGGTTGAAAGTGACCTTTAAGGGTCATCTAGTCCAACCCTCCTGCAATGAGCAGGGACAACTTCATCTACAACAGGCTGCTCAGAGTCCCATCCAGCCTAGCCTTGAACCCTTCCAGAGACAGAGCATCTACAACTACTCTGAGAAACCTGTCCCACTGTTTTTCTATTCTCATGGTAAAAAATGTCGTCCTTAAATCTGGTCTGGTTTAAATTAATTTTGGTTTAAAACCATTGTTCCATCACAACACACCCTGATTTTCAGTCTGTCCCTATGTTTCTTATAAGCCCCCTTTGTCTGCTCTTCCCCCACAAACACGGACTGGCACAGGATGAGAGGCTGCTTTATTTTCTTCCTTGACTTTTCATTCCAATGTTATTAGGACAGTAACTGTTCAAGTCACCAGTTTCCTAATGTTTCTTGCTCCTCCAGGAAATCTTATCAGAACAGTAAGGTTAAGATGAATACTTAAACACTGGGGCCGTGCTAGCACTGGAAAAGGTAGTATTTGAAGAAATATGCTTCAAATTTAATTAATTTTATGTTCATACTGAACATGACATTGGAAGCTCACTACTCATTTTTTTGAAAACTACATTTAACAAAAACATTCTACCTCCTCTAAATATACCTGGCTTCTCCATTAATTTTATAGCTCAGACACTAATCAAAATAATAAATTTTCAGTCTGTGACATGTGGTATGAAAGAAGGGATTACACACAACCTTGCCCCTGATAAGTCACAGTAGTGCTAATTACCAAAGAAGAGGAACAGCCCTGCTTTTGATGGGTTGCAAAGATAGGATTGATAAAAGAGGTCGGTTGGCTGGTCAGAGGAGCCTTTTGATGTGGAGGAGCCCTTTGAGGAAGAGGACCTGGAGGAAGAGAGCCTTGAGGAAGAAGGAAAGATCCAGGGAAAGAAAAGAACGAAACATTACTGGTGGTGAGAAGATTGGCTATGAGGTCAGTCTGGGTCTGATGGAGTTAGAACCTGCTGTTGGAGCCTGCAGTCATAGCTGAGTTACCTAAGGCCTGTGTTCAGAATCTGCAAACTAATATTTGCAGTTGTAGTCCAGCAGGAAATAACCAGCAGTCAGAGTCTGCAATTGGACCCTACAGTAGGAGCTTGCTGTAGTCAGAGTCAGGATGGCTGTAAAGAAAAGTAAACCTGCACCCTATTCACATTGTTAAATGAGAGTCTGTGTCTTGGCTCATTTCTACCCCTCATGAGAGGTCTACTGCAACAGTGATGCTATTAAAAATCTGAGGATTGAGTGTAGCTGATGATCATGATGGAAAAATTAGTAGGCTATTAACTATTAGGATTTCCCTTTTAAAAAACTAGACAACAGTTTCAATTTAATGTTGTATGAAAATACATTGCTTACATGCTACTCAAGCACGAGGAAACGCAAAACTTGTTTGCCTATGCCAGCTGATGTCTGCTCAGTTGTGCGCTCTGCTCATGTTTCATTCCAATTCTCTGGCCTTTATGTATGTGCTGAGCAGTGCATGTAGCAGCCTGCAGGTTATTACCCCATAGTTTCTGCACTGATTGTAATGACTTCTGGCTCAAAATATAAAATAAACAGGTTTCTGGGCAAAGGCAACTTAAGAAATTTTCACATCCAGTTGTTTATTCCCAGTCTGTCCTCAGCAGCTCACTGCTCAATTATGCCAGGGTCGTGTGTGGTCAAGCTATAAACCTGATGGGAAAAGAGAAACATTAAATGTAACCACAGGGCACTGTAGGATGTTTATAAACCTTAACTTTGCAAGTTTAATTTTAACTCCATTTCGGCAATGAGATTTACACTGCAGCCTCACAAGCATTGATATCTGCATTACCTGTGAGGCATTGGACTCTGAGAGCTTCTAAGCCAGCTGTCCAGCAGAAAATAACTGGGGCAACCATGTTTCTCTTGAATCAGAGTAAATGCTGTTGTAATTTACCTGCTTAAAAATTCTAATTTCATATATATCACCTCAAAATGGTTTTTTTTTTCAACTTACAAGAAGTTTGAACTGTCATTCATCTGTGATCAGAGTATCATTTGGACTAAATTTCTTTTTCACAAAAATCACTGAGAGTAAGTAGATGTATATGGGGTGGATTATTCCAGATATTTGATGGGGATTTCAATGTAAATTTCCAGTTGTGTGAACTATTTATGTCAGAGATTATTCTGGTATGTGCTACAAGGGGAAGTCCAATATATTTTGTGATTTTTGCTATAAAAAGTAATTACCAAGTTGGCATGAAAAATGGTGGAGTTCTGAACCCAGGAAAAAACGTTATTCTAGTTCTATTTTTAGAGCAGTCAGGAGCATTTAGGTATGTCAGCCTCCTTATACATTTCTTCATGATAGCATAAAATGATGGCTCATTTTCAAAAGGCAACAAAGAATACACTGAATTGTATTATGTTCTCCGGGGTTTTTTTCCAAATCAAGTATGATTGAAATTATCAGAGATGAATATAGAAGGAAAATGGCAAATAGACAAGGAATAAAGGAGCATTACAGGATTTTCAAACAAGACTGTCTAACTTGCAGCAATGTGCCACAGTTTAAGCCATTTTAAAAGTATTTAAGTTCTTTGGAGCAATTAAGCTAGTACCAGGGCAGTAGAAAGTGCACTGAGCACTCATTTAAGATGTATTATAGCAACAGTACTAAAATGTACTGTTGCATGCATGATTAAATTTTATCCAGAAACAACCTCTTTGTGTACCATGAAACCAAACAGATGTTGTAGAGGGAAGGGAAAGAATGAGGTTTGTGGGTTTTTTCTCATTTTACTACAAAAAAATCTATGGAGTTGGTGGTACATCACAGAAGCAATGGGGCTCCAATGAGGATTCAGAAACTAGTTGTGCTGGTTTTGCATTAATTGATTTGTGGTGAAGAGGGAAACAGTCAGTGTTGCTTAAAATAGCTCAGCTTTAGAAAGGAATTCTCATGTGCTGAAGCAAAAACTTGATGCTAAGAGATTACAAATGTTATAATCTGTTAAAGTTTAATATATACAAATGGTCTTAAAAAGCAACTGATTTTTATGCTGAACATGACTAAAATGAAAGAATTGGCACAAGTTTTAGTTTGCAGAAAACAGCTCGCTAGTGCAATTGCTGTACTGTGCAAATGTTAACTACTGTACAGCTATCATTCTGATAAATCAGAAAATAAAGATGAAGGGTACTCCAAGCAAGGGTGATGGTATTGTGCCGGGATTCCCGTACTGTTCTATGCACCTATTGTTAAAAGAAGGTGTAATATGCACTTGGAACCTTAGAATTACCTCACTGAAAAAAAAAAAACTAACGACTTTTTTTCTATTGGAAAGCTTCATTGGTTTTAAGTATCCACTTGTTTATTCATTAAAAGCCATATTGCTTGGATGTAAAAAGAACATAATGCCAATATCAAGCCAATTTATAAACAGTATCTGTCATCTTTCAGTCAGGATAGAGATAAAAATCTGATGCATCTGAATAGGGCAGGTAATTAACTCTGTTCTTTGTAGTCTACCCTTTTCACGGTAAAAATGTAAAAAAAAAAAAAATAAAATCACTGCCTTTGCTGGTTTTTAAAATGCTCTGGGTTTTAGGAAAAATACCATAGTTCAGGAACAAACTCCTCAGTGTCTCCCAATTCACTTCAAGTTTATCTAGAATTCTTAGGAATTACCTTTGCTTCCCTTTGGTTTTCTCAATTTCTTAAGGAAGTCTTTGTAAAGTTTCATTATAAAGATATTTCAATACTTAGTACAGATGCTCTAAAAACATCTTCCAACCATGCTAAAACAGAAGTTATGTGCCTAACTGGGATCCAAGCAAGTATACCCAGAAGACTCAGCAAGCTCATTCACCACATAAATCTTGACTTGTCTCTGAAGCAGTTTGGCCTTTACAGTGAAGAGCTGTCTTGCAAAGGAGCATTATTCTTTACTTATGTGTTACATATTTGTTGCTCACATTTTAAAATGTACTGAGAATATCCACAGATAGAGCTAATTTTTAGTTTATCATAAGAGAAATCTCCTGTGAAATAGTTTTAAGTTCCGATTTATGCATGAGTGATTAAATTGCATGCTTTGTGTTTATCCTTATTGTAGGAGATTCAAGACTTCACAAAACATTGCAAGTTCAGCTTGCAAACCATTACAAAAGCACCTGTTATCCTCAGTCCACCTTTTCCAGTTGCCAAGGCCCAGCACCAAGCCTCAAGTTCCTTTGTCACCCCTGTTGCACACATCAACTGCCCACTGGCTGACAGGAAAGGAGATGCTTTATGGAAGGCAAGTTTCTAAGACTTGATACTAGAGCAGACTTTTAACAGGAACTGTTAGACTGGATGGGGAACTTGCTTTATTTCGATGCAAATTTTTCCCATTTCTTTGCAAGACTGCCTTGCATATCTATGCCTAAGTGCTTGAACTCAACTTACAAAAAGATTTCAGCCCTGTTTCCCCAGTATGTGAGGAAGAGATGCTCTTCAAATTACCTGCAGCAGTTTACAGGTGAATTGAAAACCAGTTTTCCACATATTCCCCTTATTTATTTTAAATTGAAGTAGGTACCCACAAAACTTGCAGGTAAAATGTCTTTGCAACCACTCCACCCATGCCCTCATCTTACTTGGTGCAATGAAGTTTGAAAAATGCCACCTTTGTATTCTTTGGAAGATGGATGTACCAACTTGAGGTCACCAATTTCAGAAAATAGTAATTGATAAGCTTCCATAGTGTTTTAATTGGACCACAAACAGCTGGACTTCCCCCTCCAACGTTAATAGAAACAAACATGTCAGAAATGAGAGTATTTTATTTCCCTAAGCAACATATCTCACAGTTTTGGTCTGAAGTCTTTCCATCTTTTGAACTCAAAATTTATTTTTACTGTAAGTAAACAGAAAGCCTATTTTAAGTGACAAATCAAAATCAACATCTGTTCAGTATGCAATCTGATCTAAGACTGTGTCACTTCAAAGCATTTTACTGCTAAGTAGTGAGTATACTCTTATATTCTTATTCCATATTAACAAAGCCCAACCCAACATCAGTATCTTTGTTTGATATAATGAAGAAAAAACTTGAATGCTGGGTTGCAAGTAAGCGTAAGGGGGAAAAAAAGTAGCGAATTTGTATCAGAAAGAATCGAGGTTTGAAAAACTCAAAGGTACAGGAAAGAGGAGGCAAGAAAATAGTTTAAAGAAAAGCCATCTTGGAATTTTTAAGTACTAGAGGAACTAACTTATGCTATACCACAAGCCACCCCATCTAATATTGCTACCAAGAAACCACACCTTGTGAGTACCAACAAACTTCCCCTCTCTCCCCACAAAACTGAGTCTTGTAAACAAGCATCAATCCGCCCGGTCGGGAAAATGCTGTCTGGGAGTATCCGAGACTTTCACCTCGGACGGCTGCACTGAAACGCTCAATACCGAGTACCATCACTCCTCTAGGAACACAGAGCTCGTACTAGGAAACTACTAAACCAAACATCAGGAATGCCCAGGAAGCTTTATTATATTCCACTTCAAAAAGGCGAACGACTGCACAGTCAGAGTCCAGAAGCAGGCATTGCGAGGCTTCTCCCGGTCGGTCCTTCGCGGGACCCACAGAGGCGAGGGGGCCGGGATCAGGATGACGGAGGGTCAGGACTCGTCGGGCTTGTCGGCGGGCGGCCCGCAGGGCTGCAGCATCTTCTCCATCAGGTTGAAGCGGACGCGCGCCTTGCTCTCGTTCTCGGCGATCGCGAAGTAGTTGAGCAGATCGAAGTGGCCCATGTAGGAGCAGTACGAGTCACGGTGCTGGTTCACCAGCCACTCCCACTTGGTGGTGTCGGCGTGGCCCGTGCCGATGTACTTGGACTGCAGATGCTCCAGCTGGCTGTGGATGGTGTAGCGGTCCGTCATGGCGCGGCGGGCGGGCGGGCAGAGGGCGGGATGGCGGGCAGAGCGGGATGGCGGGCAGAGCGGGACCTTTTCCGGCGGGCGCAGCAACGCTTCCCGCCGCTTTTCCTGCCGCAGTGCCCGACGGGAGCGCGCCGGGAAGGGCCTGCCGGGAGCTGTAGTCTCCCCTCCGCCCCGCCCGGGAGGCGGGCCCTGGCACAACTGAATATTGGAATCGTAATAAAATAGTTTAGTCCCGGTCGGATCACGTCAGTTGGTCAATCCCTAGCAAGGCGAATGGTCGTTACAAGGCTGGGCCTCCGTCTGTAACACGGGGTTATTTCGGAGCACGTCCGTGAGGGCTGAGGACTGGCTCCAGATCAGATTTCGTACTCCGAGCACGGGTACGGGGCTGCGCCTCAGCTGGAGGCAGACGCTCAAGTGAGCCTCGGTCTAAAGCCTCCCATCAATTTGTAAAGCACAGATACGGCTTTGATTCTCATCAATTCACCTGGAATCCAAGCGGCTTCACTGTCAAATCTATGAAATATCCGCGTAGTGGATCAAAAGTCTCTCCAGGAGGTGTCAGAAAACAGGGAAGCAAAGCCCCGAGGCTCACGCTTCAGGGCACAGCTTAATCCCAGCTCCTGACTCTGGCTCTGTATAAATCGCAACTCAGTGTTGCTTCCCAAATAAGCGACATGAGAAGCCTGGCTCTGGAGAAAGAAAAAACTACCACAAAAACATCCAGGAGGTGCCGAGAGCAGCACAGCACCTCTTTTCGTTAGCCCTTGGCTTGGTGCGAGGGCAATATACCACTCTCTGTGGTCACATCGTGCAAGTCCACGTAGAGAAGGGCTGAAGAGGGTATAGCATTTGCAGATCCTCCCAAAATAAGAAGCTTGGTGAGGTTACTTCTGCTACGTACAGCTGAGGAAAGTCCTGTACGTGCCATCCCTGTTCCTTTGTAAATTGAAGAGCTGTGAGTTTATCTTCGCCAGGCAGGCTGTGCAGGGTCAGGGGATTTAAGTAAAAATTAAATATTAATGTTGAAAAATATTTTTTTTACAGTGCAGCTAGTACTTTATCTGAATGTTAAACTCACAAGCAGATATTAAACCCACAGAAAATATAACGTGTGTTGCCTGTCTTCTTTTGGCCAAAGTCAAGCTTGAAATTAATCCACCAAAATAGAAGTTTTTTCCAGCTCTGTTCAAAAGCTTATATAATGTTAAGTTTAAAATACATGAAATGATCCATGCTTTCATATGCTAGTAATGTTTTTAATTATTTGTTTTAAAATAGGAAAGACACATTGGCAGAAATTTTTCAATAGGATACTGAGCTATTTCTTCCTGTCCTTATAAGTCCCCTGTAGTCAAAAACAAATCCACAGAAATGTTGTGTGAAAACCCAGATGATTCTATGCCCCTTGTTTAAAAGTGAGTGTCTTATAAAACCAAGGCCATATAAAGCAATGTAAAAACAACATTCTGAAGTGTCCTTGCCCTTCCGTGCAAAGAGCTAAATGAGGACTATAGTTTTTTATTTTTGTTATTTTTATGAGGATCAGTTGAGTCATTGCTACCAAGGCTTGCTTAGCTGGAAGCAGATTACACAGCTGGATACAGCAGTTGCATTCTGTGGTTGCTTTCAGAGGGAAAATAAACAAACATTACACTTTAAGAGTTTCTCTTTATGCTGGCATACAAAAAGGCAAAGAAAGGGACATATTCTCAACAAGTGAGAGCTTTCATTTCTTTTTAAAATGGCATCTTTCTGAAGAGTGGGATGACAAGAAGAATGCTAGCTTTTAATACATGTTCTGTGCCAACACAGTGACACATCTGGCTGCCCTCACAGCTGTTTTGAAGTTATCCTCTTGGAAACTCTAAATCAGGAGATTAAAATACTCAGTCTTTGGAGAAGAAAAGATTCCCAGAAGCTTATCCATCTCTTGCAGATGCTGCAGTTTCTAGGAGTAATAACTGCATTAAATTAAACAGTTGTAATATTTCTTGTTAAAACAACAACAACAAACAAACTAAAACAAAAGCAAAACCAAAGCAAACCCCCAAAAAAACCCAAGCAGCCATAAAAATGAAACAACAACAATAAAAACCCAACCAACCATAAACAAACAAAGAAACCCAAACAAAAAACTCCAAACCTGAATAGGAAGTGTAAATCTGAAATTTTCAGCAAGTTTGTTAGTGGGCCAGGTTAACGTGCAGGCATCCAGAGTTCTGGGAGAACACACCAAAACTTCACTTTATATTTGCTTTGGTCAAAAAAAGAGACTGACAGACAAGCTTACCAATGCAAGGAAAAAAAATAGGTAGTAAAATTTCCAGCTGTCAGGCAAGTGACAATTATTTACAAGTAATTACTTGACTTCAATTTCACTCTAAAAAGGAAAGGTTTCATTTGCTAGCTTTCAAGAATTATATTCAATTATATTCACTTTCTCTTCATTTCTTTTTCTATACAAAACTAAAATCTGTTGTTGGACCTTCTTTTTCTTGTTAGGTCCATTTTGTACAAAATTAATGTCTGCACTAGGGCACTTTCATTTCAAGTTTAAAAATACTAAATGTGTGGGGGAAAGGAGATACAGATATATATAGAGAGAATTATTGCTCATAATATGCTTGTATGACTAGGATCCTTGAAAAAGGAGCATTTTGTGATATGTAAAGGTTTTTTACTGAATACCATTAAATATCACTATCATAATATACAATAAAGGGTGCTTACTTATGGAAATCACATAAATGTGTTGATTTAAGTGCTGAAATTATCTGTTTGGAGAGTAACACATTATCCCTTCAAGCAAAGTTTCAAAAGGTGGAGACACCGGGAGGCTGTAAGGAACTGCGGAGGCCACTGGGTGTCAGGGTTGGACCTGCAAAAATTCTTCTTCTACAAAAAACGGAATGTTTGGTTGCTCCTCCGAAATGTAGAGAAAAAAGGGTAGAGGGGGCTGCTAGACCAAGAAAGACAGTGTCAGTGGACATTGCAAGATACAATCAAATTTTTTAATTCCCTACTGACTCTTAAGGTGGAAGTGTGAAGACATAAATACCGTGCAAACAAGAGGATGTGACAATCATAGTAGATAAATCCAACACACACCCAAAAAGATGATAAAATGGGGATGCATTTTTTTTAAATTATTTCCCCCCCCCCCCCCCCCCCGAAATTCCTCTATTCTTTCCTATATTGATTTATCCTACGCATATAGTGAGGAAAAAAAATTTTGAGATTGCATTCGCGTGGCAAGAATGGTGCTGGAAATTACATAATGATAAAAGACCCATTGTCTATGTGGCATGTGTTTGTTGGTTTGGTTTTTTTTTTTTTTTAAGTGTATATTTCATTAAAAATATGTTGCTTCTGCTAAAACAGGGTTCTTAGATCATTATTTGCAGAGGTCATGTTGCCACAGCAATTTTAGGCTGGAAAAATTACGTTTTTCTAATTGTATATTTTGGGGTTTTTTCAGATTTCCCATGCTATCACATGAACTGTGATGCAGTTTCTCAAATTTTGTTATAGCCTATGAAAATTATCAGCCTCAGAAAGCCCTATAAGAGGTGGAAGACAATTTTGCTGCTTTTTGCAAAGGTCCTGTAAAAAACATTTTTCAAAAGCAAACCTCTTTTTCCACCTTGTTTTATGTAAACTCCCCTGATTTCTTTCTTTGCCTTGCAGTCATAACCATGATTTTTGTTACAGGGTAAGAGGCCTTCACACTGCAGTCACCTGCAGCCTTTGGGCTGCTCCTGGGACAGATGAAACACAGTCCTTGCAAGCATGGTTAAGTTTTCCACTTTTTTCCACTGTTAGAAATTATGTTTTGTTATTCCTTTGATTTTATGGTGCGTAAATACGCCAACATCTGAAAGCTGAATTAGGGTTGTATGGCTGATTCTCCGCCAAAGCTTTAGATTGGCAGAATGTGGAGTAAAAAAGTCAGGAAAGAAGGAAAAACCAGGAACTGTGTATCCTACCGTTAAAGGCATACACTTTATGCTGCTCTGTTTCAAGGTAATCAACCATATTATCTTTAATCGGACTGCAGCTGGAGAAATTCACTGCTGAAGAAGAATTGGCAAACTGAGGAGACCTGTGACCTGCATGAACGGTGTCTTGCCTAGGGACACAAGCTTAGGGATCACAGAGACCGGGCCTTGTAGCTTCAGACTCCACCAGTTGCGTGTGAATATCACTGTGATGCTCTACGCCTTGTGTATGGGTCTGAATAACAGCTCTGTGTGTGTGCCTTAGGTGTGCACAGTTGAATTAGCTTAATTTAGGTGCCACTGAGGATTTCCTAGCAAGGTGCAGGAGCACCCGAAAAGCAGAGAGGCAGTAGGGGCCACTAGCACAGCGCTTACAGATGAGACACTGAAATAATGTGGTCTGTGGAATGTGGTGTGGAAGGAGATGGAACACAACGGAGACCTGGTAGAGGCAGCTCTCACTTGCTATTTAGAGGGAAGTTCTTTATTCCAAAGCCATCGCTTTGAAAATAAAAGCCTGTCCACTAATGTGATTAGTTACCTCTTCAAGCTAAAAATAGAGCCAGTAATAGTCTGCCAGGTGAATTGAAATTACTTGTGTCCATATACGTTTTTGTAATGGGAAAGGCCTGTTCTTGTCATGCATTTGGAAATAAAATGAATTAATAAGAGTAAACACTACAAAACTGGGGAAGACTACAGGACTATCCAAGGAGCAGCTGTATTCTGCCCATTTTCTTTCCTTCCTTCACTCCTGAAAAACTGCCACAGCTAATACAGGTATTGTGTTCAATAAGGTATACAAAAGTAGCAGTGATGAAAGCTCCATCTTTAAATAAATATTTTGAATATTAGAAAGGTACACTAATTTAAATGATAAGAAATTGGTTTGGCCATTGAGTGGCTGTGTGCTGTGTGTATCGTATCACTGCATGCTTTCTGTGTGCAAGAAAGAGTAAGAACAGAGGAAGTGACTTTCCTTTTTCTAAGTCTGACTTGATGATGCTTAATGCAGCTGTTTCTTTTTTTATCTGCCAGGTAATTATCATGTTTTAAAAATACTAGTTTCTTCAGAACAGTACTTAAAAGTGTTCTGTACAGAAAAGCCTATCTGTAGCCAGCCTTTTCTTTCTCCAGACTTCCCCATCACACATAAGGCACAAGTATTCATCATTTCACCTCCTTCTCTGCAGTAAGCACGGAGGACATTGGTGTCATCATCCTTATCTAGTCAAAAAAATCCATCATCTGTATTGTGCACAGGGCAGCTCATCTGTTACTGCACAGCAAGTCAGTTCATAAAAAGGAAAAATAAGAGCAGGAGAAACATGGAGCCATTGACATTAGTGAGTCATCAGCTTGCCAATTTGGTGTGTGTTGTACTAATTCATGTTGTGAAATTTCAGACAGTGGATTGCTCATGGGACAAACAGCAAAGGAGAGAGGGGGCAGCAATGGATATTTAGGATATTATTATCACTGCAGGTGGAAGAAGAAAACTGTCCCTTCCATGTGTCTCTAGGAAACAGCGCACCGGTCACCACCAGTTCACTACAGAATTACAGAATCAAGTTTGTCTACCCTCCTTCAGTTTAAGGTCTTTTATCCTTGTCCTGTCACTATACACCCTGCTAAAAAGTCCCTCACTAGCCTTCTTGTAAGTTCCCTTTAGGTACTGGAAAGCTGCTATATAAACTAGCTGTTTCTCAACCTGGCTTGGGAACTTCCTCATTTGAAATAAGAAATGTACTCTTGCATTTACTGTGAAAGTGAAGCTCTCACTAGTAAGGCAATGCGTCATATCTCACCTTGAACTTTATCAAAGTATTGCTGTTTATTACTTTTAAGGCAAATAGAACATAATTTTTCACAACACCAAGCACCACAGACAAATTAATATGTTCAAATCACAACTCTTAGTAATTCAGAATAAATGTCTTTTTGATTGCTGGCTTCATTGATGGAAATATCCATCTCAAGCTGAAAATTGCTTAAATTACTCAGATCCTCAAAAAACAAACAAACAAACAAACAAACAAACAAACAAAAAACAACAACAACAACAAAAAAAACACACCAAAACACACCCCCCCCCCCCCCCAAAAAAAAAAAACCAAACCAAAAAAAAACCCAACAAAAAGCCCCAACCCTGAGTGTAGAAACTTGGCAAGGAATAAGCCACTGGAAGCAAGGTATTTATAGTCAGGATTGGGCAATGTTAGTAATGCATGATGATAACCATCCCATCTATACATTTTGGAATGTGATTCAAGAGCTTGAAAGAGAACTGCTGATTTTGGAAGGCAAATGTTCAAGAAGTACAGCAAAAAAATGTTATCTCTTTAGACTGTAATATTTTTTCCTACCTCCTCAGCAGCATGCAGACTAAGAAACCTTGAAACCAAAAAAACTACTTGACAAAAAAATCACCTGAAGCTGGAAATTTTAAAGTAAGCTTTCAAAGATGTCATTTCTTTTGCTGCTGTTGCTTTTAAGTAGCATGTATTGTTTGCTCTCTGTTTTTTTACTTTTTGCATTCTGAACTTCTGTATTTCACTTTGTATTTGCTCTTCTCCATAAATGCTTGAAAATACTTATTTTTATGATGTTTGAAGGTATTTAATTTTAGAAGATTAGAGCTGAAATGTTCACATACTTGATTTCAGGGAAAGAGGCTTTAAGACTTTAAGAAGAGCACTGTGAAAACTGCTGGCACCGGTGTTGTAATCTAGAGCCCCAACAGGATGTGCGTAGATCGTGTCAACTACGGCTGATGCGTTTCTCAGAATAGCTGTTGTGAAGCACAGATGATTTGGTATTCACATACAGCTGTGTATTGCAGCCCGTTTGTGAAAAAGCCTTCATTATGAAATGCAAACATTTGAAAACCAAAACTGTACATTCCCTTTTCACTATCTTTTTCAGCCTTGTGTAACTTAACAACGAGCTCTTCTTGGCTAAGGCGTTCTCCTACAGTGTTTGTACTCACCCAATGGGCCCAACGGGGATTTGTTCACAGTCTTGTGGTGCTATTGTTACATCAACTATCATGGCTATTTTTGATATTCTCCTCTGGGCTTAAACTCACCTGGTTTTGAACAGGATTAATGGGGTATATTTTTAACAGGCAGAGAAAGAGAAGTCCAGTCTATCCAGTGAGTTCTTCACTTAAAGCTCCAAATGCAGTCTAGAGGTTCTGCCAGTAGACTTAAGAACTTAGACTTATGTTAGGTATTTCAAGTGCTAAGACCATTGTCAGCAGTCATTCATATTTGGCACCTCGAAAGGATCAAGCCTGAAGGGTATTGTTGGTGCCAGCAAAAAGTCATCATTCAAAGAACAGGTTGAGGCAGAGATTCCCATACCAATGTGTGCATGAATCTGTGACTGTCTGTAGCTGTCATGACTTCTTGTCACACTGAAACATGCAGGAAATTATTTGGAAACCTTGAAAGAAAATTCAAAGACAATTAAAGAAATTAATTCTCAACTACATTTGCAATTACGGCAAGCTGTCAGGTGATTTTTATTAGTAAGGGACAAATACACAACAGAAAACACTATCAGAAAAAACATCTAATCTCCTTTAGTTAAAGGACCATGAACATGGGTCAGTGTAATCCCATGACAGCTTTTCTCTCCCCCATTCCATAAGTTCCTTGTGGGAAGATCAGCTTCAGATTATTTTCCTATAAAATACGTTTATTCTCTCATTCAGGTAATAGAGGCCCTGCAATCTTTTCTGTGCCGTAGCTGACTGCTGAATTTATCAGTGTGAAAAGACCTGCTCTGAGTGACTTAGCTGCAGAACTGATCTGTCTTGTCATTGGAGAACAGACTTGTGTAGCTGCTGAGTCACAAACTGGCTTGCATAACTGGAAGGATAAAACAAGCTTGTCTAGTGACTCAGTTTGTAATTTGATCCTCCTCTCATTCCCAAATGCACATGCACCTGTATTTTGAAACTGCTGGGATCGTTGATTAGAGTTTGAATCATTTCAGTGGTACCCATGGAATGTCTCCTTCTGATACAATGCTGTTCAGTTCTTCTCCCTAGGATGTGGCCAAGTGCTTCTCCCTTCACACAGGGGGAAAAATAATCTATGTTTTCCTTCACTGCTAAAACCTGTCACCATTATGATCCTAACAGATCTTCCAGTGGAGTTTAAATCAAAAAAAACATCACCTGTACTTTTCACCTTTTTTAAGGGACTATTATTACGCCATTTAAAATACTATTTTCAATAGTAAGTTAGGTTTAGGAAATAAGGTGGCTCTTCTATGTGTGTATAGAATTCCAGAATGTTGGCAGAGAAACATAAGCCAAAATCTCTCTGCATGTGTAGGTACATTATTTTGACTTGCTGTTTGTGGAAGAAGAAAATGGCCTTTTTCATCAGTAGATAAGAATGTTTTATGCTCAGGAGAAATTAGAAAAAACCTTTGCATTGAGATTAGTTTGTCTGATGCTCCAGCAGCCAGTGAAACAGAAGCATGTAACTGTGAGTTAAGAAAAACCTTGCTTTAAATCTAGAGAGAAAAGAAAACAAAACATTGAGGGCAGTAAACTACTTCATGGGTATTGTTTCCTTTATAAAACAGTATTTAAAAAAAAAATTAGAATGTGCAGTAGCCTTTCTTCTGAAAACTGTAAATTATCCTACATGCACTAACTCTTGATGGCCATACTAAGAAAGGAAAATACTCTCCTAATCAAATAGATGAGGATGTTGACACAGGCAATGAAATCTTGGGCCAGAAGTCCCACGCTGATCTGGTGTCAGAGCAGGCTCCTTGGGGGTACTGCACCAGCACCCATCTCCAGCTCTCCATTAAGGTTTTTCACTGACTCAGCTCAGCTCAGCACAGCATATCACCTCTAGGTGAGACTTGTTTAAGACTGTAATGGTTTGATATAGATAAATGAGCCCTTCGGAAAATTTTATTGTCAGTTAAGTTTCTGTTTCCTCCTACTCAAGCAGTCTGAGCTGGGTCCCCACTCACGCTGACACATTTCTCGTCCTTCTCACACTTGCTCCTCTGAGAGCTGCGTTTTGATTTGTATGCAGACACAGTTGTATCATTAAATACAAGCTCTACAATTTTTGTAGCAAAGTTGAAAATTTCCACTTTTTTTATCCATATGAAAATGAAATTCTGATTGCCAGGATGAGCTAGAGGGAGGTGGGGATGAATCTGAGTACACTTTTAAATTGTTTCGACCAATATGTTCCATACAAGCAATGACTTGTTCCATTGACCTTGATGATACATTTTCAGCTGTTTGAATGCTTGAATGCAACGTTCATCTCAAAAATCCTACAGCTATTGGTTATTAGGGAGCTGTCTGAAGATACAGGTCACCTTCAACCTCTTTTTTATTCTTCTCCTGAATGGTATTAATGGCTTGTAAAAGAAATAGCCTTTGGGTTTAGACAGACCTTTGGTAGTAGTTTTTTTCTAAGAAAAGTACTCCTGTAAAGGTACACTAGCACAAAACATTTCTTATCGATGTGTCGAACTATTTGGTATGAATTACTCTGCCTGTATCTCGGTGTGAACCCCTACTTCCCCAAGGTTTGGAGCATCAGAGTTGGGATTCTTGGATCAGGTCATTAGGAAGATAAGACACTAACAAATCTGGTTGTGATTTGCAGTTGTGTAAGTATCTGGGGGATTGATCGTGCTTGTCTCTAGAACCTGGGAAGCATTTCATTAGAAAAAAAGTAAATGTTTTAACAGCCAAAGGCAGCTGCCAGAGCATTTATACAATTAATTTCATTTTGCTTTCTGGTACTTAAGGGCAATGTCTTAAGGGCATTGGCTAGAGGACACATTTTGTCTATTCACTCACCTGGATACATGATCCTTATGGATTCATAGTATGGTTTGTGTTGGAAAGAATCTTAAAGATCATTCAGTTCTAACCCACCAGCCATGGACAGGGAAAGCTTATACTACACCAGGTTGCTCAAAGCCCCATCCAACAGCTCCAGGGATGGGACCTCCAGAACTTCTCTGGGCAGCATGTTCCAGTGCCCCACCTCCTTCACAGCAAATAATTTCTTCTTAGTATCTAATCTAATCCGACACTTTTTCAGATTAAAGCCATTTCCTCTTTTCCTATCACTACATATCCTTATGAAAAGTTTGATTCTCCTCTATACCAGAAACAAAACAACCCACTGTCTATCCTCCATGTTATGCTTCCTGTAGTTTATAGTATTTGGCCTGTCTCATTTGATGCCATCTTCAAACTTCTACTGATTTCACTGGAAGCAGAATTTGGCGATTAATTTTATCTGGTATAGACTCATTACATATCACAGAGTTTTTTCCACGTCATCTGAATAACATTCACACATAAAAAATCATTGAAGGGAGAGAATTATTTAAGTAGAAAGATGGCTGTACAGAGGCATAAGCCTTTAGAGAAACAAAATATCTGTAAGAAAAAGGCAGAGACATGAAACGACATGTAATCTTTTCATGAAAGGAGAGAACTAGCACTCAGGGGATTTGGATGCAAATTCTAGTTAGATCAAGACTTGCTGTACACCTCTAGGCATTTTGACACTTTCTGTGATTTCTTTCCCATCTATAATACATGGGTAGCAATACACACAGCAGTATTTTAAAGTAATTGCTTGCAAATTGGTTTAGAGAGCCTGAAGTGGAGCATAGTTTATAAATGTAATGCAATATTATTATTATTGTCACATAAAAACCTAGCTTAGTCCATCAATTTAATTGTCACCAAAGCCATATGCATGGCAGGGCTTCTAATGTTACTTGGAAAATCATCTTTCAAGTCTATTGTTGTCCTTCAACAACTGGCATATCTATCTCCTTTCATCTTCACGGAAGATTTTGAAAATTTCCATGTTGTACAGGTTTGAAGACTAATGAGCTTACTGAGTTTGTAAGAGAATTTGTAGTGTGCTTTTCAGTGTCTAATCACTTCCTCTTATTGCTTGAAATATACTGCAAACCCGTGTTACACTGTGACACTGCCTGCTACAGTTCTTTGAGCAAGTAACAAAGAGCCCGGATACACCTCAGCATTTACTAATCCCATAAGAGTTTGGCAATGCTCCCTCTCAGGCCACCAGCTGGTGCCAGGAGAGCATTTTATGTCTTGCACTGACAGACAGCATGGGGAAATTGTTCTATCTAGACACCTGAAGGAAGACAGAGTTGTTTCCAAAACCAGCTGCAAAAGCTATAACTGCAGATACATATCATTGGAAATAGCAAATCTTGGGAAAATAAGTGCAGTGGATCAGTAGCCAAGAAATGTAGGTGTGTTGCTGTGAGAACATAGCCTGTGAAGTGCTGGCTTTGCTGCAGCAGCTAATGAGCCTACCTGAGACACTGTTCATGCACTAACCGGCACTGCACGGGGAGCCTGGCTGTTCTTGCACAGTGGTATGTAGGATGTGGAATTTAAGGGCTTTCTATTTAGAGGGATCTTTCAGCACCAAGATCTGGCCTCTACAGCTGTGGATTTTGGACGACATTAGAATCACAGGTTAGGAGAGATGTCAGGTAGTAATTTTGTCTAATCTCCTGCTCCAATCTCTCAGAGTCAACATTAATCTTTGTGCTGTGGCCTGATGGATCTTGAAAATCTCCAAGAACAAGAGATTCCACAACTTCTTTGGGTAATCTCCTGTTCCAGTGTTTCACTGCCTTCATAATGTAGATTTTTCTTTTATTTCCTATTGGAACTTTATTCCAGTTTATGAATATTGTTTCTCATTCTCCTGCCATATACTTGGGTTGTACCAGTAATCTCTTCAGTACTTTAAGGCTGCTGTTAGATCCTCTAAATCTTTTCTTTTCTGAGCTAAACAAATCTGGTTCCTTCAGCTTCTCCCTACAGGTCACACACTCCAAACCTATGACCATCTTGGTGACTCTTTGCTGGACTCACTCAAGTTCATCTACATCCTCCTCACACTGGGAATCCCAGATCTGCTGACTTTCTTACAAAAATCAAGGAAAGGGAGCAAGAACTTTTCCTATACAGTACTTTCAGGCCATGCACTTCTATAGTTCTGTAGTAGAGAGGGTCATTTTTCTGCTTGCTCTTTCCCAAGAGTAAGGAAAGCATAAGGCAGCAGAGAGAACATTACTCAGGTTTCCAAAGCTCACATCCATACATTCTCACTGACCAGAGTAGCCCCACAGCTACTTAATCCAGCTTAACAAGAGGCATAGACAGGCTAGGTTACATTGCTGAAGCTGAGAGTACAAGGAAGATATAAGAGCTGAGCCTGTCTGCACAGTGCAGTCTTCCTTCTCTATCACAGCAGTGCACAACTTACACAGAGATGTAATTTGTAACATGCAGACGTATATATGCATATATATATTGTGTGTGTGTGTGTGTGTGTGTGTGTGTGTGTGTGTGTGTGTGTGTGTATTTTTAAAACCCATTTACATACCAAATAATTCTCTAGATTGACAAATTGGAAGAGAGGCTGTGTTCTCTGTTTTTGGTTTGTCTGCTGGGACTTCCACATCACTTTGCTTACTCAGTTATGAACTTGGCAAATGCGAAGGCCAGAACGTGATGTTTTCAGAGATCCAGAAGTTAAAGGATATGTTTACCAGGGCCAGTGCCCAGCTCCAGTCTAATGGATGCACATTAAATTAATTGGAAGCTAATGGTTGCTGCTCATGGAAAGATAACTATACCCCTTGGCTGCCGCAGAGCCTCTCTCTCATCTGTTGCTGCCTCTGAGCACAGGGTGAGTTGGGAAGAGCTGGAAGCACCTGGGACTCACTCAGGTGCCCAGAAGATTTGGGCAGGTTTGATGTTTCTGTGAGCAACTACCAAGGTAGCTGCATCCATCAAATGCTGGCAGCTGTATAAAAGCAGTGCAGGTACTCAGCTGCCCCTCTGCCTTACTCATTTCTCGTGCACAGAGGCTTCATGTACTGAGATACTCTCCAGCTAGGGTAAATGGGAGGGGACCTCTGGGCTCCCGTGGCATTACTGCTGCTGCTGCTCAGTGCCCCCAGTACTTCCTGTCCTTGCACTTCTTAACTACAAAGCTTGAAGTGCAGCTGCCTCTCAGAATCCTGGGATACTTGCCACAGCCATCAGACAGGTTTCAAAGATAAAATATAAGCCTTCACTTTTCCCAGATAAGTTTTGCAAGATGTTTGACAAATACCCTTCTACTTTGACAAGTACCATTAATTTTTAGGGATTTTTTTTCCCCAAAACATCAGCAGTGACTTTGTTCCATTCCAAGGAAATCTATCATGCTGTTACTGTGTCACATAAAATTTGCTTAGATACTATGTGCCCTGCCATCCATAGAGGATTCCAGGCAGCAATTGGTCATTACTGGGCTCTGAAACTAATTGGTCCCTGGCTGTGCATTCTCAGCTAAATAATCCCAAATAATTCTTCCCTCACCTTCAACTAAACAAAAAGCTTTTGGGATGTTATATTGCTTGTTGAAAAGCACAGGCAGCATGAATAAGGTGATCCATCAACATGGCTGTATAACATTTATGTTCACACAATTCTATAATAGAGTTGTTTTATTTCATCAAAACTTGGTGAGTTTCAGAAAACAACGCCTTTTCTATGAATGAGTAATGTGCAAAGGATTCTCCAAAAATGCTGTGTAATTGTCCTCATTTTGCAATATCTCTCTTTGTGAAGGTCTATTTACTCTTTGTCTCACCCTTCTAAGCCATCTTTGGCTTTTAACCACTGGGGGAAAAAAAATATTTATTACTGCCCAGGTACTTCTGCCTTCATACCTAATATGCAGCCTGGCCATTTTCTGCTCAGAGAGTAGTGATGAGGGAAAATAGCACATGTAGTTTTTGGCAATATGAACATGCTAGAATCTGCTGTTCCTGGGATTATACCCAAATCTGAGTGCCTGCTATGTCATTTCCTTCCCTTGCTTTTTTATCCCTTTTGAATAACATAAAGATGCCCTTGTCTCTGCTCTGACAGGTTGCAAAGAGCTCTCTGTACTGCAGAAGTTAACTGATCTCAGTTTATGGGCATGCAAACATGCAGGAGAAATACCTCACTCTTGTCTGATAACAGGAGTTAGAATACACACATTTACAGGAACAGGGTTAGGTAAAGATTCTTATTAGGCCAGCTGATGTGACAGGACCTTTGACACGTTGTATGTATGGGCTATGTTCTTGCATTCAAAAGCTGTGACAGCTGCAGAGAAATCCAGTGGTTTACTTGACAATCCACCAAGCCTTCAGTTCCCAGAAACCAGTATTGTTCCATTGGCTCCAGTTAACTATGCTTGTTTACATCCATCATGTGAAAACATTTTGAACTTGTTCATTTATTGGCTACTAGCTTAATAAAACATGCTGGCACCTGCAATCATCTCTGAAGTCAACAGAAGTCCCAGAGCTGTTTTCCCATACATCCAATCTGGCATTTGATACAGCCCTAACTAGATTAAGAACTTGTGTATGGGTAATGAACTTTCAGAGCCATACATGAGTGCCAAGTTGTGGTTCCCAAGGAATTCAGGGGCAATACACCCAGGGCTGGTTTCACATGCCTTTGGGGCATAATTGGAGAAGAATGTTAAATCTTTTCCTAAATAAGCAAGAGAGAGGGCTCTGGCACAGGGTACCTTGTGACTCCACAGCAATTACATCTGCACAGCTTTCAGCGTGCTGTTCTTTTGTAGCAGTTTTTCTTCCTAATGAAGGAGAGAAAAGGAAAGCAAAAAAGAAAAAAAAAAATCTGCAGGGCTCAGTACCTAGAACACTATGATATCCCCATGTAAATCCAAATATCTTTGTTGAATAGGTTTCAACAAAGAATTAATGAGATACTTGGCTTCTGAATTCTTTTCAGCACTCTATTCCTCATGTAGTTAACATTTATTGGTGAAGCTGTTCTGTAACATCAGTAGCTTTTGTGAGAGGTTACAATGAAATGTGAAAAGACAGAACAGGAATGTTGGACCTTTCTCAAGCTGGAAGTTTCACAGCCAAAGACTCAGTTTCTCTGGCAAATGTATATGGTGAAAGAATTTTCTAGCACTAGTCTTTTGGTGTCTCCCTTCAACTCACCTTGGCAATCGATAAATCATGCACTGTCAGAATGACTCTACTGCTCCATGAGGTTAAGAAGAAAAGAGTTAATTGTCCAGGACCATGAATCATTATTTTGATTGAATCAATGTGAGCTAGATTACATCAGATCTGATTCTAGCTTAGAAGAGGTTCATGTGTACTGCACATCCAGAAAAGGGTACGTGAATTTTATACATGTCTGAGAACTGGTTCTAGGATACACAACTGAACTGGTAGTAATTTGTTCTGTTTTTAGCTAAAAGTTTCACAAGTGCCAATTTTTATAGATTGATGCTACTGTAACTTCATACTGAAACTAGTGCAGGCGTTATGGGTACAAACTGCTTTTACAGAGATGGGCAAGCTCCATAAAAACAGGGGTCTGTATGTCACCTGTATGTAAGTTGCCCAGTGAAACTGCTCTTCCCAAAAATTGACATTACTTAGAGTTCTTGTATGCCCTGAGATGCTGGTAAGTGGTAGCAAAGAGAAATCTACAGGTCCATGTAATTTCTAATTTCTTGGGTTTTGGAAGAAACTCAATTTCTTGGTAGGAAATGTCTTTAGAAGCATCACACAGCAGAGCAGAAAGATGATGGGTCTCCCTCATGCAGTGAATTGCCCTTGAAATACAACACATCCTCATGGTATTTTAACATACATGAGAGTCAAATTTGTTTATATATTACTTTTCACTACACATTTATGAGAACTGAAAGTAATTATGCCTGTTCCTCTTTCTAGAGATGAGAGAATTGGAAGCAAAATCTGGCTCATTCAAAGCAATCATTCATGACCTAGGTCAAGTTTAGAAGTCTTTAAGGAAAAAAAAATACAACAGCTCTTCAAGAAAAAGGAAAAAGAACTGAAAGAAAGGCTTACTCTTTGCAGATGTATTGTACATTTATATTGTCCAAACTCCTTTAGAAACTTATTGGCATCTGTGATCCCAATACTAATGAGTTCTGTCTTTATCTGTGTAAGTTGAGTATTTCACTAGTAAACTACAAAATGTTTCTCTTATAATAAGAGAAAGCAGGAAGTGAAAAAAAAAAAAATCATGACGTTACTTTTGTAGCTTGGTTTGTAATGCTGCTCAGGATTCACAGGAGAATAAAAAGAATTTTCAGTCTTATAGTTATCTCCTATTTTGGAAAATCACTTTCTTCTGTCTAATCATTTCCATTATCAATCTACACTGTTCATGTTATTTCAGAAGAGATTGGAATGTGCATAATAACCCAAAACAACTGTCTTTGGTACGTACATACGATGATGCAACTATCTTTTCATATGACTAATCTTGTTTTGTTTCTCATAACACCATGCAAATGGGCACCTTTTGTAAGATCTAGCAGCTAAATACACTCAAGAACTTCAGGACATTTGTTTTGCAATGGTAAATTTTTTTTAGCTACCTATTTGTGTAGCTTAATTAGTGAGCTTTTAATGAGAGTTTTGAACCGTCTTTAACCTTGTCTAATCTAGGTGGCAAAATCTGTAGAAATAATAAATTTCTGTCCCTCTCCATTAATTTCTTAGAAGACTAATATTTTAACAATATTGCTACCTTGCCTGCTACTCAGCTACTGAAATTTTTACTGAAGTCTCTTCCAAAGCAGGGGAGACTTGACAGTCATCTCTTTGGTCTTCCATATCCTCCACATAAATTATAGGGAAGATACCAGATGTTTCTAGATGAGCATTTTGCTCTTGACAGGATCACCAGACACATCAAGTGCTGTAACAACAGCAGGTTAATTTGTAATTAATGTTGTTCCATGCCACACAAAGCAGCCTGTACCTTTGATTACCCACAACATTACATTAACACCCAGCTCTATTTTCAACTCTGCTTGCATTAACAACACCAAACAACACTGAAGGCCCATTTGCTTTCTGCGGTCCAGTAGCAAGGAGAAAACCGCTGCAGCTGGTCTCACAAAGCAGCAGCCTGGAAAAGAAAACCCACTCACAAGTCAGTGCCTTCAGGTAGTTTTAGAGAACTGGTGAGACCCACACAGTTACATTTGTCTCTAGCATTAAGGTCTAAGAGAAAAATCCCAGCAGAGTGCTCAGTGCAGTCCTGGATTTTTCAAGGTAAAAAAGCCTTTTTGTTAGATATATTTTTAACTGACTTTTAACTATAAAACCTCAAATATTTTCTTTTTACTTACATTTTTTCCTGACAAAAAAACAATATAAAAAAAGAGGAAGGAAGCTTCCTGCATCTCTGCAATTGTCTCCATCATGATAGAATTTGTTCTCGGTTACCCAGGACAGGATAGATGCAATGTAAGAAATTTTGGAGCCTTGTAAGCGATGACTGCTCAGGAAAGCACAGTTGCTCCAAAAAAGTAACTTCTCTATTTTAAAACTTTTAAAATCTGAATTCAGATTCAGATTATATTCAAGTTTTGTGATGAAAAGTAGAAAAAAGTACATGTCCAAGGTTTTCAAGAAAAGCAAAAACTTTCCATCTCACAAAGACTTGAACAACCTCTATAACTACTTGTGTGCCTAATTAATATGTATGATTACCGTCTACCAAACATTGTGACGCCAGAGTTTCGTCAGGGGTTTTTTCAGTAAGAATGATGGGGAAGGTGTTGGGAGTTTTTTTCCTCAGGAAGTCACAACTCAAAAGAGGACGTAATTTGACCCATACTCTGAAGCATGAAGTGAAGATCACATCTTCCTTACACTAAGCGGCGGCAATTTGAATTAGAGAAGCACAGAGCCGGAAAGCCCCCGCTTGCCGGCGGGGAGGCGAGATCATGAAAGGTCAGGGGGTGTCCACGGGTACCGTGGCGAAGAAACGGGCCAGCTCACCGCGCCCACACTTCCCGGCACCCATGGGGCGGACTTTCCCCGCGCTGGGCAGCATCGGGAGCCGGGCATCTTCCCACGGGGCCGGGAGGGGGCGGGGCGATGCCATGCAAATCAGTTCCCCGCAGCCAATAGGCGGGCCAGCCGGCAGGAGGGGCGGGGCCCTCCGCGGGGATGAGCGCGAGTCCCGACGGCGCGGGCGCTGCGGCGGCTCCGGCACCTCGGGGAGAGGTACCGGGACTTCGGGGAGCAGCCCCAGCACCGCGGGGATCGGCACCGGCACCGCGGGGATAGGCACCGCCACTTCGGGGAGAGGCACCGCTACTTCGGGGAGCAGCCCCAGCACCTCGGGGAGAGGCACCGGCACCGCGGGGAGAGGCACCGGGACTTCGGGGAGACGCACCGGCACCGCGGGGAGAGGCACCGGGACCTCGGGGAGAGGCACCGGGACTTCGGGGAGCAGCCCCAGCACCGCGGGGAGACGCACCGGCACCTCGGGGAGACGCACCGGCACCTCGGGGAGACGCACCGGCACCGCGGGGAGCAGCCCCAGCACCGCGGGGATAGGCACCGGCACCGCGGGGAGCAGCCCCGGCACCTCGGGGAGCAGCCCCGGCACCTCGGGGAGCGGCACCGGCATCTCGGGAGCGGCGCGGGAGGAGCGACGCGGGACAGGCCGGGCTGCCCTGCCCGGGGGTGAGTAGCTGCCGGGACTGGGTAGGACGAAGCAGCGCTTTCCTCGGAAGCTGGGCAGGGTTTGGTTTCTTCACCCCGGGCACAACCGGCGCTGGCTCCCTGGACGGGATGCTCCCCTGAGCATCAGTTGGAATTCCCGGACGCCGGCGCGCCCGGAGCTGCTGCCGGAGGGAGGGAGGGCAGTGGTGGGCAGCGCCGGAGCCCGGGCTGGCCGCCCCTTCCCGGGCTGTCGGGGCGTGCCCGGTGCTCGGCAGCCAGCCCAGCCGGCGAGGCGGAGGGGCCGCGGAGCGTGCGGGGCTCTCGGCACCTCGGTTTTGCCTAAGAGTAGGCAAAACTGCTCCTTTTGAGTGGAGTGGCGAAGTCTGAAGGAGGCAGGAGAGATGATAGGAAACGCGATTGGGCTTTTGGATCCGAAGGTGCCGTAGGCTAGCCCTGCTCCTCATGGAATGCGAAAGCGATGGCTAGGTTTTCACAGGAAGAGAGAAAAACAGAGACAGTTTCAAATATGTGTCTTCTCATCTGTCACAACGGATGTCTCCATTTCCACTACCTTGTTTGCCTGGCTTAACGAGTATTAACATTTTATTCATAGTGCTCATAAGTGGTTATGAATAGCTCCATAGCAGATTTTACAGAAAATTTGGTTTAGGTGCAAAATAATATGTAATAGCTTTTCCTTCGTGCTTGAGTGTCATCATGGCCATATCTGGAAGTGGGTGCAAAAGTTAGCATTCTCTGATTGCTTCCTATTAAATTGATACCTATCTCCCTCCTACCAAGAGGAACTGGCACTCATGTATGTCTGAGATAACATGTCACTCTGTGACACTGAGAAAGGAAAGGACTAGAACAACAGCGCTGGCCAAAACCGGACGTTTGCACTTCTTGTTCCTGTTCTTTAGATGGTATTTTAGCAACTGTCTTTTAAGCTGTCAGGCATCAAAATGGCAATATGTGACTTTTTAGGAGGAGAATACAATTTGAATGATGATGCTTCCTTACCAGTGCTGATACTCACTATTTAAATAATGTCGAGACTACAAGGTGACCATAACTTTTTTTTTAATTCAAAACAGACCAGAGGTCTAACAGATGAACAGAATAAATGTCATCATTAGGAAAGGATGGTTAGGTGTCCCACTCCTCCAATGACCTTTTTCTCATACCTTTTTTCTCTGACTGCCTTGCATGCCTACTTCTCTGAAACTGAAATCACGTGTTCAGTCATATGTTATCTGGTGTTTTGGCTGAGGCTAAAACTGCAAGCTAAACTCTGTTGTTGAAAGACATGGTACAGAAGATCTCTTGAGACATGAAAGTAGTAGCACCTTCTGGGCACTGCAGATAAACATGATACTATGGAATGCAGCTGCATACTCTATCAGTCCTGGAGAATTTGGGTGCTGTGGGATTAGGCTCCATGTCTGACATCTTTCACTATACTAATAGTATACTAACAGTAACAGTAACCAAGACCTGCTTCAGAAGGAGAAATGGTAGTTGCGACTGGTGCATAAATAATAGAGAAGGAAGAGAATCTGCTGAGTAAAAAGAGTCACCTAAATTTCTCCCCAGCACAGGCAGCATTGTGCGAGCACACATGTTGTGCTGGACACACATTGGAGGCGAGGGCACTGAACAAAATCCTGGGAATGCAGGACCACTGCGGGACTCTACGACATTACTTTATGCATTTGGTGCACTGTAGCTGTGCACCTAAACCAGGCCTGAGAGGGGTTTTTGTATCTTCTCTCTTTCTGTCAAGGAAGAAGGTCCCACAGTGCTTCCACAGAGAAATGGTCCAATTTTCAGCAAGTCACAGCCAGTTCAACATAGGCCTTGTGAAAGAAATTGATTACTTTGCATGTTTCCAGTGTCAACATAGGGATCAAACTGACCATTTCCCTTTTCACATAAAACTCCTTTTATGCGTTGGAGTACTGTGTCTCTCTCCCATGTCTTCTGAATTAAATGAATTAATTAAATTCTTCAGCTCCTCTTTCTCCAGGAGTGTATTTTCTAAACTGTTTGGCGACAATGCCAAATATGCTCCCTTTGACTTTCCTAATGCGATAACTGTTTCAGGATGTACTTTTCCAACTGAGGCCTTATCTATGCCAAGCAGAGTAAAACCATTCCTTCCCAAACCATCTCTCATATAAGACATGGGGTTTTGGTTTTTTTACAATGACGTTATATTGGGAACTTTTTTTGTGGCTTTCAATCAGCTATAACCTCACCAATGCTTTCCTGCTGCCAAACTAGGTGTTTCTTACTTTATATTTGTCTGAATAATTTTATCTAAATGTGCCAGGCTTGTCTATATTGAATTTCCTTTTATTTTTATTAATTCTTCTCTTACTGTGAAGATCACTTTAAATTCTCATTTCTTCTCCCCTGCCCCCACCCAATGCTTGCTTCTACTCCCTTCCAGTTCAGTGTCCCTGGAGTTTGGTTCCACTCTCCAAGTCACTAATGGAAAATATAGATAACCTCTGTGTATGAGTGTGACAGATACCCATCCTAATGCTGACATGTTCAAAAGCAGTTCTGATGGTGAGAAGACAGTTGCTGTGTCAAATATGAAGGTGCTGGACCAGGGACACTTTATTATCTTTTATCTGGCCCATCAGTTTTCTTTGATTCTGGTCATCCCTTCAGTTTGTGGATAACAAAGCATGGTGCGGAAATTACTGTGGCAATTTTAACTTGATCTAGTAAACCCATCTCAATGCCAAGTCTGGGGTTACAATTTTTTGCAGTAAAGCCATTTTTGGTTATGCTTGCATTTTGGGTTATTCCCAAAGATGTGGCCATGAACCAGTTCTGGTGAGGAACATCATTCCCAGGGAGTGGTCTAGAGCTGGCTCCTGGGAACCCTCTCTTGAGCAGTGGGGGGTGGGGGGGTGGGGGGTGGTGTCCACATGACGGGAGTGAAGCAATTTGTTTTTATCTCTGCCTTGAGAGACTAGATGAGATATCAAGACACTCTACACAATCAGTAAGAGCTCTCACACAGTGCTTGACACTTACATCTAGGTCATATTTATGTAGTTTTATCAGAGAGAGAATGATGCCACATATCTTGGCTTCAGACGGCTTATCATGTGTGCTGCTTTTGCTATGGCAGTTAACCCCTTAATTGCCAGGATTATTTTCAACAAGCTCATGTTTGCAAAAGTCAAGGAATTACTGCACGCTCCAGCTTTTCCTGCTATGCCTTTTCTCTGTGCTGTGTTCATGGTAGTGACAACTCACTTATTTTTGAAAGCAAGAATAAAGCTTGCTTGAGCTTTTGATGTGCCCAATCAAGTGTGTGTCTAGTTACATCTATATCTTGCCTCAACTTAACTGGTGCTTTGAATAGGCCTGAAAATACCTATAGGCTGCTAAGCAGCATAACTGCCATAAAGCCTGACACATCCTGGGGCTGAGGCTGTGGGTATGCATGTATGGCTGTAGGGGTTATTTCCTGTCTGGAACTAGTTTGGGGCAGGTACAATTGTTAGATTTTGCAATAGGATCCCAAAGTAAGCCTCATATGTACCGGCCCACATGCCCAAATACCAAGAAAACACTCTGTATTTAACCTTAAAGGAATTTTTTTAAAGTCAAGAGTACTTGGTCTCAGTTTGTAACACTTTATCACAAGCCTTAAATATATGTGCTTTTCAAAAAATAATGCAGTTGTGCTAACTTAAAAACATCACTAGAACATGTTGCTTCTGACTGATGATCGCATGCAACCTCATATTTCTATTTGCATACCAAAATAATGTCTTCATCGCTTATAAATACCACTGTGTGGTAGCAATAGTAGTTATATAAATGTGGCATGTACACAGCTATTTTGCTGAGCCAATGTGTTCCAGGGAAGCCGAGGTGATTAATTAGATAATGTATATACTCATGGTGCTGAGGTGCCAGCACTGCCTGTGAGTATGTTGGCTGACTGCCCTACACAGTGACCTGTAATGATGCTGAGCTGTAGTAATTGACAAGAAATGCATAGATGGCTGTCTCACTGTTTATGTTAGTGGTATGCATCTGTCTTAACCATTTGCCAATGCCTTGGAGGTACAGTTCACACTCCCCTTGTCTCCATCTAGGCCAATTTTACCTGGAGACCTTGGTGTTGCAAATCAGTGAAGATGGAGAAACTTTCTTTGTCTACAGCCCTGTTATAACTGCTCCCTACCCTACCCAACCAACAGCTAATCTAGTTACAATTTTTCATTTATGAGACTGGTGAAGAAAATGTCAAGAGCTGATACCAAGTATCCATTTTATCAATCCACTATTGAAAATTGTCAGTGGTGATCCATAGCTCTCCAGCGAAAATTTAGACAACCTAGTAAATAGTAGCAGTCAACCCACAGCTGACCTCTCCAATGCAGGAATAATGTTTACTCTCATGGCTACTGAGTAATAACAAGTAAGAACATCAGGTTTTTTTCTCAGTCTTACCATAAATATGTATTTCACATAAATATGTGAAAAATGGCGTATTATAGTGTATTTAATGCACACCAACGACATCCCCTAGTTTTTATACTAATGTCTGGGAAAGCTGATGATCAGTCTATGGAAAACACCAGGATGGTTAACTGTATTCAATACATCTGAGAAGTATAAGATGGATCCTAGATCCTTGAATTTATAATTATTGCTGTCACACAGAAATTGAGAGTTCTTTTCTGTTTACAAGATCAAATACTGGAAAAAAAACTGAGATAAGTCAAAGAAGAACCTCTAAAGCTATCAGTATTCTAGCAATTATTGCCTCATTTCTTTGAATTAGAGGCAACAATCTGAATTATTTTTTCTCCCCTAGGTTGTTCCTAGATTTTATGTAAAGAATGGAGTCACCCCTATTGCTCTAAATATATCAGCTTGTATTAAATAATTTGTCTTGGCACAGAGTGCAAGCTTTTGGGAAAAAATAACACCCTGAGACATTTGCAACTGCAGATATTTGTCTCTAGGGTGACAGAAAGTATAAAGGTGGTGTTCTGCTGTACACAGGCTTTGTTGAGTGTATGAGCTGGGTGGTGTAGTCTTCAGATACACTTGCAACTTCTTGATGGATTTCTGTAGCTTTATAACTGACATTCAGTGTTAACTGATGGACTTTAGTTCCTGAATACATTTTGTCTATTTTTAAACATTGTGAAATCCAAGAAATTCCAGAGAGGATAACTTCCTTACAATGAGGCCACAAAAAGATTTTGAACTGCTGATCTCTGTCATAGTTGTTAATACTGGAGTTAGTTCATATACATGATGTTAGAACAGCTTGAGAAGGCAAACTGTCCTAATCATTAGATTATAATTGGGGATTTTTTGTTTCAGGCTCTTATAGAGGAGAAGAGAGAAAAAAAGATGCGTAATTTGATTAATTCAAGCCTGCTGTGCCACCTGTGATGGGCATGGTTGGGAAAACAGGGAATTTGGACTGAAAAGATGTCTAGTTTATTATACTGCTATAGGTCAATTACTCTTCTGGAAAGAGAAAAAAAACCTACTGCTAAAAAAAAAAAAAAAAAAAAAAAAAAAAAAAAAAATTTTCAGTCATTTTCCCAAGTTAATTAATATTGTCAAATCTATTACTAGACAACAGATACCAAGCAAAAATATTAATTCTGGTCTAAGACAATTGTTTACAAAACAGATAGTTACTAAAAACTTATTACATCTGAGACTTCAACTCTTAAACAAAAGGCTTCAGCTAAATTTAACACATGCATGAATTGCATTTTAGTGCAGCAGCACTCTGCTTGCCTTGTAATGTAGTGTATTCAATTCAGCAAGTCCATCTGAGTAGATTTCCATCAATACTACATCCTTTACAAGCCCTATGGGAAGTCACTGAAATGTGCTGACAAACACTTAGCTATGAAGTAATTTTGCCTAAGAGCAGGTTATTTCCTAATTGTTCACCACTTGTTTTCTGGGTCACATCTATTGTGTGTCATGCAATCAAAATCACATGCTGTTCAGAGCCAGGATGAGCCACGTGGGTTCCTTTTACCTTCCAAGGGCAAGAAGAACTACTGACAGAAATTATTTTTAACTGACTTGTTTTGAAATATCTGTTGTTCCTCAAACAATTGAAGTAAAACTTCATCTTGTAAGGCTACTCAAGGCTGAAAAGATTATTTTGGTAAGCCGCAAGGTGATATTAAGTAGCAGCTGCCACTTACAAGTGCTTCAAGAACAAAAAAACACTGCCTTCCTTCCCAGCAGCTGGCCATGAGATATGGATGCTGTGCTGAAACTGCTTCATCATTTCACCATTTGTCCCCAAACTCTGATCACAGAATCACAGAATATTCTGAGCTGGAAGGCACAAACAAGGATCATTGAGCCCAGCTCTTAAGTGAATAGCCCATATGGGGATAGAGTGTGGATATATAAGTGTTAAAGCTGAAATAAGTGTGTAACTCACTTGTTTCTATAGAAATAACTTTTTATCCTTAAATTATTTCTCCATTGTTAACAGGCTTCAGAAGATTAGCATGGCAATGTTAGGCAATGTTTGTAGGACTCCCTTTTGTTTGTATAAGGGACTAACAGAGAGGGGCTGTATGCATATGCATAGTTTCTGATTTTCAGAGTGGATTTTCTTTCTTATATGAAATCCCATGTCATGCACAGTTGTCTAGGGCTGCAGACCTATTGCAACAGGACAATTTGTATGTTTCTCAAGCATCATGAGAAAGCTTGTCACTGTGGTGATTAATACCAGTAAGTAGCACAGTAACATGAAAAGATGAGCACTGTACATGCCCTCAGCTGACTGTCCTTGCCAGGTATCTGCCTTCAAAGTTGTAACCCCTGCAGTCATCACCTGGCCTGTATTTCCTGTGTGTGTGGTTGGGTGTACACATCACAATGGACTGCAGAAGGAACTTCATTTTTACAAGGACAGATTTACCTAGCCCAAAAATACAAATGTGGAACTACATGTTCCAGTTTGAATATACATAGCATTTTAACATAAAATAAAACTGACAACTAATCTATTAAACCTCACAGTCTAAGATTTAAGGCAGTTATACACTTGTGGTTGTTACAGTTGTTCTCTTGATATTCTAATGTGTTAGATGTCTCTTGTGCAAGTAGTTGAGTATATTTAATGTTCATGGTTGAATTAGCAAACTTTTTATCTAAGGCTGACTACCAGAACAATTTAGACTGGACCTTTGGACATTGTCTAATCCAGGACTGCTCAAAACATATACAGGCAATTTAGGTTACTGATGGCCATGTCAAGTAGGGTTTTAAATATCTTTAAGGATGCTGATTCCAAAACTTTTCTGGGCACCTTTTCTATTGTTTCTAAATGTTTGGGCATTTCTTCTTTTTTTTTCCTTTCCCCCCCCATCATATCTGGCTGGCTTTCTCTTGTTTCCACTTAGGTCTGTTGCACCTTGTGCTATTGCTGTACATTTCCATGAAGGGCCTAGCCTTGCATTAAGCAGTTAGCGATGGCAACAAGCTCTCCCTTGAACTTCCTGTTTCTCAGGCTGAACATCCCCAACTCTCTCAGCCTCTCTTCATATGTCAGGTGCTCCAGCACCT
Source organism: Certhia americana (assembly GCA_018697195.1). NCBI lineage: Eukaryota > Metazoa > Chordata > Aves > Passeriformes > Certhiidae > Certhia > Certhia americana. Next base: position 63,362,100 of record CM031859.1, read on the forward strand.
CGGACCACCTCTGTGGCCTTCCCTGAGCTCATCCCAGTGTGTTTGGTGAGTACCACTCCAGATGTGGTCTCTCAAGTGTCAGACAGGAGGGGTCCCTTTCCTTCCTCACTTTTGCTGCTCCAGCCTGGATGTGTGGCTCATGTTCCCGTTCATGCCTATCAGCACACTGACGTCCTGCAGAGCTGCTCCCCCTTCAGAGAGCCCAACTTCTAGTGCTGCACCAGGCACTGTATGAAGGGAGAGACTGATGCTCCTTTTACAGACTGAGGTCTGAGGCTATCCCTAACAATGAGTAATGGAGCATGTATTAATATATTGCTGCTTGAATTACAAGCAATGCAATCAACGTACACATAAATGCAAACTTTGCTGAGTAACAACAGCATCTGATAAAGGAGGCCAACTTTTCTAACCCATGACTTGTTAAGTTGAAATGTTTCAAATTGCTGTTCTCCCTTGCTCTCCCTGCTTATTTGTTTCAGCTCTTTAGTATCAGTTCTGCCCCGACACCATCCAAGGAATTCTTGGAAGTTAATGTCCCCTCTTGGGAAGATCCAGTTCCCCCTTGTTTGAAATGAGAATTTGAAATAGGAAAAGACATCTGTGGTGATCTTACATTCCACTGGTTTTCTTCATGTGAAAAATCCTGAAATTCTGCTAAATTGTGAGTTTCTCAAAGCAACTGTTTCCAAATACCCCAAATAAATTTACTGTGTTCCTTGAGCAAAAGTTGCTCAAGAAAGCGGAAATCTAAACATTTTCTTGAACCTCACAAGTATCTTCAGCCAAATATTGCAAATGCTGGCCTATGGAGTACTTTAGCATGTTCAGCATAAAGCTGAACAAGTGTCCTCTGTAATTTGTGGTGTTTGTGGCCTAATATAATGCTGAAATACAGGCATAAAGTTACTCATTTCCTGGGCTTCCATCCTGTCCAGGTACTGTATGTAGATAAGGAAGAGCATCTTGAAAATGTGAAGATGAAATGGAAAGCAGGCTAGGTGATGCACTTTAGAAATAGAGTGTAAAAGACAGGATTTGGGGAGCATGAAAGGAAGTGCCAAAAAGTCCATGATTTTGCAGGACTCTGAAGTCAGGCTTAAATAGATGGCATCCATTTGTTAGGACAAAAGTCAGAACACCTTAGCTGTGGAGACATATCCCAGACAGGTACAGGTCCTCAATGCAGAGTTAAAAGATACTAATGTTGAGCACCTAGAAGGTAAGTTTTGGTACATATATCTAAATAATGTAGGCTTTTAGAACTAAGTATTGGGGAGCTGGGAAAACCCAGGGTGAAGATTGTAAGTGCAACTACAACTTGATCCCTCTGTTCCCCTTACAACTAGACTCTACTGGATCTGCTGGGTCCTGGAGATCATGTGTGATGCTGTCCATGTCACTGGAGAGGAGCTCTTCACAAGTGGCCTTGACCCATGTGTTCATTCACTGAAGTCCAGCTTGTTCCTTCGTGATCTTACTCAGCAAAGTGCTCGAGGCTTGCGGCACTGACTGAAGCCAGAAGAGGCTGACTTCTGGAGATTCCAGGTACAAAGAATTGTGCTTGAAGTGTCTCAAGTGGGCATCAAAAATTATCAAGATTCTATCACTGTTGTCCTAGTGACTCTGGGCTGAAATCTGACTGTGGGGCTGTTAGATCTGCGTTACCCCAAACAGCTGGCAGGAGTTTATGGAACTTTCCAAAGATTTTGCAGGGGAAATCCCCGAGGAAATGAACAGTATCAACATAGTCAATGAGATAGCATGAATTGAATGATGAACATTAAGTTTTATGTTTTACAACTTTCATTCAGCACATACAGACTGTAGGCAGAGACTTGGTGGAAGTAATAGTGCACAGGCCAGTATTTAATTCATGATCTTCCTGTGGGCAGGCAACATTGTGATGCAATCCAAGGCAACACTTGACAGTTCCTTACTCTCCTTTTAATGTTTACTTTTTAACCTTTCCTGTTGTATTAAAATAAAGAAAAAGCAATATTTTTAGAGATGCTACAGAATTAGTATACTCATAAATTTACAACTGCATTAGTGTTTTCATGTTGTGAATTACTATGTATTTGCTTCTCCATTTCTTCCTGGGGAAGGAAGGGTAGACCTACTCTTACATAATTATGGATTTATTACACAGGAGCTTTACTCAGTGTTTACTTGACAAAGAAAATGCAAACAACAAGTGAAATCATTGTTGAGCCAGTTGTTACTATGCTCTCTGTAGAAGGCTGATGAAATTTAATTTTTCTTAAGTTTAGGGAATGGTTAGCACAAAGTTCACAGAATCACAAAATTGTTAGGGTTGGAAGGGACCTTTGAGCTCATTTAGTCAAAATCCCTAACCAAGACGGTCACCTAAATCAGGTGACACAGGAATGTGTCCAGTGGGTTTTGAATGCTTCCAGAGAGGGAGACTCCATGACTTCCCTGGGCAGACTCTGCCATCCTCAATGTAGAGAAGTTCTTCCTCATGTTGAGATGAAACATTTTGTGTTTTAGTTTGTGGACATTTTCCTTTGTTCTGTTGCTGGGTACTACTGAAAGAGTCAGGCACCATCCTCTTGGCCCCTGCCTTTGACATATTTATATGTGTTCATCAGAGCCTCTTTCAGTCTTCTCTTCTCTAGACTAAACAGGTCCAGCTCCCAGTCTCTCCTCATAAGAGAAATGCTCCACACCCCTAACTGTTTATGTCTGATACCCTATGGTCAATGATATCATCTGGAGACATGAAAGTGGCTTTTTCTTTTTTTTCTCTTTTTCCTTATTCCTGTTTTTTTCTTCCCCCCACCCCCCCCCCCCCCCATCTTGATGCTTTCCACACCATTTTTTGAAACTTTTCTTTCCCAACTGTATTGGTAAATGCCATTTCTATTTCTGAGATGCTACTTAGTATTTTCCCAGGAAAACCAAACTTAGAATGAAGGAAGCCTTGTGACATTTTGGGCAGTTGACGTAATGAAGGATCAGGAGCTAGAGGAGATTTCTCCAGAGAGCAGTAGTGGAAGGTGTTTGGTTATTAACATGTCTACAGATGCTGATAGCTGAAGGCTTCCTATCAGGAGTCTGGTTTTCTCCTCCAAGTAAAAGACTGGCATTTTGTGGGGAATTTGGGACTGTCCTACTATTCTTTTTGATTTGTCTTCAGGATTTGTTGTCTTCCTTCCTGCAGTTTTTGTTTCTTACCTTTGTACTTTCTAGAACAGTGTTCTAGCAGAGTTTTGGATGTGATATCCAGAATACTGTGAACAAATTTAAAATCTGGTATTTTGGGTTATTTTTGATGAGTTATGTTTGTTATCTATGATTTAGTTATCACCATGATGTAGCTATTAGTTACAAATTTTCAACTCTTTTAACCAACATTTTAGTCACTTCAAACTTATTCCTCCTGTTCCTGTTTTACAGGCAGGATGAAAGACCGTTTAGGTGAGCTGCGTGAATTTGCCAGGTTACACAACCAACAGTTTTCTGATAGTGATGATGATGATGAAAATTCACCCCAGGATATTCTCCTTTATGAGACGGATTATGCCTTGGAAGTTCTTCATAAGGACATACAGAACATCCGGACAGAAAATGACCATCTAAAAGCAGATGTCAACCGTCTCAGAAAGCAAAACACCCGCTTCCTTACGTCTATGCGCCGTCTTAGTAGCATCAAGCGAGATACTAATTGTATTGCCAGAGACATTAAGAGCCGTGCAGAAAGCATCCACAGGAAACTGCAGGTAATGAGAGATTTCTGTGAAGATGCAATAACAAAATACGGAGCTATGTCTGTTATTGCCAGGGTGGCAAAGAACCACTACGTTGACCTCATGCACACGTTTCAGGATGCTATGTTTGATTACAACGCAACAGAGATGAATCAGCGGGAGAACTGCAAGATTCGAATTCAGCGGCAGCTGGAGATCATGGGCAAAGACGTTTCTAGCCACCAGATTGAGGAGATGATTGAGCAAGGCAAATGGGATGTCTTCTCTGAGAATCTCTTGTCAGATGTTAAGGGAGCTCGCGCGGCCTTGAACGAGCTAGAGACACGACACAAGGAGCTGGTGAAGTTAGAAGGTCGCATTAAGGAAGTTCACGAGCTCTTTCTGCAGGTGGCCCTGCTGGTGGAGGAACAGGCAGACACCTTTGATGTTATTGAGATAAATATGCAAAATGTTGAGGACTATGTAGGAGATTCTAAAGACCAAGTGAAAAGAGCTTTGGAATACAGGAGAAAACATCCTCTCAGAACAATCCTCTGCTGCTGCTTATCATGTTGCAGAAGGGGATGGTCGCACTGAAGCTGTCACAGACTGACTTGAATGTCTTCAAAACAGTTGTTCTTTCCAGAGACTTTTCTGTAATGACAAGCCCTAGAAATAGGGGAGATATTTTGCAGTTGGTTTTGTTCATTGTCTTTTTACTAAATGTGCTGAAGGCTGTTTCTATTTATGAACTGTGAGAATGTTGCTAAAAATTTTTAAACTAATTTTTATTGAAAGGTCCTTTTACTGTAACTAGAGGTGCAATATCTCTACAGTGATACTTGTTTCATATAAGCAAGAAAGAAGAATGAATAACTTATCCTAGGGAAGATGAATACTTTCAAAAAGTAACTTTATTCTTATTTGTCGAAGTGAGGCTGCAGGCGGGGAAGCGTAATTGCTGGGCAACACAGTGCACCACTAAATCAGGAGGCTTCAGTTTTAACTAGTTTGGAACCTGCTTGATGCAAATTTGACAAAATACTGAGCCTAGAGCAGGAGCAGGACACAGAACTAGTTTCTCTTTCAACTTGATTTGCAGCTGCCTGGAATCTTAACAGAAGTGGCTGCACCTTAAATGATAATATGCACATTTTGCTCTATTTGTGTGCAAGTACTGCTTTTTTTCCATTTTAAGTACCCAACTCTCTCAAGGTGGCTAAAAGCACTCGCTGCAACACTGAGGCATCTCACTCACTTTTAACTTGAGCCACGCTCTAGACTCTCCGTTTCAAACCTGCCATGCTTTCGTGTTCTGGTGAATTTCAGAAACACCCATAAGAAGACAACAGCTGTGGGGTTGAGAAAGCATTTTAGGGCCTGCTGTACTGGCACATACATAGAAGCAGTTTTAGTGGAATGACTCACCTGTCAGCACACTTTTATTTTTCTATAAGCATTGACCAAATATGGATTTTTTTTTTAATATCGATTTTGAATTAGATGAAGGATTTTTTTTTTTTTTTTTAATATGGGATTTAACTGGTGTAAAAAAATTTTGACTTTCCTCCAATTGTTGGGAAATCTCCACCTGGGAAAGCAAATAGAACTATTTCTTCAGTACACCTGAAGAAGAAAGAAAACAGTTTCATTTCATTTCAGTGCTCTTTTCAAGCTTAAAAGGGAACTCTCCTTTTGTGTAAGGGGAGTCTGCCCTTACACAAGGGCAAACCAGTAGGTTTGGAGTACTGCAAGGAAATAAAAAATGTGCAGCACTGGTAAGCACTGAGCACTGTCAGTGAAATGTATTCACAAAGTCTGGTGATTGATCACAGCTCCTGCTTTTGAAGGTTTTCCAACTATATTTCTAGGTGACTTCCTGATACACTGTGATCTATTGCTATCCTCTGAAAAAATGCAGGACATTTTTTCAGAAATTATTTTTTTTTAACTGATGGTCCTATTTGTACCAATCTTAATAAATATATTTCAACATTTCAAATATTTTGTATATGGGAGATTTCCTCAGATGTGCATAGATGTACATTGTCCTGCACCAGTTGCAGTGAAACTTCTCCCTTCTTACCTTTTACACCCTGATTTTATGTGTGGAAAAAACCCCTCAAACATTTCTTACTATTTGTATTAAATAACAGAAAAATAAAATAAATCTAACTTCCAAGCATTCATACCTTACTGGGAAACAATTTTAGCCAGACAGGCTTTTTTATATGAATAGAAACTAAAGGGTCAGAAACTGAGTGTCCGTTTTGCTGTAGCACCAGTCTCTGATAACATAGAAGAGTGAGGAACACTGATCTCCTAAACTATAAGATATTTTGATATTCGGTGGTCCTGCTTGTCTGAGGACCTCTCACAGTGAACACTCCTCTCCAAGTTTGAACACTTGAAGTGGGAGAAGGGAGGGTGATGAGCTGGGACCACAGCCAGTGGCTTTGGTGCTACTCAATAAGACAAAGATGTTTACTCTGTAGAAATGGCCATTAAGTCAGTGGAACTGAGCATTAGTACAGAAATACCCTAAACCTCCGAGAGTCAGCATGTGGGGATGAATCAATGAAGAATGAAATAATATATTTCCTTTCACATGAGTATTCCTAGCACTTGCCAGTGTTTTTGATAAAAAATATGAACATGTTTTTTGTGCTGGTTCCTTTTTTGCATCTACAAATGGAATAAAAGATTTTATAAGAAAAACTGAAAGTGCAGAGTGTTGTACATTGAATCTGCAGCTCTGAATAGTTTTTTGCATTGTCAAAATTTAGTGAAAGTTGCTGGATTAAATTATGAGTTGGTAAAAGGAGATTAAACAAGGCCTAGAAAAAAAGTCCCCCTAATATTTGTTGTCATGGTAAATGAAATGTGTTGTATATTGAGATAGACATTCTATAGCTTTTTCCCTAAAAAACCCAAGAAAAATGAGTTTCATGCATTCTAAGATGATTATCTAGTCCAAAAATATCGAATTTATTCTGGCAGTTCTGAGAGACCTTGATTATTTCACTAGAAGATGTGCAAAGCTAGTATTCAAATCTTTAGTTTCATTTGAGGCACAGGAAAAAAGAGCAAAAAGAAAAGGTAATTGTAGACCTTCTCTTCTGACTTAGGGCTGATGCTGTAGGGAAAAAAAATGAGAATTGCAAAAAAACCCAACCTGATACCTTTTAAAACTATTTTTAAGATGCATTGTGAGTTAAGAGACACTTAAAAATTACTTCCAGTAACTGAAGCAATCATTCTATCATTCTCTTCCTTGCAAACACATCCATTACTTAATACTTTGGAGGTTTTTCTACCCTTCAGCTGTGTAAGAATTCAAATTTAGACAGCCCATGAACTTGCCTAATCACAGTTAAACAGACTTTTGAAAAAAACCAAACCTGATCACACTATAGCTGCAAGGACTCATGCCACACAGGATGAATGGAAGAAGATGATAAAAGTTGCTTGATAATATGTTAGCATACTAATAACAGAAGCTGCAGAATGGAGATCTTTTGAGGAAAGCTGCCTTTTCCTTCTGAAAGTGAGCACAACTGCTATGCAGATGTGTGTAGCACATTCTATAGGTTGGTAGGGTTTTTCCCCCTACTTCATATGGCAAACACTTAAACTGGGTTTGAGGAGTGAAGAAGTTAAAATCTGACAGGGGATGTTTTAGCTTTTAGGATTGCTGTTATTTTGGTTTTGTTTTCTACTGAAACTGAAGCTTCACAACCCATACCACCAATGAGCCACCAACCAGTCCTTTCTGAGGAGGAAGAAGAAGAAGAACTGGCAAGCAGGGACATTTTGCTCCTTCTAAAAAATGTACGCCAGCACAGCATACATATAAAAGAGAAAAAAAAAAAAAATCCCTTATTACAACAGAATATATTTAGTATGTAATGGATATCCATTTGGGTCTCCATTTCATCTTGAAGGACTTTTTTTTTTTTTTTTTTTTAGTCATGGGTTTCATTTTAGAGAAATGGTAGTGGAACAATTGCTTCCTCAAATGAAGGACCAGACTGCGGACACACTTGCACACATGAGCAGGTATTTCTGGCACATATCTTGGGATAAACTTCTTGAAATAAAGGGATAGCTCTTAAGATCCAGAGATACTTTTATTTTTTTTCTGGAGGCTGAACTGGGTAGCTATGCTGAACTGCTGCTTTTCTAACCTAACTTGCATTAAGGATGATTTGAATGTGCAGCCCAAGTTGTACTTTTATTATTTCTTGAAAACAAAACATCTTCTCTAGATTTTTGAACCTATTTGAAATTGATTTGAAGAAGGAAAGCGCTACATGGGGTTGTGCTTCTATCTCTAGGAAAGTATCACAGATATAATGAAGGCAGGAAACAGTGTAATTTAATAGACACTGTATGTAGTGATTCTGGCTAATAAATTCCAAATGCAATGGGATTTTCACATGGATTTTCACATGGAGCCATGATATTTGTTTCTCTGATATGTAAGAAGGCAACAACAGATCTATCTTCCACGTTTATAGCATAAACGTGTCTTTATGTAGTATCTTCATAATGGTTGAGTCAAAGCAAGTAAGAGCCAGCAGAAGACAGCTTCACCGTTATGCTTTACCGTCCATACATTGTTAGGGCACCAAGTCTGAAGAAGAAAAAGTAACATTTTACTGTGTTTCTTAGAAATGGTGTTAGATGTGAACAGAAAAGGAAAACACCTAACTGACAGTGTTTCTCTACTCAATCCTTTCCTGAAAGGCACAACCCTACTGAACAGAGAACCATGGCACACCTCTCATTTCAAGGCAATGATGCAGCATGGCAAGTTCCATTGGAAGAGCTGCTCTTTTATTCATGAGCTCCCGCGTGTGAATAACACGTACGTAAAACGTTAACAGTTCACAAACACGCCTAGTGTCCCGGGGTCTCTAAGCACTAAGAGCTGAGGAGGTCAGGCACCACCTGCACCGGCAAATTCGAGCCCCAGACCCCTTGCGGGGGCAGGGACAGCCCGGGTGTCCAACACCCGAGCAGGGAGTGTGCTCCTGTTCTGCTGGAGGACAAGCAGACCGCCTCCTCCTGCCTCCTCGTGTGCTGGGGGCCGGCACAGGCCCTTGGGCTCAGCCTGTCCTGTGTGGAATTTGCTTCTCACACCTCAAAGGTGCCAAAGTTCGGTGCCACGCAGGATGTGCATTTCCTTCGCTGTAAAATAGCAGCGAGAATGGGAGCCAGCGCCAGGGGTAAAGCCAGCGAAGTGCCACTTTCCATTTCCCCTCTGATGCAGGGACGAAGGGGGAGGTCCCAGGACAGGCAGTAACCGGGAACATTGCGATAGGCGCTTCCGTAGACCCAACCAGAAGTGGCGACCCGCAAAAAAAAAAAAAAAAATCTTTCCCCCGTGATATTTTTCCTCCTAATTAAGCATAGCTGATAGCTTTGGACTTGGTTGGTTTCGGTTCTCCTTCTACGAGCGAGAGAAGATACATTCCAGGAAACACTTGGACGGAAATAATGAAGTGTCGGTGCCTTATCGGCACAACCTCTCCGCTGCCCCTCACGCCCGACGAGCCCGCCGGCAGCACCACGGCCCTGCCCGCTCTGAGGGGGCCGAGCCCGCACTGCCCGGAGCCCGCACTGCCCGCACCGCTCGCACCCCGCCGCCCCCGGCCCGCCGCCGCCCGCCCCGCTCTCCCCCAGGGGCGGGCCCGTGCCAGCGCCGCGCACCTCCCCCGCCTTCTCCTTCCGCTACGGGCCCGGCGCCCGGCGGCGGGAAGGCGGCGGCGGGAGGCCTGGCCCGGCTCGGCCCGGCTCGGTCCCGGTCCGTGGCAGCGCTCCCCGCCGGGCCTTGCCCGCCCGACTGCCGCCGCCGGGAGAGGCCGCCCGCGCGCTCCGCCCCGTGCGCTCCGCGCCCGCCGCGCTGGGAATAGAGGCGGGAGGGCGCGGCGGCGGCGGCGGGAGCGGGAGGGCGGTGAGGGGGCACCCCCGAGGGTCGCGGGCGGCCCGAGGGGCGGGTGGGAGCGCGGCCGTGAATGTAGGAGCGGCTGCGAGCCGTCCCGGTATCTGCACCAGGATGGCCGAGTGGTTAAGGCGTTGGACTTAAGATCCAATGGACGCATGTCCGCGTGGGTTCGAACCCCACTCCTGGTAACTGACGTTTTTTTATCGGGAGCCCCGTCCCGACGCGGGCAGGGATCGGTGTCCCGGCAGAGGAGCGGCCGCGGGCAGCCGGGACGCGGCGGGAGGCGGACGAGGGGCGGGGAGCGGCGCCGCAGCGGGCGGATGGCGGATCCCGGGACCCGGCGGCCTGCGCGGGTGTCCCGGCTCTGGGCGGCCGGCGGGGGCAGTGCGGGCCGGGCGAAGAGCCGCGGGGCCGCGGGACTGCAGCCACCGTTACTTCAGCTAAAAAGTCGCTTTAAATACAATTCCTTAAAAAACACTTTCTGTGTATATATATATATATATGTGTGTGTGTGTATAAACTCATATAATATATGTATATAAGTGTCTGCATATATAGGTATGTATGTATATATATGTATATAGACATGGGTATATACATATACATAAATACATAAACACCTAAATACATACGTGCATTTATACATACATACATGCATATATATGTGTGTATATATATATACATGTGTACGTACATACATACATACATACATATATATATATATACACACATATATATATACACACACACACACACACACATATATATATATATACACACACAGTAGGCCACAGCCTCGATGGTGGAGCCTCCCGCAGGGGCAACAGGCACCTCCAGCTTTGTCCCCCCTGGATCGTAACTTTGTTGTTGGTCATTTAGGTTATTTACTGCTTTTCCTCTTTTTCCAGTTCCAAGCCCGTGGAAGGCTGTGTGCCAGCCCCTCAGAGTGGTTTTTACAACATGAAAGGCACTGTAGTTCCACATGCACTGGGGTGTGGAATGTCTGCAGGTGTCCAGCCTGCTGAGGTGTCCCTGGCCAGCCCTGGAGGGAGGTGGGAAGGTGATCACCACTTCTGGGGGAATGGTCCCTCATGCTGGCTGTACCCTGAACTGTGCCAGGGCTTAAGCTAGAAGTTAAGCAGAAGGAGCATGCAGGATTTTCAGACTGATCTTGTGCTTTAGTTTCGTTTGGCAGGACACATGGAGCAGTTGGACGTGTTGAGGTGTTTAATTTGCAGGGGCATGGTTCTGTCGTTTGGGTTTTGTGGGTTTTTTGATAGAATAGTATCATTATGTTTAATATATTTGAAGGTGTGGGAAGTATAAATCAAGCACTGACAAACACATTTTTAGATAGTAGTGTTTGTCAGAGCATACTGGACAAATTCTAACACAGGTAAATGTAGTTGTTCCCAGCCACCATTCCAAATAATTTGACCTGAAAAATTATTCTAAACTTTCAGTCCAGATGTAGCATGTGATGATACAGACTAATTAAAGGATAAACACTCAAGAAAGAAATAACAACTCATGGTGGGCCTTCAATGCAATATGAAATAGAAGGTGAAATACTTCAGGTTATTTTATTACATGCCCACATAAGATGATCTGGCATCACACATGTGAGCATGGTAAAAACACAGAAATATGACAGATCAAGAGTTATGGAGGGAAGTCTGGTCTGTGGGGAATTTCTAGGAAATGCAAGTATGTACATTGTATTTTTTGAATGTTACCACAATAAAATTGTACATGCAAAACATACCGTGCTTTCTAGAGCTGTTCATTAAGAAGTGGTACTGCCAGGTTCAGATGTTTTATGAAGTAAACAGTCATTGCTATTCTTCATTAAGGTGCAAATTAGTAAAAATGTGTGTATGTTTGAAGGTACATTTCACCTGTAATGTTGTCATGGTAAAATGCTGCCCTTGGAAACCCACATCTTTGCATACAAATTGTGTAATTCTGCTTATGTGCTTATTTACAAGCATTTTTAAACATACAATAAGTGCTTGTGTAGATTTTGTGGATGCAGTGCTGATTTTGTTGGAAACTTGGCTCCAGCTATGTCAGTTACAAGATGAATTAGTGGTGGCTATTCTGCATTGTGAGAAAGAAAAAAAAAAGGAAAAATATTTATAATTTTTACAAGAAGAGTAATTGTTAAAAAAAAAAAAAAGGAAAAAAAGCATTTATGATAAAGCAATAGAGAAAACTGAATTTCTTGGTTAGAAGTGTTCTTGTTTCAGGTACAGCCTTTCTCTTTCCTGAAAAGACTTGTTTTGCAGAGAACATCCCTCAGTCCTTTGGTGAACCTGTGTTCCGTGCTTCTTAAAACAGCTTGTTAGAGCATGTGCTGATCTGGAATGGAGCAGAAGAATTTTCTTTAACTGTTCTGGCTCTCAAGAAATAACCACAGAATCTACTTGCAACAAGTATATCCCAATCCCTTCCCACACTTCTCCATAAAGGAAAGTATAACCTGCTGGGGTTATGTGTTTCTATTTTAGGTGAAGTGACAGGATGATGTATTGTATTTCAGCTCTAGAGCGGAGCATTATTTTAAGATTTTTATTTTATTGAGCAGATTCCTTTCTTGTTAAACTCCCATGAATTTTTGGTGGTTGCCCTTGCAACTTGACATTCACTTTTTGTATTCTGGCCTTTAGTTTAAACAGTATTGCTTTCTGTTGGACCATTCTGTGGATGGGTTGTTTTTCTAAAGATGTCATTATCTGAAGGAGCCCTGCCTTGTTTATTGAAGAAAGTGGAAAAAGCATAATGATTAGTGCTAGAAACTGGAATAATAAAAAAAAAAGGAGATTCATATGCAGACAGATGAATGCTACCCTGATGAACCAGGGGTGTTTTTCATGCCTCTGCATATTTCTTGGCTGATGAGAAGCCAGTCGTTTAAAATAGATTTTTCAAAAGCAATCATTCATTTTCATGTTCCTTATTTTAAGGTCTCTATCTTGAGAACCTCAATATGATTTGTAGAAATGCAGAGCTTTTGCAAAAAACAAGTGAAATCAATGTATCACCTATGTTTTAAGCAGTCTCTGGAAAAAAAAAAAAAAATACTATATGACTCTGAGTAGTCAAAATTATTGGTGAATGATATGAATACTTGATATGAATCTTTCCATACCTCAATTTCCATTGTATAAAGTGGAAGTAATAAAAATACAACATTTGCAAAATGGGCTGCAGTGAAGTAAATTCATTCTTGTTAGAAAAGAATTCAGATGGACACTTAGGTAATCTGGTCATGTTAGGCAAGCCCATGAGCAGTCTATCAGTGAATTCAGAAAATAACATGAAAGAAACAAGCTATAGAGCCACACTTTGAGCTGTGAAGACTTTGCAAAAAAAGTATTGAACAACTGCTTAACCAGCCAGCACTTCATGATGTGTGCTGAACAAGGTGGGAGTCTTATAGGAAAACAACAAGCCATAGCATTACTCAAAATTCTGTCTCACTTCAAAACAAAAGGGGCTCAAATCAATAAGAAGGTAATCTATTGGTGACATAATTGGGTGATATTTCAAAATAGTTTAATCTTTTTAAAAAACTCAGCAACTTTCTTTTTGTTGTTGCATTTTAGCGTGTGATGGAAGCATGTAATTTTTTACTTAAAACATTCTTCTGTGAATGACTATCATGTTGAGATAAAAGGTGTAAAAAGGGCTGTGAAGTTCCTGATCTATTGCACGATCTTGTATGTAGGATGGTCAATAAACTCTCTTATTCAGTTTGCAGACATTTAAAATCTGTAAAGTAGGACTAGTCTCATATGTTAGCAGGAGTAACTGCATGTAAAGTGCTTGTTGATTTTTGAACTGTTCTCATTTGGGGACTTTTGTGGTAATTAAGAGGGGTGGGCTCTATCTTCTGAATTCCCATCATTCTTAGGATGCTTGTTCAAAAATTACCACTATTTAATGCAGACAGTTGTGTCTCTGTTTATGCAGGTTCCTTTTTAACAGCTGCTGGGCTCTTCATTTGCAGAGTGCCTCTGATCTTACATGCAGCATCTTAGAATCAGTTTTGTTGGATTCAATAGCCACAGCAACCAAGTGTCATTAGCAATGTTAGCTAATCCTGCCTCCTTCTCCAGGGCATTACAACACATGCTCCCAAAGCAGATCCTTGCTACATTTTATTGCTTAACTATTTTTCTCTCTTTTGATAAGGAAAATGAAGGGATTTTCTGCTTGGTTAGTTCAGTCCAAGCAGCAAGCTCTGGGGAATTGTGCTCTGGTAGAACATTGGTGGAAGGGAACGAGGGTCTACATATCACTTACTGGAGTGCAAAGCCCTTCAATTTATTTACAGTGCAAGCGGAGGTAGGTTCACTCTGAAGACTGACAGATAAGCCCTGCAAATCTTTCCATAGTCACTTAGAGCATCATCACCCCCAGCATGAGGATGGCCTAACACAGCCATCAGAAGAGACCAGGTCCCCACTCGGCTGTCCAGGTTGGTTTCAGGCATTTTAGCTCCAAGCCACTACACTGGTAGAGCGAAGGGCAGCAGCTTTGCCCTGGGGTAAAGGGGTGTGGGTACACATTCCCTTTTGCCAGATTCTCTCATCAGGAGGAATGCATGCAGGTGGTAACACTTTACACCAGCACAACATTATTTACTGAAGTATAGTGCTGCAAGTGTCAAAGGACTGGTCTGTGCACTAGAACACCTCCAGTCTGGGAAGATTTTCCCTTGTGCTGGCTTTGCTGTGGTGGCAGCAGCCTCTATAAGAAAGACAGAGTAGACAAGTCGTAATTGACACTACAGCAGCAAGATTTGGCAGAACACCTACTTAATGAGGGGCCCTGAGTGCCCTAAAATGAATGCAGCATAATGCAGAATGTTGAAGCTAAGATTTCTGGGATCTTAGAGCACTGGGCTTAAAGCACGCTAGCATTCATTGTCTGGTGTATTTTTGGCTGTGTTAAACTTATCTAAATGAATAAATTCTTGCTGCCAGGGAAGAGCTTTTGTCTGAAGACCATAGAAAATGTGCAGAGTCTTCTGAAGGTGGTCCTCTTAAATGTGCAATAACAAAAAATGCTTCCCTTCCCCTAAATATTTTGAGGGAAGAATGCACTTTTCGGATTCCTTCATTTTTCTGGATTGCTCCCTCTCTTTCGCCATCTGCTCAACTGTGACCTTCTTTCTGGCTTGAAAGTGCTGCAAGATCTTTTCTTCAGACCTCATCTGCCTCATTTCTAACTGCTTGCTGAAGTGGTTCATGCAAGTCTTGGCAGGAGATCACTCACTGACCATGTGACTTGACGGATTTGTGACACCTGTCTCTTGCTATTTCATCTTGTGTTGCAAACTTTTTCATGTGAGAGTGGAATCCCTGTTTGGAAGTATGGACTGCATTAATGAGTACTGTTTTGCAGCTAATCCAAGTTTGATGATTGATGAGCATATGTATTTTAGTTTCACTTGTCCTTACATATCTGTAATTATTTTCTGTCACACTCCCACCTTTGTTTTTTTGTGTGCATACCAAGAAACAGATCCAGCTGGTCTAGCAGTTAACTGCTACTAAAAGAGGCACAGATACTGCCTTTCTTCTGCCCTGGCTGTACTGCACATTCCTGCTGCTTCCCTCTTGTGTCCTTCAGTCTTTGATTGTCAAGTCATGTGTAACAAAAAGCCCAATTAATTTTATGTTACTTGGATCTAAAATTAATTTCTGATATTATCTCATAAGAAATTCTCTGTGAAGAAATGATGAATTTGAGACAATTTTTTTACATATTTTGAGCTCCCTGACAGACAATATAGATCCACTGTTTTTATTCATCACAGAGCGGCAAAGGCTGGAAGGCCCCTCTGAGGATTATCTAGTCCTCCTCCTAGCTCAGAGGAAGCTCAGCTTGAGTCAGGTTTTGAATATCTTTGAGGATAAAAACACCACAACCTCTCTGAACTACCCATGCCAGTGTTTGAACACCCTCACCATAAGAAATATGTTTTTTCTTAATATCTTAAAAATAAGACTTCTCTGCAGATTAGACTACTGTAAGTTGACTTGAGTTTTCCTTCAAAATGGTCTGGTAGCTATAGTGCAAACCAACAACATCCATCTATTGAGCTGAGGGTAGGTAATGCAAGCAATAGCACTCACCTTCATCCAGTACTGTGGCTAATGACCCCTTGTCCTAGATCCAGAGGCTGTCTCTGAATAAGGACTTGGAAAGCATCATTTAGAAATCTGATTTAAGTAAAGCTTTCCAAGTCCTTTCGTTGCCAGATCCAGAATAGAAAATATTTATTTATTTAGTTACTGTGACTTGTATCTTTTATCATAATATGCTGGATATTTTTATTTGGTTGTCGCAGTTTACTTTGCTGTGAGAATAGCTGGTTTTTTTGACTAAATGTAGTTTTTATGTTTATGTAGTGAGCTTTATAGCTATGGTTTCCCAGTCTGTATTTTGATGGCACTATGATAGTGCAGGCTGTATCTGTGCCACTTAACAAATCCTATAGTGTTCTGTGACTGAAAACAGACTGAGACATGCCCAACCTGTTGTGCTACATTCATTTGGGTGACCTGCCCCAGAAGTTATTTGACACATCAGTAAAGAAGGAATACTGAAAGCAGCTGTATCCAGTGTATCCAGTGTTTGTGATGTCTCTGCTTTCTCTATGTCTCTGAACAAAATATATTTCTACAAAAAAGAATTACCAAGTAAAATAATATATGTATGGTATGAATGTATAAATTAGATTTCTTTAAGAGATGGAAGTAGTTTATCCCTCCCAATAGACAGTACAGAGAGACATCATGGACGAGATAAGGTTTCTGCTCTGTATGATGTTGTTGTTAGGGAGAGAGGTCAGCCATGAACACAACAAAAAGGACCTGTATGACAAAGGAGATAGTGTGACTGTGTCCAGCTGAAATACTGACAAACTTGAGCATGTTATGAAGTACATGAGTGTATGAGATAAGAATGGGGTGGGATTGGGAACTGTCATTAAAATGCTGTAAAACCAGAAGTTGTTGTGGTTAGATATTCTTTTTCTATGCCTGTTTCTGTTGCTTTTCTTGTCAAGTTGTCTTTGAGAGGGGTTTATGTAGAGTAGAGCTTGAGTGTTCCAGTTTTAGGTTGAGCTCTGCAGAGAATGAGTCAAGAGGTCTTGAAGAGCGTGGTGGTACCTACAATTCCCAAATGGAGCCTCTGGGGTCCTTTA
Source organism: Certhia americana (assembly GCA_018697195.1). NCBI lineage: Eukaryota > Metazoa > Chordata > Aves > Passeriformes > Certhiidae > Certhia > Certhia americana. The sequence continues at coordinate 63,378,982 of CM031859.1, forward strand.
TAGCCACAGTTAAAAGTTGTGTCTCATATTCATCTGGAAGTCCTTAGCAAATCTTTCCTCCATAGCGAGGAATGGGCCTGGATTGCAATGTTAACTATCTCAGAATGCTTTATATTTTTAACAAAAACTATTATACCAAGGTAGTCTTAACTGTCAAACTGCGATGCATTAAGTTTGCATTGTACATTGTTTGCTTTTATGTACTGTTTGTCTTTAACAGAGTTGGCATGACTGCTTCCCAAGCACTGAATACATTCTGGCATAATTAAAGCACTTCCACATCCTTTGCAGGCAAAACCTCAGAGATGGTATCTCTGGAGGGAGATGTTGGAACTGCCCCAGAAGTTGCTAGCTGCTGTTTATCTGTTAACCCATACCTGAGCTGCTGTCCTTCTGAATCACTGTCCCAGACCACATCTGTATTTAGTGACCCTTCTGATCCATAGGTCATTACTTGGGCAATTGTAAAAACCATTCCATTAAAAAATGCTGTGTTTTTAATCTTATTTTTTAGTGTATTAGATATGTTCAGTCAGAAAAAGAAAAAAGGAGCCAGGGAAAACAACTTGAAGACTTGGGTTTTATCCATGTAAAAATCCATGTAAGACAGTATAACTTAGTTAATTCTTAACAAGGTAGATTTCCTTCAGCAAAGTAGCTATATGGGATGCACTTCTGAGGATATACCAAATTAGTTCTGCTGTGCACCCAGTGTTTAGGGACATAAATTCATGGATCTTGATCCTGTTGCTGCCACTGCATAAGCCAATTGTTTATCACTTTTTGTTTGGACAGGCACAGAAGTCTGCTTGTATAAATTAAAGCTGTAGCATCTGCACAATAGTTATATACTTAAAATTACTGTGCCTTGGTGTCACCTTCCTCTATTGATCTTTAAACCAGCATGAAATGAAATTGAAACTACAAGCCATTCAGGCAAAAATTCCGTTAAGGTTAGTAAAGAGTACAGGTTACCATAAGGCTTCTACTGCAAGGGCAGGATAACATTTTTCCTATCTCACAGAAAAGTTGTAAGAGTCATCTTAATATTACATGATGGAAAAAGGACATAAATCTATATTGATAAACTGAATTTATGCATAAGCAATTAGCTTCCGCAGAAGAGAAGAGACATAGGTTGTAAACTCTTAGAAAAGCCTTCTCCCATGCCGTCAAGTAATTTAAACCACAGACTGTTTATTCTTTGGGGAATATTATAGCTGCAAAACCTTGCCTGGTCATAACTTTATGTAAGCGACAAATTAAATACAACTATTAACTCATGACTGTTTTTAAAATAAAGGCACAGTTTTCATTAACAAGGTTGAACTGGATGATTTCTTCTGGAAAAACACTTGGATCCTGTTTAAATATGTTTTACAAAAAAGCATGTAATGTTTCAGGTGACTGCTGCACTCTGTATTTAAGCCTTTACTTAAAATAAGGTTCAGAGATAAAAAATTTTCATACAAATATTTGTGGAATACCTTGTGTATTTCCAGGACAAAAATTACTGAGTAGATTCAAAAGAGATCCCTCCAAAGATGAATTCTACTGGTAACAGAAAAACTTTCTAAAATGGGTGCTTCTCATCACGCCTAATCTTACTATCTAAACAGTTGCTATTTAGTGAGATGTCTGACCTTAAATCTAACCATAATGGGACCTTGTAGTCCTCATTTACACAGAAGGACTGTAGATTTAATTTGGCAACTTTATTTATGATAAATTTCATCAGGAGTGCAATAGTATTCTTTGTTGTCTCCTTCTTTCATGTTTTGCCAAGTGACAGTGTCCATTTTATAAGTGGCTTTTGCAAATCAAAATGAGCATGGAGGAGTCTGACACTGAGGCTGGGTACAGACCAGGCTCCTCTGGGCTTATGGCCGCACTGAATTGCTGTGGAGGAATGATATTTTTGAGTGATGGCTGTGCAGGGGCAGTGAAATAACATTGCTGCTGGAGCCTGTGGAGGAGCAGCCAGGACCCCCTCTGTGGCCATGGGAGCTGCAGGAGCCCCTCTGGACTGGAGGGGCTGGGGTGCACCTCTGCAAGCCACTGATCTTGGACTGGGCCCTTCTAAGTGACATCACAGCGATTTCCACCTGTTCTTGTACTGTGTTGTGTATACCGAGAAATTGCAGCAGAGAGTTGAATTCCTTGGGTACAGTGTGGAGTAAATGCCCTCCCAGGGTTAAATGGGGGTTGGTGCAGGCTATTTAAGGGTGGGAAAGGTCAGGCTCTGAGTGGGCAAATGAATATATCTTCTTCACCACTTCTAAAAGGGAGTCCTTCTCTACCCTTTTGCTTGCCTTGAGTTTCAAAGGCTTGATATATCCTTGTCAATACCTTGTAGTAAACACCAGTTTTAGTTTATAGGTACAGAGACAGCTTTAGGATAGAATAAAGTGCCTTGCTGTCAGTAATCCTACCTTCTTCACAGGGTGCAACCAATTGCTATAAAGAAGCAGGGCAGAGCTAAGCAAAGAGCATAACTAAGCAAGTCTGGACCCCTGGGTGATGTGACTGCATGTTTTAGGAGTTACATCTCTATGATTCGGTTACTGGATCATTCCCCTCATTTTGTTTGGTTGCAGAAGTGTGGTTCTGTCAGGCTCTTGCATCAGGAGATAAATGTCATGGTTTAACTACCATGTCTGGGAAGAATCCTCTAGGCAGGATGGTGGGATAGTTACAATTAAAACCCTAGCAGGCTTTTTGTTCTTTATTTCTTTGTATGACCCTGCTCTCACCAAAGTTGGTGGGACAATTCACCCATTTAAACAGTGTTTTCATCGGTATGGCTTGCATTCACTTTTGTCATGTTGATGCTCCTTTTTTTTGTGCCCTGGCTGGTTGAAGCCCTCAGGTGCAGGGAGCAAATGGATAGGAATTTAAAGGAGTCCAGCAGTTTCATGATCAGTTTGGACAGCCCCAAAAACATGGTTGGAGGGAATGGACAGGCAAAAGAAGATAGGAGTTTGGTCATGAGCAGAAAGCAGTGTCTAGCTTCCAACATTACTGAACTGTTTATTTCTTAGTTACTTTGTGAGAGGAAGGAGCAGAGTGTGTGATGGTGATACTGATAACATCACCTGTGATTTAGGGTGTCAGGGGGTCTGAAGGCTGCCTGTATTTGAAAACTGTTGACACAAAGTCTGGGAATTGTGCAGAGCTTCAGGCATGTCCTGTCTTACACAGAGCCAGAGAGCAGCCCTAAAAGTGGAAATATTTATGGGAGGTTGACTGTTTTCTCTTGTGACTTGTGGATGTTGTTTCTTGTTCATCCAGGCTCTGAGCCCTATCAGTTTGCACTTAAATATAACTTTCCCAGATTTTTAAGACTGACATTTTCCCAGAGGAATGTCTGTTCCTGGCATGTAGCCCTCCTTTTATCATACCGAAGATCACCTCATTCACTGAGTGTTGGTAGCTTCTGGTAGATGACCAGCAGCCTAAGTATTGCCAGCTACCAGACCTCTCCTCTCTGCTTTCAGATGGAGACATTGTAGTTCACTTGATCCTGCCCTATATGGTGCCTCATGCCTTCAGTTTCTTCAGCACAGCCCTGGCCATGATCATGAAATACCTTACTAAGGAGAGAGCAATGGAGGGGTTTACCTTCCTTGCAATCTGAGTCAGGTGGCACTGGGAATCACAGAAGTGCTTGCAGGAGGGGTGGTGGTGTGGCATGTGACTCTTCCATGTATCCAGTCCTCCTGTGTCATGAACAGTGCCTAAGTGTATGTACCAAAGCTGTCAAGATCACATGCTGTTTTAGCATATACTCTCCAACTTAGCCAAATACTGTATTGATGGGAAATTTTCTCAAGGAAATCTAAAGGGTTAGATTAAATAATATTCATAAGTGACAGTTTAAATAGAGACACATCATTGTGTTTAACCTCATAGTTACTAACTGACATAGTTAAAATAGGAACTTAAAATAATTTTTTAAAATAGGAATTTAATTTGCCATCTTTGGTAAAAAACTTGATTCTGTATGATTCTGTTCTCAAACCAAGTCTCACTCTTGCTTTATTTTTTCAATCATTCAGAACCGCAGTACATTTATACTTTGGTTAATGCATGTGTGCCATGGCTAGTTTAGCTAGTTCTTAAGTTTCTCGTACTGTTGCTTCAGGTCAGAGAGAGCAAAGGTCTGGTATTTTAAGGGATTTGGTGCTTCTAGATAAAAACATTTTGCATTCCATGCATGCTCAATCTCTAAAGATAAGTAGGGAGGTATACTGGAAAACCCTGGTATCTCAATGGAAATGATAGTCAGAATGTAACTTACCTTGCATGGTGGTAGTTTGCATTCATCAACATACCTTTGTTTTTGTTTTCTACTTGTTATAAAACCTTTTGCACTTTTTTTTATACTCGTATGAACATTTAGTTGATGACTGCTGCTGTGAAGATTTTATCATTGAAATGATTGTTTCCTGAGCAGTTCATTTCTTCAGGTAGTCCTGTCAATGATTATAGCTTTGGGTGCTTTAAAACTGAAGTTACTTTAACATGCAGTAATGCTACTTGATAGTTTCCTCTGGGAACCGAACCCCATTGTGTTAGCTAAAACAACTGTATGAAGAATGCTGTTCTCATGGCTCAAACACTTGTAATGCTATCCCACCCAAACTAACCTCAGCATGAGGATGACTTTTAATCCACCAATGAGATAAGCAATGGAACTATTTGTTACTGTCCCTCATATGTGAAGCTATTTCTTTCAACCAAGATAGTATTTAACTGTCCTTATTTTACTGCTAACAAAAATAATATCATATAATTATAAAAGAGACAGGTGTTTCAGTTGTTGTACAATAGAAAGGCATCACTGATTTGCTCTGAGCAGCTGGTATAGAATTCTGTTGGTGAAATTGAATTAAATAGAGGGTATGAAAGGATACCTTTTTCTAAGTGAAGATTAGCTGACATTAGGTGAAAAACGTTAATGGCAATTTCACTAAAATGAAATCCTAGTGCTGCAGTTCTTTCTGGCTGCACTGTATTTTTTCTTAAGAAACCATCCCAGGAATTCATCCTAGCAGGATAGCAGGACTGTTTTTAAAAAGTATCAATTTTATCACACATGTGCATGGATCATAAAATTCCAAAGTATCCCAAGTTATCCCATCATGCTAATGCAGGATTTTTTTATTTGATGAGAATCTTTGGATAATTTCTTCCATGATGCTTTTTCACCTCATTTCCATACTGCTGCTGCTAGCATTTCGTACCAGATGCTCTTCTGTCATTAAAGCAACTGCTTCCTGATTCTTTTGTGCATGAAAACTTGTCAAGTATGTGTATCAGGTGACCCAATAAAATCTGTTTCAAATCTTGCTCCTTTTCTATCATGAGACTATCACAATTAAAAATACCTTGCTATGCTCCATACCCCCAATACTCTATTATTGTTTTAGCTTGAGAACAGTCCTGTCCTTACATATGCCTGATGTGGTTGATGAAGATGGGTGACATGGATCCAGTGCTATCTTATTTAATTTCTCTACCTCTTGGGGAGTCTGATTGCAAGTATTTTTCTACAGAAAATCTATAAAAGTAGAGTATGATAATACTACCTTGAGTGGCTGGCCCCACTGCCTACAGGTACATAAGCAGAGAGAGAGAGAGGCTTGTGCCAGATGAAAAAAATAATAGCTATCTGCCTTCTCTGCATAAATAGAGGGAGACCAGTGCATGACAGCTGAGATAAATATGAGCTTGTTATCAGCTGATAATATTGCTGTTTCTCTCCCTTTGTATACAGCAGCAACCAGATGAATGGAGACAATGGCCCTTCCCCCTGTTTGCAAGGGAACTTTGCTCAGTCCTGGACCATCCAGGTGTTTGACAGATCTAAGTTGATTTCTGATACTTCAGGTGGAATTTTGCTGCCTTAGGTATTTACAAGTGTCTTATCAGTCCTATACGTAATAGCTTCTTGGGAGGCTAAGAAGGACTAAATACCAATGTGTGTGTTACTAAATCCTTTTGCTGTGTCTGAAAACAACATGCTCAGATGAGCAGTTTGAGGTGATCACCAATGTTACCTGGATCCATACATCCATACACACATCATCTTTGAGCCCTCATTCTCATCATACTTCTGTGCTGCAGTTTATGCTGGAGTAGATATATATAGTGGTGGCCAGAAGGTACAATGTGTTTACTTTCTCTGCCTTGGCATCACTCTCCCATTTCTCCCCTCAGTGCTGAAGCAGCCTCCTTTGGAGTCAGCTGAACAGCAGTGCTGGGGATGCAGACCTGGTAGGAACATGGAAGTGAGAAGGGAGAGTGCCATCTAGCCCAGCCTTATCACAGAACTTCTTCAGTTAGGTACCCACTTCGCCCTGCAATTTGTCTTTGGTTCTACAAATTCAAAGTAACTGGGCTGTTCAGGAAAAAAGAAGATCATAAAGGTGTGAAAGGCAAATATAATCTGAAGATAAATCATGCACAGTAAATGGAACTGGGGCTGTGAATTTAATTTCCACGGAAGATTAAATGAATCAGAAAGCAGACTCTTTTGAGTGTGCATTGCAATGTACAATCTTTGACAGAATTCTTCCCCTAGAGGCCCCTGGCAATCTGCAGACTTCCCCAGACTAAGCCTAAGAGCCTTCTTGTAAATAAAGAAGGGACAGGCTCTGGAGGCAATCTGGATCTCTGTGAAAAGCCTCTTTGTTCCAGTCTGCGAGAGCTGGAAAATTCTTAGGCAGCAGAACTATGGATGCTGACAGGAACAACTCCTCCTGCTGGTTTGGTTCTCTGACGGGAGAGCAAGTGGCTGGCTCTGCTGGTGGAGCTGAGACCCCATCCCCTCAGCTAGGGAGACTGGCAAATTTACTGGGGCATCTGGCAAATGTAAAATCTTATGTAGTGTTTGGGGGGCTTGCTCTCCTCTGACTGCTTTCTGCCTCTCCTGGTACGGGAAGGTGGATAGTTTCCAGCTGAAACAGTTGATGGAAGATTCCTGCTAAGGAAGAAAAACTAGAGGCTTAACTCTGGTAAAGACTGTAATGAGGGTCTGGGGCCAAACCTAGGGAGATCAGGGCATGGGATGGTGCCATCCCACTGTGCCTGTTGTCTGTGAGGGATGTTGGGGTACTTCTGCTGTCAAGATGGGGTATGGTGAATCAGAGGTCTGCACTGCTCTCTCTGGTTGTTCCTTTCTCTCTGCAGCAGGTGAAGCTCTTGAAAATACCATAGCTTGGCAATCAAATTCACCATGGTTACTTTTTGGGGAAGATGCCTTGTGAGGAGAATGCATAGAGCATCTGAGTTACTTCACTACCCATGGAAATACTCTACAAATAAAGCTGTATTGTTTAGTTATAAATTTCATGCTAAAATGGTTAATATTGAATATGTATAGGTGAGAACACTCAGAAGTTAGTATTACATTAGTGATTGATGACAGATTTGGCTGAATTTGAAAGTGTATCCTACAGCTGAAAATCAATTCTTGGATTAACAGAATTTCTGACCAGTCCTAGGACTTGTAGACTTCCTCAGGCATTGTTGAAAAGGTTTTGTTTTCCTTCATTTTTCATATTTGAGTTTGGTAATGTTTCTTTCCTGTTGCTAGTGTTCTTGTTCCTCTGTTTATTGGTTACTAATCTTAAAAATCTGTAGGCTTTGGCTTTTGTGGGAAAAGGATGTGGAGAGGGGAAACGAGGAAGGCCCTTTGTGGAATTTGATAATGTTACAAGTGAGGCCAATAGCCATTTTAAAAATTGCTATTCAAGCAAGTGGGTTTTTTTCTGACAGAAATGGAGGAGTCTGAGGAAACCCTTACCTGCTTTTCTTCTAAGGCTCAGGATGTTCTCCCTGTTGTGTTTCTCCCTCTGCTGAATACTTTATCTTCTGCAGGTGTCAGTTGAGGGTTTCATAACACACTGCTTGATTCACTCTCTTGCCCTGAGATCTTGGTGCAGCTTTGCACTTTGCATCTTTATAAATAAATCATTACCTTTCACAAATGAATCAGCTATTGTTTGAGGTGGGAAGAATATTTTAATGGCATCTAAGTTAAGAACTGTGATTTTTAAATGTTTGGTTCCTATTTCTGACCTACTGTAGTTAGAATTTATGTCCAGGGAGGTATAAAGCAAAAATAGGACAAAAAGGCTCACTGAGCTGCAGCTGTAACAGAGACCCATGTCCTCAGTGTGGTTATTATTATTCATGACTTGTGGTGTAACTGTAGGATGGAGGAGTCGCATTCTTTGGCAGCTCAGGTCTGGGCATTGCTGAAACATAGGACTGAAATGTCCCAATGCTTTTCTGTGATGAGAAATAACAAATGGAGCTATGTAGTGGAGCACAGGGAAACTGCAAAATGTCAGGATGTGAAGAGGTGTTTGTATGCTCAGAACCTGGTTTTCTACTGTACCAGCTGGACATCTCAAAGCTGTTCCTGCTCCCTGCAGATCTTGCCACAAACACTCCCAGAGGCCAGGCAGTCTCACTTGCAGCACATTTACCTCAATATTGGTCAGCATGGTGGGCTACAGGCATCTTGTACATACATCCCTCTCAGAGCCTGCTGTAATACACTCATGATATTTTAAGAGTTCTCTCAGTTGTATTAATCACATCTAATTGAGGCTTTGCTGATCCTTTTTGGAAAAGATCCTTTTTGTCTCTTTTCTGAGCCCCTTAGGCTCAGCACTACACTGGGAGGCATCCACTACATATTTATATATTTACATATACAAAACCTACACTGGGTTTTGCTTTACTCTCCTTTTGGGAGCGGGACCTCCAGGAGCAATCATGCACCTCATTCCATGCTCAAAATAGCAAAGCTCATTCTGTGGAAAAGTAAACTTTCATGGTTCCTGAGGAAATAAATGCTACTGAATAGTGCTAAGTAGCTTTAGTGCCATGCATATGGCAGAGAGGACACACATAAAAAAAAAAAAAAAAGCTTCAAAGATTGTTTAAGAACAAGTTAGTAAATGTAACTGATGAAATAGGAGTAAAAGTGTTTCTCCTGGCCTCTACCACCCACTTTGCTGAGGGCAAGTTGAGAGGTAGGACTGGATACATTGAGAGGGCAGAAATGCACTAAGGTGCAGGACACAGGGATGCCTGGGACTGCAGGGTCCCTGGCTCAAATGGGATGCCTATGTGCTCATTGAATCCCACCCAGAGACACCAAGGAACGTGTCTGGGGGAGTTACGTACACACAAATGGTTTAAGCAAACAGCAGTGAAGGGAGGGGATGAGGGGTGAACCTGTAGGGTTTTTTTCCCAGGAACTGTACTCTTGTATTTAGTAACTTGAGCAAAACTGTGCTGTGAGCATTCACATCCTGAGATGAAATACACTTGCTGAAACCAGCTTTGTACTGCACTCTGCTTTTTTGCATCCCCATCAGGACTTATTCCAGTTTGATGCTGACACAATATTGCTAGGTGGTGAGTCCCACTTGAGGGATAGTACAGATGATTTTATATTTCATAACAAATGTATCACAGGATTTGCTAAAATGAAGTCTCATTCCCAGCTAGCTTTCCCAGTCATACAATTTTGTTTGCTGTTGTCTTTTTTTTTTTTTTTTTTTTTTTTTTTTTATGTTTGTGGTATCATATTTCAGGCTAGATTTAAACTTTGAATTTCCCAGAACTTAGATACATTTGTATTTTAAATATACATTGTTCTTTTAACAGAAGTTACACCATTTGTCAGATCATATTTACAGAGTTTTAAAATATACCTTCATTCCTGGTTCCAGATATAAGCTGTATGGTTGAGAGACTTTGTTGCACTGTGTTTATATTCTGTCAGGCTCAATGGCACCTGATCCTGATGGAGTGAGCTCTTCGTTACTTCTACACTAGAAATAATACCTGTACCTGGTACAGGTCATCCTGTACCTGCTAAATGTTTTAAGATGAGTCTATAAGTGCTTGAATTGTAAGGGTTTGGATATTATGTGACAATTATGTTCTAATGACAGAATATGGTGTTCTAATGGCAGAACACTCTTAAGAAGACTCTTGCTCTCACATAGTTGGAAATTTCCCTTGAAATGCTACTAAGGCTTTTATTTTCTGAAATGCAAAGTCCACATACAAGCTCCCAGCAAGGACAAACTCCAGCATTGCTCCCATTTCAAAGGTTTGGCCTCAGCAAGTAACCTTCAGTTAGATACATCAGTGATGTATTAAGGGGTTTTGTTGCTCCCTTATTTTCTTCTGACAGTAACTCCAAAAAAGGGACTTTTTCAAAGTAGGAAAATTGTTTCAATCCTCTTTTCTCTCAGTTTTGTGGTCTCTTCATTTCAATGATTAAGGACTTGGCAGGGCTGGACTTCTTTTTTGGTTTGGACGATAGCTTTGGTTTGGAACATCCCAAAATAAATTACGTCCAAAAGTTTCCTCTTTGTCTGCTGTGATTTCAAAGCAATTTTCATGGCTCAGTTCAGGGCTGCCTAATAGAAGAAAATGGAAGAATAATTACTGCCTGCAGAGCTTCCAGCACAGCAGTTATTTAAGTAGCTGCAAAATAATTTAAAGTACAGGCAAATTTCTTGTTCCCTGAAGAACTGTGTGCTTTGAGCCAAACATTTTTCCTTGGGCTAGGCACATAGTTCCTGTGGCAGACAGGCAGCAGGCACAGCCCCAGTGTGCCAGCAGTACCGGCACTGCAGCCCTGTCTGTCTGAGGTGCAAAACTCACCCCCATCAACACTGCCCTGTTTGCTGGGTGCTGTGGCTCCCCATCACTTCCATAAATCTTATAATTTCAAACCCCGCACTGAACAAAAAAAAAAAAAAAAAAAAAAAAAAATTAGAGTACTCTTCTCCCTGGGAAACCCACAGCACTCACTAAGTTCAGACCTCAACCTTAGCCCTGGCTGTGCAAAGCAGACAGAGGGCTGCCCTAATGGAGCAGCCAAGATTTCCTGCTCATGCAGGGGAAATTTCACAATAGACATTCCAGCACTTGGCCAGCCAAATGGTGGCATGTGGAGAAGGGAGGGTGCTGAAGCAGCTGATCTCTGTCCTGTGCCTCACTGGGGGCAGTCCCACTGCTGTCCAGTCCAGGAGGGACTTGGGAGGGGAATGAGAGGCTTCATCAAGATGATTTAAACTATTAGCTGAAATAGCTTTGACTGAATCATGTGGTAAGTGACCTCATTCAGGCTGATTTCTTGTAAAATGCATGAGAAAATGCAAAGTGACCAAGAGAGGGTTTACCTAGGCAGTGTGGAGATCTACAAGTGGGTTTTGTCAGATGCCACAGCTTGCAGAGCATCTCCTGTTTTACAGGCATAGCCACAAAACACCAGGCACCAAAAACCAAACTTGTAACTAAAGTATTGGGTGGGTAAAAACTTAATTCTCATAATTTATCTTGTTGACTAAAAAGGCTATTTTTTTGCTCAGAATTAAAATTAAATTAATTTCTATATATACCTGTAAACATGACCTGTTCAGATCTAGCATTATCACAGTGACTTTATTTATCTTACTTAAAAGCCAAAATCCTTGACATTTCAGGGAAAGAAAAAGTCACTTAGTGGTAGTAATTAAAAATAATTTAAGCTTTCAGCACATTAGCACATACATGTTATGGAAATAAGAGGATGGTGGTAGTCTTGCAAGCCTATATAGAGTTAATTAAGAGAGAGATTTTCTAAAAGCAGTTGGGGCACTCTCGCAGTGGCAAATATGGCAAAACCTGGCCAAGCCTTCTGGCCATAGGTTGTCCATCTGTGGTCAGAAAGCCAAATGTGCAAGAATTTGCTCAGAGCAGTGGGAGCACTGCTACACATCTTCTGGACTTGCAGCTGGAGGGATCAATGCTGAACCATTTCAAGCCTGGCATCCGTCTCGGTCCCAATAACCATCTGTGACCTTATGTGATTCAACGAGGTAACAGCCACAGGATGTCAAGTCTGAGCTATGGGGGAATTTCTTGGATGGAAAGTGTTTAGTGGATGGGAAAATGGGACATCCATAGCACATCCATAGCATAGGTTTTTGCTGGTGCTTTTGGTGTCCCAGGGGGTGCCATTATCCCACTAAAGACCTCATTGATTTGTGTTTTCCAACAGAGAGACATGTTATTAACACTTAGGCAATTTTCTATGTAAAACCTTAAATTCTAATTAGGGAACATCTTAACGGGTTAAGTACAAACATCCACATGGATTACTTACAGGAAACAGCAAAGAAAAGGTGACATACCTAATTGAGCTAAAGTGAAGGTAATAAATGTAAAAAATAATGAGAATGTCTGAAAACTTGTTTTATTTCATTTCCCCAGATTTGGCGTGTAGTCATTCCATATTGGGAGCACTCATGGAGTACTAAGGAGCTACTATTTATTTCTAGTAAGAATAAACTGTGTCTTCTCCCACTGCCTACCCTTAAAATAAAAAGACTTACAAAGAAACATCCTTTCCACTAGTTGTTTTTGCAGACTGGTGAGATATTTAATTTTTAAAGTGTTTCCAAGTTGTCTTTGTCCAATTATCATATTATTTCACTCAACAGATAATGTCCTTGTGATGGAAGATGCTATTTTTGTCCCTACTACGAAGAGTGAAACAAGTTACTGAAATGAAGTTACCCAAGTTTCTGTGTTGCGTTAACACAGAAATTCTGTTTCTTGCCTAATCCCTAATTCATAAACTTGATGAAAAAGTGTACATATTCTGTAAATGTACAAGCATTAGGTATTTATGTGTGTAGCTACTGAACAAACCTATGCACAGGCTATTCAAATGGGAATGCAACAGTACTGAAAAACAGCCATGAGTGAGTGAAATAAACAGAAAAAGGAAATAAATCACCAGAAATCAACTTGTGTTAGGAATGACTTTGACTAAGAACTCACACCTGCCCTGCAGAGGATTGCCTCACGGTGTTGGTCAAAGGTTCCTGTTTTGCACAGGCATCTCTGTTGTTAATGGTTTTCTTTTTTTTCAATCCTCTGCTGCAGTTAAGAGAGTTATGCTGGGAGGGTAAATTGATTATTGTAATTGTTCATTAATGTACTCTTATTTAATGTACTTTGAGAGGTTATATTCTTCGGAATGATGATAAATTATGGTAACTCAAATTAATGTCACTGCAGCTAAAGGATGTAAGCATTTATATTAATATGGAACAGTTTTCTAGGGTTTTATAATGAAGCTATAAAAAATTGCTGAAACTTAAGGTACAAGTTTCCAGTATATTTTATGCACACAATATTCCCTTGAATCTGATCTAATTGATAGATACATCAAATCTAATAAGATATAAATGGAGTGGAAAGAATCTATTGAAGATACAGATTTCAACTTGTAGAAATGGAAGTATACAAGGGGAATGCACTGCTTTCTCTTTAGTTTAAAACAGGTGGACCTGTGGTGGTATATGTGATAAGCATTTTGCTCAGAGGGCATCTTGCACCCTGGGCTGGTGTCTTTATCAGGATTCCTGCTGCCCTCTGCCTTAGTTCATTTTCTGCACCTAGTAACTTCTGATGCATGGTTAATTTGGTGTAGCAAAACAGTGTTGAATTTATTAAGCTCTCTTTGTATTCTTAGAGGAGCTCACAAGGAGCTTGCACACAAAGGCAGCTGACCTTGAAATAAAAATAAACAATTTAACATTAAAATCAAATCCCATCCTAAAAAGTCAGAGGTAGAAAATGCTGGCCCATCTTTAAAAATTGTGCTGACTTTGGATATTTTAGTGTGAGATGTTTGAACATAAAGATAACGCCAAAGATTGTAAATTACAGAAAAAAGAAAGGATGAGAAACCAGCTAACTATGTTATCCTGATGTATGGAAGTTTTTCAAAGGTACTGCCAAAGGAGTTGCAGATAAAACTGACCTGACCTTTTAGAAAAACTATTTTCTCACAAGAGGAGCATACAGAGCGAGAGTGTTTATTTAATTTTTTTTTAAAATACATTATTCTCCTTGGATTAGAGATAATCAAAATGTTGAGATACTTGTACTAACTGGTTAGTGCACCAAAGTCAGCACCAAAGAACCAAGGAGCTGTTAACTTAAATTCTGATGCAAGTTCTGCAGGGGAAAAAATAGTCTACTGAGTAATAGCTTGCCTGATCTGATAACTCAGACTGACAACATGATGGGCTATGCAGAAAGGGGCAATAAAGATGCTCTATTTACAAAGCGATCCATTTGGTATCTCCTATCTTCCTGAATAAGGAATGGTTTTATGAAATCATGACAAAACATTGATGAATGGGCACATGCATTATTGTAGCAGTCAATCTCAATGTAATGAGATAGGCAAAATTCTTAGTTATATTGTAATCCTGTCAATTATGACTGTATTCTAAAACCAGAAAAGCTAAGAACAAAGAAAAGAGAAGGAGGCAAGGTAAGATGAGCCCAGAGCCTTACAACAGCATTGCCTTCATGTACCAAAGAATAAAGTATTTATTTACTTTGGTTGAACTTCAAAGGCCTCCCTTCTTCTCAGCCCCCTTTGTCTTTTTAAACATTATCTAAGGGTTTAATGAACTTTATATTTATTTTTCCATTTTTTTCTGCATTTACAGAAAAGTAAGCTGTGCCACACAATCCACATATTAATGGTCAGTAGGTATTTGTAGGTGAATGTAGGTTTTAGAAATACAACTGAGTGGATACTTTGTTGTTTGACTTTAAAATTGTGCTACTCACTACCTTCTCATTCTGCCAATCACTGAATAAAAAATTTAAGAGACCTAAAGCATACACATGTACAGAATATTAAAGGTTAGGTTATATTCATTTTTTCCCCTAATGGAGATGTGCAGTGATATGTATATATATGATACACAATCATATATACATAATATATAATTTTTATAGGGTCTTCAGGCATATATATATAAATTATAGCCATTGCATGAGAAGCCTATAGTCTAAACAACTAGCTCAGAAAACAGGCTTTGATCAACAGTAGAGTGAGGATGGCTCTGGAGAGAGGCATGTTTGAAACATACCAGGAAGAAATTAACCTGCTTCCTTGAGGTAGTGTGCAGTCTCATTACTCTATTACCCTTCTGTTGGCACTTTGCAGTTCAAAAGTTCAATGATGCCACTTCTGGCTAAAACAGATAAAATGCTATGAGATTAAACTGAAATGTGTCTCTTTTTGAGAAATAATTTGTAGGTGCTTTCAGAGCAAGATTGTAAAAATTGGGACCTTGGACTTAGACACTGAGATTTGAAATGGGATATACCAGCTCTCCCCTCCTGCTTATCCGTTTGACTGCAGCTTTTAGCAATCAAAGTTACTGCTACCTGATAGTGGTCTTGGGTAACCTCTGTGAAAGGGGTAATCCCCTCAGCGCAGCCCACAAAAGAAGGGGTTTTTTTTTCCACTTAGCATTTCCCTGCATTAAGCAAGGCAATGCAGTGCTTTGGGATCCCTATCCCTGCACTGCTGCTAGATACCCAGCACTGGGAAGTGACACTCTCCATCTGTGCTGACTCTTGAGCGGGCACTGGGTTACACGGTTACACTGGTTATGTCTCTTGAATGGTATGAAAATCAGCTGGGTCTGGATTGTGGGTTTCCAGTGTTGTGTTTTTTTCTTACTGGGCACTGAAAATCCAGCACCCAGGGAGAATGCATGGGATGGGGCAGAGAAGCTAGTCAAGAACAGCACAGAAAAAGTGATGCTCATCTAACCGCAAACATTGTTTGCAGTACAGGTTTTATTTACCTGTTTACAGGTAAATTAAAAGGCATAAACATAAACCATACCTTTTCAATAAATCCAGCATACTGCTCAGTGCTGCCTTACAGTTAGATGCTGATAGGTATCAATGTCCATTTTTTTACAGCATTTGTCATCATCCATGAGCTGCAATTCTCAACAATTCACCATTCCAGTCATCAAAATTTTTTGACACAGTATTATTATCCTTTTATAAATAAGAACCATTAATGACTTCATGCAGTGGTTTGGATTAAGCAGATCAAGAACGAATTAACTAATTTGCACTGAATCACCAAGGAAATCTATGGAATGATCCAAACTAGGCATCTTCATTTTCAGGCTTTTTTGAAATGCAGAAATACTGCATACTCTCTGCAAGGCCTTCCATCCTGCAATACAGAAGCAAAGGACCCAGTCCCTGTTCCACATGTACTGCACCAATCAAAGGTTGAGGAAAAAAATGTTAAATGCAGTTAGAAACATTATAATAATAATTTAGAGGTGCCAGGTTTTATTTCTTTGAAGTATCTCTTTCTTCCTTGGGGGAAGTAGTAAAGTAAGGGTAAATATCAAAGTTAGGTTAGGCTAACGTGCATGTAGTCATTGTTTACTCTTGTTATCTGTAGTGCCTAGTAAACTCATGAGCTGTGTACTGGTAAGAAAAAATTACTTTCAAGACAAATCTTCCTTGTTTCACATTGCTACCAATTACTGTTCACATGGAGATACAGAATAAGTATGTTGCCAAGCCTGGACTTCCTCCTTTCTGCTAGCTAATAAATTCTGCACCTCCTTTCCTGCAGATTGCTGGCCTTTCTTATTTAGATGGTGAAGTACTCCGTGTTGGGAGTGCATCTAACCTTGAAAACATTTTGTGCTGTGTGGCCTGAGGCCTGATAGGTAACACCAAAGAATTACTCAGCTACAGTTTCTCTCTGATACTGCTGAAACTTCAGACTAATGCTTATCGAGATAAATACAGCCACGTGTTCTGCAGCTTCACAGTACAGGTGAGCACGGATTACTCGCCTGTGCAAACATGAGTAAATTCATTCCTAGCTTGCTAATGCGGCAATAAATTAATTACTGTCAGCTAAATATTTTACTAGCATTTATGTCTGTTCATACATCAAAAATGATTGCAGACACCCAGCATCAGCACATTTTTATTGATCCATAACTGTTCCTTTCTTGCCCAGGCGAAAAACACCCGGGAGCAGTCACTGCCAAACGACCCCGCGAGATGAAGCACGGACACCTGGCCAAAGCAGGCGGCTTTCAGGAGAGTTGCTTCCGGCTGTTTGTAAATTTCCTAAGCGCTTCTCAAATTTTGTCACACTTCCTGACTCCGGTGTTCATGGGACGCCGCGGGGCGCTTCGCCTCCGAAGTGCTGCGCGACTGCGCTGGTTTGGGGAGGGAGAGGAGCGGAAGGAGCGGCGGGAGCGCACAGGTGCGGACGGGAAGGCCCCAGGGGAGGAGCGGAGCGGGACAACACTGCACCACCACCTCGGGCGGGGCCCTGGGAGGAGCGGGGGCCGCGCCGGCAGCCGCCCGCGGGCGCGGGGCGGGGGCGCGGCCGGGACCCGACCCACTCCGCTCCTCCCTTCCCTTCCCCTCCCGTCCGCGCCCGCCCGGTCCTTCCCCGCCCCTCGCTCAGAGAAGGGGCCGCGGCCGGGGCGGCCCTCCCGCACCCGCGGCGCTGGCCCGGCCAACAAAGGGGGCGCGGGGCCGAGGGAGGGGCCGCCGCAGGGCCGGGCCGCGAGGGGCGGGGAAGAAGGGGGAGGAGAAGGGGAGGACGGGCGGCGGCGACTCGCACAGAAAGTTGTGGGTCCGCCAGCGCAGCGCCGCGGGAGTCGCTGCCGGGGGACGGGGTGCGAGGAGGAGCGGGGCTGTGCCGTGGGGCAGCGCGGCCGCCTCCCGCCGCCGTGCCCGAAGGGTGAGTGGCGGCCGAGGAGAGTTGCTGTCGGCGGCTGCCGGGGCAGCTCTGCGGGGAGGCGGCGGCACCGGGAGGGGCTCGTCGGGGAAAGTTTGTTCCCCAGCTCCGGTAACATCGCGGGGCGGGGGGCAGTGCCCGCGGCGTGCGCACCTGCGGGCGGGACGGAGCGGCTGCGGGGAGCCGGGGCGCGGAGCGGCTCCGCCGGAGGGGTGCCCGAGGGCGGCGGCGCCGCTGCTGCGGCCGCGCACCCCGCGGGGAGGAGGTGCCGGCACGCCCGGCCGGCTGCCGGGTCAAAATCCCCGCCGGGGGAGCGGGGGCGGCGGCCGCTCTGCCGGGGCTGCCGGGCGGGGGCGGCCGTGCCCGGAGCCTGCCCGTGGAGCTCCGCTTCCCCCACCCGGGAGGGGGCTGCGTGGCTGGTCCCACACGTGGCTGTGGCGCCCTGGGCCGGCCGGGTGGCGGTGGTGTACCCCTTTGCGGCTGGCACACGCCCCGGAGCGGCAGGAGCGGAGCTGCCTCGCAGTGCCACCCCTTCGAGCGGGGCTGTCCCGCTCGGTGCCAGCCGGGTGGCGGTGGTGTCGCGGCGAGGACCGTGTCCTGCCCCTCTGGGGGTCACGGCTGGGCACGAGGTGCCCTGTCGTGAGTGAAGCCTGGCTTTCGCGGCTGAGGATTCAGGTGTGCTGCTGCACCTTGAGGTCCATCCCACTTTTTGAATGTCTCCATAAGGTGTCCCCCGGCAGGGGCGCAGCGAGTGGCCGGTCGGCAGCCCCGTGAGTCGCGGGGGCATGGCCAGCAAGCCTCGATGCCTCCCATCGTACGCGGAGTCACACCTGGCATAGCCCGTGGAGTTACCGTGCCTTTCTGCTCCTGTGCTGTAGGTGCTGAGCCCTGGCCCTCCATGGGAGCCTTCTGCCGACGGATTTAGGCTCCACCCGTGGCACCCCGCGGCCCACGAGCATGGCCCGTGTCTCCGAGCCGGAGGAAGGACCTGGCGGGGGACACAGCGAGTTCAGCGACATCATCAAGTCCAGATCAGGTAAACTGGCGAGGGGAACAGTGTTTTCCTCTTTTCTCCTCTACTCATAGCTTCTGACATAAGCTCATGTTTTTAAACTGCACCTTTGTTCGGCTGGTTTTTTGGGCATATGCTGGGAGCACAGTGAGTGACTGACGCTGTTCATGCAGCTCCCCTACTGTTACCAAGTAATAGTAATTGTAGGTCTCAGGGTTTGTTTTGGTTTGGTTTTTTTTGTCAGTCAAGTCTGTTTATTTGGGATCCACCTCTGGCATCATAATTGCCATTACTTTTGTAAATAGCCATGCTCTTGAAGCGCTGTTATGCAACCTAGTGTTGGTAGCTTTCGTGTTTATTCTCAGACACTGAAAATGACAACTGTGGCTGCAACATTGTACCTCCTGAAAGTGCATCTCGGTAGTACTCATGCAGTAAATTACTGTGCTTCCTCCTTAATGTAAAACAGTCGTCTAAGGCTACTCACGCAGGCATTTCCTCCAGCAAACCATTCATGTAACAGATCTGGAGGTTATTGGGAAAATGTGGATTTTGTTTGGTTGTGGTGTGTTGGGGTCTCCTGAGGCTCTGATGGATGTTGGAATGGGAAATGAGGCACCATCTCTTTAGCAGGGGGAGAACAGAGGTTTTGGAGGGGACAGCTATGAGTTGTTTAAACCTTAGTAGAAATTTTTGCTCTGTTCAAAGAGTGCATGCTCTGTTCCTCAGGCTCCCTTTTCTTTCTTACATGCAAAGTGCTTCTTCTATCAAAAGAGTTTCCTGTGATATCTAGCAAACCTAGCAGTGGGTTTGGTTGTTTTTTTAAAAAAAAATTTCCACATGTTAAAAATTCTAGGTTGTTAGCTGGTTGTGATTTGATGTGCCAGATTACATAGGATGTGGGTTGGATTGGGATCCCATTGGTGTTTGAATAGTTTGTCTCTTAGACCTTCACTTTCTGGGTCCCCTTCTTCTGGAAGGGCAGTTTATGAAACAGATGCTTGTGGGTTTTTCATCTTGAATTCTGTAGCGTTGGTTTGTTTTCTGCAGTTACTCTGGAACCTCTGGACATAACTTCATTTGATTGTAAGTGTGTAGTCAGTATCTTTATGGGCTTTGAGTGTGGGGATAACTTATGGACTGTTTGTATGTATGTAAGTACTACTGTTTTATAAGATGTGTGAGGAAACATGGATGTATTGGAGATTTGTCATGAATGAACAAAGTTCTGTTGTTTTGGCTAAGGCAGATGACTGTAAATTTCCTGTTACAACCACTTTAAATTTCTTCAGTGAATGAGAAAATGCCGTAAATTTGAAAAGACTTCTGTGCTAAATTAAAAATAGTGAGTGATTATTGATCTTAAATAATTTTTTCTAAATATTATGCTGCTTTGGATCTGGATGTATGATTTTTTCAAATAAATTACTGTACTACTGTAGCTGAGATCTGAACCATTTACCACAAATAAATCTGTGGGAGGAAATGAAAGGACTGAAATTTCCTGAAGCACAGGTGACAGCAAATTAAATTGTAGTTTTCAGCACTGAGGAGAAGATATTTTAATTTTCCTAGATATTTTGGAAAGAGAATGCTAACTTTGATACTTAGAAAGGAAAACTGAGGGTATTTTTGCTGCGAGGATTTCTCCAGCATGAAATGCTCTTCAGTCTATGTGATTTGAAATACAGTAGAAGTGTTGTAAATCATTAATATTTGGGGTAGTTAGGTCATCTGTATGGCTTTTGAGACTCAAGAAAGCAGTAAAAGATAATCATTTGCTGTCACAGAAAATTGGCTGTTCTGTTTCTTGCTGCTCTGTAAGTGCTTAGCACCAGTGATGTGGGAAGTCTCAACACTTTGGTTAGGGAGTGCATGCAAATGTGCATTTAATATTTTCACTGAATAAATAAAATACAAAAAACCACAGTGGGTGAAAAACTCTGTAAATGATGTAATATGTGATCAAGTGATTTAATATGTCATAGTATTTTTTAGTGTATATTATTCCTATGCATTCTTTAAATAAGCACACTGAAAACAGTTTACTCTCTTCTTGTAAATAAAAGAAGATAGATGTATAATGTCCTGTGAAAGATCACTTGCTCTGTGTTCTCCAGAGCAATTGTCTGTCTATTTCAATGTTTGTTTTCATCTTTTTTGAACAGATCACCAAGCCGTCAGGGTATTGTGGCTATTTAAACCATTCATGTTTTAGAAGTGATGTTTAAGATCTATGGCTAAGCCTTTTTTTTGTTTTTCTTGTAACAACTTGGAAGAAACTTGTAATTTGAAATGCCAGAATCCTTCTGGGTCAGACCTTAACAAAAAGTGGTACTAGTAAAAATGTTTCTAAATATTTGGATACAAATGTAAACTTCAGTCTTTAGCAGCCTGTCAACTGAATATATTGGGTTTTTTTTGTAGACATTGCTGCTTTATCTATCTTGCTCTGTAAAACTGTGAAGCTGCTAGAAAGCTCATAAAGGTGGCACTGTCAATACAGGCAGTGTGTTGGTTATTGAGCTTTGATCTAAAGTCACTCTTATGAGACTGTATTAAGACATATAAAGTTTTACACCTGCTCAGGGCTGTGTGGGGCCCATCTATGCCTGTTTTTATTCGCACAACAAGCTACATAATTTTTTCTTACGCTTATAATTGGGAAGCTACCAGTGTGCCACATGAAGGATTTAGGAGAACTGCAGAAAATCATGATTCCTCTACAGACCAATCAAAATAAATGAACAGGATTTCTGTTTGATACTTTTTAAAAAAAAAAAAAAAAAAAAGGTGTGTGTGTATGCCATAGAATTTCACAGATGTGGAAAAGTAATTTTGCAAGTATCTCGTTTGTTCTTTCCTCTCAAACTAAGAGGATGACGGAGAAAACACTCTCAATGGGCATCTCTGTATGTTACTGAGTATATTGGAAGCACTTTTTTCTTCAGTGATTAGCAAAGAAACTTTAAATGGATATGCTATAATCTGTTACAAGTGATAAGTGCTTGATTTTTTCCAAGGAGACATTTTATATTCCCTTAATATCACTTTTGTGACTTGTGATGAAAGAAAAAGGACTATTTTCTGTTGTTCAATTAGCATTTATTATTTTCTCCTTTGGATAGGGCTCCTCTTTGATTAAGATACATTTAGCTACAAGTTATCTTTGAAGTGACCTCTTCTGCACTTAGAACAGTATTTGATGGTGACCGAAGCTGCCTATAGAATAACTTTTAGTTATTGTCTTATAAAGGAGGCTGCTTTTTGTTCTCAGAAAGACCAATCGTCTGTTTGCTTCCCTTCTTTCTGCACCAGTGGTGGATGCTGGTGGCTGAGTGGTGTTTGATGGGTAGGATACTTGTTCCTGGATGGTTATGCTAGGTTTATATACTTTTAATTGTTATTCTTTAGCATTATTAGCCTGTGCTATGCCTGTGTGTCTGTATAATGGCTTGCTAAGCAGTTTTCCTTTTTATTAACTTAGCTGTAGTATGAACTAATGTATATGGGAGCTGATTTATATCTTTGAAGGGCATCTTGTGCCGATAGGTGAGCTTTTCTCATTGCAATAGCTTTCGGGAAGGAATGCTGTGGGATGATTGCCTTACAGTGGTGAAAACAGTGCTGTCATCACAGGCTTGAAAAAACAGATGAGTCTTTGCTATGATTAATTATGGAAAAAAGACAAACTCACTTAAAATCTGTCATGGTAGCTTGGAATGGTAATATATAATTAAACAGTAAAACATACCAGGAAAACATTTTTAGAAGATTGTGCCTCTGGTGCATTTTAAGATATGAACCCTCTCTAAATTGAGGGGAACTTAATTCTCCTCAAATATATTTGACTGAAAGACTGCTTTGAGAAATTGTTTCTTAGTTTTGGACTTTCAGGGCAAGGCATATACTGCTACTGTTGTCTGTCTGTCCCCTTGCCCCCTGCAGCAGCACTTACTTGGCTGGCAAACCCCTTGCTCCTGGGATCTCCCTGCCACATGTTGTCTTTGGAACCAGTTCCTTTAGTTGTGTCGCTCGCTGCCAGATAACTACAGGCCAAATGTGCTGCTTCTCCTTTTCCATTTTGGCTCTATTGGTGTGAAACTGTCAGGACTCATCGTAGTTGCAGGTGGACACTTAGGATTTTGTCAAGTTGGAGCAGATTTGGTGTAGCCAGATTTGCACTCTGTGAACTCTTCAGGAATGCTTGTGCAGTGTGTGTGCAGATAGCATGTGAAATACGAGTGACAAACTTGCTATCCTTGTTTATAGCCATTGAAATGACTTTAAGCCTTTGGATTGCTGTAGCCTGGCTCCTTTCTGTCAATTGTATCGCTTCCTTTTCTTGGGCTGTCTGGTGGGGACAGATCGTATGCTGCAATGAAGACAGTTCTAGGGTATTGCCTAGCATTTATGAAATGACAGATATAGAAGTACCAGGCTGGTTTCTTCTAGCATCTTGATTGGTAGGTGAAGAAATAACATCTGCTGCTCCGTGTGTTTGAAGCACGACTCTGCCTTGGAATAGAAACTGAGGCTCCTGGGTGGGGGGGAGAAAAACCAACCCAAACCATAGCCCATTGATTTGCATGCGCTGTGCCAGGAGAGGAGGACATACCCTGTGCAAGAGCCGCTATGTGAGGCACTGTGTGTAGTGTGTTACATGTTTCTAAAGAGGTCTAAAAGCTGGTGGGAAGGGGTTGCTGCTCTGGGAACCCCTCACTGATGAGGATCCTGTGGAGGAGGGGTGCCTAGGTGAGAACCAAACTAGGGGCAATGTGGAGTTTTTTCTTCGCCTTCCCCAGCATCCTTTGAAGCTCTGTCCCCCCCTTTTCCCCTCAGGTCTGGGGAAAGAAGAAAGACTCTCATATAGTAGCATGAAAATATTATCATGTGCAAAGAAATTCTTGAAGCTCACAGCACTGGGCAGCTTAGCAAAGAATTAGCTGGGCTGTGTTAACACCTCTCAGTAACTGCTCCTAATTTTGGTTTTCCCTTGGACTACTGTTTCTCCTAGCAGAATCACTTGTCCGTGGTGTGTGTTGGGGTTGATGCTTGTGAGTAGGGAAGTATTGGTATTAAAATCTTTTGGATGCGAATAAGGGATAGGTACATCAATGTAGGCATGGGAGAGGAAGAGCATGAGGGCTTGAGCTGAACTGATGTTGTTTCAGGACAGTGTAGCTGCTCTGCTGCCAGGTAGCAGCATGGACTGGTGTGCTCAGGGCCTGCATGATCTGCTTTTCAAGTGTTGCATGGTGTCCCTCCTACAAAGGAAAACGCACAATTAGAAAAGCACAGCTGTTTCCACTTACCTTGCAAACTGAGGCACTCCTAGCCTAGAAGTTGTGGAGAACTGCATTTATTTGGATGCCTTAATAATAGTCTGAAGAATGAATAACAGGGTTTAAGCATTGTGAGGTGGGAGGGAGGAGTTTCATTGTCTGACTCCGTATTGTGTTGATGAAGGAATAAGTTATAGTGCCCTGTATCTTGTCAGAAGTCTGTTTTATGTCTTTTTCCCCTCCCCCAGTGTGTTCTGGGGATGCAGCTGAGCTGTAATTTCAGAAAATGACAGTATATTCTCAGAAGAAAACTGGGAGTTTTAAAGGTAGCAATAAAAATGGCAGCCTAAGGAAATCAAACAGCCTGTTGGAATCTGTGGGTTTAACAGAAGCAATGGTGGGGATCTGTTGTAAGCTTTGGTTTTGGGAATGAGGCAAGGAACTACTGATTTGCAGATACACCCAGATACAAAGTCAGTGAAACATGGGTCATTAAGAAAGAGTCAAATTGCTATTTATTTATTTATCTATTTATTTATTTGGATATGATGTCTCTGAGCCTTTTCTTTGAAAAGACACACACCTGATATTGCTTTGGAGAGAATAAAATGAGAAACATTAATTATTGGGTCCGAGTTAGGCTCAACCCTGAGTGAAGCCCAAGAGAAAGAAAAAAAAAAAAGAGAAATAAACTGAAATCCAAAACTCGCAGTTATATTTTATTGCCACTTATCTGTGGGACCAGCAGGTAGGGGCTGGTATGGAGACACTGCCCCGGACTCCAGGTGCATATCCAAAGCAGCTGAGAGACACTGACATGGCTGCAGATGGTGCTTGTGGAGGCTGGGCCTGGGCTAGGAGCTGCTTGTCAGTGGGGAGGCTGCTGGTAGATGGTCAGCTCAAAGAGAGGGTGTGGGCAATTCCAGTTCCTCCAGCCAAGGGCAGGGTTGAGTTTGGGTGTGTTTTGGGCTCTATCTTGCCTCTGGAGGTCTGACCAGCTCTGGATGAGAGCTGCAGCCATGCAGAGGAGTCTCATTATCAGTGAGTACATCTACACATCTACAGCTGTGGCAGTGACTTTGTGAAGGTTTCTTTCAGAAATATGCTCACTCTTTAATAAATTGCATTTTTAGATATTCATTAATCTGTTGACTGCATGGGACAGATGCATTATCAAACATGTTGAGATGCCAGAGAGGAATAATGTGAGAGTTAGGTAGCTTAATCATAGTTACTCTTGTAAGGAGACAGTTCCTGTTCTGGGGAAGCATTCTCTAGCAGCCTAGCATCTTTTCAGGTATTGGATCTAGAAAAAGTGGTGAAGAGCTGTTGAATCTCTTTCTGGTGGGAGATGATGACTGTGTTTCAGTAAAAGACCAGCTTCTATCTCAAAAACACTGAGTGCATGATGAGAGGAAATGATCTGGCTACGTGACACGGATTAGATATGATATGTACTCTTAAAGTAATTTTGATGTTTGGTGTAGGGGATGTGCAGCAGTACTTTTCAGCCATAAATTGATCATGAAGCTCTTTTCTGGACTTCAACATCAACTTGTTATAAACCAGGAAGGCCTACCATCTAAAATCTTAGATTTTGCAGTGGAATTAGGCAAACATATTAGGTTTCCAATGGCTTATGCATTTAGCTGTAGAGAAACATACAATTAAGCTGTGAAAGAACATGCTTTGATGGGTCTATGTAATTCATTCTGCAAATAACTTTAGTTAGTTCCCATGTACTCTGCTTTTATTTCCTAGCATTGAAATGTGTTTTTTTTTCTCCCCCCCCCCCCCCCCCTTCCCAATTTAGATCATGGCAGAGGACCAAAGATGAAATATGCTCCTAAAATGTTATGTTACAAATTATTGATCAGAGAAAAGTGGTATGATGGGTAAGTTCTGAAATGTTTTGCTAGCTATTTTTGTTCTCAATTTACCACATTATCCTGGATGAGCAAAGAGCAGCAGTCTGTGCCTGAATAACAAAAGAGGATTTATTTGAACATTTTATGGACGCACACTGGGAGTAGAGCAAAGACTTTTGGTTTCTGTGTTGTTTTAATAGTTATATTATAAAATATGGTTGTATTAACCAAAGAGAATAAATAAAGTAGTAGTTAAATGCCAACAGACTAAAGCCTTTCTATTGCTTCTTTCCAGGCTTTTACTTCTGTTATAGCTTTATAATGAACAACAGCTATGGTCAGCATAAATCATTTCCAGAGAGAGTTCATCACCCTTATTTTCCTGGTTTCTACACGTACATCTTGTTCTTGGATGAGACTTCTTGTGGAAATTCACGGGAACATATTGTGTTAACACCGTGCGTCTTTCAGCTTCCACAGTCTTTTGTCAAGAAAGCCTGGTGGTGTCCTTCTGAATATAGTTTTGTTCTCTCTGGAACAGCGATGTGTAGTTGCTTTGCTCTGCGTGTTTTTCCTCTATGCTTGGGGATTTTTCCCTTGGACCTGGCTGTTGTGCCCAGTTTAGAGCTTGTTGGCTTGATTTACTGAGCTTTAAAAAAAAAAAAAAATTCTTAGCTTAGTTAACAAACTTTTCATTTAGAATAGAGTTTATTAAGTTTAATCAGAAAGTTATTAAAGTATATACTCTGGTCTTCGTACTCGAAAAATACATTTGCACACTTTATAGTCTGTACAGAGTACTCTGTTTGACAGTGTCACTTGCACAGTGCCCAGGTACTTGCTGGTGAGGATGCTGTGTTTCACTGGCACACTGAGATTGGAAGCATTGAGCTAATTCAGGACAAAGGACATTTTCAAGAAAGCCCTCACCCCTGCCAACCACTGTTCTGGTTTCACCAGACATTTAAAGATTTATTAAAATTATGAAATATGCTTTTGTAAGATTATGTCGTTTTCTTGATAGGACAAGTTAAATGTTGACAATTTTATTAATGTGAAAGTGATTTTATACTTAAGTGCACAATCAGCATGTTCAAAATGGAAAAGGAGAAAGGGAAGGCAAGAATGCAAATGGAGTTTTGTCCATTGTCAGAAATCATACCATTCTGTGTTGGGACTTCTGTTTTGAAGGCTATGGAAACCCAGTTCAGGTTTATTATTTGTCCTCTGAATATTAACTGGAAGTTCCTTCGTTACAGGAGAATCAGTACGTAAAGAAATGAGTTTGAGAGAACTCTGCTATTCAAAATTTTAATCAAGTGTTTTACAGAGTCCATAGAAGTTGGGCTCCTAACCTGATGTTCTGCACTGCTGCCTCTGCAGATCCCTGTTGCTCTCTTCTTTCCTCTCCCTGGTAAAGAGCAGCATGTGAAATGAGGAGGTATAGAGGTCATGCTTTTGCACTCCAGTGCTTGCAAGAAGCTTCCAATGCCCAGGTGCATCGTACCACTACATGGAAAACTTGTTTTCATGTATATGCTTTTCTTGTACTTATAAAAAAAAAAAACCAAACTAGATTAGTCAAGACTTAGGGAGCTTTTGAGACTCGGGGATAGAGTGACTGCTGCCTCAGCCACAGTGATGTCTGTTATTTCTCAGTCTTTCTGCAGGGCCTCTCCTTGAACGACACCTCTGCAGGGTTTGGACAAAGGCCTTTTCATGTCAAAAGGATTAATGCATTGTCTTCATCTTATGCATCATGGCAGGAGGGAGCACGGGAACCTGCTATGAAGTCTCAGGACTGAATTTTTGGGGTCTTTAGGTAGATTCTTCTCTGGAGAGAAGTGGGACATGGACCTGAGAAACCAAATTTTAGGATTTGTTTTTTTTTTAATACTAAAGCAGCTCTTTAGAAAGTTTTTCGTATAGGCTATAGTGAAGTAAGTGGTTGCTATAACTTGGGAAACTTGAAGCTGATGAATTCCACGTAAACTGTGTTTTGTTGCTCATATTGGCTTTAAGAGGGGAAAAAATTTCTGTACTTGATCATTAAGGTTGTCTTCCAAATCTTTGAGCTAAGAATTT
Organism: Certhia americana; assembly: GCA_018697195.1. Classification (NCBI taxonomy): domain Eukaryota; kingdom Metazoa; phylum Chordata; class Aves; order Passeriformes; family Certhiidae; genus Certhia; species Certhia americana. The sequence continues at coordinate 63,406,873 of CM031859.1, forward strand.
CCTGAGACCTTCTCTACCTGTAAGCTGCTGGTATGGGTTTTCTATCACTACATGATGAGTAATGTCCCCTTCTCAGCAGAGAATGTTAAATATTTCATCATTGGTAAAAGATAGTAGTTACTTTCCTTACATAGTGACTAACAGTATTGGATGTGTTTATCTCCTTGAATAAAACACAGACTGAATAAAACATTTTCTGACTTTGAAAAACAAATAGGGTAAGTCTAATCAAAAAACTCAAACTCTCTGGTTTACAAGATCAATTATTTTTGAGCAAGGTGCACAACAGGGTTGTGGTGTGACAGCTCTTTGTGTGTTGTACGGTACCATATCTAAAGAAAGGAGGTGTGTTCACTCAGGCATTTTTGCTTCCTTTAGGTAAGGGTGTGTGCAATAGGATGAAGGAACAATGCCTGACCTTGCAAAATGGATTGCTTTTGGAGGATGATTAACTCTTGCTGGTTTGAGACTCATTCTCCCTCTTGGAGAAACAATGAAATTAATGCTAGGAGTACTGTGCAGAAAGTGGGATCCCATAATCAGGCATGTCTGAGGCCTCAAGTGGGACAGTGTCTTGATGGCAACATGTCTTTTTCATGTGTCACGCTGTATAAATTACAGTCCCCAATATAAATGGAACAAACTGGAAAAGTGTGTATAGGACTGAAGTAAACTCTATGCCCATCCCTCTGCTGTTAGCAGTGGTGGTCTACTACTTGTGAAACTGGGATATTTTACTTCTCAGATTGTGACTCCATTTTATAAAGCTAAAATATACTAGCCTGCTCTCTGTCTGAGTGTATAAACTTGCCTCAGTGTGTATAGCTGGTCTGGCTGGCAGAATCTGGTCTTGGAAGAAGATGTTTTGGAGCATTTAACTAGATTTAAAATGTGGGATCTTGAGTCTGATGAGATGCTTGTATTAGAAAGGTTTTGTAGCACATACAATCCAGGTGTGCGTGTGAAATATGAACAAAGAATGCAGCATAGAATGGCCAGCCTGGCTAATTTACAGCCAGGGTGACTCTATGCTTGCTGGAGACATTGATTTGTTATTATTTGTCTTGTCTCTGGGGATGACTTGTGACTGAATAAATAATATTTAAAAATAGATGTCCTGTTCAATTCCAAGTATAAGGATAATAATTTTTGAACATGATATGCAGTTAAAAATAATTATCCAAAATAAACTAAAGAGCCCTAAGCCATTCTTTCTGAAAAACATACTTGTGTTCTTTCCAGAAGCTGCTTTTTTTTTGAGTGCGTGTGTTCTGATACTTCTTTTACCTTGTTCAGCTTCATGGTTTTTCCTCCCAGTTGAAGGGAGACTGCAGTGATTGATTCCATGTGTGTTGCAGAGTGTATGGGTGAAGAGCAAAAGAACTGGAAGAGCTGGAGATACAATTTTTTTTTTTTTTTTTCCCCTTGCTGTCATCCTGGTATGAGGGAAGGGTAAAGGGATGAATGTGGCAGTGCTGGTTCCCACTGCCCTGGGACATGTCCTGATGTGTGGTGGGGCTGTGTGCTGACACCTGAGGCCCCCTGTGCTTCTGTTTTTTTCAGGCAGCATCTCCTCTGTGCTATGAACAGAAGGCAATTAGAGACAGTCTGAAAATCTAGTGAAACAGGTGGAAAATATCATAGTTTTTTTGTTGCTAGACTCTGTTGCCTCCTTGGCTTCACCTTCCTGTCCTGGCAGGTATTTGCAGGGAAAAAAGTAATCCTCAAGGATTTAGCTGCTGGTTTAGATCATTTTCACAGAAGATAACTCCAGTGAAGTCAGAATTGTTTGCAGAGGTATGCCTGTGAATATTAGTACAGTGAAGACTTGGTAGAAGATGAACTGAAGGCAGTAATTACTCAGGAGAGACTTGAGGGCTTGGTGCTCCCAGAGCAGCTTGGTGGGGAAAGGGCCTTAGCTACAGTAGTGGAAACACAAAGGGCTGAGTGGTTTTAAGGCATCTTCTCTGTAGGTTATTGGAGCAGCTGGTTTGCCACCATAGCAGAGCTGTGTGCCGGGGTGCTGGCACAGACAGACTGCATGGCTGTCAGCATCTGCCCACTGTGCAAGCACCTGGTTCCTGTCCTGGCCACTGAACACTGTGCAAAATGCACATCAAAAGGGATTACCTTTTCCAAAAACTGGCTGGGGATACATTTGGAGTGGGACCCGTCTTTCCTGCCACTGCCTTGTAATTAGAGCCCTCATGCCAGATTGTCACTGTCGACAAATTTCTGTCACTGTTCAGATTTTCTAAGGATTCAAACCACTGACTATTCCAATGAGTACCTGACTGCAGTGTAGGATGAGATGGAGCCTGGCCTGATGTATTGTACAGAGAGAAGGTGTTCCAGGAGGCAAGTGAGGGGCCAGAGAGAATTGAGAGCATTTTGTAATAGATTAGGGAAGTCCCAAAACCTTCTGGGTCAGGGTGTTTGTGTTTGTACGTGTTTCTGCACTAGACAGGTACTGTTCAATGATCATGTCCAAAGCTGTTGGCCAAAAGGAGGAATTTAGTGGTGGACTTGGCAGTGCTAGTTTAATGGTTGAACACCATGATCTTAGAGGTATCTTCCAACCTATATCTATAAATGATTCAATAGTTCTGGAAAACTTTCTGCTAAGAGATGCTGATCGAAGTGGAAGAGCAGGCTTGCAGTAAGTCTTGATTCCCACCCCTCCTCCAGGAGAAAGACATTCTAAGGACATTAAGAGCTAGAGAAAAGGAGCATTGCTCTCCTTTTCCTTCTCCAAAATAAGACAACTACAACATCCCCCTCCACTGCCCATATTGACAACCATTTAGCCCCCAGCCCTGGTGATGGTTGCAAGGATGTAGTATTATCATGATAAACAGCCATTTTGTTGCAGGGGGGATGACTAGCACACAGGGACAATTCTGATACATTCCTTTTAACAAAATCCCATTGCGGGAAGAAGGGGGAATGTCGCTGCTGTAGTTGTTTACCTGAGATGAGGTAATGATTGTATGGGGAGCTATTTGCTTGGTTTTCCTGGTGCAGAAGTGGGTGCTGCTCTGTGATTCAGGGTACGCACAGTACAGAGTGCTTGCTCGGGCACGGTGGTGCTCTGGCATCTGGCATTGAGGTAACAAGTGTCCTTAGAGGGGCATTCTGTAGGGTTATTCTGGTTAAATGTCTCCCAGCTTTATAATCTGTGTTACATTCATTCATATCCTGAAGTGAACAATGTGGCATGCTGTGGTTGGCCCATTTGAGGTCTGGTTCTTGATTGCTTCCTGGATGAGGTTGCTGTCCTTGGTGTTCCTGAATTCCCACAGGAATCTCATGCTGTGTGCATTGTGTCAGTAAGCTCTGCCCTGAAGAGGGACTCCGAGTGTGGCACTTCTGCTCCAGGGCACTTTCACATTGCAGGAGTTCTTACGTTTTGCAGATACTTTAATGTTGCTCTTACTTCTTCACTTGATGCTACACCTAAATTAGAGGTTATTGGGTTAGGTCAGTGATCACTCTAGCATATAATGTCGCCTTCTGACAGCAGTTTTCTTCAGTTGGAATTAGGGTAGAAGAGAAGCATATAGTACCTGGTGGATCCCATAGCTTGTGGCTTTATGTATTGAGAACATAATTAAAGGCTAATTTCTTTTCTGTGTTCTGGACAAATTATCACATGATGTAGAGGCTTCTTTGCCTATTAACTGGGCAGGATGCCTTTAGTACTGAGAAAACTAGTGTGAAAGCAGTGAGGGGTCCTAAAAGACCTGACCTGTTGTAGGCATGTCAAATTTGATTTTACTCTCTTTTTGCAATAAAGTGTTGAAAAGGTCTTTCGCTGCTGTATTCATCCTTAAAAGATTCAGTGTCCTTAGTGTAATTGATTTAGTTTAGTTTCAGGATTAAGTCTGTGATTGATAGTTCTTTCTGAAGTAGTCCAGATCTGTTGTATGGCCCTTAGAGGAAATGGGATACACTGCAAAACTTTGGAGCTGGCTAGAAAAAATTAGCTAATGTTGTGTAATGTATTCAGTGGAGAATTTGGTTCTAGGGTGATTTGGGCAGAAAGAAAATGAAATCTCTAAATTTGCTTCTGGTTGTTGCCCTGGAAGTCCTGATGTATCCTCTCTTCCTCAGTGCTTCCATGCTGCTGTTGGGCAGAGGAAGCTGGGACAGAGCAGAAACCATTAGTCAGGTGGTAAAAATGGATTATGTCTATATAATGTTCAAATAAAGTGCTAAGAAAAATGAAGACTGTTTAGAAATGTTTTGCTGATTAATTTATATTCTAAGCTAATTCTCACGTCCTTTTTTTATAGCTTCTTATTTTGGCCCTGCATTTGCTGGCTTAAACTTACATTTGTCCCCATATAGTAAAAACTGTAATGTTCAGCTGAACTCCATTTTGCTGCCTGACGAAAGAAGGAAGGGGTTAAAGAACATGAGTACTTGGGATACACTGCATTGCTGAAAGATGGTAATGTACTATAGTGATCACATGAAACAAAAATTTATGTGGCCTAGAGAAGTGCAGCCTGATTGTGAAAGTATTCTGCATAATTTGTGTGGGTATGGTAAGGAGGAGAGAACTTGTGAAATGAATCGAAACTTTAAACTTGTTTCCTTCAGCTGGAAACGTCTGATTTCTTATGGATTTGGGTCCTTACGCTCCCTAATCTAACTATTTTTTCCTTTCATACCAAAATGCACACAATTGTTTTTCTCCTAGTGATGGAGGGCAGAAAACAGAAAAAGGGGTTTCGTTCCTCCTAAGATATTATGTGTGCCTGGTATTCTCATTTGTAATAAGGTTCCTTTCATATTCTTCCAGCACTCAGAAAGGACCTTAACTTGCTATCCTATTAAAAATCTCTTGTGCTGCCAAAAAAATGTAAAAATGTAGAAGAATCAACTCTCATCTACAATACAATGGAAAAAAAGGAAATGGTACGTTATTGGCACTCCCAAATTTAGCAGAGCCAAAAGGTTATCATCTGACAGAATAGATGAATGGTAATTAAGATAACTGGTGTTACTGGAAGTCTTTAAAAAGCAATTAAATTAATTATGTTTGTTCTTAGTGAGAATCTATGGCTGTGAGTGGGATTTTGATCTGGATCTGTTATCTGGGATGCAGTGTGGTGTAAGTAGGGGAAAAGTAATATGTATCAATCGTGTGAGACTTTTTTTTAAACTGTTTTATATCTGTATTGTGTATACTTAATAGAGGCTATATTTTTTCCCTTTGTTTTTATCCCTCTTCCTTTTGGATGAATATAATTTGGAATCTGCAAGGTGTTACAATAGCCTTTTTGGAAAGGCTGACAAATGGTAAAATCTAATTTCAGTGAAAATTAGTGTATGATATAGAGCTTGCACCTTCTGTGTAAGGTAGATATAGTTAGGAGTTATAAACCCTATTTTGCAGACAATTATTTTTACACCCTTAGCATGGAAACAATGCAAAAAATAGGCACAAAAGAGAATTTCTATTACTAGAATTTCTATTATTAGAGTTAAATTACTATTTTTTTAACTAAGACGTCCTTGAATTATCTTAATCAAGGGAAAACAGATACATGTTTTACTACATAAAGAATTCCTTCCTTAACAGTCTTTAGACATTTCCCCCACCCTTCTCTAGTCCTGCAGGGCTTGGAATGGTGAGAGTACAGCTGAGGAATGGGTGAGTCAGTTAGATCATGTCTTCCAGAATCATACAGCTTGTTATAAATAATAATCTGCTGTTTCTTTAAATCTCTGTAGTGTAAATAGGTAACCTGTTGCTCTAACAGTCAAGTGCAAAGAAACTCCCCTGCACTTTTTGTGAACTGGTCCAAGTGTATCTCAGTAATGTAGGGCAATATATTAATACAGGGTGAGGGGATTTCTTTGCTAAAACCTTACTAAGAGCTGAATCAATAAATGTAGTTTCTTTTTATAATAAGTAGAACTAGTTAAAGATGTTCTCTTCGCTTTAAATAATTTATAGTCTTATTTCAAGTTTCCTTCTGTAGAATAAACTATTAAATTAAATGTGAATTACCACATATTTAATTTTGATTATTATTTTAAATTTTTGCTCAAGTAAGAATATATGTGCAAAAGAGACTACTTTTAAAATTATATCCTTAAGGAAAATATACTTATTTAATGTAAAACTAGGTTAAATAAGGGTTGAAAACATCACCTTGGCCTTGAGTTCTTAGATTTCTTAAATGACAAAATTAGCCTATTGAAACAGATGAAAAATATGACCAAAACAGGATCTAATCTTACTTGTTTTTTTCCCTTTATGCTTACTTCTGCTTCACAGACTGATTCTATGTATTGTAAAACAAGCCTGTTCATTCCCAAACTCATTTTTACTTTGTGTTTGGTCATCAGCTGTGGAGGATAGGGGTGGATATCCTTAGGCTTATTTAGCTTCCCTTCTTAGCTGAGATGTGACATAGTGAGCTCCTGTGATAGTTTTTCAGTGCTTTGCCACTATTTGAAGGATACATGAAGTAGAGCGTGGTCATCTTTCTCTCCGTCCCCTTGCAACTATTGATGTAGAAACTCATCCTGACATGAATTTTTCAGGCCTGTCTTAGACTATTGGGTAAAAAATGTGGAAGCAGTAGGCAAAGGAAACTTAAGCAATATATGCAAGGAAACTTTTGGGGTTCCTGCTTTGCTCTAGGCAGCTAAATATCAAAGGATAGAAGTGTCCTGGAGTGACCAAGATGGCTTGCTTTTTTTTCTTGGGATTTTCTTTCCTGTTTTAGTAGAACTTTGTTGCCTGGCCTTGCATTTCCACCCCAGGGCAAAGCATTACTATAATGAGCTAAGTAAGCATGGATGTTGCTGTATAGCTACAGAGGAGCATGTTCCTTCTGGCAGGTATTCAAGAATATCTTTGAATATTTATATGGTGAATTAACACTGTAGTGTAGTGTAGAGGAGGTTTGGCAGAAAATCTTTGAGGATCTTGCATGTTGCTGCATGCAAAGTTAGTGGTGTCTTTGCAAAAGCACATATTGAAAAAACCCCAAATGGCACATCTAAAATGTGCTGAGTAAGGGTGCTGGGAGTTGAATCTGGCAATATGTGATTTTTGCAAAGGCATCTTGCTATGGGTTGTCATTTATTCAATGAAACTTTTATTTTAAAAATTGCTTATACAGGGGAAAAGCTTTGTACCTCCTCTAATGGATATCTAAATTTTACTGAAATTCATATAATTTAATTATGTAGTCCTTATTAAAGGTTTTTCATAAATTGCAAGTTGACCTCAGGTTTGATAAATCTGCTGGTTCTTCTCAGTTGTTATTGACATTAATCTGCTGTAGAAGCAAAGGTTCTCATTGTTCAGTTGAAGTGAATTTCTTAATTTCACGGAGAGATGGAAGAGTGCTTGCTTCCTTTCCTCTATTTTTCCAAACTGATTTTTCTTTTAAAATGGACTTGTTCTTTGGTTGCAATCTGAAGAACAAGGAGGGGGACCCTGTGTTGGGTTTGAGGAATAATTCTCTTTGAAGAAATCTGACAAATTTAGAAGACCAGTGCACAAAAGTTGGAACAACTGGGCTGGTTTAGAAACTGCTCTACTTACAAGCAGCCATGGCATTACCAGGGAGAATTCTTCAATTGGGTTTGGGCAGAGTAATTGCAGTTTAGCACCCACCTCAGTTCCTCCATTCAGGGGTCACACCTGACCCACTGCTCCACTTCACCCACCACAGGATGTGTTGTGGGTAACTCATGGGCACAGCAGTGAGCTTCATCAAGTGCCAGTGTGCTACGTAAGGTGAGGGAGAAATTATCTATGTGGATCTGTTCATGTGGGAAGATAAGGCTAAACCTAGCCATCTGCAGGCAATTAAAATTCATGGCAGAAGGTCAGGATATTATACTCTCTGCCAGTCACTTCTTCATTAACTAGGCCTATGCAAATATAACGTGGTCTGTTAAAATTTAACCCCAAGAGATGACTTCTTGCAAGAGAATCGGTGTTGATGCATAAAAATGAGGAGTAGGTGGAAATGCTGAGATATTGTAGACACCTCTTTCAGCTTAGAGTAAAAACACAGTGGCTGAGAAAAAAGCAGTTTCTACACATAACACGCACAGTATTTAGTAAACAGTTGTGTCTAGTAGATACTGGGTGATGGAACTGTCTGATATAAGCTGCGTCCTTGTAGTGTGTTTTTGAATTCTTGCTAATGAATTTAGATCCCCTTTACTATTTTAAGTACCCTTGATTTCTCTTGTAGCTTTATCTAAGTACTGTATTTTAGCATGGCTAGGTGTTGGGTTCTTTGTTTTTTTTTTTTACTTAAGTGTGATGTTCTTCTGTCCCTTTGTCCTTCAACTACTTTGTTCTTCATTTTCCCTAGTTATTTCTTATTATTTCTCTTGCTATATGGTAAGAGTAAAGAAGCAGCTTTAATTTCCCATGTGCTTATTTTTCCTGAACTTGGTTCCCAGTAGTGGTGTCTTGGTGGTGTTTCTTGGACCAGTGGAGCCCTTTAGAAATCTTTAATTCAATTGGGCACAATCTGTCTGTAGTGCCAACTGCCTGTAATAGTTTATCTTTGCTGTTACCGGGTTATGTCTTGGGTTTGTTCAGTGAATTTCAAAGGCTTAACATTTTTCTTGTTTTTCAACTTGTATTCAGCCTAACATCAGAGTCACCTTATCAAAGAGATCTTTTATCCTGTTAGGGCAGGGTGCTCCCAAGGATGGATATCCAGATGAAATTTGGAGTGGTAAACATGTCTTTATATTATGGTTTTGGGTCACCATATTACAATAGTAGCTATCAATTATTAAGGTATGTGTGGATGAGACCTGTTTGTAGTGGGATTTCTTTTTCCTTAGCTCTTAATTGCAAGGAAAAACCATTGAATTGGTCTCATCTTTGTCACACTTCAGCACCATTGATTGTCACAGACCATGGGCTTTGACAGATGAATATAACATTTGTGGTAACTCAGATCTGTGCTTTTTTCAGGGGAAATGTCAAAAACGTCTAGGAAGGTCAGCCTTGATCTTTAACACTACAACCTAGTCTTCTTTAAGAAAACAAACAAATTGTAAAAGAAAACAAAAAAGCTTACCCTGACTTTCTTACTCCGTTTTCTCACTGTAGATGTAGAGTAATGCCTTCAAAATTGAAAGAAGGTAGAGATTTCAAAGATTAGTATGTTCCTATAACTTGCTCTTTTTTTGTTATAACTAAGTCAATCATTAGGTAGGTGTCACTTGTGACTAATTTTAAGAGAAAGGCAACAAAATTTCTGAGTGGCAGTAATGGCTCAAATAAAATACTGAATATTAAATACATTATTTGGGGATTAGCAGGGTGATTAGATGTACCCACTGAAGTTATTGTAAGAGTTAGGGAATGGAAAAGTTTTTCCAGGGGAAAAAACCCACTGTTTCTCAAAAAAAAAAAAAAACCAAAAAACATGTTTCATGAGTTTCAGCCCTCAGGGAAGGACATATTTTCAACTGCTCCTGTTCCTACCCCTCCCCCTCATAAAGTGAAAGGTAAGGTAAATAGAAATGTAATTATGCACTTTCTGGCTTGGGTGTTTCTTCCTGATATACAAAAGCACATCCACAAGGTAAGGCAGTGGTTTTTAAGTGATGGAACAAGATGCAGTGGGGATGGGTTTTTTGTCATCTTTGTTGTGTATACTCAAAGATAAGAGAGAAGGAGGGCTGTGTAGCTGCATGTGCCTGTGCACACATATGTATGCATGGGCTGCTATCTCCTTTCCCCGTCTAGGACTTGAGTTTAGAGATGGTGATATTCCTGGGAAATTATGCAGCCCTTTCAAGTTGAGATTAATTATATGGCAATGTGTGGATCCGAGATTGTTAGAAGTCTGTCTTTAACGAGGTGTTTCCAGTTAGTTGCTTGGGAGTACGGTAAATCCTCAATTCATACTAAAGCATGTATCTGTACTTCTTCTATCACATGCTGGGGTGGGAATTCTTGCAACCCATTCTGAATACCCCTGCGTTGTCCCCAGCCAACAAGGGTGTCTTGGAGGCAGCAAGCAAGAAGTGTGTGTGTGCATATGTGGGAGTGCATCACTGACATGACTGGGTCACTCTTAGGGGATGGATTTATTTCCTTGTCACATCGAGACTGTGTGGGGAGCTCCTGGGCATTGGGGATATAGAAGATAACTCATGAAAACCTTGAGTGATAACAATTGCTAGAAACATGATGATTTATAATTTTTAAATAATTATCTGAATTTGCTGTAAGAATTGGCGTATGTTGTCCAACCGTCTTTGGATTTTTTTGAATGGTAGTTCTCTAGTTTGTGACTGGAATAATTTTCTCCGGGATGAGAGAATGCTATGTGGACAATATGTATTCTTGCTTATTCGATTAAAAAAACACAAACAACCAATGCCATAATTAAGCTAAAGGTAAATCTTCTGACTCAACCAGTAAAAGATTTTTAAGGGGCAGAGACATTCAAAAGACAAGTGGCAGACAGAGGACATCCTTGCTGCTCCATGAGACCAGAGACTTCATGTAGTAGGTACAGAAAAAGTGCATCTCAGGCAAACAACTGAGGAAAATCATCCTATGTGTGATAAAATTTATTGCCATTTCTTTTTTGTTTCCCTTCCATCCCCAACCTGACTCACAGTTTGTCATAAGTGTCTTCATTTTCTGACATCTGACAGTTTCTTCTATATATGTAGTGTCTGGTGCCTCTTCAGACGCACCTGAAAATGCAGGTAGATTCACTCCTTCCTTCCTTACAACTCTGCTGGAGAAAAGGTAGTAGTTTTGGGATTTTTTTTTTTCCACTTGGTCCAAGATATGCTAAGGCTCTCCTGCTGGTCAGTGTCTGAATTTGGAAGCTTGTAGCTATATTTTCCTGTCTTTCTGTATGCTTGTCTCCTTCCTTCTCTGTGTACTTACTTATGTATGCAACTGTGAAAGTTGTGCTTGAATAGCTCCACTGACTGAAGAGGGATAGTGGTGGTTTCATGAACTTGCTGGAAAATTTTAGTTTCACTCTTAGCAAGAAGTCCCCACCCAGCTGGGGAGGCTTCTGTGGTTCTGTGTTGGTAACTGCACTGACTTTCTCCTGTGACCTTGGCTTCGTGGAAGTAAAATCTTAACTCAGCCTTTAAGTGTCACGTATATAGTTTCCTTGTGGTTTTATACTGCGCTGGGATTTCACCACCATGCGCCCAGCTTTCTAGACTTTTTAGCTTTTTAGAGATAGTTGTTTCATGGTATTTTTTGTTCATTTCCTGCACACATTGTTCATAAATCAGTCAAGGATCTAGCAATAAAACTTGTTAATGCAAATATGAGACACTCTGCTTAGCTTCACTTTCATAGTGGATTTTGTATCCAGACACAAGGGATGTATATTTTATGGTGTTATTCTTGTGTGTGCTGGGCAGGGCCAGGAGTTGGACTCAGTGATCCTGATGTGTCCCTTCCAACTCAGCAGATTCTATGATGTGTGTAGTGATCTGTCCTTCCCACTGCTACTTTTTGCACTGTTACAGTGCCAGAAAAGGAGGAGAGACTGATTATAGAAGGCTAAACTCTTCAGTGGTTAACCGGAAGGTACTTGGGGGCTACGGTGGTGCCTCTAAAAGATTATTTGAGTAAGTGGATCATGGCAAGGCCTATTTTTGAACCTGGGTTGTGTTAAAAGGCATGTGGCTTATTCAAAAATAATTTTGGGAACTTATGTTCAGGTTGACAGTGCTGAAACACTTCAGCTGCATTTCTGTGAAGTTGTTGTAGATGAGAGTGCTGTTTTGTACTTGCAATGTTTACCAAGCCTTTCTAACATTATCCTGATTTGTGGTGGCTTTTTTCTTCTTTGCTGATACAGCACTCTTTACAGTGGATGTAATATATGTTAAATTTTTTTACAGATAATGAAGGAAATTTGCATTTTATAGGGGTATTAGCCATGAAATTTAATTATAAAATTTGACTGTTTTATCTTCAGAGAAAAGTCTGGCTGAAGCTGTGAAATTTCTGATGTCTTCAAGAGCCCTGTATTATTTCTGTAACCAGTGAGCTGGGTTGGAATCACTCACCTTCTCTATTCTGCTTCCCAAGCTCTGAACTGTTTTGGAATTGCTGCTGCTGTTTGAACCCTCTTGCTCCCCAGCAGCCACACAACCTGAACATGCCTTCCAAATCATAACAAATCTCTTGGCTCTTCTGTTTTGTTATAGAAGGTGGGGTTTAGGAGAGGGGAAAAACCTATGAAAATTACTCTTTGATCTGCTCCCTATGTCTGTAATGCATTCCTGGGTTTTGAGGAACAGGTGGGCTGTAGAATTGGTTGTGGCCAGATGCCATGGCTAAGAAATGAAGTGTGAGGAATTCCCTCCTGTCTTCACTGCTGCCCTGGCATGGCTTCACAGCAGACTTCCTGGTTTTAATTGGGAGACAGGTTATTGGTGAGACTGGTGTTCTGAAGCAGTGAAATAAATGGCAAACCAGCTATGTCATGGGAATCCTCTTGGTGTTTTTGTCCAAAACAGGCTGTACGGTGTTTGAGGAACTGAATGAATGGTTATGATAGGAACTGAGAGATGCTCCAGCTGTTCCCATGGTAGTCACCAAGTTCTTGCTGTCTGCAGCTGGATGTGTATCCTTGTACTGTCCTACTTCTTTACCAATTACTGAAATACAGAGGTTGAGATGTGTTGGAGCAGTTCCTCCTAATCCTTGGAGGAGGCAACAAGAGCTGGGGTAGGCCCTGGGAACTTCTCCAGTCATATTTGTCAGATAGAGGTAGAAAGCTCCTTGGCTGCGCTGGGCTTAGTCAGAAGCCTGGATTGGGGATCTATGAGTCATGGTCCAGCTGGTAGCTAAAATACCATCATAGGGACATCTGATGCAAGTTAGATTGCTTGTGAAAATGTTTCTCCCTTCTCCCCCATGTCTACTTATTCCTGTTTTTGTTTACTGGTGGGAGAATTTCAGTGGTTGCATCTGATCCTGAGCAGGAATATGTCCTGTTCTCTGCTGCTTCTTCATCCCAACTGCCTGATCTTGGATGCAAGGGACAAAACAAGGGACATGCATGTTTTCTGGACATGCATGTTTTCTGTGCAGTATTACTAGGGATTTATACTCACTACCCTGGGATCGTATTGGAACGAACTGGCCTGCCTCATTGATTTTGACCCTCCTGACAGTGAGTCAAAAGACTGAATAACAGCAGCTGTGTAGATCAGGGGTAGAACAAGGGAAGAAAGATAATTATGGTGGAATGGCAGATACAAAATTGTTACAGGTGTGACAGCACCTGATGTTTGTGTGGGAGTGAGAGGACTGAATGGAACTGTGATTTGCTTTGAGAGCTGGTTATCTTTTTTTCTTAACAGTAGTGGAGTTTTGATCATTTATGGGAGGAGTAAGAGTATTTGGAGGCAAGCAAGGAGGAAGATAGTTGGTGGGAAACTGCAGGGCTGGGGAAGTTATTTGAGTGTAAAGGTAAATTTCTGGAAACCCCTGGGTAATGCAGCTTCTTGACCCTTTGTGGTCATATAGCTGCATTTACACCAGAGCTACTTTTCAGTGACCCAGAGTCTCACATGTGCTTGGTAGCATAAGTTCCCAGAAAGGTAAGTTGTAGCAGGTTATTTTTAAATTGTGTCACAAACATTTTAATTGCATCTGTATGAAGTTCTGTTTCTGAACCTTGTCACCTATATCCTAAACTGCCTTGCTTGTGTCACAGTGTAAGCTGTAAAGATATTCTGTGCATCCCCTCTTTCAAACCATATTTATGAAGATATGTAATAGGGGTTTATCTTTTTTCTGTGGCTGACCTGAAATACTTGTGGCAAACTTTGTTATAGGGAGGAGAATGTGTCAGAATGCTGTGATTTAAAATTAAACAAAGTCACCTACAACCAGATTAAAGAAAAGAAACAGTATCAATGCTACAAAATAAAACAAAAATGAACTAAAATCAAGCACCATTGAAGTTTTATAATACTTTGTTCATGCAACTGTCTTGAACAAATCCAGTTAAAGTGAGGGAACTGCACATAAATAGAAAAGCTTAATGTCATTGTTAACTGTGAGAATACTACAGTTAGATTAATTGATTGGTAATGAAGGCATTATAATGTTTGGTTGAATATGGGTATTATAGAGAAGTGCTCAAATGTAGGGCAAGTTGAAGGCAGAGTAAGAAAGACACTTGCACACTCATGTTTGAGCAAATTACAACTGCCATATGACTTGTGTTTCGTTGGCCATCTCTTTTATTTATATTGGAGTTTTACCAAGCTATAAATTTTTTTTTAAGGAGACCTGTGAACAAGTTTAATGCAATTTGCTTCAACATTAACTTTGCGAGATTGAAGTGGTTTTTCCCTGGATGTGTTGGCAGGCCTGCAGAGAGAAACAAGGCTTGCTTTTCAGTAGCAACTTGCTGCTGCTCAAGCAGGAAATGTTAAACTAGTAGGAAAATAATCATATGATGAAACCTATTCAGTGTTTGGTAGCAGCAACCCAAGGAAGTAGGGTGTGTAGGAAAGACAAGACAACATAAGGAACAAGCTGATAAATTGATGTCATTTGGAGCACTTTGCTTGCATTGCTGGGGAGACTGGGGGTTGTAAAAGCTCATCTGCTAAAGGAGTGAAGGTCTTGAACACACAGGAGGGTGTATGGTATCTTAATCTCAATTTGCCTACTTTGGTGTAACAACTTTTGTTCAAAGGTGCTTATATTACATATTCACATTCTCAATGTGAGTACAGCCATGATATACATATTTTTGAAATACATCAAAGTATTGTTTATTTAAGCACTTAAATTCAGAGGGGAAAAAAGGGCTATTGTTAAAGGCTTCATCCTTAAAATGCTTTTGTTAAAGTAATGTGAAGTTTTATTCACCCAGTTGTAAGGTTGTTGCAAGCAATGTCAGATGGCTTCATAACCAGTGGGTTATGAATGGGGGTGTGAAATGAAGAGCTGAAAAGCTGCTGTTCAGACCATGGGTGAGACGGTCTCTGCTCACACTTTAAGTTCAAGGTGTGATGCTTCAGTAAGGAGAGTGATAATGTTATTACTGTAGTGTGTGCATCTGTTTTTAGCCCTTTTAAAATTTGAAATTGTTTTAAAATCAGCTAGAAACACATGTACTGGTGACATTAAATATTTATGTGGGAATGCTGTGCTGCATCTGTTGCATCACAGTAATTGTGAAGGAGCAGTTGTGTTTTAGGGCTTAATTTGTCTGGCTTAGGAATGTATATGATTTGCCAGTCAGTCTTGCACAGAAAGACTTTTTAGAATATTCTGTATATGTGGCCTCTATCTCAACCTTCGCGTGATTTAGGCTTTATATCCAACTAACACTTGGTTTTGGACAAAACCCGTAATGGTGGTGGCAGCAAGGAATGGAGTTGGTCATTGTGCCACAGTACTTTGAGAGGCACAGATGGAGTTTTGGAGATGGGTACCATGTGATTGCCGACTAACTTCTGTGCAGTGTTTGCTGGATTTGCTTACAAGGTTTCAGAGAGTTTTATTATCATATCTTAGTGGGTGGTGGTATTTGAAGAATAAAAGAATGCAATCCTTCTGTCCAGTGGAGCTTTGGTAATTACTCCTCCACACACTTGAGCTTAAATAACTGAGCCCAGTGTTTTCCATTTGACCTGGCAAAAGCCTGCAAAGTATACACACAGAAAGCTTGCTGAAAATTTCTTGAAAACAAGCGAGGGTGTAAAATTGCAATCATTTGCTGGCTTGCAAAATAGAATCAGTTGCTGCCCCTCAGCTGCTTAACACTGCCTAGTCCTCTTTTCACATCTCTGCTGATTGTGGCTTGTGTGAGCTTTCCTTAGCTAGTGTGGAGTTGAGTGAGTTGCCTATTAACCCAGCTATTACGTAGCTTCTTCAGACTGGGCTGCTTCCCAGTCTCTGCTTGGGAACCTGGGCAGGTGGCTTGAGATAGATAGGTGCATATTCAGTCCCAGATAAAATGCACTATCATTTTCATTGCTGTTGGATTTCTACTTGAGTGTGTGTGTAGCATTACTGTCAGAGAGAATTGATGCTTTTTGGTGTTTAGTTGTGTGGGTCTATTCTTCCTTTAGATAATGGTTCAGTCGTGCCATGTGCTTTGTCTCTTTTCCACAGTCCTTCCCAAGTCCCCTAATGCACAGAAATGCTGTGCTAAACTGAAGAGCACTCCCTCTGAGAGCTTTAATTCACTTCTGTGGCCCTAAGAAAGCAGTTTGCTGTTTGTTGCTTTGCTCTTTGTTCTTATGTGTTTCTCTTTGCTAGTTGGCAGTGCAGTGTCGTGGTTCTGTGTTGCCATAGCTGCTGTGTGATGGTTCCTCTGTAAGCTGACTTCAGCCTCAGAGCAGTTTATTAATCCATTATTTTGCAGGTTCCAGTAGGTTCAGTATTTAACAAAGCACATGGTTTTACCTCATTCTTTTTCTTCTATCCTAATTGGTGAGGGAAGAGAGAAAGAAGGCCATTAATTTTAACAACATTTTAAATGATGCACTTCTAGTACCTGGCAATTGATGCAATGATTAATACAGTCTTTGTAGAATGTTATACCTACCAAAATGTCTGGATGTTGGACTAACTATTGCAATATATTCTCTGAACTTCTTGAAGTCTTGATAACCTTAATCACACAATGATTTGCATTTTGTAGCTGTTAAAAGATCAGTGGCAAAAGGTTGTGAATGCTGTGTAAGCTTTTAGCAGTGAGTGTAAATTTAACTGTTGGGACAAATTGACAAGAGGCATATTAAGTCTATATTAACTGGAGGGTTTAAAGAGGATTGAATGTGAGCATGTTTTGTGTGTTTTTTCCCTCTTTTTGGTAAAGGGCTCTTTCTTGAAAGTCAAGGCTTATACAGTGACAGCAGTGTAGGTATTCAAAGATGGTTTTCTGTCATTTATAAAATTTTGCATCACGCAGAAGGAATGGTGTGATGCCTGCCCTCATCAAGCTGGCTGTTGTAGGACTGTGGGCTGGGTGCCTGCACCCGAGCTGGGTGCTGTGTCACTGTGCTAAGTCCTGAACGCCCAGTGCAGCCTTCCTGCACTGAACTGAGTAGATGTGTTTTGAGTTGATTTTTCTTTTTTTTCCTTTTTTGACTCTGATAACAGCAATGCTATTTCAGAAAGAGGGATGTTTGCCTTGGGTCCTTGGCAGGAGACAGGTTTGTCCTCTGAGGAATGGGGAGTTCAACTGGAGATGTGTTTGTGTTGGACCTGACCAAGGTCCATAGGGAACAGACTTCATTTTATTCTTCTTAGTTTTAGCATGCCTCTAATAGTTTCTTACTGATTTTTAGCTCTTTGAACTAGGAAAAGACAGCTTGTTTAACTTAGGGAGCTCTCTTCAGTATTCTTGTTCAAGGAAGGAATAGG
This sequence comes from Certhia americana, assembly GCA_018697195.1. Lineage (NCBI taxonomy): Eukaryota > Metazoa > Chordata > Aves > Passeriformes > Certhiidae > Certhia > Certhia americana. Next base: position 63,424,271 of record CM031859.1, read on the forward strand.
GAAATTTGGGGCTCCTAATGCAGACTTTCTGCAGATCCCTCTTTTCCAGGTGAGCAAAACTTTCCATCCCCAGCATGTTGACTGGGAAGTCCAAAGAATTTTGTTAATAGTTCCTGCAGAAAGCAGGGCAGCTCTGCACAATGCTGTCCCTCTTTGTCCTCTGTGTTTTTTTGTTGTGGGAAAGCATGAATAGAATACGTTGTTGCAAGCAGGAAGGGAAGTAGACTGTCTGGGTCGAAGAAATTGATCCCTAATTTTAACAAGGCTGGTTATGTGTATACTTGTGACACTCAGTGTCAGTTTGGAAATAAATATCGTGTTCTAAATGATAACTGTGAAGAGTTAATGTCTTAGAGGGTGCTGTCTGATCACTCATACGTTTTTACAGGGCATTAAAAAAAAAGGAAAACCAGACTTTCAGATCTTTGGAGTTGCAGTGTTGGTGGAACCCTGCTGACCACAAAGGTCATTGGCCAGGGTGTGCCACTCTTGAAATGTGCCTGTGATTATATTTAATTGTGGTTATATCCCCTTCTTCTCCTCACCATGGTAGGTGATTAGAGTTTTAGCTTTTAGGATGAAGGCTGTGGTTGCAGCCCTAGATGGTGAGTGAAGGCCTGAAGACTTGGGCAAAGGGAGAGACATGCTTGCTCCAGAGTTCCTCTCCAGGCTGATTTGTTTTCCTTCTCTTCTGCCCAGCTTGAGGCATACACCAATGCACAGCCCTGTGGAGTCTGGATGGGGAAAGCTGGAAGAGTTTGAAAAGAATCTATCCGAAGATACTGTCTAAGGAAATAACCTTGTGGGATTTACAAAGAAGCTCTGAGATGTTTATTTTTTGGGGGGTACAAGCTGACATTTACAAAATGAGTGACAGGAAAGTGTTCAAGTAAAATATTCATATGCTTGCCTGAACCATTGCTTCCAAAGATTTGGATTGTGTCATGGCATATGAAGAACAGAGGAACGAGATGTTTTTTGGAAGCAGTCCCTTTTTCTGTAGCAATCCCTGGTGCTGTGGGGGTATGCTGAGGGCAGTTGCCTGTCCTGGGTGGAGTTGCTTACCAGCAGCTCTTACAGCTGCTTGGCCACTGGCTTGATTCAGTCTGTCCCACTGCAGCAGGGCAAGTGGTTTTGCAAACTGTGAACCACCATGACTGCTTGTTGGAGGAGCTGGGATTTGTTTTATACAGGTGCCTGTGAATGGGCAGGAACCTTGTTTCGGAAGGTGTGCTCAGTATTTTAAATGAGTAGCAAAGTGCAGAAGGCTCCTCCTTTTTCTTTCATTTCTCAGAGTTGCTGTAAACAGGTGGCCCAGGATGTTTTGTGAGAAACAGGTACTATTTGGATGTGGTTGGGTTTTATAGGTGTGATTATAATGTAAACAACACATTTGGAAGGTTAATGTGCTCCACAGATTTTCTCAGTATTTACATTTTAAAGATTCCCTTTTACAAAAGGAAAAAGGGAAGCTATAAGAGTAATGTCAAAAAAGACTAAACTTATGGTGATTCTTGAAAGGCATTACAATTTATGCGCAGTTGCTACTATTATTTTCCTTTTGCAGGATGAGTCAGTTATTTGTGGCAGCCACAGACATGCTGTTTTATGAGACACATGTGTCAAGTGCCTGAAGGGCTGCGTGCTGGAAGGGTTTGTGTTGGAGCTGCTTGTGGGAGAACTGAGAGAATACCTCTGTGCGTTGTCTGTACTGCGGTGCTCCACTAGCTGCCACACACTATTCCTCTTCTGCAGTGCTGAGGGCATTTACTGTATTGATAATGGTTTTTTCAGTGGAAAGCTTTATGCTGACATGAACCTGGCTGGAATGAGTTTTCAATAGAAATGGTAAAAACTCGTTGTTCTCCAACTGAATTTGCTGGTGTTGCGGGTTTCCTGGAAGTAGGTGTTAAACTAATAACCAGTTTCCATCAAAACGCAACAGACATTTGAAGCATTACTTTCTGTTTAAGTTCCTGTTGCCCCTCCACTATCCGTCTCCTTAGCATCTCCTTAGAAGCTCTTGTTTGCTTGCTGAAACAAGTATTGTGTGGCCTAATTCAAATCATGTTTCGCAGGCCAGCAAAATAAGTTGTCTAGTGGAAGTTCAAAACAAGCTGTCTTTTCCTAGTTCAAATAAGTTGTCAGGTTGTTGTGGTGAAATAAAACATCCTGAACAAAATTATGGGATGTTAATCCCACAGCATGAGAAGCTCTTAACTAGATGCTCATTATAGCAGTATTATAAAGGGTTGGACTAGACAGGTAGCACAGGAACCTTGAGAAAGGCTGAGCTTCCCCTCTAGGAAAGCTCTTGGCTTGCTTGGCTCTCACCTTGGAGAAATGAAGGTGAAGGAGGAACTCTGTACCTCCGTGTTCTGCTCCCAGAAGAAATCCCTTAGATTTGTTTTTTCCTCTGCCATAAACCCAAGCCTTTTTCTATGGACTTGCATGGAAGAGTGGAAGTTCAGAGCAGGGCTACCCAAGGCCTACTTGGAATACAGCTGGAAGGAGGCAGACTGGGAATAAGAAGCCAGTTTCCTCTTCTCAGAGTCAAGGCATTCAAGGCTCTTGGAACACTCCCAGAAGACCAAGAAGAAATGGAAACCAGTCTCATTATTGATTGTCTTGCATACAGGGGAGTTTTAGAATTAAAGGATGTTGCCCTCTGCTCCCATTGTTGTTTGCCTGTGAACTTTAATTTTACTTTGAACCCAGACTGTGTATATGCTGGGCCTGTGGTAGAAAAGTGGTCTTAAGTATTTATGAGCTCACCTTCAAGTGAATGGGTCCAGTTGTCTGAGGATTTTTTCCCCCTCTTTTTTTCCTCCCCCCACCCCCACCTCTAGGTGCTTTTTTGCTTTCCCATTCCCTGCTGTGTGAACTGAGCTATAGATGAGTAGTATTTCACATATGGAGTGTGGTGTTTAGACCTACTCTTCAACAAAGGCTGAATTATCATCCAAGCTCCAGTCCTTCTGAAAACTTAAAGCAAGCTTGTCATGTGTTGAGTGTAGCCTTGTTCTTCATGCTTTGTAAGACATGGGCAAGCATAAAAAGACATGATTTCTACTTATTAGGCTTCTAGTTAGGCTTCCCTCTACTTCTGTCTTCCCACAGTAGTTTCAGCTGCTCTGTTCGGCTGGTCTATTTTATCATACACGATAAGAAGCCTAGGCAGCCAGCCAGCTGCTGTGGAACTATAATAGGGCCAGTGGCATGTACAAAATTTGATTACTGCTGTCAACACCAGAGAGAATAGAAGAGAGCACGTACTCCAGTCAGAGCTACTAAATAAATGTTCTGTTAAATTCAGTAGTAGTAGAAATAAGACCATCTTCCTCCTAATGAATGAAGTGGTTTATGGGTAGAGAGTATACTAGTACATTGAGCTCTAGAGTTAGGTAAAAAATTTTTTTATGAAGTCTTCCTTTGCTTTCTTCAAAGATTACTTTGACCAGAAATTTCCATTTTTCTTCTGTTTATTTGCTCTTGTGGTTAATGTATGGATTTTGCACCCAATACTTTAGATATTCACAGAGGCCATGGTTTCACTTTTAAAATTTAGCTTAAAAATATTGCTGCCATCCTAAAGCTAACTTCTTTGCTGATGAGTTCTGATATGAAACTACTTCATGCTAGTAATTCTATCTCTATTTAGGCAAGAGATGTTTGTTTTTTAATTTAAACATAGTGTAACAACCCCCCTGCCTCCTCCACCCCCTTAATAAATATTCTCAGTGAATATTTTTATTGAAGTGTTGTATTTTTGATGTAAAATCTGCTGTTAGATACATGGATTCTCTTAAGTTGATGGGGCAGCAGCTGATGGCTGGCAGAGCTTGAGAGCTGAGCTTCTCTGAAAGCCCTGGTGCATGAATTATTTACTCGGCTTTGCTAATAGCTTTACATTGAATGACGTTCAAGGACTGATGGAGTCAGGGTGGTCTTTCTCTAAATGCTCTCACTGTCTGCAATTGCCTTCTCATTTGAGAAATGGTAAACCCAGAAATCTTGTCACAAACCAGCTGACTTGTGAAATTTATCCTTATTCTTTAGTCTTACTAATTGTGGGTGAGTCTTGCAGCAGTGGGGACCAAGGTGAGATATCGGATATGCAGGAGAGCATTCTTAGTGAATTCTGACTAGTCTCATCAAAACTTGAAAACAGGAACATGTGGTGTTGTTGGTAAGACTTCTGGCATATGTGCAGATCAGTCTGCTAATTCTCATTGTTTGCTTGGTGGAGTTGGCAGCATCTTTCTGTTTTGTGCTTGGGAAGTGCTTGGCACAGTAAGGTTTGTATTTGAATTTGCAAAATACATCCTTGTTTGTTTCTAAAATAGAAATCCTAACTTTACATCTTCTATTACCTTTCCACTTTGCTCTTGTTTGCATGGTTCACAGAAATGTTTGGATACAAATGTCTGATTTAGCCCCCTGAATATATGATTGTCTGTACTCATGGAAACAAAACTCCTTTTGTATGAGCCTTTCATCCTTCAACTTTGAGGAATTCTTGAATTTGGGGAAAAAACCATCCAATCCACAAATTTCAGAGAGACCAACTGCTGGCCCACAAAATTTTAAAGAAAAATCTGGTCTTGGTTCCTCCCTCCTTCCTTCCTCGGATTAGTGTCTGGGGTGTGATACAGTAAACTGTCCTTATTGGATATCAATGAAGGGGAGGAGGGCTGCATCTAGAACACTTGTCTTTTAGCATGATACAATGAGACAGGCAGACAAATCAAAAACCCTCTCTCTTTCTGTTTTTGAAATCAATTCTATGGTTTGTTTAGAATGATTCTCTCTGGTCATAGTGCTTGTATTTACATGTTATAGTTAATCTCTTCTTGCATTGCTTTGTTGTGACTATTGGAATTCTGTACAGTTCAGTATCTGAAAGTGTGGAATATGGAGTGTCTTTCATAACTACAGTATTTGGAGTCCTCTTAATTTGATTATAAGGTTGACAATAGGCTTTTGTAGACAGAGGGATTTGATTCACTTTGTACAGGTGGTAAGCATGGTTTAAAGGCCCACTTGAAAATAACACTGATCCTATCATAGCCTTGCATTACCAACTTTCTGCTTTACTGTTCCTTGCTCTGTCTTGTTTGGAATTACTGCACAGTGGAGAGGGTATACTTAATCAGAGTTTGAAATTTTTGACTTGGAGGTTTATTTGTACAGCTTCGTTTTTATGCTGTAATCTTATATTTAAAATTTCTTGTGCATTTTTGAAAGGCCATTGAAAGATCTGGGTGCTTACTTTGAAGAGTTGTTCTGGTTTAATGTTCTGTTGAACATGTGAAAAAAAAGTGTTATAGTGATAATGCAAACTTTTTGCAGAACGAATGCTAAAAGTATTTAGGATTCTTAAAATGATTATGGTGTTTGATTTGAACAGAAAAGGAAAATTACCATCAGCTTTCCTATTTTCAGTTTGTAGAATTTACCTTGCCAGTTGTCTGAAAGCTGGAATGTCCTCCTATTTTCATAAGGAGTAGCAAAGCAGCATATTTATCTGATTTTAAAGAGAAAAGAAATGTCAATTAGCTTGAAGTCTCTTACTGGCTAACATGCAGCCTTTTTAAAGGTTCATTTCCTGACAGGTTTTGTCAGTCGCTGTGTGGCTGAATGTTTCAAACCCTCTGAGGAAAACCAGTGCTTCCCTCCCCCTTGAATCCCAGCATGCAGTTCTTGCGTGGGTACTAGTGTGTACTTCCTCTGCATCTTCACTTTCCTGTTATTCAAAGAGTGAGCTTGATCATGAGCGTTCAAACAGCCAAAAAAGTTGTGTGGAAAAAGTACAAGGTTGCTGCACCTCAGCATACGGACCGGCAGACCTGTTACACTCCGCTGGGTGAGTGCTTCCCTGTGCTCTGGAGGCTGTGGTGGATGAAAAGGATCCAGCCTTGTGGGGCTGTTTTTATCTTCTACACCTGATGAAATCTGCTTTTCTTAACTTTGCAAAAGTATATTTACTCTAACTAAGAGCAGGTTGTGGAAGGCATGGCAGGAAACAGAATGGGGAAAGGCTGTTTTCTGTGGCTCTGCTCCATTGCAAGTGTTGTGTGAGCTCTGGCTGCGTCACACCTGCAGCCGCAAGATCCTCTTCGTAATGCTTGTGTTGTGGGCTTCCCTTTCACCTATAATAGTAACTTGTTCTCTCTGATTGAAAGTCTTAATGTCCTCAATTTTCTTAAACTATGCATTAAATTACGGTGATTTCAGCATTTACTTGTTTTGATTCTTTACAGTTCTAGTGTACCTTCTGGTACTTTTGAGTGTATAAACTTACAGCAGCTTCTTGATGCCTCACAAGTTTTTCTCATTTTGGTGGTTTCTCAAGAGAGCAGTAGTTCCTGTAATTTGAAAAAAAATATTTTGTGTTGGGATGCTTTGGAGAAGAAGAAATTTGGGATATTATTCTCTCCAGTTTCTTTTGCCATCTTTCATACCTATTCTGATTGAAATTTCATGGATTGTCTCTTCTGTGTTTTGACTGGCACCAAATAACACGGATTGGCAAGGAAAAGACAATTTGATCATTCCTAGTACCTCTGAATATGCCATGTAGAATCTGTAATTGACAGATAGGAACTGTTTATTTTGTGAATTGGTGTCAGAACTTCATGAAAGTAGAACCTGCTGATCAATAAAGAATTTGGTCCTCTTGACTTCTGATGTGTTTTTTTTTTTTTTTTTTGTTACAAAGCTGGAGTCTGAATATGTGTTTTTAGAAAGAGAAACTAAAATCCTCTGTAGAAGATGTATCGGTGTAATGTCTAACTTTAGAATAAAATGATGGGCTGGGACTCTGATTTCACATATGTTTGCCTCTAGAACAATGAAGTGGATTTGGATATATGCCAGTTTAGCTGAGAGCAGAAACTTTTCCTTTGTGGCTCAGTCCAAACTTCCTTAAGAAACTGACAGAAATGTCAAGAAAACTCACTAATGTGAGTGTAGTTGCTTTTGACTCTGGAGAGATCAGTAAATTATAGGTTGGAAAGATCTAGTGTTCTTCAAAATCTGCACGTACTCAGCCCTCAAATGTGAGACAGCTGCAGTTGATCACTCTTGGAAGGTTAGCAGTAGGAGAAAATCAATCTGCTTGGTTTTTAACCTGGGCTGCTGTTCATGGAAGTTGTTTGTTCTGGCTCTGCATATTGGTGTAGGTTTTTTTGGACTATTTCTTGGATTTTTTTCCTTTCTTCTTTTTTTGTTATATTTTTAGAAGAGCATAAACTTGGGACAGGTGTTACAATCAGCCATGTAGTTAATTTAGTGATGAACACTGCAGTTGTGAAACCACTGAAATATTCATCTGTGGGGCAATAGGAGGGTCAATCCCACTGAGGTTTTCTGTCTCAATCCTTCAGACCTTTATACTTGTTAGTGCCAGTGTGTGCACACAATATTTGGTGATATTTGTGTGTCTATGGATGATTTCTCTGGCACTTGCTCCAGGTGGCTAGGCTAAGGTGTAAATCCTAGGTGAGTAGCAGCTACATGCTTGCTCAGGTGCTTTATATGATTGAGCACAGTGTTTAGTGATTGGTTCTTAAAGCCTATTTAAATCAGAGTTAAGAGCCCTCAGTTTTTAAAAGAGCATAGATCATGGTTGGTATGTTGCAGTTATAATTTTTCTTAATCAAGCAGCACAGCAGCATTTTTTCAGAAAAAAAAATTATAATTTGCTTAATTATAATCTTTCTAACTGGTCTGAAAGTGTAGCACTATAGATTTGCTTTCCAAGAGTGTCATAGTCTCCCATTCATTGTTATACTCTTTTTTAAAACTCTGTATATGGAGACTGTGAGGGAGTTGTGGCTTTGGGCACTTTTTAGTGTGTTGGAAATATGCACATAGGAGGGGAAAAAATATGAAAAAAGCTAGAAGGTAAGAGGCATGGAACAGAAAATGAGGAAAAAAATCTGAAGGTAAAATAAATTGTGCGCTGTGGTGGAGAGACCATTCTTTGAGAGGACAGGATTTTTAATGATGTAGTACTGGAAATAATCAGGGAAAAATGGGTGGAGAAGTTGGAAGGGGTGTGTATGTAATTGTTTCTTCATGTCCTTTGCTTTTCACAGAAATTTAGAATATAAATAACAGGGACACTTCAGTCAGCAGAGGTGTGGCTTTGGCTTTTTTGGTTGTATGCTTGCTGTGAGAATTGGCAGGGACTGGAGGAAGGGAGGTTGAAGCTCATACCTGATAAAGTATCTGATTGTAAATGAATTAGTTTGGGTGAAACCAAAATGGATAAGACTAAATTCTGTTCTCTGAAGCCTAAACAACACAACTAAATTTTGTCAGAGATTGTTTTATGGTCTAAAATATTCTAAATAATTTAACTCATCTGTTGGGATGCCCTTCTTTATAACATTCTAATCTCTCTTAGCAACCTTTTAACCTCTCAAGTTGGTGATAGGTGCTGGGAGTGTGGTGGTACAGGAAGGCTACTGGTGCCTACTGGAACCAAAGCTTACTCTTTTTCTAAGAGAAGAAAAAAGAAGCGATCTTGTACTTTCTTTGCCTGTTTGAACAAAAGGGCTTTATTCATTGCTGTTCCATCCTATGGGAGATAAATTATGTTCTTCTAGTAAAGTTTCTGAAAATGTTCCAGGAAAATTATTGGGCTGTTTTGTGTTGGCATATACATACTCCACTGTTGTAGCACTATTTGTTGTGATTATTTAATAAAATATTTTTTTCATCTCAGTTGCCTCATTACCTGCCTGGAAATCACTCTGTCATTGGAGGGGAGGTTACTTAAACTGTTACAGAGGCAGAAAAAGATGCCGATTCTGTGAAACCTTCTGAAAGGTGTTGCCCTGTGGAACTTTTTCTGTAAAACTGCAACTCCTGAAGCCAGTAAAGCACTCTGCAGTAATTGAATGATCTATGTTAGCATCTTAGCATTATGCGACTAGATATTGCTTTGTTGTTTTATTCATACAGTTGTCATCAGAAGCAAGAGACCAATTTACATTTTGTTGTGTGAATTAGTTGTGTGGCCACCATGCCAGTGATTGAAATGAGTTACTTTTCACTAGCAGTAGAAGGCAATGGCAATGACATGGCTGAGCTATTTTGCAAGCAGGTAGGTAGAGCACATCTCTTTTGAAGCTCTGCATTTAGCTTCTGTTACCATTTGTGTCTCTGGAAATCTCAGAAGCACTAGCCTATAAATGATAAGCTTTCTTTCAGGCGGGAAGGTATCTGTCTGTGTTCCCACAAGATATATGCACTGATAGCAGCTTATTTGAGACCACACACAAGCTGTTACAATAGTCAAAATAATATTTATTGTGTTGTTCATATTACTGTAAACTCTGCTCTGGTTAGTTTAGTAGAGCTGTGTTGGACCTCAAATCTGTTTGATTTCAAACAATTATAGCTTTTAAATTCTTGAAAATGGTATATTTCCTTTTTGACAGCAGGTGAAGTATTTGTTCTGAACTACGGCACAGTTGTAAATAGAAACAGGCTTACATAGTAATTAATCACGTTGCCTTTTGGGTCTTCAAGTGAACTTATTTTCAAGATCTGAAGGACTTTAAAAAAGCTTTCCTTATGTATATTAAACTCTTAAATGCACACGGGTACTGAAAAAGGGGAAAACATTTTCTGTAGTCCTGTAGTAAGTGCATTTTTTAAGCTGTAGGGGAGGAGCATTTTGTTGCTGGATGCAGCCTGTGCACTGTGCGGGACAGAGCGGTGCCCGTGACTCAGCTCTGCCGTGCGGAGAAACCACGTTCCCCGGACCGGTGAATTGTCTGCCGCTGGTTCACTTTTATGTTCTCACTGAATCGTTGTCGACCCTTTAACTTGAGGGCTCCATCTGCTTCCTGCCCTCGTCCCTGATGAATAGGGCAGGAATTGGCAGCAGTGTGGTCAGCTATGTGACCTCATTTGTGTGGCGTCCGGGTGGAGCGCGCCCTAATCTTCGCTAAGCGAGCAGCTGAGAAAGCGAATTGCAGTAATTCCCTGGCTGATCCTTCCAGCGGGAGAAACCCAGGCTTGTGCTGCAGGGCGAGGAGATACCTTTACTCTGACTCTCGTTACGTGCGGAGATGAATTTCTGTCGAAACGTTCAGAGAAGCAGCAAACGGTTCGAGGGCTGTGCAGAAATCGGGAGATGTGCTGTCCGAGTTCCGTGCGGTGCAGGGTGGCAGTCAACAGCTTTGCCCTTGTGTCTGCCCGAATCAAAGCTGTCGCACAAGTGCGCCCTGGCAGCCCTTGCTAATGATTGACAGTCAAAAGAGCATTCCGGATCCCTTGTGCAGATGGAAGCAGAATGGTTGTATCTGTCTCGCTGAATTTCACCGCCGTGTGGATTTTGTCCTGTGGCTATGACATATCTTCTCTTTATGGAGATACAGTGTTGCTTAGGGTTAACTGTCCTGGGTCTGGTCAATTCGAAATTAAGGCCTGTGATATGATATACCAGCTTGGAGTACATAGGTCCTATCCCTGCCCATTCCCTCTTGTGCTGGTGACTGGTTGTAGCCCAGTGCTTTTGTGAGGCTGCCCCGAGCTGTCCCCCAACATCACGGCTTCAGGACTGCCTGCCCTGGATTGAAAGAAAGTGTCCTGCTTGGCTTTATGAGCTGCTGAAGTGCAGCCTTTAATACTGTTTCTCTTTCTCTCAGCTCTACTTTTTACCGTGATAAAATGGTACAGCTCAATCATTTTAAGCTTCAGATTATTTTAAAAGGTTCTTAGCTGGTTTAATACCTTGTAATGCAAAATATTTTTAAAGCAATTCGTAAAACATTCTGTGCAGACCATTGAAATTAACTTCTACTCCCAGCTCAGCTATAGTAAAATCAATATTTACTTGGCTTGTGTGACCAGAGTTGCCTTATATACAAGGAAAACATTTCCACCGCTGCTTTTAAGGTAGCAAAGAGATAGTAAAAGTTGTTACTTTCTGAAAGCAGAATAATAGATCCACTGTAAAGCTAGTTTTTCCTCTCCTAAAGGCCTTATACAAATGCTTTTGTCAGATTTGTCAGGCACACCCCTTTCTAAATGGTTAGTTGCGATTTCTCCCCTTCTAATGAAGCAAGCAAATTAATATGAGCTGTTTAGTTGCTGCAAATAAATGCAAACTGGGAACTGAATATTTGAAAGATAATCTCTATTACTAAATAGCATCCAGTTTTTTTTCCTGATTTTCTATAATGTAGGTTTTGCATTGTATTTTTTTACCAAATAATTTGCTACCAATTCTTGTAGTTTTCCTTTCAGTGAATAAGTTCTTATCTTTAGGTTGCTGATGACAATTTGAGATTGAAGGATAATATGCTGTGATTCTTAGCCTTGTGTATAAGAAATCCATAAAACTCTGTCATCTGATGTCTTACCATCATTTCCATATCTGTTGCCATAACATCTCATGCGAGCATGCCTTATCTTATCTACAAGCAGTAACTGCAGTAGCTTAAAAAAAAGTTCCAAGTGTGGGTTACACAGATAACTTTCCTGTGGGAACATGCCTCAGCTTCTTGAGTAGTAGTCTTGAATGTAGGTAGAGTCTCCCACAGTGTTCAAGCTCATTTCTCATTAATAAAAGTGAGAGAAATTGTTGTTTGTGAATGAAATTGAGTATCAGATGATGATGTATTGGTGGTGTACTTTGCTGTATTAAGCAAGCAGTAAATGTGCTGTGCAGTTAAATGGAAGCAAGTATTCCCTCCTTTCAGTTTTTGATCTGTAAACAGAACTATAAGCAGATTATACAAAAGTTAGCAGAAAGAGTTGTAAGTCCTAATACCTAGACAGAATTAAACCAACCACAGTATGCCTCTTGTGTTTTTAGTTGATCTTGATGCAGTTTCATTCCTGTCTCTAATATAGTTATGCTTGAAAATAATCAAACTGTCAGTTATTCCCACTTCAGTGCACAGTGCCAGCCTTCTGTTGGAGGTGCTTTTTGGTTTGAGTAATTTATCTGCCTGTCACTAAGGGGGGGGGGGGAAGTGCTTATTTTAAACAAATTTTTTTTTAGGTTTGCATCTGAAAGAGAAAGAGAAACCAAGGTATTGCTGATAATGCAAGATGTAAGCCTTCCAAGATATTTTGTTTTACAGTGGATTAATATCAGAAAACAGAGCCATTTAACTCATTATTAGGATAAACTGATTTGAGTTATATGTAGAGCATTCACCTTGCCTCTCTAATTTTTTTTTTTCCTAATGTATTTGATGGGTTTTTTTGGGTTTTTTGTTCGTCTTCTGTTGTTTTTGTTAAAGTAATAAAAATAACTGTAAGAGTTTGTCCTCTAAGAGGCATTGAGCTGGAATTATTTTATGGCCAGGTAAACTAGCTTGCTATCTTATTGGACATTCTTCTCTGAACTAAGGGGCAAGATTTTTCTGTATGAATTTTTCTGTATAAATTACTGAAAGTGTACCTTCTTGCCTTTTGTCTTTGACTCTGCATAACAAGTTTGCTGTCAGCCCCTGCGGTGGGTTGACTTTGGTAGCTGCCAAATGCCTACCCAACTATGCTCTTACTTTCCTCTCAGTTGAACAGGGGGAGAAAAATAGCACTGCAAGCTCATGGAAATAGGGGTAGGGATATCACTTGCCAGTTTGAACTGTGGGCAAACTGGACTTGATTGAGGGGAATTTTTTTTGTAACTTGCTGATAATTAGAATAGGATTGAGTGAAACAAGGAGGAAAAATGAAGATGCCTTCTACCTACCTGTCTCCATTTTCCCAGACTCAATTTCACTCTCTAATTCCCAAATCCTTGCCACCCTCCCCCAATGGAATGAAGAAACCTGTTCATTTAAATTATATGTTGAACTGGAATGTTTTTTGAGAGAAAAACTGGATTTTCCTAGCAGACACATGCAGTAAGCTCTCAGCAAGAGTATGAGCTTAAAAAGCCTTTGGTACAAAAAATTTCAGATGGTAAAAGTGGACTCTTGGTTTATCAAACTTAAGTATATCAACTCAAAGTTTGGTTTAGCAAATATGCTAATTGTTGTGGGAGCAGGGTTTAGCTGACAGTGTGTCCTTGTGCCTTTCTTTATCATGTATGACACTAAAACCTACACAAATGAAACCTGTGTTTGAGGCATGAAGACTTGCATTGAGTGCTTGCAGTATCTTGGAAATGGTCCTGGCCAGCTGCTAGGTATGTGCAGTGTTCCACTGCTTGTCTGTGAACGCTGCTTCTGCTTCTGATGGCACCAGCTGAAGGAACTTGCAGGAGCAGTGGGGCTGGGTCACAGGCAGTATCAGCAGGAGCAGTGGATGTTTTCTAGCCCCTTTTGCTGAAGCCCTGGCACGGTGTTCCTCATTTGTGCATGCTGCCCTGTCTTCAGTCCCCACTGTATGCTTGGTAGCTGTCACCCTCCAGAGGGATAGAGGTCGAGTCAGATCTCAGTGTCAGCATGTATATTCTAACAGCCTTGTTGGCTCAATATCCTTGAACATTATACACAGCAGAGTCATATCAGGTAAATAATTAGCTACTGTTTTGACAGTGTGAATGTGCTCTTTTTCTGTAAGATGGGAGGCTATTGGACTGACTGAAAGCATTTACCCTAGTCATTGAACATAACCCCCCACAAAAAGCAGCTCTACCAAATACAAACATATGTGTATACAAATTATCACTGAAGGAATTAGGAAAAATAAATGTTCTTCATCAGTTCAGTAGTTTAGCATGCAGTCCTGCCAGGGCCTTTGCTCCTTGTTCAATTCAAAATTGGTTGTGACACTGAGTAAATCTGTAGCCATCTTATCTTTGGTAGTATAGTCTGGGGAGAGCAGAACAAAGTTGATGCCAGAGTTGGTAGAAGTTCCTGTAAAATGGCTCAAACAGCAACAGGTCTTGTGGAAGTGCTCTACTGGCTAAGCTTTTGAAGACTTTTGAGACAGATAGATAATCTCTGATTCTCTTGTTTTATTATTGACTGCTTTGCAGTGGTAGAGTGCTCTCTCATGTCTAATAAATCAAGGAAGTTTTTTTCTTGTTTCTGTCTTTGCATATTCACTCTGCTGTTGTGTTTTCATGTCAGTATAAGTAAATTATTGAGCCTTCACCTTTGCAGGAAGCAAACCAAATGTGCAGTTAAGAAAGTGAAAGTTCCAAAGCAGTATCTTATGTTGTCAAAGAAACTGTTGGGGAAATCTCCCTGATATAGGTAAGTTACTTGGTGTATGTTTTTTAACTTTGCACAATTATTATTTTGCTGCTGCTGTGGTGTTTTTTTTATGTGACCTTCAGCTTCTTTCCTTTTGTTATGCTTAAATACTTCTTAGAAGTTATTTGATAAATATCTTCCATTTCTCAGGCTTGCTTTATTTTTCATGATCATCTTATAATATTTTTCTGCATTTGTGTCTTAACTCTTAAGGTTTGTCTTAACTGGTACCTGCTTTCTGTCTGCATCTTCCTCCTCCCCAAATTCTTTTCTGCTGTCCTTGTGGTTTGGAGACTGATATGGTCCGGATGAAGAACTTGTGTCATAATTGATACAATAAATACAAACACTCATGTTTCATCCTTGGGCACTCTAAGTCTTTCCTAATTCTTCCTTCTCTCCCAAGAATGAGTACCCTCACATACTGCCTTCTTACATGGCCTCTTCTAATATGCTAAAATTAGAGAACAAAAGGTAGAAATGTAAGCTTTTGTTGAGGATTTTCATATTCTTTTTCTAAAATGTTCACATCTAAAAAGTGCAGTTATTACAGCTGAGCAGCTGGAGTTCTGTGTCATCTTCTAATGCTCCCTTTCTGAGCCCAAATTTCATTCTGCTTTTGGAGGATTAGAAGGTTGGTCCTCAGTATTAATTGCTTTTCCTTTTTGCAGCCATGTAAAGACTTGAGGAATAACTGTGAAGCATTGTGACATGAATAGGAAGAGTGAAACAATGTGACAAGACTAAAGTTTCTGGGCTTTTATTTGTTTAGTTTTTAGCAAGTTGTTGTTTTTATTACATAGTTATCTCTGCATGACTGCAGACAAGTCTCTCTCTCCTGTAGAAGGTGATAACTAAATGCACCAAAATTGAATAAAGCATAAAAGGTTGCTAAATTATCTCTTAATTATGCTAATTATTTTGAGAGCAAGAATCTTCATATGTATTGCTTTTTTTACCTAGCCTCTTCAGAAGTCCACTCTGATTCTTCCTTTGCACTTTTCCCCTTTCACTCAGTTTTCACTCGTCATTTACAAAATTCAAGGCTTCTCTTTCTGGATAAACTGAAGTCTGCAAATGCCATTTTATGAAGCCAGTCATGCCAGTTCACAGTTGGACTGAGAAGATGCTGCCGGGTAAAGCATGTCTGTATTGCCCTTTAAACACTCCCAGATCTCTTAGCTGGACTGTACAACTTTGAAGGGGATCATAGCAGTATTTAGTAGAATCATTCTATGAAGAAAAAGAAGACTTGTATTTTGTGGCCACTTGAGTTACTTGCCAATGTGAATTTTCATTTCCAAACCTGGCGGATAGTGATGATTTCTCTTGTGCTGTTTGAGGAAGCAGCAGGTAGGTAGGTGACTGACATTTAGGATGCATTAGGTTTTGCTACACCAGCTTGCAGATGCCTGTACAGCTGCAGGTATTCTTTCCTTTGTTCCTTTGTGGTGGTCTTCATGAATATTTGGGTTTTATGAAGTATCATTCTTCTGCCACAGGTTGCTTGTGTGTCAGTGGTGAACAGCCTGAAATATGAACACTGTACTGCAGCTTGTTCTATGATCTTCAGACAGCAGTGTGCATGAGTTCATATGCTCTTCTATACATCCTTACTGCTGTTTCCTACTCCTTTGCTTTTTTGCAGCTTAAAAAGTTTTCTTTCTATTTTTTTTTTTGTGCTGCTGCTTTGCTATTGTGTTCTGGACAAGAAAATATTGTAACTTTTAAAGAGTTGCCTTAATGTAGCAATACTGTGGAAAATTTGAAGTGGTTGTTGACATCGGTGAAATTAGAGATCTTCAGATATAAAGGTCTAATCTGTATTATGTGAAATAAGCTTCTTATATCATTGTGTCAGGGATGAAAATGGGGTTTGGGGTGTTTCTTTAAAAAATAAGTGGTTTTGTGACTTAGTTTTTAGGGCTGTTGTTGAAATGAACAAACAGCTGTAGAAAAATCTTGTAATAACTTTAATATTAAAGCTGTTAAAGGCTTTCAACTATATTTATATTACAGTGGTTTAAGATGATATGTTAAAAGGGACAACTTAAAAGTGGGACAACTTAAGTTGTAGCAAATTTCATCAATCACATTGTTTTGGTTTTACCTTGTGTGATGCAGGTAAAACTGAGAAAAACTGAACTTATTAGGGATAGTTAGCAATGCAGAGTGTTGAAGGTAAAGTTTTATTGCTTCTTAATTTGTAGAAACGAATTTAAAAAACAGAGTTCAAAGTACTTTCTCGATACATTGCCCAGTTTGTCCCCACATCAAGTTTATAGTACACAAAGCTAAAGATTCAAAGGCAAGTCATATGACAACAGCAGCATCTTTAGGAGATGACCTTGTGATTTGTTCTGTTTATTTGACCCTGTTCATACCACCTGTTCTTTCTGTGGAGGCAATTTATTACCTTCATTGTGGTGTTACATTTATCTGCATAACCCGAAGAGTGTGGAATGTGTTGCTGGAGTTTTTTTTGCCACTGAGCTTTATAGTTTGTGGTAAATTAAATGCATCATTTTATTGAGACTTTGAAATGCTTATAAATGTGTATGGAGTTGATTCATTGTAGTAGCTTTCTCACTCAGAAGTGTAAAAACATGCCAAAAAGAAAACAGGCTTCTCTTAACCCCATTGAGGAACCACAGGAGTTTTTCTTTTCTTTCATAGAGAGCCAGTCTTTTTGTATGCTTCTGGGAGTACTTTGTCTTACCCCATTTCTTCTTTCCCTCATTCGACCCTTTACTCTGAGCAATAGCACATCAGTGTAGACCCTTCACAAGCTGCTCAAATGTGTTGGAGCAGTTGGGCTTTGCTTTACCAGAGCTGTCTGGTATTTGGGAGTGTTTGCAGAGGTAGGTCTGACAGAACTGTGTGCCTGGCTCTTTGAAGAGCTGGGCGTGTGCAGAGGAGGTGCTGAGAGGTAACTTCAGACTGGGATGTTGTACTGAACCCCAGCTTTAAGCACAGCTCTTGTTCTAGCTCTGCTTTTAGCATGCATTTTTGGAGATTGGGAAGTACTTATTCAGTAAAACTGTTTGTAGCTAGAAGTATTATATGACGCTACTTGCAAATAACTTTTCTTTCTCAGATGGGGTGAGGGTGGGAGTGCTAAGGCCTTAGAAGAATTTCCCCCTTGCCTTATGTGACCCAGCAATGGTGATCTTGTCCTAGATTTTTCTGGGGTGGAGGTTAAGGACTGATCTTAGTTTACTATGACACTGGAAAGTTAAAAGTATTTTTATTGATTAAAAAGTATTAGACCAAGTGTTTTGAGTTTCAAGATAAACTGTTGAATTGAGGAAATGATTTAGTATTGCATCAAATGCTTTTGTCTGCTGCAGAGGCTGTGCTTAGTATTTTGGTTTGCTGTGTAGCCTGCTGTTCTTGCTGGCAAGGACTTGATCTGCCATGCAGTTGTCATCATTTCCTCATCATTGCCTGTATTGGTGTCCACAGGTAGATACCATGTGCTTATAGTTCTTCCATAAGCACATTTTTAATGGTGCTTCCTCTAAAATACCTTATTTTCACATTCTGGTTTGCAGTTCAGTTATTTCTTCAGCCATAAACTGTATCTGTCTTTTTGTGGACTCTTAATTCCATAAGCTTGTCTCAGCTTTTTCAGCCAGTAGGTACTAGTGTCCTCATTTTTCTTGTTTCATTTGTGGTTATCATCATTTTGGTCCTGAGGCTAGCAACATTCAGGCTGCAAGCTCCATCCTTGCTGAGGCATAGACACCACCTGTCTGCTGCAGGGACATTGACCTTTGGCAGAGGGCAAAAAAAGTGAATCCTGAGCCTGCTTGTTGCCTGACTCTTTAGCACTGGGAAGGCATGCAAAAGAACCCTCTCTGAAAAAGCACCCAGGACAGGATTATTCCTGTGAGTGTGACTGATCTACTGGAATAGTTGCCAGAGGCAGCAGTACCAATATGACATGTAATTATCTCTTTTCATTAGGTGATCTTTTTTGTTGTTTAGCCAATTTCTGCAAAGGTAAAAGTGATGTGTCTATTCCAAACTGTAGAACCCACAAACCCACTTGATATGTTAGAGTGGCAGAAATCAAACTCTGTGTTTGCACTCTACCACAGTTCTCTTCAAAGCTTGTCATTAAACAACAAAAGCATAAGGGAATGGGATGTGTATATGTAATCCTTTGCCTAAACAATGGGCAGCTGAAAGCCTATGGCTCAGATTCTGCCAAAAGCTTGATAGGCTTTGAACTTCGGTTGGTCTCATTTTGACTGCTCTGTTGCTGTATTTTCATTGAATTATACAACAGTTTGTGTTGGAAGGGGCCTTAAAGACCTTCTAGTTCCAAACTCCCTGTCATGGGCATGGATATCTTCCTCTAGATGAGGTTGCTCAAAACCCCAACTAATCTGGCTTGGAATGCTTTCAGGGATGGGGCACCCACAGCTCTGGGCAACGTGTTCCAGTGCCTCACCACTGTCATAGCAAAGAATTGCTTCCTTACATGTAATCTATATATATTCTTTCCCTTTCAAACATTTACTACTTGCCCTATCAATGTCCTTGCTGATAGTCTCCCTGTTTCTCTTGTAGCTTCCCTTTAAATACTGGAAGGCTGCTCTTTTCCAGCTGAACCACCCTGACTCTGTCAGCCTGTCTTCACAGGAGAGATACTCCCTCAGATCATCTTTGTGGCCTCCTTTGGATCTGTTCCAACAAGTCCTTGTCCTCCCTGTGCTGGGGGCCTCAGAGCTTGCAGGAGTACCCCAGATGGATTCTTATGAGAGCAGATTATCTTCTCATTTCTCATACTGTTGGGAGCAACATATCCTTAAGGATCTCTCTATGCTGAAGTCAGAAATATTCAGTGGGCTCACACTGGTGGTCAGTACTTGCTTCATTGCATAAATACCTGGTTTAATCTGTTCCAGATTTTTGTCCTGCAAGTGCCAAACAGAATTTATGTACTTTCAGAGCAGTTAATCAGGAGGGGGTTCAGCTTTGGGGACTAATTAATGACTAAGCCAGGGAAGGAAATGAGAGTTTAATTAGGATATAGGATTAGCCGTGCCTCAACTTACTGCTGTTCTGATCAAATGACAAAAGAAAATCTTACGTTTGCCAGAAGCTATAAGAAGGCACCATTCGTAATACTTTACTCCAATTTGTCTTTAATTTTTTCTCTATTAAGATGTCTCACTAAAAACACAAAGTGGCTAAGACACCTTTATTACTGTTTCTTCTTACCTCTAGGGGAAGAACAATAATTTTGTCATGAGCAAAATGCTTAGAAGTTTGCTTAGCATTTTAGTTTCCGCACAAAGGTGCTGAACCTTCCCCAGTGGTGCAGTGTTCCTTGACCAGCAAAGGAAAGTAACTGGGAAAGGAAATAAATTATCTCAAGAATTGGAGCGTCTTTCACTTAATCCTCCTCACTAAGGCTGGGTGGCAGTATAAGTAATTTAGCATTCTTTGGGTTGGTCGTGTGAAGCTAAAAGCTGGCAAACTTACAGTCACCATTTCTGTAGTGAACTTTCTGGATTATTTTAGGGATGGAAATTAGAGTATTTGGTGTAGTTTGCACTAATAAATATTTTGGATTTAAATTCCTCAGTGATCCTGTTTATTTTCACTTGCTTCTCCGTCTTTAGAGCACTACTACACTGTGTGATTTTAGGGGCTTCCTTTAAACCTTCTATGTTTCAGGTTTCATCTTAGTAATAACAAAGGTTAATAGGCTAAAGTGACTGATCCTTGACAAAATAATGGAATAGCCAATGAAGCTCAGGCCTGGCCTGTCTGGAAACAAAACAAACAATTTCTGCTTTTTTAAACTTCCTTTGTCTATTTGATTTCTGTGAAGACTGAGCTTAAGTTGGTTGTCAAGACTGGTGTGCAACAGTTTCCCCCAGTTCTGTCTTCCAGGCATTGCCTGCCCAGGAATTTGTAAGGATAGTATCACTTGGTATGAGTCATAGTTGGGAAGACTTGTGTTAGTCAATTGTTATGAGCTGGAAAGATGTGTGTAGAAGCTTTCTGTTATGTAGTCTGTTAAGTGAAATTATTTAGCTTTTCACTAAACCATATTGCTAAGTGCTATGCTCACATGCCCTTTGAATTCTTCCAGGGATGGTGATTCTGGCGCCTTCCTGGTCAGCCTGTTCTAATGCTTTACCACTCTTCCAGTGATTTTTTTTTTCCTAATATCCAATCTAAACCTCCCCTGGTGTAACTGGAGGCCATTTCCTCTTGTCCTGTCGCTTGTTACCTGGGAGAAGAGACTGAGCCCTACTTGCCTACCTACCTACCCACCTTTCAGGGAGTTGTAGAGAGTGATAAGGTCACCCCTGAGCCTCCTTTTCTCCAGGCTAAACTCTTCCAGCTCACTCAGCTGCTCATTATAAGACTTGAGCTCTAAACACTTCACTGTTGCCATTCTCTGGACTCAGTCCTGCACTTCAGTGTCCTTCTTGTAGTGCTGGGCCCAAAACTGGACACAGGATTTGAGGTGTGGTGTCATCCATGTCAAGTACAGGGAGACAGTCACTACCCTGCTGGCCACACTTTGACACAGGCCAGGATGTCATTTGCCTTCTTGGCTTCCTGGGCAAATTGCTGGCAAGTTTATGAAAAAAGGAACTTGCTTCGTTTCTCTGTAATTCCTTTAGGCATGAGCATGCTGCATGTTCTTGGATGTGCTCTCATCCACTCAGTGCTGGGGATGCCACACCTGGAGTACTTGGTCCAGTTCTGGGCTCCCCAGTACAGGAGATATGTGAACATACTGGAGTAAGGGCCATGATGATAATGAAGGGACTGAAGCATTTTTTCTGTGGGGAAAGACACAGAACTGGGACTGTTCAGCTAGAAGAAATGGATCAGAATCCCAGGGGATGTTACTGAAGTTGATAACTATCTGAAAGGATGGTGCAAAGAAGATTGTTAGGCTCCTCTGAGGCCACTGAAAGGACAAGAGGCAAGGGGAGCAAACTGAAACACAGGACGCTCCATTTTTGATAAAACCCTGTCTTGGGTTGCTCAGAGAGGTTGTCTTGTCTCTGTTGCTGCAGATGTTAAAAATCTGACTGGACATGGCCTTGGGCAGTCTGCTCTGTCTGGGGAGTTGGATTAGACAAATGAACTCCGAAGATGCCTTCTGACCTCTACCATGCCGTATTTTCTACAAAAACACCTCAATCAAAATTTTATTAAACTTTCTGGGAACAATGCAAAAACCAGTGGATTCATACAGGTGAAAGCCTGCTTAATCCTTGAGACATCCACCTGATTGCCAGAAAACTTATATTGATATTACAGGGATTATAAGGGTCACAACATTGCAATGGATAAATATAAACTAGACATGTTCATTGTTTTTAGTCTAGGAATCTTGTTCCAAGTGACAGTGTGTTAAGAGTTTGTAAGGACACTTCTTTACTTTTTTTCTTAATTTCTGAGTTAATTACCATTGGAAAGTTTTGGGGTTTTTTTTAATTACTTCCATAGATTAAATACAACTGTAAAAGCAAGTGATTTTTATTTTTCTTTTTAGGACACATATGCTTTTTTTTTGGTCTTAAGGCTAGATTTCTACCAAATGCAGAAAGCTAACACCTTACCTTTGCATAACTGAACTGCTCAAGGTGTTGTGTTATGTTATGATTGTCTTCTACACTGAACTACTAGGAAAGACTTTAAATTCCATGTGGTTATAAATTCCATTTGTTTTTAAGTAACTCTAGTCTGTACACTATTGTCACTGAAATAGGTCCTACATGGTCTGTATCCAGAGGTGCTTGGGTCACTTCCTTTCAGAAACATCTAAATAGCACTTGTGTAATTTTGAAAATGTTAGAATTAGCATAGAATATTTTGAAATCTGTTGATTTAATCCATTTTCACAAGGAAAGTAGGATACTCTGATTAATCTTGTCTTCTCATATTTTTTTCTTTTTCTTTTTTTTTCCCTGTATAACTAGTTCAACTTGTAGTAACTAGTGGAAGTTTAATCCAGTGTTCATAAACCTAATTGTGTGTTAAAAGGCTAATTAAGCAGCCAGAGGTTGTGTGAATATACCAGTCAAATATGCCAGTCAGCATGTGCATGTGAAGTATAACCTGGTGCATATCCAACTACCTGTAGCCTCTGCCTGTGTGCTGGGTTGGGCTGGAGTTGCAGTGAGAGGCCAGAGAATAGGTGGGCAGGAGCCGGCACTAATAGGGCTTCTGCTCATATATAGGAGGCATTCTTTGCCTTCTTTTTAGGAAATCGGAGCATGTAGTTATATGTAGAAGCCAGGTATTGCTATTTAAATCTCAGGAACTGTCTTCTGTTTGTGACAAGCTGTAGACCTACGGAGTTTTAGAAAGGAATCATGATAGAGTCTAGGATCTGGGGTAAAAGGCAGATCTGAGGGGGTGGATCGGGAAGGGTTTTTGTATTTGGAGTGAAAAGACAGGGAGGAAGGAGAGTTTAGGATTGCAGCCTTTGGGTTGTTGGGAAAGAAAGATAGGAAAACTTTTAACTGAAAGTGTTGGGCTAGAAGACACTGGAATATGAGCGGGCAGAAAAATTTAGTGTTGCGAATAACTTTTCAGTGCTACTGTCTTTACCTGCCTGTCAAAGAGAACAAAATAACATTTTCTTTTGTACTGTAAACATTGTTTCCTGAAGATGTTCAAAGAAGGTTGTTTGTGATGTCTGCCTGATTTGAAACTCTGCCATAACTAGGACAGAGCTACTTGCATATACACAGTTCATAGCTTGGCTTCCTTCTCTGTCCAAGCAATCTTGTTTACTTGTGTCTGCACAGGGTCTCTGACATCTGCTGTCTCTGCTTCCTTTCTGGTATGCAGATGGGCTTTTTGTGGGGTTGGCTCTTCTGTTACGAAGGAGATTATGCTAGTTGCTCACAGCAATCCCTCTGACCTTGTATCCTGTGAAGCACCTCCACAAGTGCAAGTGAGCCTAATAACAGTTCTAATTTGGGCAGAGAAAAAGGAGCAGATGGCTAACAGCAACTTGTGGATTCCATTTTCTTTATAACCACAGAGAAATTCAGAGACCTAATCTGTGGTCATAACAAAACCAGCTGTAGTAAATCTAGTTTGCGATTTTGTGTTCATAAACTTACTTTTTTTCCTTTAAGTGCCTTCCTTTTTGTTGCTTAGAAACATATTCTTTGGTAGAGTTTGGGAAGGAGTTATCTGCCTTTCTCTTCTGTATGTGCTGAGCAGTTTGTGAAGTATGTGCTCAAATGTATTTGTATTGTATGTGAAAGCTTCATGGGGCTGTTTTGCACTGGGAGCTTGGTTTGACCTGGTGTTAGGGACCCACTGCAAGCTGTTGGAGTCTAATGTGGGGTTTCTGGCTCTGGTGACTCTCTGGAACAGCCTTGTGTACTG
This sequence comes from Certhia americana, assembly GCA_018697195.1. Lineage (NCBI taxonomy): Eukaryota > Metazoa > Chordata > Aves > Passeriformes > Certhiidae > Certhia > Certhia americana. Next base: position 63,447,841 of record CM031859.1, read on the forward strand.
CCTGCAGTTCTGGAGCAGCCTCGGGACACTGCTTACAGCTCTTGGGTTGGCACCCGTGAAAACAGCAGGGTCCCTGGCTGACCAGCGTGGGCTGTCAGGCTCTGTGTCGAGCATTATTTCTGTCTCCTGAGAACTTGGTTATCTATACCGCCCTTTTAATCATCATTCCAATGTGCTGAGACCACAGCATGGTGTGTTAGGTTGCTTTTGTTGGGAGGTATGGAAACAGCTATTTTAATGTTCCTTTAGCTGTGAGGATATCTTCCTCTAGGTTATCAGTTGCTGGGGGATTTTTTTGTTGTGAAGTAAACACAGTTTAGCTTAAACTTGTAGTATACTTCAGTGAGAACCAGAGGGTGGTCCTCATTACTTGTCTGTGGTGTCTGCTGTCAGGAAATGGTAGGCCTTTTCTTTTTGCATAATTTCTTTTTTTTTTTTTTTTTTTTTTTGCTACTGCTTATATTCGATAGTTTGGTCTCTACAGAAAACTTAGAATTTGGGTAACTGCATTATGTGTGCCTGTTGCTGTAGTCAGACATTGTTAATTTTTTTTTTTTTTCTTGTTAGATACACCATTAATATAACTCCAGTTTTGCCCAACTGCTGAAGTTTGGAGAGAGAAGGAAAAGGAATGAGGGAAAGCTTTGTACATACCACTGATTGCAGAAATTATAGTTGCAGCACAAAGGTGAAATTTTACAAGCAAGTGATGTGTTGCTGGAGCTATTTTTTTCTACCATGGTGTTGCAAGAGAAGACAAAGTGCAAAACAATCTCAGCTTTTGCTTTTTATTCCTTTAAAAAGATTCAACATCTTACTGTCCCCCTTCCCCCCCCAATCCTTCAAAATGGCACAACCCCAAACCTGCTGATAAAGAGGTCTGTGTTATTGTGTTATCAACACTTATTTTGTGTTGATCAAGTCAGGGGTCAGTAGTCCAAATGAGCTCAGGAGTGCTTCTTTGAGCTTGGTGGTCACAAACCGGTGTTTCATGGCTTACTTGGCTTTTTGCTTCTTGCTAGCAGGGATGAAAACTATGCTGCTTTCCATGCTCAAATTTTAGATGCTTATTTTGTGTCCTTTGCTATATGAATTAGTCTGACTTGACATAAAAGATAGTTGCTTTCAAAAGGCTTTTTCTGTCCAGAAACACAAACCTTATCCCTCTTTTTGTTACTGTTGTCAGGGTTTCATAGGTGTGCTAGTCTTGGGTGGGGCGGTATCTAGGATAGATAACTCCCCGATCGCCTAAAGGCTTAGGCAAAGGGATGTTTCTAACTTCGTTACATTCCAAGTGTCTTAATTGAAACCCACAGGCTAATTCCTTCTTTTATTCTAAATTCCTTTGCTGAGAACCTAAATAACGAGGTGATGAAGGCAAATTTATGTCTCCAAATGTGAGATGACCCTTGGTACGGGCTGGAGTGGTTGGGTAATTTCTGTACTTTATTTGGCAATCAAGTCTATGCTTCTCCAGGGCGTTTTCATTATAGTGCTGTTCTGCCAGCTGGTTTGGGCGCGATAACTTCTGTCTTTCAAAAGCTAAATAATGCAGTTCTGTCATGCAAACATGTAATGTGTTTTGGAGAAATAAGAAAGCTCTCTTTCAGCATGAAACAGAGGTTGAGTAGAGGACAAAGCCAGCGAGGCTTTAGGTTTTACCTCTATTTTTAGATAATTTAGATTCCTTTTTTTGCTCTCCAACATGATATTCACCAAGTAATAGATTGGACTTGAACTGTGTTTTCAAGGTGCCCCAAACGAAATTAAAGGGCGGTGCTGTGGGTGGAGGAGGTATGTAAGGCTGCAAAAGCGGCTGTTGGGGGCGACTGAGTGCCAGGGCACAGCCTGGGCAGCTGATGGCTGGAGCCGGCCGGTTGTTTCATGTGCACTCCAGTTGGGTGGACATACATCATCTTGTGTAACAGAAGCAGGCTTCGGCAAACAGGCATCCGGGATAGGAAGCTTTTCTTCTCCTTTGTCATCACAAGAGTTTAATTTTGTATGCGTATGTGTGTTTAGGTTTGTTTTTATTTCCTCTTAAAGGAACAAACTGTTCTGACATTGTCCATTACTAGTCCATTAAGTGACTGGAGGGCAGGCAGAGCCACATTGGCCAGAGGAAACAGTCAGTAGGTAATGAAGCAGAATTTGGCCATGAGTCAGTCCTTGGCTTTTATTGTCAGGCTGCAGCAGTGTGAAAGGAAACAAATGTTTTAGCAACTTGGTGAATTTGTTTCTCACTGGGCTGTAACTTGCTGACATTTTTAATGTCTTGTATGAGAAGTTGACTGGCTGGATTACAGTGTGCTTTGCTGAATGGTCATATTGTTTTTTTGACTGAATGTGGCTAATTTGTTATTCAAATCATAATGTCAGCCTCCAGGGGTTAGCCTTACAGACTTGTAGGAATCTATAGAAAATTACTTTGAGGGATAAAAGAACTTATTAATATTGCTATCCAAACTTTTTTTTTTTTAGGGGATTCTAGGAGAAAGCTTGGCAAAACTGTAGCTGTAATGGCCAGTTACAAAAATCCTAGTTTCAGAGGCTTTTGTAAAGCAAACGTAAAAGCAAACCCTGACTGGCAAGGGTTGTCTATGGATTTTATAACTAACCAGGATGTTTTAGGAACATAGGAGTTGTAGAGATTCTCATTCCTTGCTTAAGAAATATAAAAGATGCTCTGCTCCTTAGGGGATAGTAGGGGTACATACATTTGTATTCTTTTGTTCACCAAGTCTTTTATTGAGACTAAGTAGTTTATGTTTATCAAACATGAGGATTTTGGTGGATTTTTTTTCCTTTCTCTTTCTAGAAACCCCTGTTTTTGAAAAGAGAGAAAAGGGGCTGGACTTTTAGTAAGTATTGTGTGTGCTACTGCAGCACACTTAGCCAGAGCACTGCCACAAACTGGACTGAGGTATTGGGGAACAGCTGTAGGAGCAAGGCCTGCTGAGGGAGTCCTGGCAGGCTGAAGCTGGGGAATGCTGAGGAGAGCTGTCACCTCCTGCCATGCATGTACTCGGGGAGGGGCTGAACCCTCCAAGACTGGGGTGTGTAGAGCTCCTACTGTGCAGGATTTATAAATCCGGGACCATTTTCATAACTGTTGCTCTCCTTTTACACGGTCATACAACTGGTTTTGACCCCTCTGTTCTTTGCCTTTATCATGCTAAGGTGTAATAGTGTTAAAAGAATGTGATACCTCAGACTGTAGTGTTATTCTTCATTCTCACAGATCCTTAAGGAAGGAAAAGGCAGATGGAAAGCATCATGGTACATAGGTGTGTACTTCGGGGTGTTGGCACAAAAGGGGCAGACAGGTTAATGAGTGATATTTAAAAAGAGAAACATGTTTAAATCTTGCTATGTTCAATAGAACTAGTATTTGAAATTAATGCTAATGGAAAATACTGTTCCAACAGTGGCAGTTGGCTCAATCTAGTCCATTCCTGCGTCTTAAAAAGAAAAAACAGACAGACTTGTAGGGGAAAAATTAATTAATATATTTGAGGGTTTTTTTCAGTTTCACCTGTCTGCCAGGCTCCAGTGGGATTGATACTTAGGATCTGCCAGGAAGTTACTTGGTTCTATTTGTCTTGGATGGCAAGGAACTCTATGCCACTGAAGGGAAAAGACAGGGTTATTAAGGTGTCTTAGGTAATTATACTCCGCTGAATAAACACCTTGAGTTTCAACATTCTGAGCGTTGCATGCTGTGCACATGCTTAAATCTATCTTGAAGCTTTCTCAGAAAAGTCTTTTCATTCATTGGGCTGTCTTTCATGTCTGGTTGAGCTTGAGGTGTGACACAAGAGTAGGGTCTGTTGGATCAGCTTTAGCTGCCAAAGAGGAGAGGCATAGAAGGGTGAAACAGTGGCTTTTGGCTGACATGCACCTTTGCATCCTAAGCACGTTTTTCAGCTGCAGCCTAAAAGAGGCCCAGAACTAAGGTTTTAATTTAAAGGAATATGAACAATTTCATACAAAATTTAAGTTTTTCATATGGTTTAAGTTTTACGACTGTCATGACACTTCATTTCTTACCTATGTGACTTCTTGTATCTGGGCTGAGCTGTAGCCACTCTTCCTGGCTGTTAGGTAAAACATACCTGATTGTTGGTTTCTGTGTATAACAGCTTTTTGGCTAGATATATTAGATGTGAATACATATTGTCAGCTTCAGATGTGTGTTAGGCCAGAAATGAGAAATGTTGAGGTCGTTTGTAAAAGAAATCTTCTGTTTGCATTCTGTGAGTTCTTTTTTTTTTTTTTTTTTTAATATCTGGATTTTATAGATAAAACTTTATTGTACAAGAGTCTCAATTGCTGCTGAAGTATACAATCTTCTAAGTGGTGCTTTTTAATCTGATATTGCTTCAGACTGCATAAATTTTCATGACTGTGTGAAGTAGAAAATTTGAGTTGCAATCAGGCTTTTTCTATGGCTTCATTCCAAGTGCAGGGACAGTTAGTCTGAACCCCATCATGGTTTGCTGCTTTGTGGTATGGATTCTGGAAAAATTGATGCCAGCTGCCCAAGAGGTTCTGCAAGAGAGCATTCCAGACAGCAGCATGTTGTGGTTGCCTGAAGGGTATGTCAAGACTGGTCTGCCAAGAAGCTGTCTTGAGCTTTGAGTTTTGAAGCGTTCTTGCTAGACTCCTGATCTGGGCTGCAGCTGTCCAGCAGTTTTCCTGGTGTAAGGCACTGACTGCCCTGGTGGTTGTTTGTGGAGGGATTTGGATGTTAAAGCCTTTGACAGGCTACATGTATGTATTTTCTTGTCTGCAGCAAGCAGACCTGGAAATCCATACTGGGTGAACCTCCTTGCTAGTCTGGTTGTCAGCAGTTATTCCACCGTCACTTATGTACAGGTGACTCACCCTGGTTTAGTAGGACAGGCTCTAAAATTGCAGTGACTTCTATATGGCTTCCTTAGGCATCCTGGGAAGCTGCCTTCTCTCTGCCCTGCTGGAGGCCACAGCTCCTCCCTCTGCTCTGACCTACAGGGGCTTGCCTGCCCTTCCTCCTTGTCCTGCTGGGTTCTTCTGACTGTCTCCAGACCCTGACTGGTGGTACTTTGGTATCACAGCAGCAGAGCATCTGAAGGGAAGGGCTGCTGAGCCCTTCTCACACCTGAACTTGTCTGTGATTGATCACTATCATGGTTCTGAACACAGGTGCAACAGCAGGCTGAGGGTGGTAGGGCTGCCAGTGTGCTTCAAGGGTTTCCCAGCAGCTTTGCTACCACAGAGGCTATTATCTGCATCAGAAGCTTGAATGAGTGCCTCAGCACCTTTGGAGTAATGCATTCAGGCAAAAAGGTGTTGACGAATTTTGTTAATTAAAAGCCCTTGGTTTCATATGTTGTTTTTCACCAGATGGGAAGCTTGTGAATTTTATGCATCAGAAACCCGCTTGGGAGGTGCTGTGAGGCTGATTCTAATGCAAAGGAGCTGCTCTGGTTACTAGCAAAGGCAAAACATTTGTGTGACTCTGCAAGTACCAAAGTGTTGTGGATGGTTGAACAGCTTTATTGACAGATAAGGCAGAAAATTCTCCCACTTCTCAGGACAGTGTTTAATGAGATCTGTATTGAACAATCTAGGATTAAGAAGAATGCATTTTCGCTCATTGTTTTCTTATTCTTTCTCTCCAGATGAACACAATGACGTACAGAAAAAAACCTTTACAAAATGGATAAATGCTCGGTTTTCCAAGGTAAAGTTGGTTTGGATATACTACTTTTTGTTTGGTTCACTGTTTAGGGAAATTTTGGTTAAATATGCTTTGCTCTTACTCTTGTTGAATATTCCTAATAAAATGTCAGTGTGTAGTGAAAACAGATAAAGTAGTGTAGTGTTGGTTCCCTCAATTTATTCATGTACATAAACATTTGATACAATGTTTTAAGAACAAAATGAAATATTCTATTTGTTAATATATTGGAATAGTTATTTCCATGAGCATGTCTGTTTGTTTTTTTTTAGTTTTGGTTTGATTTATGTTATTTCTACAAAGTTTTCAGAGAGCATTGCAGCAGATTTTGAACCTTCATTACTGTGTTTACTCTGTTGCTGAGTCAGCTTTACTTATTCTGCAGACCTCTAGTTGAGGCCACCTGGTGTTGCCACTTGAATTTGACTAAAATTTTATGTAATTAGTTGCTCATTTTGAATTTTCCTCAGCTCTCATGATGTACATTTCTCATTTTGATTCTTTCTACTGGCTTGACACTTACTAAGGATCTTTCATGGTTTGGGATGATAAAGGAAGTGAAGTTTGCTTTGGAATGCTATTTAAAGCCTGCTTTTTACACTGTTCTGCTGATAGTGAAAAATTACACTTTTCCCAGGCGCATAAGTGTCTGTTGAAAGTTTTCCTACTTCATAGTTTGAATGTGTGAAAGAACCTGGAACATTATCAGGGAAAACTCATGTTTTTTTCTACCTAGCATGGTGCTGCAAATGGGGTAACTACTATTGTGCATGCTCTTATTGAAAAGCTGCTTGTGCATGAAATCCTGAAAGCAGATGTAAATATTAAGGAAAGGAGGGGGTATGTGTGGTTGTGGGTTTTTTCTTCTTTGTTTTTTCTTTTTCAAATAAAGCTGCCAACAGTACTTTAGCAATGAATGGCTGCTTCTGGAGCACTGCCCTTCTGAAATTCATGATCAGTAATGTAAGGAATTTTTACCTTCCTCCTTCCTGTGTAACAAGACACTGGGCAATGCAAGGCTTGTGGCCTTGATTGAATCATTTTGGCTTAGGTTTGTTTTGGTTGAAAGCTGATATCCTGCACTCCTCATCCAATGCATTCTTGGCTAGTTTGCACTTTAAAGGAGGAGTGTTTATGGGTAACTAGTTGCTCTATGCTCATCTTTTGACTGCTGCCCCAGAAGAGTAGTGGTACTGCAGGAGAAGCATTAGGCAGGGCAGGATCACGTAAGGAAAGAAAATCTGGTGAGAAAGGAATGACTGACTGTAGTCCTGTAGCTCCAAGGAAATGAACAAGGAAATGACAGTGATACTGAGAATGAATGACAGTAATACTGAGTATATGCCAGGTGACTCATCTGTGAGTGCTGTGGGCATTGTATTGAAGAAGGTAAAATTGTTTTTAGTCATTCTTCTTGTACTCACATGGATATATCTTAAAAAGTGTCTTTCCTTCTATACTGTGTAATCAGACAGATCCTGCTAAGCTCCTAGATTTCCCTCGTACAGGGTATGGTCAGATACTCATGGGATTTGTACTAACTGTGGCTTCATAACTCTGTAGCTTCATGGCCCATTAAACACCTGAAGCTATGGAAGGCTTGTTAATGATTAAAGAGACTCCTATAAAAGGACATACTCCCAACTGCTGCATGTTCAATTCAAACTTGAGCATGGCTATTTTGGCATGACAAGACACAGATTTATGAAGACTGGCATGTTCAAATTGCAAGGGGAATGATGGTGTTGAGTAGAAATCACCTCATGTAAGAAAGTGTAGTTTCAACTTCAAGAATAGAAAGGGACTAATTTCAGTCCTGTCATGTTGAAGTTTTTTTGTGTACCAAGTCATTCGGATTGTTTAAAATTCCTATTCTGTGAACTAGATTGATTTAACTGCTTAGTAAGGTAGAGAGATTTTAGAGGTTAGGTAAATGTAATCTGACTTGCATTGCTGAAAACAAAATCATAACTTAGGTATTTTGCGTGGAATTGCAAATTTCATTCCAAGAATTTTTCTTGTCCTTCTATGTTAATTATATTGTACTTGCCCTTCATTAAGCAAATAAAAAGTAATTTGTTCGTAATTTTATAACTAACTTAGCATACAAAAATCATAAAATTGCAACTGTGTAATGCTTTGTTTGACTTAAATCAGTTCAATTCAAAGGATCTAGAAAGACAGCAGTGTCTTTCCTTTCCCTCATCAGAGAATAGATAGGTGAGTAAAACACTTGAAGTATCTCAAGTGCTGTGAGGTACCTGCTTTGGTACCTTGATCAGTGAGATTAGAGTTCTTGGTATAGTTCCCAGTACAGTAACTTGGTTTTGTGCTCTTGGTTTAAATTGTGCTAGAATGATGAATGATGCCTTTTATTTGTATGTGTTGTTTGAAATCAAGGCACAAACACTGAAAGTGGATTGAATCTTAAGGACAATAAATGTACTCAGCCAAGACTCAGTGCTCTCTTAAACATACCCTCGAAGAGCTGTGCACACTACAGCTCTATAATGGCTGTGTAGGAAGGATATTTTGTTAAAATTAAAGGGAATAAGAATTGTTAGAGAAATAGTCTGTTTCCAAGCTTTAACCAATAGGGTTATTCAAGTAAATATTGAGGCAGAGCACGTCAGCATGTTTATAAAACCATGTGATGTTTTTACTTACTGTATTTTTTCCATTGCTTTTCCAGTCTAATTTCTAGAGTTGGATTTAGCTGTTTTCCTGTGGTATAGCCTTACCAATTAAAGCATCTAGTTGTATGGATAGCTGATATATGTTTTTTACACTATGTAGCATTGTCTTCTATCCCTTTATCCCTTTCTATATTAATCTTCATTAATACTTACCAGTTCATACATAGGTTGTTTTCAGAACACCTTTCTGCAATGCAAAAGTGTTATCTTGTCACAGTGGCTTTTAGCCACTGCAAATAAAGGTAAACATCAAAACTAACAACTGATTTTGAGTGCCCAATCTGAGACTTTGGCTAAATTATCCCAGAAGATTTGACATTTCTTTGACATTTCTTGATATAAAACAGAGCTCTTGATCCTTATGACAGAATTCAGAGGGTCCATCTCTTCTGCAAACTCAGTCAAACCATCCAAAATATCTAGATTTTCAGATAGGACTTGATCAGCATAGAAAAGGGACTTGAAGATAATTATACCTGTGTCAGCAAGGACTAGTTTTAATGGTCTACGGAAGTCTCTTAATCTGGCACACAGTCAATAATTGCATGTAAAATTGTGTTTTAAATGAATCTCATGAGTTACAGGGGAACTTCTGGCTAACAGTGGAGTTTGGATTCAAGTCTGGAGGATTTAATTTAATGCTCCAGCACCCATGTGTTATTTGTTTCACACAGGTAAAGAGAAAGTGAACAAAGATTTTGTAATCAACCCTAGTTTGTCCAAATATCTGAATAGCTTCAATCTTTATCTACTTACATATTTTATTAGCAGGCCTGGGATATTTAACTGCGTCTTACAGATCTCTAATGCTTCAGTGTATAATTACAGAGCAAAGTAGTTGGATACTCACACTTGCAACTCCAGAAGGTTTCTAGAAACTTGATAGGCATGTTAAGGAATCCAGGAGTCTTGTGTCCCACTTTAGAACTCTGCAAGTACAATTCTTTCTGCCCTGTTTTCTTTCGTTACTCCTACTCTCTGACCCTGTTTTTGGTTTGTTTGTTTTTTCCCCCTCACTTACTATTACACCCTCTCACGTCAGAAGCCTTACCTGCCTGGAAAATCCTTGCAAATCTGGAGTTTGACTGCCCTGCCTATTTCATATCCACTTTTGGCTTTCTCACTGCACCTTTTTTCCCATCAAGACCCAGTTTTTCTTTTAAAAGCTCTAGACCTGCTCCATCTGCCCTTCATTTCCCCTCTCCTGCATTTACAGGATTTGATGCTTGTCTGGTCAGTCCTATTTTTGCATCTTCCTGTGTCTCAGCGGTACTAACCTTGCCCTCCCTTTACCTTCTTGCAGGATTCAGTCTTTGCTGGCTTTAGTTTTCCCATTTTCCAAGGTGGTGCTTTTCCAAGTTTTCTTTCAGATTGGTTCCTTTCCTCTTCTGCTATTCCTGAACTTGGCAGGTGGAACACAGAGTCAGCACAAGAAACATGATTCCCTAACTTAATTTAGACCCATGGAGTCAGGTCTGTCACAGCCTGTCAGAACTTAGTGCTGTCACTCTCTAGAGGAAGTTTACAGATCTGGCATTGGCAAACTGAGGCTCTGTCTTTTTACCAAAAACTTGTTTCTTCACTGTGTTTGGGAAATTTTCCCATAGGGATGGCAAAAAAGGCTTTAGGGCTAGGAAGGTTTTGCTCTGCAAAAAGAGCATGAAAGCCAGAGACTTGCGGTATTCAATGAAAATGACACTAGATTTCCCTGCCCCTCAGTTATGAGTCTTGGATATGGGAGACTGTTGAATGGAGCCAGCTGGGGCATTGTTCCAAGGTGTCAGGAACTGCATTCAAAGCCCTCACATGCCTGAGCACTGGGCCTCCCTTTCCTTTCCAACATGTGTTCCCATTGCTTTCCAATACAAGCTCAATTTTGTTTTTTTTTATGTACAGAAGCCTTATAGAATCTTACTTGTGCATTTGCAGTGTTCTTTGCTGCATGTATTTGTGATTCTGCTCCTCCAGGTCCTGTGCTAGTGCCCTGACATCTGTATTGGCCAGCATTGACAGAGCTTGGAGCTAGGCCAGGATCTGCCAGCGTGAATAAAGCCAGACATCCCACACTTTTACAGCATCTTAAGCTCCTTTCCCTACTCCATTGTCTTCCAAAAATATGTTTTACTTTAGCATTAGAGTAAAGAAGAGGTGGAGGTGCAGCTTGAGAGCAGAATGCATCCTCCAGGGCTGAGCTCCAAGTTAGCCTTTGAGAAAGCAAGTGCTCAGTGTGGGGCTCCTGTGCATTTCCTCTCCTGGGCTCTGATGTGTCCTGTCCCCTGGAAGGACACCAAAGAAAGATGAGAGAAGACAGGTCAGTAGGAGAACTGATAAGTTGTACTTGGAGTGTTTTGGGGTGTTGTGGCTTTATGTGCATCTTAAAATTGAAACAGTTAATTCCTCATTATACCAGACATTAATTAATTTGTTAACTGCAAAGTCTTCTTTTAGCTTTTTGTGTGGTGTGCTGAATAGATGTTCTCCTCCATTCCTGCTCCTTAATTTTCTTTCCTCTAAGCGTTCTTTTGTCATAATAGTAAATGTCAGATCCTGTACTTCTGAAGATGTTTTTCAGCTCCACTGCTGACCCTTGGCAACTGTGATAAATCTTTTTAAAGACAAAATTATACCTATTCATGATAATTAATTTCACATGACCTAAGATACCTGAGGTCAAAGACATTTCAGAAGTGTTTTTTTTGGGGGGGAGGGAGAATTACGGAGTTCAGTATATTAGTCATGCAAGAAAAGAGATCACGAAGATTGATTAGGCAATTTTGTCTGTCCAAGGTGACATCACCTGAGATGGTGTCTAGTCCTTTTTGCAGTTTAGTTTTTGTGGCACAAGCAAGGAAATATTCTGTGGCTGGTAAAATATTCTACAGTCTAATTGCTTCTGGTATCTTTCAATGCTGAATTAAATGGTAAAATATAACTTCATTCAAAGATAGCCAAAGCTTAAAAAGCAGCAGCCTTGGTGGAAAAGAAGAGTAATCTGTGTGGAAAAAAATTAGTGTTTGTGTGAGCTGGCCTTGAAAAAGTCACTTTTTAGTCTTTTCTTAGTCTCTTTATGAGAAGACCAAATAGAGATGAATTTTCTAGGCCTAGGATGTGTATAAAACAAGAATAAAAAAAAAAAAAAATTTTTTTCTCTAATATGTTGAGTTATGGTAAGGATGATGACTTTGTCATAAAAGCAATAATATGTAGCAGATCTCTCCCAGATATAGCCACAGCAAAAAAATTCCAGTTTTCTTCTCTCCTTTCAACTTCTGCTGCTTTCTGCTCTCAGAACAAGGTATGGGCAGCATCTTCCTTGCTGGACTTAAAAGCTTAGTATAATAATAGGAACTGTAAGTATTGCTGACTTGGTTAGTGTGCTGGGTTTGGGATGGAGTTTGGCTCTGATTCTTGGGCTTGGTTATCGTCCCAGTTGTTGGAGTGTTTGTGGAACTTTCTCAAGCACTAGAGCTTAACCTGGTAATGGCACCAAAGCAAATCTGTTCCTTTAACCTTTATCTGCTAATGAGAATAGTCAATCTGGTTAGCAGGATTTTTTCAAGGGTCCAATTGCACTTATCTGGCTTGAAAAACTATAAATAAAAGGGTAACCTTTTGGTCTTACAAGAGAAATAACTGACAGTGGTAAGCAGTGGTAACCAACTGCCCTTGCTGGTATTGTTATGTAATAAGGCTTAATTGCAAACTTTAAATGTGTTATTATAATGTAGGCTTGTGTAAATGCATTAACAAATACACTGGAGAGGGAAAAACCTACAGTGTTACTGATGCCTTGTTGTGCTATTTGCACTGATGGATCTTCCCTCCTTCGGTCATGTTGTCAGTTGAGTATTTTAGGTGTTCTGTGAATTGAACTATCTTTAGCTTTTCAGCTTTGCTGCTCCTTAAACTCATGTCTGTCATCTAGTAGAATCAAAATTTCCAGCATATCTCAGTGATGAGTATTACTTCCCCCTGTTAGTCTGGGGTTTTAAATAGCTATTTAGTTGCTTGTAACTATTTTATTTTTGAGCATCAGTAGTTAAAAATAATTTGGTTTATAAGGTGTTGTTCTCATATGCTTGTAACTTTTTATTTATTTGTTTTACTTGGTATTTGAAATAATAGTTTTGGTACTAGTGCGGTGTTGAGATTCCATAATTCTTTGGAGATATTCAGCATAGAGTAGAGTATACTCGGTGAAAATATATGTCACAGTATAGCTAGTATGTATGCATCATGTCCTGTAATTCCTGCATGTTAGTGGAAGGAGAATGGAAAAAAGTATCACATTTTAGTAAAAATACTTCTGTAAACAATATCTATGGTCTTAAATTAGAAACTGGCAAGATTATTTGTTGACATGTTGTTTACTTTATGCAATGACCTTTTTGCTTTCTGATTTGTTTCCCACATTGTGTTCCCATGTGCTGGCCTTATGATGTAGCAGCACTTGACATGTTTCTTACTTGGTCATGATAAAGTGTAGTTCTTGCTCCTGTGTTGTTTGAGTTTAAACTGGTTACCATGAGTTCCCTGGGAATGTACTTTAACATTATGAGTGGTTCATGCTTTCATTGAAGAGCCCAACCTCTCCAATACTTGCTCCTTCTCAAAGGAAAGGGGTCTTTGGAGTTCTACTGCTACTTTGACCTATGTATTGAGCATCTTATTAGATATTAAAAATTGTCATATGTGGTTAAAATAATTAAATAAAACAACTCTTAACTTCATAAAAGTGACATTTAAAGATAGAAGAATCTGGTGGAAAATCAGTATGTACTGCTTTTTATGTCTTTTCAGGTTTTGGTATTCCTGAAGTGGCAGATGATGTAAATGGCAACCAGGGCTTTTCCCAGCACTGCTCTGAGCAGCTGGAACTTAGTCTGCTGTGTTCCCTTAGTGGCTGGTGAAGGTCATTTGTGTGTTTTTTTGAAATGTGTTACTTTCCTAGTGACAGCCACTGTGCATTAACTGTGAAACTGAGAGCACCTTTCATCCTGGTTTTAAAGTTGTGACTACAAGGTCTGAATCAGTATCACTGAGGGGGATGTGAAATAGAGGTGGCTTATCTCTTACTCTCCAATCTCTTCAGCATTCATTAATTGGAGAAGTTAGATTTAATAATGTAGCTTCAATAATTGTTAATTTAAAGCCCAGGTAAATTGTCTGCTACAGGTAATTGATATAAGAAAGTTTTGTATTTCTAGTTAAATAACTAGATTTAATAAATATAGTTTATTATTTATATAAATAAATATTTATTTAATAAATACTAAATAAAATAAATTTAAACTTTAGTGTTTGCCTTTGCAAATAACTTCATGTTCAAGAATAAAGAACATAAATCGTCATGATAAAATGATAAATAATATCTGGTGTTTAAAAAAAAAGGAGGTTTTGTCCTACTGAGAATTTGAGACTCCCTTTTTCTCTGTAACTTGGCTCAGTTTGATGCAGTCCCCATTGGTAATAAAGGGACAATTAAAAATGTTCTACTGCAGAACATACTCAAGAATGATCATTGTCTTGTAGCTGTGATGGCTTTTAGTAGAACAAACTAAGTGTTGATAGCTGGGCTTTTGACTGTCAGCAGCATTGGATGACCTGGAAAAATGTGATCTGGATTTTGTTTATATTTTCCTCCATTTCCTGTGAACACTTTCTGGCAAAGAGAAGGAATGACTTTTGCACAGTCATGTTGGCTGGCCTGGGTGGCCCTCCGTTGTGAGTAATTCTAGATGTACACAAGGAAGTGAGAGTGACCCTCTTAAACCTGATCCAGGTAGAGGGAATTGAAAGATGGCCAAAGGGGCATATGAGGGCTGCTGGTGTGAGGAGATCACCATGTGTGGTATCTCCTTCCCAAATAGTGCTGGTATCTTGCTGGAAAGTGCAAAACTGATGCCTGAGGTGCCTGGTCTTGTGTCTGTATGGTAGCATCTGGTTTCCAGCTCAGAGATCATTAGTAACCTGCTGCTTCCTCATGAGGTAAATGAACAGAAAAAGTGGTTTCTGCTGTGGATAACTAGCAAAAGTTCTTTGTCTCCTCCCTCCCTTACTTGTGTTCACACAAAGGCACCAATATGTTGTTGGGATAAATGTAACGTGATAGATTGGATCTGGTTCTGATCCTTGTGTATGTGCCTAGTGGTGCATAGCAAATGTTGTCACCATGCAAAGTTCATGAGAATACAAGCAAGCTTAGCCCACAGCTTATGTACCCTCTCTAGCTTTTACTTTTTTTGCTTTCCTTTGTCTTGCTCTGCCTCCCTTTCTCTTTCCTTTTTCCTCTTCCTCTTTCCCTTACACCATCCCTGTTAAGTGAATCAACTCCTTTTCTGCTATCATTGCTAATGTAAAATGCTGGGAACCAACACTGCCTCTTTCTAAGTCTGTTAATTATGTTCTTTTGTCTGTTTTATCAAGCACTTGTGTCTCTTACAGTAACTCTGTACAGTAACTGTGTTCAGCTCTGCTGGCAAAGCCTTCTTGAACAGGCTGAGGGAAAGAGATTTCTGCCAGGATTTTTTTGGTTTGTTTTTTTCTGCTCTTGTGGCAAACATAAGCAAAGCTGAGAAAATCTACCTTCTGTTAACTGATAAAAGTGTTCAGTGAGGGGGTTGTGAATGCTTTATGGCACAGATCTTCTGGTACAAAGCGCGTCCCTGCCTGTCCTTTATACTAGCTTTGGAGTGTAAACTGTACTCTGTTTTGTCTTTGAGAAAGGACCCATTAGCTGCCTCCTATTTGTACTGTGCTTAGCACAATGTAAGCTGCTCTTGAAGTACTTACCAACACAACTGGTGACTAGCCATTTCCCCTTGTGAAGGGCTCGGTATGGTTTGCCACTGTCACTCTTTCCTAAAAGACAAATACTTAAATTTCTTGATTTGTTATGGTCAGTGATGGACTACTTCTCCTTACAGGATGCTGGCAGGGGCTGAGCTATTTTGTACTTGTGTAGTCTTAAAGTATTTAGAAAGTGAGTAAAATGTCAGTTCTGAAAAGGAGAACTTTAGATTGCCTTAATATACTGTATGCCAGATGAGCCTCTACAGAGAGAAATAAATGTGCTTTTTGCATACTGCAGATTGTGTATTTGTGTGTGTGTATCTGTAAGTACAGACTTTATTTTTCAGAAGGCCAGATTATTTTCTGGGTGTTAGGAGTGAGCAGTATATGGATGTGGGTAGGTACAGTAAAGGAAGCAAGCTGCAGAGCCCCTTCTGTCCTCCTCCAGAGCCCAGGCTCTTGCAGCACCACACCAGCCTGCCCAGTGTGTAGCTGGTCTCAGGACTGCCTGCTCCACCGCAGTCTGCATGGGACAGGTGCCCTCATGGTGGTCAGAGCCAGGGTTCAAATGTGCTCCTGGCCCCTGGACTAGAAGTACAGGTCCAGCCTTAGTGGCCATGTATTGCAGCTCCTGGATTGCCCTTTGCACTGCCACAGTAGGTTTGGTGGTGGGCCCTGCTTGTGAGCTGATGGGGCTCTGTGGGTTTTATCACAAAGAAAAGGGTGATAGCAGCAACCTGGCCTTGATCAGGGTTGGCTCGCGCCTGGCACAGGAGGGCATGCACAGCTGCTTTGTCAGCATTGCCCCAGAGCTTTTCCTTGTCATCTTTAAAGAAGTAAATTATGGGACTGTCGTTTGGGGCTGCCATTTAAAGAAGTTATTCTCCTGCACCCTTCTATGCTTAATAGACTTCATGAGACATGTGGCTGTCAGAAGCTGGGATCTGTAGCAATTCTGTTTGCATAAAGAAAGTAAAAGACTTCTTGAAGCATGGTGGGTTGCTGTCGAATTGCATCCCAAGAACGCAGTCCAGTATCCAGCTACACTGGACAACAGAGCAGTGATGTTTCTGGCTGCAGACCATATGGTTCACATAGCAGATTGTGCATGGAAATCAGGTATGAGGAAAATGCACGAGTGGGAGGAAGCAGCGTGAGCAGATCAGGATGCAGTGCCTGTGCACTCTCTGCTCCACTGGGACATCAGCTGACTGTCAGGGCTGGCTTTGTGCCCTGATGGGACAGCTGAGGCTGCCTGGGTGGCAGCTGCCACCAGTTGTGTGTATGTGATTCAGGTGGGTGTGGGAAGCTGGAGAAGCAGGTTTCCAGCTTTTCTGGTGGGTGTGCTTCTGTGGAGGTGGTAATGGGCTTGGTGAGGTGGGTGCTGCAACGTTTTCTTAGCAAACTTGAGTCACCTTGCATGTGGGAAAATAAATCCTGTGAGCTGACTTCTTTCCCTCAGAGAGCGCTTTCTAGACTTCACTAAATACAGAGGCATAGTATATTGCTTTGTCTGTTTTGAGGATAGTGGATACTTTAACAAACCAGGAATGAGTAGCTTAGATTGCAGAAATAATACCCTTCTGTTTACTCTTTAAACTGATGGCAAAACATGGTGCTCTGATGGCTAACAAAATGGAAAAGTCATTCTCCTGAGAAAGCAGATCTAAATTATTTCCACCAGCACAGCTGGGTGCATTGTGTAGGGCTGGTACATACCATGACCTGTTAAAATAAGTGACTGAAAGCAGGAAGTCATTCAGCTTGTTTTCATGCATGTGAAGTGAGGGGATGGAAGAAAAGAAAGATGGCTGTATTCTTTCAATGCCCTTGTTGCACTGTATTAAATGAGGTATCTTTCTGCTTTTTCAGTATTTTCAAATCCTTTTTAACTTCTGAACCTAAGGCAACAAATTAATCGAGGATACATGGCTATAAAATTTCCAGTTTTGGTGTTATAATTGTGTGTGCTGTTCTAAATATACATAATTACTTATATGATTGTAAAGGCTTTCCTTCTGTAGGGCCTTTGGTGTTTGCCACAACACCACTTGTCACTAAATTGGAGAGATAAGCATTTGATGAGTGGATTGTTAACTGAAGAATTGTCTAAACAGCTGCTTCTGAAGTTTTGCAGTCAACTGCTCAATGTCCAAATGGAGATCAGAAATGAGTGCTGTCCCTCAGGAGTCTAGTATGTGATCTGTAGGCATCAATGTCACCAATGACATGCAGTGGGTTTGAGTATGCCCCCAACAAGTTTGTGGATGACATCATGCTGTGAGCAAGAGCAGTTGACTTGCAAGTGGGAATGGGTGTCACCAGGAAGACTTCAGGCTAGAGAAGTAGCCCCATATGAATCTCATGAAATTTGATGAGGCTGGGTACATGGTCCTGGCCTGCACCTGCATCATGGTATTTCCCAATCTCTGTATGGACTGGGAGATGAATGGATTAGGACCGGCCGTGTGGAGTAGGATTTGGAGTTACTGGTGGATGAAAAACTGGACATGAGACAGCAATGTGTACTTCAGCTCAGAAAGCCAGCCATACCCTGGACTTCATAAAAAGTGTGGCTAGCGAGTCAGTGCAACTGATTCTCCCCCTCTAGTCTGCTCTGGAGAGGCCCATAGTTCGATGACTAAGAAGTTTCTTTGTGTGTGGGTTTTTTGTTGTTTTGGGGCTTTTTTTCTTTTTTTGTTTTGGTTTGGTTTGGTTTGGTTTTTTTTGTTGTTGTTTTTTGCTTTCACAACAAGTGTTTGATTATTACTGCATCCAGAGACCTCTGTTAGCTCCTACTGTTTGCTTTTCTGGTCATATGAACAGTTTCCTTGTGCCCTTAGCAATCTGTTTCTACTGTCTTCAATGTGGAGATGCAACCCAAATGTTAAACTAAATTTTACTGGAATCTGGGTTGATCTTACTGTGGCTGATCTAATCTTGTAGTACACCATAAACTGTAGAAGAGGCTTCTCTGCATCTTGATTTCTGTTACCCTGTTCTCTGGCTCATAAAATCACAGAATGGTTAAGGTTGGAAGGGACCACCAGAGATAATCTAGCCCAGCCTCCCTGCTCAAGCAGGAAGCCCTAGAGCATGTTACTCAGGATTGCATCCAGATGTTTCTTTTAATATCTCCAGTGAGGGAAATTCCACAACCTCTCTGGGTAATTTGTACTGTTGTGTACCTTACCTGTGCAGGGAAGGTACTCCTTATGTTCAGGTGACACTTCTGTCAGTTTCTGCCTGTTGTCTCTTGTCCTGTTGCTCCACTGAGAAGAGCTTGGCTGTGTCCCCTTGGGGCATTCCCTTCAGACACCTACAGACACTGATCATGTTTCAGTTGTCTCTTCTCAAGGCTAAACGGGCCCAGCTCCCTGAGACTTTCCTTGTAAGAAATGCTTCAGTCCCTTGATCAACTTTGTTACCCTTTGCTGGAGCTACTCCAGGAGCTTCACATCTCTCTGGTACTGAGGAGTTCAGAACTAGACACAACACTCAAGGATCTCATGCACACCTAGTGAGATGTGGCCTCACTATGGATGAGTAGAGAGACAGGATCGCCTCCCTTGACCTCCTGGAAGTGTTCTTCCCAATGTCCCCAGGTTACCATTGGCCTCCATAGCCACATGGGCACACTGCTGACTCATGGACAGCCTGCTGTCCACCAGGACTCCCAGGTCCTTGTCCACAGAGCTGCTTTCCAGCAGATGAGCCCAAGCCTGTACTGGTGCATGAGATTACTTCTCTCCAGGTTCAGGACCTTGCACTTGCCTTTGTTGAATTGCACACAGTTCCCCTCTACCCATCTCCCCAACCTGTCGAGGTCCCTCTGAGTGGCTGCAGAGCCCTCTGGGGTATCGGCCACTCCTCCCAGCTTTGTGTCATCTATGAACTTGCTGAGGAGGTATCTGCCCCTTCATCCAAGTCACTGATGAAGAAGTTAAACAATACTTGGCCTAGTATTGAACCTTACAAGTGAGGCCTCCAACTAGACCCTAGGCCAATGACAGTGACCCGGTGGGATTTGCCATTCATCCAGTTCTCAATTCTCCTCACTTTTCCTTTCAATTGCCCAGTTCACACACCTGAGTTTGCCTATGTGGATATGATGGGTGACTGTGTCAAAAGATTTGCTGAAATTCAGGTAGATAATAGCCATTGGTCTCCCCTCATCTCTCCAGCCAGTTGTCCCATTGTAGGCTCCAGCATGCTTTAAAAGTTTGGTGAAGTTGCTATGCAGCTGTGAAGCATCTGAATCATCTGTAGAAAGTACATGCTCTGAGATGAAGATTATACTTACAACTGATTGAAATTGTTACGTTTAGTTATGTTTTTGTACAGGAAAGTAAAATATTTCCTTGCAGCTGTTCAACTCCGACTTTTTTTTTTTGGTACCAACTTTGTGTTTGTAGTTGTAGTATCAAATCTAACTAAATTAGACACCTAAGAAAACCCCATAAGAATTTTAGGAAAAATCAGCTATTTGCCAAAAAGCAGGGTTCATTGATCTGTTCAGTTCTCTTTTTCCTATTTGTTAGGCAGTCTTTAGTATTTACCAGTATCTGTAGAGCAGGAGGAGATAAGTGAAGACAGGAGAGATCTCTGCCAGCTAATTCATGTCATGTACAGTGGGTCTTTGACATCCTTTTCTCTGAAGATCAATGTTAAAAAGTTAAGATGAAAGGAAAAGGCAATATTGGAGCTTTTTGAGGTATTTAGAAAATATTTTTCTTCTCAAATTGGCAATTGAAAGGAACATTGAAAGCAGTAGTTTAATTGATTTCTTGGCAGCCAGCAGGTGAACATTACAAAGTAAATGCACTTAGTTGCTGGCTGACTCTATCTTCTCCCATTGCCCGTTGTCCCACAGTAACTTTCTCATGGTCCAAGAAGAGATAAGGTAAAAAGGAAGCATGGAAAATGTTAACTTGATTCCAGTCTCATCTGCCACAATTCTTGTACGGAGTCCCTCCACTCGCAAATAAAGCAAAAATTAGAAAATTTTGATTTAGAATAGCTCTGGATTTCACATTATGCTTGTTTTCCATGGTAGAGAAACTGATTAATTTGTGTCAACAAGTATTATACCTTTTGATCTGTTGCTCTTTGCAGAACAGTGGCATCTTCTTACACAGGGCTCAATTCCAAGTAATTTTTGTCCTTTTTTTTAAATCTGAGAGAACTTGTCCCAATAGCTTCTTTTTGAAAAGCCTCAGTTACTTCTTCCTTTAGGTGCAGCCAAACCTAAGTCATTGCTTCTCAAATGACTCTTCAAACTTGCCAAGTTTTCTTTTTTGGCATCTTTGCCTGTTAATGCATCTACCCTAATCTGAGCCAGGACGCACTGATTTGATTCCTTAGTACAAGGCTGCTGGTGCACAGAACTACAGTGATAGGGAAGAAAGAAAAAAACACTTAAAAAGGGATGGGTTCCTTCTTGATCACTGTAGCAGTCCCCTGTCTAGATTTCATTTATTACTTTTAGTGCCAAATAAGATACAAAGGAGAAAGTATCTATTTTCAGGGAAGTTTTGCTTAAGCACTGTTTTTATTACTTTTTTTTGTTTCTTCTACAGAGCGGGAAGGCTCCAGTAAAAGACATGTTCACAGATCTCAAAGATGGAAGGAAGCTTTTGGACCTTTTGGAGGGTCTAACGGGGAAACCTCTGGTAAGAGAAACATCTGAGTCATATTTCCATTTACTAAAAAGCCAAACCAATGAATAAACAAAACACAAACTGAGGCACGTGATTTTTTTTTTTTCCATTTAAATTTATTTAAAACACTATTTTGCTTGTAATATTTATTTGTTCTCTACAGTTCCAGTGAAATTCCCATGAACTCCACTCATGATATGCAGGGTCAGGCTGAAGCTTAACTTCAGTGTAACCCTCTCTTGAGGGTTCGCATACTGTCTAGCGAAGCATGTAAAACCAGTGGTGTGGTTCACATAATGTATGTTTTCAAGAGAGGTCTTTTAAAGGTCTGTTTCTGGATGATCAGGTAGACCTGTGTTCATCTGGATCCCTATGGGTTTCTAGTAAGCTCATGAAAGATCGCTTAAAGAAAAAAGAAAGTAAAAAGACAACAACAGATAGGTCAAAATCTGCATCTCCATTGAAAAATGTTGTCATCTACAGACAGAAGAAGGCTGAAAACTACTCAAAACATGTATGGGAAAGTGTGTGTGGCTGAAAATTCTTCCCATGCTAACATTAATGGCTCTTCAGAAAGATGCATAAAATATGGTGAAACTTGTGCCATTACTTGGAATTAAATTATAGATTTCACTATTTATAATGTCTCAAATTTGTTTATAGACCTTATGAGGAATTTTCAGTCCCACAAAATTTCATGTTGCAAGCTTACTTAATTTTTTAAGCCAATATGTTTTACTAGTACTTTTAATAATTTGTAGTGTGATTTGAAGTATGCTGAAAACAACAGGAGGTCTTTTATTTCTAAGTTGATTGCTGTGTTCCAAGTTCAGCTCCATGCTCTTGCAGTATAATCACTTTTTGCCACAGGAATTCAATTGTGGTGATTAAAAGCAAATGGAGTGGCAGGTATTGTCAAGAGTTGAAGGTTTGATTTCTTGGTGGGCTATTTTATCTGGTTATGCTGTTTTTGGTTTTTTGGTTTGTTTTTTTTTTTTTTTTTTATTCCCCTGATATTAAAAGGAAGGGAAAGTCAGGAAGTCTAACTTCTTACCAGTACGCAAAGATTTAGCAGGCTTTTGGTGCCAGAAAAACAAATTGCTGCTTGTTCTCTCTTGGGAGCCAGAAAATTTCAAGTACTCTGGCAAATGTTCAAAACCCTCAGATTTTCCCCAGGAACCCTCCCTTTGCTTTTGCATTACCAGTTTATAATTCTGTAGATGCTGGGAATAAAAGTTTTGGCTTTACTGAAGATGAGCTGAAACACATTTTGAATCAAAGGCCTGTCCTGTGCCTTGAATTGGGGAATATTGTTCTTACCAGTTTTCATTTTGAAATTGTTATGGATGATCTTGCTTTTTTTTTTTTTTTACTACTACTAAAAGTTTAAAAGAAAAAGTTAAAATCTGGAGATTTTTTCACTAATTTTGTTTGGTATGTCCATTCTGATGTTGAACAGATTGTAACTTTTTATTTTCAGCCTAAAGAACGAGGTTCCACTCGGGTACATGCCTTAAATAACGTCAACCGAGTACTGCAAGTCTTGCATCAGAACAACGTGAGCATGTTTTTCCACAACTGTTTGAGAGATTCTTTAGTTTATTGTTGTATGTAAATGAGTTCAGAATGCAGAGAGTTAAGATGTTTCATACCTAAGACCTCATTGAGATGGGTAAACTGTTTGTAATTTCTTATATGTTGTAAATTTGTCCAGCAATTTTGTGAGATCTTAAAATACAGGCTTAATAATGGTATTAAACCACTAATCACTAAACTGTGGTTTGTTGAGATGTGTGCAGCTCCCAAGAAAAAGGTGCCTTGAAGCTTTGCTGTTGCATAGCTGATGAACACATCAGGGCAAAACAATAATTTCCAGTAATGCTGCCTCACTTGTGCAGAAATCTGTAAGGGGATGGCAGGTCTCGTGGCTCTATCCTGCTCTCTGTTTTTGGGACAGTCTTCCTATTGACTTCTGTCGTCTCTGTGACAAATGTATAGTGTTTCGAGTTTGTGGCTTTGGTAACTGATCAAAAGAAGAAACAAGCAAACAAAATCAAATCCTCCTTTAAAAAAAATAAAAGAATGTTTATTTGGCTTAATATTTGTTTTTACTGCCTGGAAGACAGTAGTGCTATACTAAAGTGATTTTAGTTTTTCTTCCTTTTTTAATGAACAATTCCTGATAAGTGTGCTCTCTATACTTAGAATTTCTATTTGTGAATGTCAGGTCACAAAAATAACTTAGGAATATTTTGGCCATAAAATACATCAAATACAAGAAAGCATGGGCATATTTATATAAACTGCTGATTGAAGAGTGATACCAACATGCTGTATTATACTGCAATTTCCCCTCTGTGTTGGTGGACTAGTGTCATATTTCTTGGAAGCAGACAAAGCTGGCAGTGGGTTGTTTTTTTCTTTGAGGTACTGTAAATATTAACTTTTTAAAGGATAAATAATGAGTTTTTCAACTTGAAATTGATTTATCATAACAATAAATGAAACAATACTGAGTTGCAATAATTAATTATTTCTTCCTTAAGCTGACAGCACCTGAGTTTCTGGAAATAAACAGATGGTCTTAGTTAGCTGAAGGTTAAGGTCATGTACTTGATTTATGCCTACTCCTTAGCTTCATTAGAAAGTGTGTTGTGGAAAGGCATCCACTGAGAAGCAGTTACATTCTGTTGTTTGAGAGTTTGTGGGCTATGCAATATTCATAACTTGTGAAATAATTTATAAAAGTGTTTAAATATATATTGCAAGGATCAGACAAACTGAGGGTGTAGGTGAGCAAGTGATCCTCTCAATGTCATCCTTTAAGCAGAATGGTTCCAAGGAAGGAAAGTCAACTTTTTTGATTCATCAATCAAATTAAAAGTTAAGCAAGTTTGGCCCTCAGTTATTTCTTTTATTTTCCTATTATATCCGTCATGCTTGCACGTCTGTTGTTCAGTTTTGACTTCTGGTGTGCACCTGTATATTTAGAGGAGAGAATAAAACTCTTCCAATGGAATATCTTCTTTGGTGCCGTCTTTTGTCATGCAGTTTAAGCAGTTAACATTAAGTTTATTTAAGCAGTTGTCATGGCAAATTCAGATGAACAGTTCTCTGTCAACTCTGCTTTTCTCTTCAACTACTCTTTATTTCAGAGCACTTGGTAATACTTGGCTGGACAGCCAGGGATGTGGGGTGGGGTTGTGACTTGGAGCAGTGATAAGTGTTTAATAGAGAGCTGATTCAACCTCTCCAGGTGGAGTTGGTGAATATTGGAGGAACTGACATCGTTGATGGAAATCACAAGCTGACGCTGGGGCTGCTGTGGAGCATTATCTTGCACTGGCAGGTGAGAGGCTGCTGTGAGAGCTCTTCCTTTCCAGGAATCATGTACATTGTTCTGCTGCAATTTTTGCAAACCTTCCCAGGCTTTTGGTGGCAGAAAATACTGCTTCTATTTTGGGCTGGTAAATAAAGGCAGGCCAGTATTTAGTTTCTGCTTGAAGTCTATTGGCTGCCTCCCATGATCCGTATTCTCGTATGTGCCCAGTTGTGCTCAGCCACTCAGTTTAGTTCCTGCTGGTGAGAATTGCAGAGAGGCTTTTCGGGCTGAAGCATTGTATTTCTATCCCTTCCTCAAGGGCTTGAGGCAGGTAGTGTTTTACTGTTTAGGTGGCTGTGTTTGTCTTGCATCTTACAGCTGCTTTGTAGGTTTGTTAGTTTCATAGATTGAACTGTTCCTGGTTTATATAAGTATCTGGGAAGATCATTGAATTAACTTGGAGGGACTTTGGTATATGTTTATAACTAGTACCCAAACAACAGACTACTTTTGTTGGATGAACATAGAGGATATCTATACGAGTATTTTTGGAGTTTGTTTATTGGTGGAACCACAGCACAAGGTAGTGAGGAGTATTATTCCCTATGCTTAGAGCAGATAGCTCCAAGGAGAATGAGAGGATCATAATGTAAGAGTAATGTGTTATTCTTACGCAAAAAAACACTGGTTCTTATAATCAGTCATCTTCAGGCAAAGATGGCCTGAAGACTGCTATTCCCAAATTTCATGTGAGGAATTGAAGTCTGATTCATAGCTTTTCATGGGGAAGCCCCTTCCATGGTTTGTGAAATAGTTTGGTTTTCTAAGGGGAAAAGTGGGGCATATGTTTGTAAGGTGTAGTTACTGTCTTGCAGGTGAAGGATGTCATGAAGAACATCATGTCAGATTTGCAGCAGACCAACAGTGAGAAGATACTGCTGAGCTGGGTCCGGCAGTCCACCAGACCTTACAGTCAGGTCAATGTTTTGAACTTCACCACGAGCTGGGCTGATGGACTCGCCTTTAATGCTGTGATTCACAGACACAAGTAAGTGGCAGACAGCTTAGCTTTGACCTAGTGAAGTAAACAGCTTTTTTTCTGTGTCTTCATGCTTGAGCATTTGATGGCTTTTAGCCTATTTCTTCAATGATTCATTGTCCAGGTTTTTTGTTTGTCTTTTTTTGTGGTAACAATAGCGGTGGTGGGACACTGCCAGAGCCTTGCAAAGGCTGGAGCCGAGGCAGGAGTGTAACACTGAGTTCCTGTGCATGCACAAACACTTGCTAGTTGGAATGGATTTACATCTCACTTGGTATGCATTTTACAGTGAATATATTGAAAAGGTCTCTGTGAGGAAGAGGGAGCTGACCTTCTCCTTCACCTGAACTTCCTTCCTTCTACCTGCCCTTCTTCAAACAGGAACATTTCTATCATTGGTGATTGCCATATAATTTCAATAAGAAGATACAGTAGCTTCAAAATGAAGGAATGAGAGACTCTGTAGCTTTTCTGGTGACTTTTAATATATCTTGCTTGGAAGACAATTTATGCAGTTCTTTCAGCAGAACTGTGAGACAGAATATCAAAGGGTAATAGAACACTTCAGGTATCTGTAGAGTATCCTTCAGTTTGTTCATTATACTTTATAAGGAATAACATTAAAGTTTCTCTGCACAGATCTTTTGTGTTTTCTGATTTTTGCAAAACTCTTCAGAAGTTTAAATAAATCATCACTACAGATTCTCTTAAAGTTGCATATTTTTTTACTTCCTTTCAAAAAATCTTTTCTTTGAGATATACTAGGCTATCCATTCTAATCCAGTGTCTCTCAAATGAAGTCAGCTCATTGCTTTGCAAGGTGTGGACCCATAAATAACCATTTTAATGTTGAAATGGTATAATAATTTCTAGAATTTAATCAGACCTCCTGTTCACCAGGTATTTGACACAGCAAATGCTTTACAAACACTCATGTTTACACCCAGCAGATGCAAAGTGTTTGCAGAACGTACATTAATTTTGAGGCTGCTCTAAAGTGCCTGTTTGTCCTGTGGTAACTTCAGTAGGCTCTGTCACAGGCTTGCTGGCTTCAGGACAGGTCTGCCCTGACTTGCTTCTGCATCTTGTGGACCGGAGCTGGCTTGTGTTCAGCCTGCGTGGGTGTGTAAGGAGGGCCAGTACTATGCTGATGACTTCTGCAAGTTTGGAAGGACTGCTATGCAAGGGCAGAAAAATACTACCAAATGTCTTGCTGGAATTTATCATAAGTATTACTAAGTCACTCCTCTGGATGGTGTGAGCAGTTGTGGTGATTTTCCTACCAGCACAACTGCCTATAGTGGCCTTGCTCTGCTGCTGAATGTGTGAAGCTTTGTGATGGAGTGTTTGCCAGCTTTAGACACAAATGAAACCTAGGTGACCTGAGAGAAGCAGAAAAATTAGTTTTAGTCTGTCTGTTGTCCTTTTTGTTATGACTGTGTGCTTAGGTTTTGCAGGATCTGAATTCTGTGAGTTCTGCCCTCTTCAGAGCACTGTTAAGTAGCAAAAGCCCCAGCTGAAAGCTTTAACTGAATAACTGCTTTCCTGTGCCTTCCTAAAATCTGGGTCTGAGCCTTTTATTCCCTATTCCTTGGAGCCTGGCAGATGCTGTCATGACAGAATTCAGCTTTGTTGTCACTGGTTACAAGTCTTCTAGTCAGAGAAGCACCATTTTCCCCATGCTTTTAAGAAATCTTGAGCTGGGTTTCTCATTTCAGCTTTACAGGAGAGACTTCAAAAGCACTTGCAAGGAACAAGGAGATTGGGGCAGGTTGCAGAAGCAATAGGATAACATAGCTATTTATCTTACCCAGACAGTAGTGCTTCCCTGCCTAAGGGGTGTTTTTCAGTGCTGCTTTTTTATTTAAGGAGAATCTTCATGGATTCCATTAAGAGTTTTAATATCTTTCTTTTCTCTTTATGGATCTATCAACAATTATTAGCTGTACTACCTTCTGGCTACAGTATCTAATAACTTTGTAACACCTGCAGCATGCAAATAACCTATTATCTCATATAATTTTATTAGCATTTTACTGTACTGGCCTCTTTCATTTACTAATATTAACTTAGCATGTCCTTGAATTGAATTCTGCTTTTTTGTTCAATTTTCTCATTCCTAGGTAAGTACCTAGTTGTGATTTATTAAAACCTTTGTTTTCAAAGTCAGTGTCTACGAAAGATTTACATGAATCTGTGGCTATCCTTGTTGCATTGCATGGATGCACAGTATTCCATGAGCTTCTATGTATATCTTTGTTCCTGCTCACTCTGCTTTCTTCTGGCTTTTTGCTTCTTAGATTCTGTTGGCTTAGGGACTTCCTGTTTCACAAATGTAATGACTTAAGAAATGATAAAGGGTGCTCTTAAGTCAATTTACAACTGAATCAAATATTAAAAGAATTAAAGGCAAGCCCATCTCTTCCTCCCAAAGTTCTATGAAGTACAGAATCAATAGCAGTGTTTTGATGAGAAGCCACTGTTGCAGGAGAATTGAAGGCATTTTAATGCCTCTGAGGCTGTGCTGCTGCAGCACTTGGCTGATCATGCCCCACAGGTGTAGGTGCTGCTGGAATGGGCCCCATTTACTCCCTCTGATTCCTGCTGTGTGCTCTACTCTTTCCCCTTGAGACCCACCAGGGTGTTTTGGGTGCACAGCTGGACCGGAGGTGTCCTTGGGTTAACCCTGATCTTAAATGAAGGCTGCTGACACTGCAAATTGTTCAGCTCCTTGGCCTGATTTGCACTGGGGCTCATGAGCACTTGTGATGGGGTATTTGCTTGTAGGCTGGTTTTTTTTATTGAGGAAAGAAGACCATGGGGAAGAGTGAGCGAGTGGGGTGGAGACTGCTATTTCTCCTGGCTGTGATGGCCTGGGGTGGTCACTGAGCCACATCACAAGTTTGGAATGAGGTTTTCCAGGAACAGAGTGACCCTTGATTACCCAGTAGTGCCTGATGCAGAAAATGTGTAGATAATAGTAATGCTGTAAAAGAAACAGTTGAAAAGATTGGTTCTGGGATAAATTTCAAACAAAGCTTATGTGTTCTTACTCGTGGTATTTGATCTCCTGTTGCAGTCAATGACTTTGTTTATGACACAGAATGGAAGGTGAACATTGATGTGGGCATACAGTCAGTTAATTTGTGATTGTCAGATTCTCTCTAATAAGTGAGAATCATGCTTTTCTGTTTTTTTTTTGCATTTGTGTATATGCATTTATGTTGGTATTTGGTATATATGTGTATGAATGTGTTATTTGGGTAGCTACTAGCATATGCATAACTTGATATTCTATATTGTATGGAATTTTCTTATGGATAAAGTTTGCTTTCTTCCTTATTTTGCTTTCATTTTTAGACCTGAGCTGTTCAGCTGGGATAAAGTTACAAAGATGTCCCCGGTTGAGAGACTTGAAAATGCTTTCAACATAGCCAAGAACCACTTAGGAATAGAGAAACTATTGGATCCTGAAGGTGGGATACAGTTATTTTACTCAACAAGAAGCTTTTTTTGAGCTCTCTTAAAAGAAATTTCTTCTGTTGATACTAAGTATGCATAACAATTCTATCAACTTTGTGCAGTGCTGATTAATTTCAAGCCTTTAAATCTGGATTTAAACAAATGCCATTTGTTAGGGTTAAGGGTGTGGGTGCATAGGCTTTGGCATTTTGAATATGAAGGTTTGGGTTGGCTTCCCATCCAAAGACTGTATAAGGAAGGTGAAGTTGGTATGCTGACTTTGACTTTTTCTCTTTAGGTAGGAGTTGTGCTGCAAGGGTGTGTGTTTTTCAGGTGCAGTAATGCATTCTGTAGAATGGGACAGTTTAAGAGCTTTATTTATTGTTCTTTACATACAAACAGAGTAGCAGTAGCTACCTAGGGATGCTTACCAGGAAACCTTTACGGCTTCTTTTAAAACTACTGACCTGTTGCTCTGCTTTGAAGTGAACCTTCAAAGATTCATTCTGTAAGACAAGCTCTCAAACTTCAACCATCTTCTTGTGGGGAAAAAAAAAAAGTATTAACTGAATAGGTACTGTTTATAATCCAGGAAAAGTGAACCTGTCTCACTAAAACTCTTTCATGTGGAAAATGAGAAGATTACCTGGCTAAAAATGGCAAGGGGGATAGAGTCTGAGTGGAAGTGTTTGTTTATGTAGGGTACTGTCCTTGAACTAAATTTCTGCTAGGGAGATGCTTGAGAAAAATTTTCCCCAAACAGGTTTTATTCCTAGCGACTTCATGTCTGGGTTCTTACTGATTCAAAAAGATCAAAACTTGTAATGTGAATTCACTTCCAACTGTAGAAAATTTATTTGTAAATTTTTTCCCCCTTATGCTACTTTCGTGTCAAACCGGGTCTCTAAGTTAAAAGCTTATGAAAGGTTGTTTAACAGGAGAATATGTGAATTGTTACCTGTGTTCTCTGAAATGATTAAAAAAATTGTCTTCATTTATTTTTCCCCATGTTTTATCTTTTTGATGCAGATGTTGCTGTACAGCTCCCAGACAAAAAGTCCATTATTATGTATTTAACTTCTTTGTTTGAGGTCCTTCCTAAGCAAGTTACAATGGAAGACATTCGGGAGGTGGAAACCCTTCCAAGGAGATACAAGCAGGATTGTGAGGATGGAGAATTCAGCGTGCAGCAGGTGTGTTTGTAATCAAAACCAGCCTTTCTTTTGTTGAGTTGTAATTTTAATTTTAGCTGATATTCGTGTGTTTTAGCTGATATCTCTGGAACATGCCTTCTGTCCTGGGCAACACAACCAGGAAAATAAGAAAAATAATAGCAACTTCTTTGACATTAACTTCAGTCTTTGTCTTTCTTCTTTTCTAAAACATCTACAAAATCTTGTGGTATAAAGTTCCATTTGTGTTATGCTCCTTTTTTTTTTTTTTTTTTTCTTCTCTGTTTCATATGTCTTGATCAGCTGAAGAGGGTGGTCTAGAATCTTTAACTGAATTCGACATAAAACTTGTGGTGGTTAGTGGTCATGATGAGGTTTCGGGTTTTTTTTGAGATTCACTGTTGACAGAGCAAGATTAATGTATTTTCTATCCAGGTTCTTTACTAATGAACTTGCATTTTAAAATAGTGACTTTGGCCCTTCTCATTAAATTTATCCAACAATTATTTTTAACATTTTATGAAAGATTGAAAGAAATCTTAGTTGTTCTATTTTTAGTACCATTCGGGAGAGACTCTTCTGTACCCTTCTAATACATCTCTTTCCTCTTGGCTGCCTAGACTGTAGCACTTGAAGAAGACCAAGACAGTTCTAGAGCAGAGACTCCCAGCACAGTGACAGAGGTGGATATGGACTTGGATAGCTACCAAGTTGCTCTGGAAGAAGTTCTTACATGGTTGCTGTCAGCTGAGGATGCATTTCGGGAACAGGAGGAAATATCTGGTGATGTCGAGGAAGTCAAAGAACAATTTTCCACTCATGAAGTAAGCTTCTCTTATAAATTCTTTTGTTGTGGTTTGGCTTCTTTTTTTGTGTGTGTGCAAATAAACTGCAGAAATTCCATTTCCTAGTCTTTTTTTCAAGGTGAAATTGATCATTTTAGAAGAGCCTAGAATGAAGCATTCTTTCAAACCTTCATGTAATTTTTTTTAAATCAGCCTTTGGTGGCTGGTTTACTGGTGTGCATAATACAAAGGCAGTCTGATCCAGACTGAGTTGTACTTCCCTGCTGCCAATTACTAAAAAGTCTGGTCAGCCTCATGCCACTTGCTGTTAAATAAGGGTAATGCTGAAACTGATAATCATGTCAATTTATTTGGTGGTCTTCCTGATGATTAGGATTGTTTGTTTCAGAAACGTGTGTTGAGGCTTCCAAGTTATTTTTCCAGATTTTGGTTTTACCTTGTTCTAAATCTGAACAAATGTCCTAATGTTGCTAGAAGTTTGTCATGTTAAATGTTTTAGTTTTCTCCTATTTCAGCTTATTGTGTAAAATAGAATATAGAGTTTGAATATTGATCAGTAGGAGGAATTTTTCCTTGTGCTACAGTTTTAAAGTCATGAAGCAAAGGAAGAGGTGTTCTGGATTTACAGTAAATATATGTTGTGGACTCATTGGGTTCTAATTGCTTCCCTACAATACATTTCAGATGTTATGTTCTGTTGGCCATAGGCAGATTCCTGTTTCATATTCTCTGTTTGTTTGTTTGAAGGCTGTCTTCTCCCAAACAGATCTTTCATTGAGGTGCTCATTTTTTTTTTTTTTTTGTTTTGCTGGATCCAGATTTTTGTAGTGCATGGTAAATCTCAAGTGAAGAGTAAGAACAGCTCTGCCATTCTCATGCATTTGAAGGTGCCAGCTCCTTCTACAGCACTGTTTCAAACATGATAGCTTTTTAGGATATTTACAAAGTCATAAACTCTGATAGTACCTCACAGTGATGTGTCTGCTTGTACTGTTTCTAGGGTTTTATGATGGAACTGACTGCACACCAGAGCAGTGTGGGCAATGTTCTGCAGGCTGGAAATCAACTGGTGGCCCAGGGAAATCTGTCACCTGAAGAAGAGTTTGAGATCCAGGAGCAAATGCTGCTGCTGAACTCTCGCTGGGAGGAACTCAGGGTGGAGAGCATGGACAGGCAGTCACGGTGAGTTCATGGCACATAACCTCTTCTAGAGGTTCAGGGCTCACCTCTGGTGCTTGCTGTGTGCTTCAGAATTTGGTTTGCATCTGTTTGAAAGACTTCTTTTTTATAATTAGCATTTTAGTTTGAGAGAAAATCCACCTTCTTACTTTCTAAGGTGAAACAAAAGGAATATGTATAATTGGTTTTTTTGGTCATCATATAAAGTATTTTGTGAATTGTTATGTAGGTGTGCCAGACTAAATATATGGTATTTAAATGCAGTGGTTGCATAAACTATTGAAACAATACTAAAACACCTTTAAGTTTATTAATAAAGTGTACAGTGGATGTGGATATGTATGGGTATTTACATAACTAAAAAGCTTTTAGAATAATTTTTTTCCTACATATGGGTTACCAAGGTAAGAGCTGCACATCAAGGGAGAAACTGTTTTGTTGTGACTTTCAGCAGTGGCTTTATTAGCAGCAAACCCCCATTGGAAGAATAAATCCCTGATATAAATTGAACAATTCATGAACATTTTTTATCAAGAAAGAAACAAGGATACTTATCTGTCTTCCTTTGCTTTATGGTGAAAATTTTATTTGTTGATAGGTAAGAGTTTTATATGGCCTTGTTTCTTTCCTATGTGAACAAGAATTTAGTTCACTTCCTCAGGAAAGCCGTGTCTGAAGTAACTCTGTGCTTCCCCCTGCAGCCTGCATGACATGCTGATGGAGCTCCAGAAGCAGCAGCTGCAGCAGCTGTCTGACTGGCTGACAGTGACAGAAGAACG
Organism: Certhia americana; assembly: GCA_018697195.1. NCBI lineage: Eukaryota > Metazoa > Chordata > Aves > Passeriformes > Certhiidae > Certhia > Certhia americana. The sequence goes on from CM031859.1 coordinate 63,480,470, forward strand.
CATTCAGAAGATGGAATCTCAGCTCCTAGCGGAAGATTTGGAGTCACTTCAAAAACAGCTGGAAGAGCATAAGGTAAAGTTTTGCCTGTTATGTAGTATGTGTAGGAGAAGTATTTGGAAGATGTGTATGTTGGTGGATTCCTTGACTGAGAAACTTGATTGTGTCAGAAATCATATATATGGCTGCATTTGGTGTTTGGAAAAGGATGATGACGGTGTAGAAAGGACTTAGAAGCCTTAACTTGACACTTGAGTGCTGCTGACTAGCAGGAACTATTATATTTGCTTCATGCAGGAAATGAAACCTTTAGGGAAAATTGTTACCCTTACTTTGTGCAGAGAATAAGGTCTCTCCTGGTAAACTGTTGGTGTGAGGAACATTATGAAAGATACTGTGGACAGACTTGCCCTTAATGATTGCCAGGCATTGCTAAAGCCTGCTTGAGACCTGCACATTAAAATAATGTGTGAGTTAAAACGATCAGGGCCTTCCAAGTCACAGATTCCAGGCCCTACTTTTACAGGGATCACATTCTAAGGGAGTGTTTAGATGCTGCTCTATTATGTGTGCAATATTTTAGAGTTGCTTTTTCTCTCAATCAAGTTTTTGGGTGCAAATCCAGCCTTTCTATTCTGCAATGTTTTTGTGAAGGAGAAGGATGTCCTTTTGATGTTTGTCATGGTGCAGCCTTAGTTTTCATGCTCAGTGCTGACGTTTGACCTTCTCCCCAGCATGGGACATACCTCACAGAACAAGAACACTGGAGTATTTTTAGGCTGTGTAGTTTCCTGTCCCACATTTGCATTCTTTTCTTTGTTTTCAAAGTCTGGGGAGTTTGAGTCATCTGTTTCATAGAGTAGCTTAGGATATGCTGGGATAAAAAGTAACATTTACAGTACTGTAAAGGTGTGTTGATCTTGAAGAGATACTTTGTAGTAGGCTTTAACTATTTAATCTGTTCTTTTAGAAGTTGTATTAGTATTTAAATCTATAGATTATTTTAAACTAATCAGAACTGCATGTTTTCTGCAGTTTCCAGTTAGCATCTTAGGAGCATCATGGTCAGTTATTGCAATGTTGATACTTTTGAAATTATATTGTCAACTCTTGAAAAATTGATGTTTTTAGTGATTTGTTTGGCATGCCCTGTGTTGCTTGCTTATTAAAAATAGCAGCCCTGTGTAGATACACTTAAGCTCTCCTACTTGTAACATCAGACATACGGAAAGTCAATGCAGTTGTCAGGTGATTATCCTAGTCAAGTGCGGGGCATCCAACTTAAAGCACTCTATCTTTCACAAATTTTAACAGAATGGTTTGTGGTTTGTTTCTAGGAGCGTTTTGCTTACAATTTTTAAACTGTGCAGTGATTCCTAGTGGTAAAATCTGTGCTTAGCTGTTGAATCTGAAATGCCGAAGTTCCTTTGCCACAGCAGCTGTGGTCAAAATAGCAGATTAGCAAATGCATTCACAATTGATAACCTCTGATTTGTTCTCGTAGAGCCTGCAGAGTGACCTAGAGGCAGAACAGGTGAAGGTCAACTCCCTAACACACATGGTCGTTATTGTTGATGAAAGCAGTGGGGAAAGTGCAACAGCTATTCTGGAGGAACAATTGCAGGTAATGTCTTAGAGACCTCTTTTTTTAACTAGTATTAGACACTTGAAACATTTACATGTAATTGTTAATCTACATTTTTGTGTTTAAAGACAATTTATATCAGAAAGTAATTTAAAATCACATTTTCTTTAGGCACAATAATAACTTAAAGAATTATAAAATCAGCTCAAGCTAAAACCTGCAAAAGTGCTTTAGTGACTTGCAAGTTCAATTTCTGATTAGACAAGTTGTTTGCATTCCAAATGACTTAGGTAATTTGGTAGTATATCCTTTCAGCAGTTTCATTAAATGGGAAGATGCGTAGTACTTACTGCTCTTACTTCATGTAAGTGATTTTCCTTGAAAAGTTAAAATCTGATAGGAGAAATATTTGAAGACATGAATGCAATTTATCTAGGGAATATCATATGAAGTGTTTTCCTGTCACTTAGGGCTGTAATTTGAAGTACAGTGAGTACATGAGACAGAACTTTATCAAACAATATTCATGCTGCTTTGTTAATTCCTTTTTAAGTCAATCAAATAGCTCAAAGACTTGAGTAAAACCAGAGTTAAGGCTGTACATCATGCTTCTGAAAGTGTTAATCTCCAACTCTGTGCAATACAGCAATATTAATAATGGACAGGGAAGTAGATATAATGTAGAAAGAAGTTAATGTGAAGTGGGAATCACACTTTGGAATATCTGGTTTTGGAGTTTCTTTGTGAGGTTTGTGATAGTTCCTGAGTGTTTTGTGATTTTGTAGAGGCTTGGTGAGCGGTGGACAGCAGTTTGTCGTTGGACTGAGGATCGGCGGGTCAAGCTGCAAGAAATTCAGCTTTTATGGCAGGAGCTGCTGGAAGAACAGGTGAGGAGCTGTTCAGTTTCTCAGAGTGACTGGTTGATTTGGGGAGAGGAAAAAAGCCCAAAGAGTCAAAGCTCTGACTAGGATTGAGCAACTCATGGAAAAGAAACCTTGAAGGACTAGAATTCGTTAGTTTGGGTTCCCAGTGTTTTTGAGGACAGGAGTAGCTCTGAAGTGCAAGAGTTTTTCCAAAGTTTAAGAATAGAATTTATAAAATAAATTTCAAGGTATCTTGTAAAATGGTCAAGAAGTGGGAATATCTGTGATACTAAGAAAATTCATTGTCATTTTCCTATCTGGTAGTTTTGTAATTACAGAAATCTTCCTAATTAATATATATGTGCTTCGAGTATGAACACACATACCCAATTGTGCAATACTGAAGTGCTTTCTTGCTTTGATGTAACGTATTTACATATAAAATACTGCTCAAACACAAGTATTTGATGGCATAAAAAATATAGTAATGCAACTACATCTGCTGTTTGTATGCTTAAAGTAGAGCTTGTTTGATTTCTCAATTTAAAATATTTTGATTTTTTCTTTGAATGCTTTACTGATCTTTTTTTCTTTATATGATGATATTTGTCCCTGTAAGCTATTGTTTAAACAAGGCAGTACTCAGAGTGTTTAGACATTTGAAAGAAGTAGAACAGTGCTGGTATAGCTACTGGTATCAGCTGCAGCCTGTTTTTTTTGACAAGGATGTTTTGTCTGCATTCCTTGGGGCTGCATGTGTGTTTCTCCCTTACCCCTCCCATATCTGTTTGTAGTATATTGATACACTGAATTTGTAGCTCATGTGACATAGTTGTTAATATGGAACCAAGGTTAAGATTCTGCTTTATCCCATGCCAAATATCTGCTTATTTATGTTTCTTTAAAATAATGCTTTGTCAGCTGCGTATGTGTATCCAGAAAATTGCATGCTAATGTTTTGTGGCAACTCTTGGGCATGGTAACTGGGATTTGAGAAATAAGGATTCCCCCAAAATCCTTGCTGTGTATATTTGAGGTATGGACTTCAAGTGCACTTAGTTTTCATGACTGTCATCATGTCAACATATTGCTGTCCTCTTCTACCCTTACATTTGTTTGGGGACCACTCATTGACTATTACAATACTTTAAATGTGCCTTATTCTGCTGAACATTTGAACTCAGCTTTTTTTAATTTGTGTGTAGCTATATTGCTCTGTAAAAGTGAAGCAAGCAGTGTGCTTAGTGTAGAATGTCAGATAGCAAATAAGAAGGAAATAGAAGTTTGGTTTAGGTGATTTAGGTGAGCCTTTTTGTACTCATGTTCCCCTGAACAATCCATTTATTACTAACAGGTTTGAATTACAAATCTGCAGTAATGACCAAGTGACATACCAAAATTACAGTCTGGAACTACCTAAAGATTGAATACAAACACTTTGATAACACAAAAGTAACTAAACCAATCTGTTGCAAACGTTTTCTATTTTTCCCAACCACATGGAGAGATGGGCAACAGTGACGCATCAGCCTTTTTGTGGCTGCCTAGAAAGCTTTTGTACACCACATTTTCAAGCCAACACAATCCTTACCACTCAGGAAACAAATTCCTCAATCAGTGCCAGAGACTTCTTAGCACTGTGATAATTATGTTTCGTTTTTCCAGGGAGAGTTATCTTTGACTGCTGATTTAGCAGGAATTAACTAAATGCATGAAGGGATTTTGAGCTCCTCTTACACATAAAATATATTGGCTGGGATGGCAGCAAGATTTTTCCAGCGAGTGTGTGGTGCTATAATTATTTTTCTCACAGCCTTATGGCATTTCAACCACCATCATATTTTCTGTCTGTGGATTTTGCATATTGGTTTACATCAGAAATGTCAACTGCCTTAGCCCTGCAGCCCAAAGTTGCTGTAGTAAGTTCTGGGACAATGCAAAAAATATACAGCTAGGATGGGGAACCTAGTGGCTGTTGTAAAGTGTGTTGTTCAAAGAACATAAAGGTCTGTCTTGCTGTGTGATTTGTTTTTAAACAGAGAGGAGCAGCAGTGCACCAATGGCTGGGTAACTGAGATTGACAGAGATGGACATTCTAGTTGATGGAGATTGCTGTCTAGCAGCAGCATTATGTGGGAACAAAATGTAGAATACATAAAATCATTCCTGGTATTTGATGCCAGTTATTGCTGCTGTGTACTGCAGAGTAGTGTGACCCAGGACAGGTTTCTTAAAAAAAAAAAGGAAAAAATACAACGTCCCTAAGTTAGAATTGTTCAGAGCAGACCACTCCAGCTTCCAGTAGCTAATGAAATAGGATTTGCTGACATTGTTTTGCAATTGAAAGTAGATGCCATAAACAGGGAGGTGGAAAAATTGGTATCTGACCCTTTGATCTACTGCCTGGACTGAAAGAAAGTACCAGTGGTGTTACTTCTCTGAGAAAATGTTTGTAACAGCTGTGTTTGAGTCACAGACAAGAAGGGTGGAAAACCAAAAAAACCCCACATACATGCCATTTTAATATATTCTAATATGGTTTATAAATCCTGTGTTACTTTTATGGTGGATATCTTTTTGCTATATAAATGACTTTGGGGAAGGTGTGCTCTGATATATTGAGAAATGGTTTTGTTGAAATTGTTTCACTGGAAGTATTACTTGCTTCCCTAATCTGATATTTTTGTCCTTTTTTGTGTACTATTTTTGTTAAAGTCAGCTGAAATTCCAGCATATAAAGACTTCAAAAATGTGCTTTAAATACTAAGGTTTTAATGAATCAATTGTCAATATCTGTTTGACAGTCTTGGTATTTTCTTGTGCTATTTTTCTTATAATCTGCAGTGCTTATTGAAAGCTTGGTTAACTGAGAAAGAAGAGGCTTTGAGTAAGGTCCAGACGAGCAACTTTAAAGACCAAACAGACCTGAGTGTGAATGTTCGAAAATTAGCAGTGAGTATTGATATCCTGCTCTATCCCATCAAATCTCATAGACTAGATGAGTGGCAAATGACTAGTTGGACCCTAGCAGGAGCTGTGAATGCATGATACATTAGAAGCCAGGTGAACCTTCTGTTCTTGCTAGATTCTTGCACTTGAATTAAAAAAGTATGTATTACTTACTCCACGGCCATTCCATGCTGATGTGCTAAACTCTGAAACAGCTATCCCAGATTTTTGAGAGGGTTTGAATGCCACTGCAGGCCACCAGTCAGCTGTGCTTTCCAAAGTATAGGTTTGTGGTGTGGGTTTTTCTTTATTTCATTGGGGCAGCTTGTACCTCAGCTAATCATTTGTTACTGTTACTGAAGAGATACTGCTGGTTCCTCTAGGAGCTGTTTCAAGGATCTGCTTTTTAAAAATAGTGTCTGTTACTGCTTCTTTTACACAAAACAACTATTTATCTGGATCAGGTGCTCAGGTAGTACACCTTTCACCCTGTCACAACCCTTTCACAACCCCCTTTGCCTCTTAGTCAGGGAATTAAAGGTTAAGGAAAGTAGAAGACTTGATGTCATATTTTAATCTTTTCTTTTAACTGCAGATTTTAAAAGAGGACATGGGTATGAAGCGACAAACCCTAGACCAGCTGAATGAACTAGGTCAGGATGTGGCCCAAATCCTTGGGAATGGCAAAGCATCCAGTAAAATTGATCAGGATCAAGAAGAACTAACTCAGAGGTGGGACAGTTTGGTTCAGAAGCTAGAGGATTACTCTAACCAGGTATTTACAAGGCTTTATTACTTTTTAGCTTTTTATATGACTGAATGTATGCAAACTTCACTGTGTTAGCAAAATGATCCAGGCATCAGGCTAGAGAGGTAGGTGAGAGCTTTTTCAAATGGGGATGACAAGGCTGCCTGTGTTTTTGTCTCCAAAAGCCCAAGTTGTTAACCTGACTAGTACTATTGCTCCTTTCTCACACATATTAAGCTTATTTTTTCTGATGACTAAAACAGGCTTGCTATGTATTGTCAGTCAATACAAATGCCTTTAAACATTATAAAAGTGCTGAAACTGGATTAAATCTGATACTAAAAGAAAACAAAGGCAGAACCCAAACCCCAGAATAGATACATAAATGGGAGTCATACAAGTATTTATGCTCTGTGAGTATGATTTCTCATCTGTTGAAAATAGAGTAGTTGTTTGTTTGATGTGTAATGATGGAGTGTATTTTGAGTATTCTGAGTGCTTGGTAATGTTTTTATTTAGACAGAACCCCTACTGGATTCTGTGAGGGCTTTATTTGACAGCTTTAGAACTTATATGTGCTTTTTTTGGTGATATTAATACGTTGTTATGGTAAAAACTGTGTCACTAATTCATGATCCATTTAGTGTGTAGCACTGAGCAGGGGTTCAGTTCAGCCATGTGGCTTTAATTTGCTCGTCTTTGAGTCAAAGCACTAGAAAATGCCAGTTCCTGTCTCAATCCTTTCACTCCCCTTAAATATTAAGCACATACTTAGAGGTTGAGTCTCCTGGGACTAACCTTATAACCTGATAAAGAGCATGGGAGGTTTCTATTGACTTGAGTGAGTTTTAAGTCAAATTCACTGTGCATCAGCTCTTTATGAGATCTAGGCTCTGTTTTGTGGAGTAAGAGTACAAAATGTAGAATTGCTATTAATACATTCCAAGTACCTTTGTTCTTTTTGTGAAGAAATTATGAAAGAAAATACATATAATTCTCCTTTTGCTAGTTTTAGTTCACTTGGATTGGCATGATTCTAGTTGAACTGAGAATTTTGATGCTTGGGTCCCATCTGTAAAATGAGAATAACGATCTTTTTCTCTGGGGTCTATCTGTGATAAAGGTGCTTCATGAAAGCTTGGTGTGGTTATTTTGAACAGGCTTTTATGACTGAATAAAAGAAAATAAGAAAAACCAACTCAGCTTGCATAGAAATGGTACATAATCCTTGCCCTAAATTATTTTTTTATAGGTAACTCAAGCTGTAGGAAGCGTAGGAATGTCACAGGTTTCACAGAAGACTGCTGCAGAAACATCCTTGAAGGAACAGGGAGTGGTTAAGCAGTCCAGACAGGAATTGCCCCCACCGCCACTCCCAAAGAAAAGGCAAATTCCAGGGGACACTGAAGCAAAGAAAAAGTAAGTATATGCCACTGCAATTTTCTCTTGCTCATTGGATACTACAGAGACTGTCTTAACTTTTGATCCTTCTTTTATGCCAGTGAGCAATACTTAAATTGCAGTTGTGAGGTTGGACCTGGAGGCTTTACTAGATCTCCAGTCGTCCCTTAGTACCCTAACAATTCTGTGATTTTGAATGGGAATGGAATGTTATATACAGCCTTGTTTTCAGAGCAGCAGAAAACTTGTAGCTTCCATTAATTTCAAAGGAAAACAGGGATGTTTTGTTCCTCATAGAAGCAGATCTTCAGTCCTTTGTACCTTCTTTGCTGAAAAGACACAATTATATTTACTCTCCTTAGGGAAAACATTTTTTCATCTTTGCTCAAGATGTGGTGTGAAAATGTCAAGCATTTTGATTGATTTATTATTTATTTCTAATCTTCATAAAATATATGAGACAAAAGGGACAAACTGCACAAGAAAAGAGGCTCAAACATTTTCTCTTCTATTCAGTAATAAGAATATTACACTGATGTCTCCTTTGACAAGTATTTCTGGAGTGGCTGGTTTATTTGCATATATAGACTCATAGAGTCATTTGGGCTAGAAGGGACCTTAAAGGTCATCTCATTCCAACCTCCTTGCTATGGAATGGGACACCTTCCACATATCCAGGTTGTTTGGAGCCTTATCCATCCCTGGTAGGCTTTCAGTGATGGAGCATCCACAGCTTCTCTGGGCAGCGTGTTCCAGTATTCCACCACCCTCATACTGATGAATTTGTTTCTTACACGCGATCTAAATATACTCTTTCACTTTACAAGTTACTCCTTGTCCTATCAATACAGTCTCCTCAATAGAGTTCCTCTCCATTTTCTCTGCAGCCTGCCTTTAGGTTGTAGAAGGCTGCTGTCAAGTTTTCCTGGAACCTTCTCTCCTCTTAGGCTAAACAGTGTTTAATAACTTGTGTTGAATTGTCTTTGTTAAATAGCTTACCTAAAACTAAAGGGATTGCTTCAATATAAATTCAGAAATTAAATGCTGTATGCTCAACATTTTGCTTTTTGTGCTTGGCTGAGGAAATGGGAATTTCCTTGAAGTGTTACTGATTTAAGTCTTTGTTAGGTTATTTAGAGATACAATAGAGGCTGCAACAAGACTAGGGAGTTGCTATGTAAGGAGATGTGCATTTGCACAATGAAGAGGAGTTTTTGTATTCATTTTTTCTGGAGGAGGAATGGAGGTTTGAAGGGGTGAGGAGCCTGCCCAAACCTTGAGGGTTCTGATCAAGACCCTTTGAGCTCTTGTGGGGGTGATGTGTGCATCTGGATGTCCCATTAAAACTATTAAAAATAGTTCATAAACTTACTGATGATTCTGCATGTTTCCATTTACTTACGTTGAAACCAACAATTGACCAGTAAGTGGAATTTTGCCAGTTTTCCCATGGAAACGTTGAGTGATTGACAATTTCATTTATTGGGGTGCTGTTTTTCCATGTTAGGATTCACACTGTTAAGTAATGTAATTGTAATACAACCTGACTTGTGGTCTGTACAGTGTATCTGTCCATCTCTCAAATTCTGTACAATAGTGGTTAATTTGAGAGTTGATTGGGTTGTTTTTTTTTTTTGTGGTGTTAAGTTGTAGCAGAGAGGTCGTAGTGGTAAGAAAGTTGTTAGTATAGACAAAACCAGGAAGCTATAAGTTAATCTTTTGGCAGCTAAGTGTGCAAAAATGCTTTTCAGCTGTCACTGCCACTGTTACCTTTTCCTTCAGACAAAATAGCGTTGCAGACTTTTGAAACTTAGAACTGCAAATCTTATTTGTCTTGTTCCTGAGGTCTAGTTTATTACTTTCAAAATACTTGGCATTGAGAGATCTGTTTTGTAACATATTAAAAGAAATGATTACAGTTTGTGTGAAGTTTTGTGTAAAAAAAGAAAGGAGAAATAAATTGTGCCATGTATTCTCAATTTGTTCCTGACAGCTGATACTGTGGGTATAATTTTTATTATAGTAGGCTTTTGAAAGTCTGTCTCTACTTCCTGTGAGTAGTAATATGAGAAGCATGAATTTTGTGTACAGCCTTGCTGGTTTGGAATCGAGTAATGTGCTGAACTTTACGACTTTTGATTTTTAAGATAGAGTGAGTGAAACCAAAAAACAAACCACTGTCTGACCTTTTAAACTAGGTTTGATGCTGAAAGTGCTGAGCTCTTGAACTGGATTTCAAAATCGAAATCTGCCATTCAGGTTGCAGACATCAAAGAATATAAGAAGATGAGAGAGACTTCAAGCCTGAAAGAAAAATTGAAGGTAAAATGGGGAAGGTAGCACATGTTTTAGTGAATACTGTACTTTGTATCTAAGCTGGCTGTCAGCTGGAGGTGCGAGCTGATCCGCATACTTTGAGGGGATTAAGTCCCTCAGTTACATGGCTTCAGAACTGAGCATACATGGAAATCTCTGACCAGCTGGACACATTTTGTTGCTGGTGTTGTTGCATAATCCCACAGGAAAATTTTGAAACATATATTACTGATATCTCCCTTGGAGTTCTAAAAAATGTCTGTCTTCAGGATTATAATCTTTTACACTAAGTAGCATATTTTGGTTTAATGTTTCACAGTTGGAAATGGTCTTGATTGACACCACTTATATAATTTTGGTAGAGATAGGCCAGTGGAGTGCTCAGAGACCCCTTAAGTCATACTGTGACACTCCTCAAACACTGTAGCACCCAGGGTCCAAAGTGATTTGTCGTTATAATGCTTGGACATGTTATTTGCTGTATTAATTTTAGAGAAAACCTGATTGTTACAGCTTGTGTACAGTATTGCGGACCTGCAAGAGACACTATATAATTTTACAGAATCTTGTGGGAGCTGTGAAATAGCCATTTTATTTTCTATTCCTTCCTTGTCAGGAATATATTCTTGCCTTTTTCTGGTTCTTGAGCATTCTTTATTAATGAAGACCTACTGAAGCTTTAACAGGACTTCAATCTGCTTTTAAAATCAAAAACAACACTTAAAAATCTCTATAAAGAGCATCTTCCTTAGTGCTCTCATGGAAAATGGTGTCAGTAGGGATGTTTGGAACGACAGTGCTGTTGGAAATAAAAAACCAAAACAACTATCCCAATATTTTATTTATAGATCTTTAAGAATGTTTATAGCTCTTTAAGAAAGAGACTCTGAGATGAACACCAGGTTCCCATGAACAGTACTGTTTTTAAATGATTGGTCTGTAAGTGGATAGGACAAAGTTTCTTCTTCCCAGCTGTGCAAATAAGTGCATACTTCTGAATGTACTGTAGCAAGCCTAAACCAGAGTCATGACCTTTGACACGAGGTTCAAAAAGATTTTAGTTTGGAGATAGTTTGTTGTAATCACCAAGGATGTTGAAGTTTTGGTTTTGTGACTAAGGAATTCATCTTTTCTCTGTGGATGTATTCTACCTATTGACTCACAAAAAAAAAAATATTCACCAATATGTCTAATTTATGGGAGGAGCTTTTTCCCTTAAAAATCTTGGTAGTCACAGAGAATTTCCTTCTCCAAATCGTTGTGAAGGAGAGTAAAATGCTAGAGCTTTGAGAGTGGATTACCAGTGTGCTATAGTTCTTGCTGTTTGGACTTCTAGGGAACAGGCCTGTTCCAGTACAAAATAAACAATATTTTATTCCTGATGCTGTAGTACTAATTTCTTGCATGCCTGGTACTTGGGAGAGGTGACTCTTTTTGCATTTGTTTTCTGCACAAGCAGAACTAACATGCACCTCAGAAGGTGGTGTATCCAAAACAATGATGTGTTTTGGGTAGTAGTGGGAAAATAAATATTACTGGGTGAAAGAGGGAAGTCAAGGAAAATAAACCTTCCTGCCACTGTATTCTTTTGGATTCATTTTGAAGGTGATTGAAAAGGAAAAAGCTGAAAAAATCCAGAAGTTAGATGAACTGAAACGAAGTGGACACGTTCTTTTGGATCAAATGGGAAAGGGTAAGCAGCTTGGAGGTTTTTCTCTTTTGTGGTTTAATCAGTTAAGTTGCTGGGAAATAATGTTGAAATACATTATCTCCTTCCTTCTTCCTCCATTTTCTTTTCTTCATTGGTCATTGTTACTGTTACTAGTTAGTTATGTGGTTTTGTTATTAAAGCTTTTAGAAAGGCAGTATTATTATTCGTTCATGTGCATGTGTTCATTTCCAGTCTTTTAAGGGGTATTTTAAGAAATTATTTCTTTCAGTAACAATGCTAGTTATATGCTTTCAAGGAAGTGGTTTTGAAACAACTGCTATAGAGAAGTGAAAATATTGAAGCCAAATTCAAACTTGATACATATATGTGTTTTATCTATTTTTGTAAAAACTGTGTCTGTTTTAATGATACAATCACAATCTATGGCTCAAAGGCAAGAGAGAAGACAATATGATTGGGAAAATGATTGCCAATTAAAACCCTTATCCATGGGGTATTATAATTGACATCCATAAAAATTGAATCTTTAAGCCTTGCAAAATCTTATTTCATATTGAAAAAACTCCATCAGTGGAATGATATCTCTATAAAAGATATGTTCATATCATCTAGAGGCAGTCATTTAGATCTGCTGTGTGTTTGACTTCTGGGGAGTTTGTTATCACTGGTAGTGTTGAGACAGGAGAGAAGACGGTATCACTGTCCTGCATAATGACCAGCATCCCTTTTGAATAATGCTGAATTCCATTGAATTTTTCAGCAATCACATTTTTTGCAGCCTGATGCTTTGCTCATATACCCGAATTTACTAAGCGTGTCCAGTCCTCCCCTCTTTGCCTATTGCAGCTGAAGTTTTTTACAGTGGGTGCCATTGCCTTGAAGTTGATGTCTGAAAGCCACTGATTTTACCTGGAGCTTGGTTTATAAAAATTTTTAGATGTTCCTTGTTTTCAAATCTGAACAGAAATCAATTCTCCCTTCCTCTTTCTTCTACAACCCTTTTAGCTGTGATAGGTCATGAAACCAGCATCTGTTAACCATAACAAGAAATGCATAGTTGAAAAGCTGCTTTGTATCAGCAAAGAGTAAGGTCAAGAATTTGCTTTCGAATTGTTTGTCATCTTAAAGATTGGGATCTATAGAAAATAACCAATCTACCACCCCTGGTTTTGTTAGTATGTTCTGTCCAGCTCAGGCTCACAGCCTTTTTCCAGGCGTAGGCCCAGCTACACCTGTGTGGAATAATGCATAGCACTGGCACATCTATTTTCTATCCTGAGGCAGGTACAGGCTGTGCCATAATGGCAGTGACTGGTCTTTGTGTTCCTGCTCCTCCCCTGTGGCTGCTGTGGTGTTGGTGTGCCCAACCTGTGACCAGCGGGTGAGCACAGGGGCATCTATGGAGCAGGGTCATCAAGTGCTCTTGTAGAAGCTGGCTGGCTGTCCTGACCAGAGCTTTAGGCTCTACTTGTTCTAGAGTGGTTCAGCAAGACAACACCTCCCTGTGTCTTTCCTCAAAATTAGAGTATCTCACTCTACATTTTACTAGAAATGTAAAACTGAAATGGTGCTGGTAATAAGTATAGATTTATAGGTACTGGGCTTGGAATCAAAGTGTTTTGTATATTAATGCAAAAGTTCACTTATATTTGGAGAGAGGAAAGATTAAATGCCTGTAAGTGAAAATATTTTGCAGTTAATATAACAATAATTCGTATAATCTTTGTAGAAGGACTTTCTACGGTGGATATAAAATCTGTGATGGAGAAAGTTTTGTTGGGCTGGAAAGATGTTGTTCAAAATCTAGAAGAAGTGGCCAGAAAGATAAAGTACCAGGAAGATATAAATGCTTATTTCAAGGAAATGAATGAGCTTGAGAAGACTTTAATTGAGAAGGATAACTGGCTTAAAAATGATGCTTCTTCAGTATCCCAGTCCTCAGGAGTCCTGAAAGACTTATGTCAGGTAAGTCTGGCCAAACTTGTTAATTTTGATTGGAAGTTTTCAGAAGCACAGGGTGCCCCAGAAGAGCTTGACCTAGTCAGTAAAATAACTCAGTTTCTAAGGCATGCAGGGCACCTGATTTGACTGGAAGATTTTGGAATCTGTCTCAGAAGTACTTTTGTGCTGTCACTCTAGTAATGTGGATGAGCTGTGCTACAGTAGAGTACTAAAATCTTTGTTTACAGGGCAAGTGAGAAAATGCAGGTTTTTCTCTTTTACAGCAGGAGTTAACTCATCTTTTAAGCCTGAGTCCACAGTTGGAACATCTGAAAGCCACCTGCAAGACACTCACCTCTCAGCCCATGCCCCCAAATTTCATTCAGGAGAACTTGAGTGGTTTTCTTGATCACTTCAAATTGACTCATCAGAAACTAGAGGAACGTCACCAACAGCTAAAAAAAGGTAAATATGTCAGCATAAAGCCTCCTGCTTACTTGTGTTCTGATTTTTAAATTTTTTGTTTGAGCTGACTGAGAACATTAAATTCTGGTAGAGTTTTTGTAATGTTTATGCTAGGCTTTGTGTCAAACTGACAAAATTATTTTATTCACCTGGAAGAATATGGCCTCCTCTGTGCACAATTCAAAAATCCATCATTCCATGGTGTTTAAAATGATTATGCAAGAATGCAACATTCCTGAAACTGCATCTAACTGCTTAGCAAGACATATTTAAGGTGGATAATATAGCTCAGAAATCTGTCTCACTCTGGCACTTACAGAAATAAATAGTCTGTAATGAAATTCTAGAAATGAAAAAGTAGAAGATTAGTAGAACCTTGTAAAATGAAAGTGCGCATGTGAAATTTATTCTTTTTCATAGCTTTGAGCACATTAGTCATAGATAATTCCTTTTGGAAATTTCATCTTTGAAGTGATTTGGAATCTGGCTTGCTTTTCAGGCAGTTTCTACTTGAGTTGTTGTTGCATTAAAAATTTCATTATGAGCATTCATACCAGTCATGCTGGTTTCTAAAGGATTTTAAATGTAGTGCATGAAATATGTAATTGTGGTAATATTTTACAGCTGAATAGCAACAGAACAGACCTGTAAGAAATTTTCTTTTTCCTTAGATTTTGTTTGAGGAATTTAAGGAAGTGTTTTATTAACATCCCCACATGGAAGAACATTAGCAGTCTATTCTGTATGTAATAAAAATAGGCTCAATTACTAAATTGCTAGGCCATCTATACAATGTGTTGCACCAAGCGTGCATAATTCAATTATATCCATGCAGAAAACTGTATGAATGAAGTATCTGTCAGCCGTGTTCAAATTACAAGGGTATGTTTTCATTCTTACTATGACAAGTTGTTTTTAAAACTGTTTTGATTTCATGTACTCGTGAGTAACTTTATTGGTATTTTGTATTTTGGTAACTATATATCATGTGACAGAAATAAGGTTTTTTTGAGTCACACATCACCTGAGGTGTTATTGGTAACTTGAACCAGTTATTGCTTGGTGTATATATACGTAGTATGTATTCTAACACATTAAATTTGTGTTTGCGTGTCTTCTGAATGAGACAGCCTGCTGAGAAATTAGATTGCTGAAGAACAGAGGGAAATGTCAGTTCAGGGTTGTACCTGTTTATTTACAGCATAGTCTGAGTTGCTGCGAGATTAAAAACTTCCAGAGCTGTGTAACTGGTGGAAACAACTAATGGTGTGACTTAGGAATTTGTGAACTAGGCTGGCTTTGACTGATAGAAGGCCAGCTCCTCTATGAGCCTCTGAAATTTTCCCCATGGAGCGCTACTCAATCCTATCTCTATGGGCATTTTTTAGATGGGAATTCACTCAATATTTTTGTCATTGGGAAACTATTTTAGCTATTTTCTTCTCCTTCAGGATTTTATGTAGTTTAGTGGCAGTGCACCTCTATGCTTTTTATTAATTTCTTTTCCCCCCTCTCTGTAAATTGCTCTAGATTTTTGAGAAAAGGAAGCTGGATAATTCTGATTCTCTCAAAAATGTTGACTCATTTTTTATAAATGGTAGGACAATTCTGACAGTAAGCTGTTGAAAAGCTACCAGAACAAGGCTTGGATTATTTTCACTTGTGGCAGTAAGAAAATTGCTTAGGAATCCGGGGCCAGAGAATGTGCATACCACAGTACAGGACTTACAGGCAAAATCCTGTTTTCTGCAGTTATTCCAGTTGGCTGTTTTCATTCTGAAATACCAGCGAGATGCTGCCTCCTGCCTGGGATTCCGCACAGGGCTGGATCAAACAAATTGTGAAATGTGGTTGATGATGGCAAGCAGATACTCCATCCAAACTTTAATTCCCTTTTAACTCTTCCTAGATGGTGTCTCTGTTCTGGCAACAGGCTGAAAGCTGTTATTTTTTTATATATTCGTGTGGGTATATATATTAAAAAATGTAAAAAAGCAACCAAAACACAAGCCCACACTAATATGTATTTTTATATATATATATATGCACACATATTTATAAATACAAACTTATATAGTTCCTATGTATGTGTATATTTAATATGTAATGTATGGCTATTATATTTGCTATACTATGTTTTCTGTATATTTGTGTGTCTGCTTGCAGATAAATAGTGGATATGTCTAAAGCTTAAAAATGCAAAATACTAAATTTGGGGGGTTTATATATTTTAAATACTATGGATTATTCCTGATATAATTACATATGATTTAAATACTATTGATTCTACCACCTTAGCCACCTAAACAGATTTAGGTGCTTAAGTATATAAAAAGAATTTCTGAAAATGGGATTGAGTTCTTAAAATTTTTGGGAGGTTGTAATTGCATATGTATTATTATATTCTATATATTTATATATTATATATTTAATATTTTTAAAGGAAAAAACAATGCTATCTGTTGAAGAGTTTTTTTTAGCTCTTGGAAAGTTGCTTATGTTCACATCTCGTATGATTTGTGTTCAAGTCCTTACTGTCCTTTCTATTTTGTTCCCTCGCTCTTTTTTGTGGTGCCAGAGACAGAAAGCCAGCCGAGCCAGGAGTATGTGGAGTCCCTGCAACAGCTGAAAGAGGCACTGAGCGAGCTGGAGGGCAAGCAGCATGCCATTGCCAGTGGCCTGAGCGAGCCCAGCAAGGTGGAGAGCGCCCTGCGGCAGGCAAAGGTAACTCTTAGCTTTGCACTGAAGCAAGGAAGTGACTCCACTGCTGTCACCCTCTGTTCTCCTGCCTTGTTTTCAGTGGGTAGCTAACACGTGTCAGAGATGTGGGTGTGGGACCCAGCTCTGGAGGTGGCTTGCTGGGTTATCAGGCTGCTGAAGGACGTGTCCAGGTGAGGACTGGGTATTTCTGAGCCTGCAAGGCTTCACAGCTTCTCTTGCTGCCTGTGCCAGGAGGTGAGGCTGAGAGCTGGGACTGCTCAGCCAGGAGTAAAGGACCTCCAATGGCCTTGGGGGCTTCCACAGGCACTCTCTGGGGAATGTACCTCTTGTGCTCGGGAGCTGCAAACAAATGTTAGGGTTCCAAGAGCATCCCCCTTCTAGAGGCTGGGTTGGGTCAGGTTGGTGACCTGATCCAAGGTCTTCTCCTCTGTTCTGAGTGCAATTGTAAGGAAAACCAGGAGCTGGGACCTGCCTTTCCCTCCCGTGGGAGCTGCCCTTGCCTGAGCCACACCACAGTCATGCCTGTGCCTGGCCTGATTGACCCTTCCATCCTTGGGAGGCCACATCCTTCCCTGGGGCAGGGTGGGCTCTCCGACCCTGCCTCTGCCCTCCTGAAGGGACTATGGTGTGCAGGTTTTCAACCCTCCCCTCCAAGCACTATGTAAAGCCCACATAGTTGGGAGGGGTCTGCCTGCTTATGCTGTCTGAAGGTCACCTGGTTAACAAACCCGTCCTGCCACATGGTGCTCGGGTGTTTGGAGAGAGTAACTGTACTTCTGACCTCCAGACTGCCTATCAAAGGGAAATAGTGCTTGCAAGCCATAAAGATAATCGATACAAAAATTCTGTCCAGTAGAAACAAAATTTCGTTTCCTGTTGTGACCTTATAAAGTAGATAAAAATTTGTAGATGACAGCTGCTTTGCAAATATCAGCTACTGAAGCTGGGATGGACCTCTCTCCAGGGAAAAAATTCTGCATCTCCAGTACTTCCCCCCTATTTTTTCTTTGTTTGTTTGAAAAAAATCAATAAATACTCCCCTGCTTGCTCCACCACTCTCCACATTCAGAAGCATGTATTTTTCCCTGTGTTGTGGCCTAATAAGGCTGCAGGTGACTCTGGAGGAGCTTTGGTTGCTAGGTGCAGACAGGTTGTTATATCCTTCTCTGTTTAGCAGAGTCATGATTTTTAGAAGTCCAGTAAACAGAGGTGTTAGTGCTTTGGGTTTTTTTTGAACCAGGAAGTTAAAACAAGCTTTGATTCTTTGGTTTTCTCTTTAGTATTCTTCTGTATTGTTTAAACTTGGCAGAGATTTTGTGGTCCATATACTATATGCATTGCAATGGCACTTTGGAGGCTTGTCTGTTCCTGCCTCTGCCCAGTTTTCTTCAGAGACTAATTACCCTGAAAGGACATACTATGCTAGTGTAGGTGCTTTAGCATTAGAATGTGACAGGAGAGGTAAACAAACTGCTTGTGGACCTTGGGACTGTTCAGCTTTTCTCTGCATTGTAGCAGGCACTGGTAAGTACTTCATCTGTGGTCTTCTGCACAGAA
Organism: Certhia americana; assembly: GCA_018697195.1. NCBI lineage: Eukaryota > Metazoa > Chordata > Aves > Passeriformes > Certhiidae > Certhia > Certhia americana. Next base: position 63,498,686 of record CM031859.1, read on the forward strand.
AGCTCTTATTTTCTGATGCACATATTCCTCTTCCCAGTCTCATTGCTACCTCTCTACCCATCTTAGGGGAAATGGTATACTTTCCAGGAAGAGTAACACAGTAAATGTAAAGTAGATTTGAGAACATGAACATTCAAAAAAAAAATTCTTATTCAGTAAAAATACAGAAAGATATGTGCACACATCCTGCTTGTACATATTAAATGTATATACTAGAAAATTAGTTTAAATTTAAATCCATTAAATTAGTAATCATTTTGTGTGTTCGTTGTGAATTTCTCTTAAGCAAATTTGAAGCACAGTAATGAAAATAATGAGTTCGATGGGATGGCAGATTTTTTATTTTGGCTTATACATTTTCAGCTGTTATTTTTCCTATTAGTAAATTAGCTCTTCCAAATCAAGTGACTCTTTATATTAGCAATGTCATAGTGAATATATTCAGAGTGTAATGTTCTCCCATATCCCATCTGGGAAAGTAGTTTTCAAAACCAGAGTGTCCAGAGCTTTTTTTGCAACTACGATGTTATATTTCACATTATAGAACTAGGAGGAACACACTCAGCTGGTTTGCATGTGCTTTTTAGAAAAAAACAAACAAATTTGTGGGGGAAATGAAAATCTGAGATCCCTGTCTGTCTGCATTGCAGCTTCCTCTGTGAGTGCAGTGTGGCATAGTCATTGCTTTGTTGACTCAAGTGCCTGTACTGCATGGCATAAGAGAGGCGTAGATGCCTGTGTGTGTTGAGCTATGAGGCCAGGCTTTCCTGCCCCTTCTGTAGTCTCTGCTGCTGCACCAGTACAGCAGCTGAAGGTTTTACTGCTTAAGAGGCTGCAATAGCTGCTGTAACTGGAGTATCGCTCTTCACTGAGTCTATCCTTTGCACAATGAAACTTTTGATGTACTTGCACTTGTATTTAGGTGTGTGCATACTGTATGGCTAATACTGGAAGGAGGCTTTTTTTCCCTTTGTTATAGGCACTTTGTGAGACACTGGAGGCCCAGAAGCCCAGGGTAGATAAGCTTGCTGAAGAAACAAAGGCTTTGGAGAAGCTTGCGTCTTCGGACATAAAGAGCACCTACATGCAAGAGTTCAAGGATGTGCAGGGATGCTGGGACAAGTTAAAGCTCAAGATTTCCAAAGATGTTAAGCTACTGGAGGAAATTATGCCCAAGCTGAGAATATTTGAGGTAAAATGAAGTTTTTGGGTTTTTTTTTGGGTGGGGGGGGTGGGGATGCTGAGTAACTCGGTTGCTTTAGAGACTTCTCTTTCTCTATGTTCCTTCAGGAGTCCAGATGAAACTAACAATGTTAGTTGATCCACTAGTCTGGCAGAGGCTGAAAGCATATATAGTGTATTTGTAGCAGCATAGAAGTGGAATTGTAATGTGCCCAGGATATTATTTTCTTCTAGCAGAAATACTTTTCACTTAAAATTAGTGTCCCTCTCTTTCCATAAGCAAAGGTTATACTAAGGTCAAGGATATTGCAGCTGTGCTGTTGATCCCATTAGGGGCTGATGATCTTCAGTGTGATTGGTGTCAGATGCCCACTAGTCTTAAAGTGTAATTCCATGACTGCTTCAGAAAACCTGCTCCTTCAAGTGGGCTTTTGGTGAACAGTAATGAAGAATTAGTACAAGATAGTTAGAAAAGGGAGTAAAGAAAGTGCTTGGGTATAGTGACTTCTTCAGTTCCAACCATGGCCCCTGAAGTGACAGGAAGGACAGTTAAAAAATTATGGTTACTCAGTCCTCTTGCCTATTATATGAATGTATATACATGCCTATGAAATCCTGCAAGACAGAAAATCCCAATGTTCTGAGAACAGAATTAGGTCCTGAGCAAGATGTTAGAAACTTTCCTGTTAACTTAAAAGGAAGTACAGAAGCCAAAAAGGAAATTATAGCAGAAGAAACAATGGAAGCAATTAATAAATAGTTGCTTTATTAATATTAAGCTATTATAATTAACTGAAAATGAAAGAAATAGTCTACTGATGCTATCTGTTGAAATATGGGGCTTACATTGTATTTTCTTATGAATTGTATTTTTAAGTACACAATTTCTACATTTAGAAATGTACACATTTCTAAATGTTTTGTAAAGCTGTCAGTGGATGGACAGTTGTGTTATATTCTCTGATTTTTCCTTTCATACTTATCTATACAGAGATTTTTGTAGTCTAATATTGTATAAATAAAAATGACAGTCTAAAATTGAATAAAAATGCTGTGGGACAACTCTGGCACACCAGGATGTAACTTGTACTGCAGGAAGTATTGGTATAGCAGCCTTGGGGTATGGTCCTGGTGCAGATAACAAACCCAAGACACAAGATTAGTTTGGAGAATGGCTGGGTAGGATCTCCTTGGCTAAGAGAGGAGTTGAAGCACCTGGCTATTGAAGGGGAAAAAAAAATTACGTGGGGGAGAAAGACAAAGTGAATGTCAGTGCTTGGAGGACGTGTAGTTTATGTTCAGCTACATGCAAGTGTTAGTTTATTTTTAATGTTTCTTCTTTTTTCATAAATCACCTTTAAAAAACGACATTTTCCAAAACAACACTCCTCACATTTAGATTTTTGAAAAGAAACAGTGTAAATATTTTCATTTTAACAATGAGCAGATGGGTGAACAATGACTAAGATGCCCTTGTCTGATGAGCCTATCAGTGGCAGATCTGCCTGGGAGCCCTGCTGCTTAGGTCGCTCTTCTCTTATTTCTGATGTGACAGAGGCTCCCCCAAGCTGGCAATGCATGCATTAGTGACATGAACTGGGAGTAGTTTTTACTGGGAGGCTTTAATACTCATGTGATGGGAAGAGTAGACAAGGCTCATTTTATCTGTTTTGCATCTTGTTTTTTCTAGAAGAATTTTTCTTTATCTTGTATTCTGTTATCGTACCTCTAGTAATGTATGGCGTGCTGTGTCTTTGATTATGTATCACTTTCAGATCTTTTAAATCTGCTGCATGGCTGTACATCATGTGGTTTTTCTAGGAGTGAACAAATTAAGATTCAGCACATTTGATGTTTGTTCCTGTCTGGAATAAATGTCAAAAACTAATCCTGTAGAAGTGAAGCTTTATAAGGAAGACCTTATAGCTGCTTTTAGCACCTAAAGGAGACCTTCAAGAGAGCTGAAGGAGAACTTTTTACATGGGCTTGTAGGGATAGCACAAGGGATAATGGGCTCTAAACTGAAAGGGGGTAGGTTTAGATTAGATATTAGGAAGAAATTCTTTACTGTGAAGGCAGTGAGATATTGGAATATGTTGTCCAGAGAAGCTGTGGATGCTTCGTCCATGGCCCATTTGGGTGGGGTCTAGTGGAAGATGAGTCTGCCCAAGGCTAGTGGGTTGGCACTAGATGATATTTAAGGTCCATTCCAACCCAAACCATATGATGAGGATGTTCATGTCTAAAAATTGTGAACTCCAATACATCAACAGCCTATGCTGGTTATATTACTACTGATAATTATTTACCTTATGCAGTGCAGGAGCATTTGCTTAATTAAGCTTTTGTAGGCTTGGTTTGTGATTCAACAAGTTATTTAAATGTGTGTCTAACTTTGAGTAATCCCACTTAATTCACTTCAGCTATGTATGTAAATAGCTTATTGTAAGAAAGCAAAATTAGGCAGCCTTTATAAATACATAGTTTTTTACATTAAGCCATGGTTGTCTGTTAAGCGTACTAGGGTCTGTTTTTTGGAAAACAATATTCAGGCTAATCATCTGCAGGAAATTCCCCCAAAATGGAAAAGGAATGAAGAAAATGTCATGACTTTGACCTCTGAATGTAGCATTGATCTAAAAAAAACCATGAACTTAGTCTAATGAGTTTTCATTAATGCAGACATTTTTTGAGAAACAGTGTGTAGCATATTGATCTTGAAAAAATTGTTAGTGTAAGATTTTTAAGAAAATGTGTATGCTTTCCTCCTCTGTGACATGCAGAGTAGAAGGTGAAGCTGATGAGTTCTACTATGATGATGATTGTGTCAGGATAAATAGGTGCCATTTATTAAAAACTCCAACCAAATTGTCCAAAACTATTAAGTAAAAGAAGTCCAGCTATATTAATAAAAAATATCAACTACATAAGTTGGTTAAACCAGGGGAAGAAAAATCCCTCTTTGTGTTCTGTGTTGGTTTTGTTTGTAAGGACGGTTTGGAACATCCATAATTGCATGGGAAGGAGATGGCAATGCTTCTGTTTCCTTTCCTCCATCCTTCCCTTCCTACTTCATTGCAGAGTATAAAGCAACTGCCAGTTGTTAGATCACATAATTCTGAAATTGGGTGTGTGTTTACTTTTTTTCCCCAGGAGTTGGTCTAGTGAGTATGGTAGCTGCTATTGGCCTCAAACAACTAGGCTGTTTTTTTTTAGATTTCAGTGGTTAGTCTGATCCTCTGGGTTTTCTTTCCTTTTTTGTGTGTCTTGCTTATGCAGATGGTTTTCCCAGAATAGCTTCTACCTGAAAAGTCCATTTACCATTATCCACTCCTCTTTTCCACATATGTATTTTTATAGGGCCTTCCTTTTCCTTGGGAGTGCAGTTTTCAAACAAGTGTGGATTTTCTTTATCATAGTTTTCAGGCACATTTCCAGCCTTCAGCCAGGTACTTCATGCGTGGAGTAACCACATAATTCTTGAAGCTATGCTCTTTTCCTTACCTGATCCTGTGCTTTGCTGTGATAGCCTGGAACAGTGCAGTACCACTTGGACCATGCTCTGGTTGGAATGGAAGAGTATCACTATTGTGAATTTAATATTCATATAAATTTGAGAACAGAGAAATTTGGGACACCCCTTTTCCCCCAAGAAAACTCAATGAATCAAACCCAAAAATTAAACAAAAGTTGGTCTGATTAAAAACCAAGACTATGCCAGGAACTTCTAGAAAACCCTTTGGAGCTACTAGAAATTGAAATGCAACAGCTGTACATGCTTCATCACAGCAATGTATCAACTGTTCCTTACTATATTTTAGACTGACTCAAAAGTTGTTCAGAAGTGGATGGATGGTGTAAAAGACTTCTTAATGACAGAAAAGGCTGTGCAAGGGGATACTGAAGGACTTCAAAGGCAACTTGACCAGTGCACAGTGAGTTTTGCTCTTATAAGGAGTCTTTTGAAATAGCAAGTATCATCTCTTCTTTATTATTTTGCTTGTGTTTTTAAGTACTGTCCATAGCACATTAAGCACACCAGAAAAATTGTTTTATCTTTGTTCAGGGCATGTTTGCGTTGGTTTCTTTTTCTGCAGCTATGTAATATTTTGTGTTTTTTAAAGGTCTTCACTGTAGTTACACTTGTATAGTAAGAACTGTAGTACTTACTATCTAGAAGTTGGCATTATTTCCTCTATAAAAGTTTATATGTTTTTCCCAACTTTTTGTGATTATGGAATTGAATCTGTGGGTAAAAAGTGCCTTCTGCATTAAATTTCCAAGAGTAGTAAAAGTAAGAAGTAACTCTGATGGAAGTCCTAAAGTTTAGAATTGTATCTATCTTACAAGGAAGATTCCTGGCTAGTCTTTGGCACATAATGATCACAATTATGTAGAATTTCATCTTATAGTAAGTAATTACAGTGTACCTTCGAATGTTTGTTTTCAGGAGAAGAATACAATGAGGGGCACCAAAAGTAGCAGAATGTTTAGTACATGTAATCTTCAAACTTTTGTTTTGAAGTTGGCATTTGGCGTATGAAAATGTTTGTGCTGTGTATGGCAGACTGTACTTTCTTCTTTAGTTGCATAGTTCTGATGTTTTGAATCACTGAAGGATTATTTTTAAGCAGTCTGGTATTGATCTGATCACAGTATAGATCTTCTCCAAAAAGTATTTCTGGAATAATTAGCAGTTGCAAAATTATTGATACTGTTATAAATTAGTGTAACACCTTGCTGAAGAACAACATTCATTTTTCTCTCTGTGTTCAGATGTTTATCAATGAAATGGAGACAATTGAGCCATCACTGAAAGAGATGAAGGAAGTAGAGGCTGCTTTAAGAGCTCATCCTATTGTGAGCATAAACACTTGGACAAAGTCTAGGCTAGTAGACTGCCAGACTCAGTGGGAGAAGCTGAGCAAACAGGTGAGTTCTCCATGTGTTGCTAGTGCTTGCTTGATACTGCAACTGTCTGCTTGTGTGGCATTGCGAGCATTGTCAGGAGGTGAAGCAGTGAAACAGTGGGATGAGAATGCTTTACTTGTTTCACTGTCAAAGTGGCTGAGGTCCGACTTGAATACACCCATTTCTGGGTACCTGACTGGAAGGAGCAAAATAAACTCTTTAATTGTTAAAATTTTAATTTTAAAATTAAATTTCAAATTTTAATTAATTAAAAAATAATTTGTTCACTTTGCTTTATGCTGCTCTTTCTGGAGAGCGTGGGAGTAAAGTTGGACTTTTTTTGTTGTTTCTGAAGCCTGGAATATTATGCTGTCCCTGTATAATTTTTATCTGTTTCCAAGAAGCTTTGAAAAATAAAAGGCTATAAATACACTCCAGTGTATTTAGTTGTTTCTTTTGGGTGGAAACTTTCTGCCATCTGTAGAAACATACTTCTTTTGTTGCAATTGCTGATGAAAATCTGTGTTGGAGAGCCTTGCTGTTGATATAGAATCTAATTCTGGGTTGTGGAACCAAGTCATGCCTGAAGAGTTTTTTATTGCTCAATGTAATTATATATCTGACTATATGAGACTTGTAGTCAGAAGAGGATTTTCTTCTGTCTTTTTCCAGGGATTGTTACCAGTTTATGTTCAATGAAGGGAGGAAAAAAAAAAGTCATTTCTCTTTCCCAAACTTTTGGATTTTGTTGGTCTGCTAAAAAGGGTTCATAAGTTTGTGTGTGTGTGTAAAAGTGCTTTGTTAACTAAAAAGGCCTGAAAATGTTTTGGTTGTAAAATGTTTTAAGACTTGTGGTTTTTCACATGTACAAGGGCGTTTAAGTAACAAAGCTGCTATTTCTTTCTCCACCTTGGATTCTAGATCATTAGTCAGAAAAATCGCCTGTCTGAAAGTCAGGAAAAGGCAGTAAATCTGAAGAAGGATTTGGCAGAGATGCAAGAATGGATGACCCAAGCTGAAGAAGAATATTTGGAGAAAGATTTTGAATACAAGTCCCCTGAAGAGCTAGAGAATGCAGTAGAGGAAATGAAGGTCAGCAATGCCAGCTCATTGTAGAAGCCTGATTAAAGAGAAACAAAACTTTACGGCTTTGGGGGTTGACCTTTTATGGAATTATATTTGTGGAAAGGAGCTCAGGTCCTGACAAGATTAGTGGTTTTTTTCATCTTTTCTTTGTGGAATTTTTGATTTTTAAAGCATAAACTATAAAAGCAGATGTTCTTTTTGGCCATGAGGGGTAGGGAGTTCATAATAAATAACAGCTTGCTCAGCTGTTGAGTCAGGCTTTTTATGTATAGCATATTAAACATTAAGCATATGGAAAAATTTTGCAGGAGACAAAACTTGAGAAAGGTATAGTGTCATCTTTTATTTCTATCTAAATTGGTGGTGGTGAAGACATTCTTCTGCTTCTATCTCTTGGACATCAGTTTCTTGTTCCCTAAATATTGTAACTCCACATTTAGCAAATCACTTTACAACAGATGTGTTGTAATGTGTTCATCATCTGTTACAAACAGTGTTTTTTTAATATAATGAGTTGGAAGAGATCCTCAAAGATCAGTGAGTGATGTTGGTCCTTGCTTCTCTAGTTTTGAGTCTGGTGGCCAAATAAATGTAGAGAAAGGAGATATTTTTGTCTCGTGTCAGTTGAACAGATAATTTTCTTGGATATATATACAGAGTAAATAATTCTCTGCCTTTTAATCTAAGAGTTCAGTCATATCTTCATAAAAGTTTTGACTTGTGTGTACACTTTTTAAATGAGTATCTACCATACCGTTATTGATGGACAAAAAAAAAGAAAATTTCTCCCTTGTGAGAATTTGGCTTTGCTTTGACAAAGCCGTTTGAAGTTTTGAATTGTCCTTTTTAAAGGGATTTTCTGAAGCAGTCCTTAACAAGCATTTTAATATACTCATGTCCTTTGAAGCCATTTGAGATCACATAGTCTGACAGCTGGCTGAACACAAGCCAAGGAAAGAAAGAGCCTTCTTTTCATTGGCAAATCTGTGAGACTTTCAGACATTTACCTTTGTCAAATCCAGATTATATTATGTATATTTTGACAGTTATGTCAGTGAGCCCCTAAGCTGATTCTAACACTTGAAATTCCCTTTCATTTGTGGTAACAATATTATCCTGGGACTACTTTTGGGACTGGAAAAGAGCACTCTCTGGATTTGGCCCGTTTTTCCATATGGTTTTAAGTTTGCTAGGTCTGCTCTCATTTGAACAGAGAGTGGAACACCTGCTGACATTAGGACGAATAGGTTTAAGATAAGGCTGGGTGGTTTTTGAAAATTCTGCCATAAAATATATTTTCAATATATTTTCTATTCTTTGCCCTTCTATTAACTGACTTTTTAAAAAATTTTCTTACATTTAGAAGATATTTTTGAAATAAATGTACAAAAATTATGCAAAATTCTACTGTGTAGTGCAATGCTTTATTTTTCAGATATATTTCAACTTCATAAAACTGTTCTTGAAACCTGAAAAGAAAGATACGAAACAGCCTCTCTTTCTGAAGGCTTTTATTTGTCCCAGCAGGGAGACTCAGACTGGTCTGCCTGGTCTGTCTTATAGCTATCCTTCTTCCTCAGGTCGGGCTAAAGCAAAATGTGACAAGTGATAATACAATTTCTCCAGATCTGAGTATTGGAAGTTGTACTGTACTTATCCTGTATATGTGTTGCCAGGATCCTCTGAGTGTAGTTAGATTGAAGGAATTCTTCTAGCTGTCCTTTTTGTGTGTTCTTCAAGCACACCTAACAGCTGTGAGGGAGGTTCCATCTTTGTTAGATACATGTGTCCTGAGTAATTGCATTGTCTTTCCTGGATAACGTTGGGGGATAGTTACTAACCGCTGAAACTCACAATTTCTGCAAATTCACCCTACCTTTTCTTTCCTGATATACTTGTTTTTAGCAAATGTCTATTTTTTTTTCTTCTGGTTAATTTGATTTTTGTATTTGCATGATAGCATAGAAATAGCACTGAACTTTGCTTTGAATCATGTGTTTTTTTAAATGAACAAACCATAAATGGGAAATATATCTGTATACTTAGTAAAACAGGATCTTTCAACAGTTGCTAACATGACCTGAATTCCATGCAAGTTATTTGTTGTGGTCAGGCCCAAGAAATACATTAGCAGCAAGACCTCCAATATCAGACTGCTGATCTTTGATTTGAGTGGTGCGTAGCTGAGTGTAAGGCAATTGAAGGTTGATAGTGTAATATGGTTTTTTGACAGAGAGCGAAGGAGGATGTGTTGCAGAAGGAGGTGAGGGTGAAGATTCTCAAAGACAACATCAAGATGCTGGCCACCAAAGTGCCGTCCAGTGGTCAGGACCTGGTGACTGAGTTGAATGTTGTGCTGGAGAACTACCAGCTACTGTGCAATCGGATCCGGGGGAAATGCCACACTTTGGAGGTAAGAATGATAACTGTCTGCTTAGAAATATCTGTTCAATTCCTTTATTGGTGGTCTGGATGAGGGTATCAAGTCTACGCTTAGTAAATTTGCAGATGACACCAAGTTGGGTGGGAGTATTGATCTTCTGAAGGGTAGGAAGGCTCTTCAGAGGAATCTGGACAGGCTGATCTGGTGGGCTGAAGCCAAAGGTATGAGGTTCAACAAGACCAAGTACCTGGTGCTGTGCTTGGGTCACAACAACCCCCTGTAGTGCTACAGCCTGGGGAAAGAGTGTCTGGAAGATGTCCAATGAAAGAACAGCCTGAGGGTGCTGATACACAGCCACAGAATGTGAGCCAGCAGTGTGCCCTGGCATGTCAGAATGGCATCTTGGCACTGTTAGATATAGTGTGGCCAGCAGGACTACTGGGGAAGTGATTGTCCCTCTGTATGTACTTGGTGCAGGTGGGGATGCAGCTCAATGCATTGTCCAGTTCTGGGCCTTTCACTAAAGGGAGGACATTGGCGTGCTGAAAAGGGCAGCAAAGCTGGTTGGAAGGTGTGGAGCACAAGTGTTATGAGGAGCTCCTGAGGGAGCCAGGAGTGTTTAGTGTGGAGAAAAGGAGGCTGAGGGGTGACCTTATTGCTTTCCACGACTGCTTGAAAGGAAAGTATAGCCAAGTGGGGTTTGGCCTCTTCTCTGAGGCCAATGACAGGGTGACAGGCTTCAAGCTACTCCAGAGGAGGTTTAGGTTGGGCATTGGGAAGAATTTCTTCACAGAAAGAATGATTAAACATTGGAATGGGCTGCCCAGGGAGATGGTGGTGTCACTGTCCCTGGAGGTGTTTAAGGCAAGAGTGGATGTGACATTTAGTGCTATGGTCTTGTTGACAAGGTGGTGTTTGGTCACAGGTTGGACTGGATGATTTCTCAGATCTTTTCCAACTTCAGTGATTCTGTAAAATGAAAGTGGGTGGCACAAGAGGGGAATGGAGAAGGACAGTGAAGATGTCTGAATCTAGTAGCTCCCGCATAAAGCATTTTGCTTCTTTCCAAGATTACTTTCCCTTGAGATGATGTCTTTGGAATCCATGAGACACCATCTAACTTTATTTTTATAATTGTATTTGATGCTTCTGCGAATAAGTAAACTTGTCTCACAGACCTGTTAATGATCTGTGTGTCTTCCAAAAAGGCAAAGATTACCAGATATTAAAGGTAGAAATCCAGTAATAATTAGAACACAAGATAATGGTCTGAGGTAAATTGTATATGTCCTGTCTTTGAAAGAGGAGTGGATGCATTTTGTTACATGCTTGTGTAGTATATATATATATATATATAACTTGTGTAGTTATATATAAACACAAGTTTAGAGACTACTGTGTTCGTTTTTCTGTGTCTTTCTGATAGAGCTGCATGTTTTTCTGTCTAGAACATACTGTACCATGACATGTTTTTTAATATCTTCTTCTTGTCTCTTTTAGGTGATTTCTCAGAAGCATGTCTTTAGGCTGTTTAAAGGGTTCTAGGCTAATTTTTTTCTTTTTTGTTGCTCCTAGGAAGTGTGGTCCTGTTGGATTGAGCTGCTTCAGTATCTTGATTTAGAAACAGCTTGGCTAAACAATCTGGAAGAAAGGGTGCAAATGACAGGAAATGTGCCTGATAAATTGGATGTTGTCAATGACGCTCTTGAGGTATTATAATGATTCTATCAGATGAGTAATTTTTCAGCTAGCTCTGCTTAAAAAAAAATAAAAATCTGCACTTCAGTAGCATGCTGAAATATGGTGAATATTCTGATTCTTCACTTTAAATGAACATGTTACTCTGAATTGGAAATGGGTATTGGTCCTCCACCAAAAGTGGACATTTCCTGTATGGTAGTGCCATACTTGGTACTGTGATAAAATTGTACACTCTCTCCTGGCCTGTGTAAATTGGTTAATTCCTTCCAGGGCTATAGTTGTATGAAATTGTATGAGTAGGCCAAAGTGCTGTGAAGTTTGATTATATAAAGTAAAATCACCTCTCTGCTATAATGCCATGCGCCATTATGAATTTAGCCATAAATAATTTATGCTTTTAGAGCACTCTCAAGACAGTTGAAGTGTTAAACTTGTGTATACAACCAAATTTCCAGCCCTGAAAATACAGAAATATTCAGTAGCTTGACCTTTAAATTTTTTTCTAATTAGTCCCTGGAATCAGTCTTGCGTCACCCAGCTGATAATCGAACCCAGATTCGTGAACTTGGGCAGACATTGATTGATGGAGGGATTCTTGATGACATCATCAGTGAAAAATTGGAAGCTTTCAATGCCCGCTATGAGGAATTGAGTCACTTGGTAAGAACTTGGGGTTGAAGTAGACTGGATTTTTCAGCTCAAGTCTGAAATGGTTCTTGTTAGTTGAATTCAAAGATGACAGACTGCAATACAGGAAAAGAATAAGTAGTGTCAGTGTTGTCATCTGTTTTCAATTTATAAAAATGTCCAAAGAGCATGATGCTTTTCTGCTTCTCATGACATAAGTTTTGTTTTGCAAGTTTGCACTGCAGAGATGCCCTGGTATTTTTCAGATAATTTTGACAAAAAGGCAGTTTCAAAATCAAGGAACATCTCAATATTAGCAACATACTATTTCCATGCTACTGCCCTAAATTCTGGTCATTTTCTCACTAACTGTAAAAATGAGAAGTTGTAAGTGATGTTTTCACTCTTAGAAATAGCTAGGAAGAAGTCATGCTGAAACTAAGAACAGAAGGAAAATATTCTTCTCAACAGACAACATCTGCTAGGCTGTCCTCTTCCTCTTCTCCTGCTTTGGTCTAGTCTTTTATAGATCTAATAAGTAGAGGAAGACTGGCTGTATTTCAGGTAGCATTGGTTTGTAATTTGTGTTCTCTATCCTGGTAATACGGGCCCCTGCCAAATTGTAGGATGGGGGAGTTGTTTTCTGTCATTGATGAAAAAATGTAGTCATAGAGGGATTTTTAGTTCATCCTCATTACAATGAGCAACTTGAATTCAGTGCCCTCAGCTGGGGGCTATATGCTGGCATTTAAGTTAGCATTGACTACTGTTTTTCCTGTTACAATAGTATTGCCATATAAAAACCTGTTTGCTTTGGCAGCACTGGTACCCTGGGCTTTTGAAAACTCTCCACGTCTCTGTGTGTGTGCACATGCTGATAGTGGGGAATTTGTGTTCCTGTGCAGGTAGTGACACTTCAGATGCTGTTAAAGGAAGAGGCAGTAAAGGGAAAAAAACTGAACTTCTGTTTTGGCAGTATAACTGAATGAGTTTATTGTTTTGAAAGGAGATGTGAATATTAACATATCAAGCAACATTGATATGTGGTCTATTTCAAAGTTCCTGTTTCCCATTTAATAGTTAGTTTTTGAAACTGGTGTGGTTTTAACAGAATACTTGATTCCTGAGGTAGTAGGAGAGTTGTGTTTTTACTATCACATATGTACCTAGCAGCAGAACTCTCCTTCTGTTCCACTGTTTGTCAGTTACTGGATCAGAAGCCACTGCAAGCTTCAAAAATTGCTGCTTTCTAGGATTCTTTTTAGCCAGTCCTCCAGGTGTAGAATGTTTTTTGGTCTCTCCTACCTTGTTTTGAGGAAGTCTACTGTAATTTGTATTGAATTACTGCTGCATCATGTCTTACCTTTTTTGTCCTGCTCAGGCGGTGAGCCGACAGATCACCTTGGAACAACAGCTTCAGACCATGAGAGAAACTGACCACATGCTGCAGGTCTTGCAGGAAAGTTTAGGAGATCTGGATAGACAGCTGACATCTTACCTGACTGATAGGATAGATGCCTTTCAGATGCCCCAGGAGGCCCAGGTATTTCTGTATAGCTCTTCACTACAAAACTTCTGGAAATATTTGCTGATAGTCCTCAGTCTAGACTTAGTAATAAATTTCAGTCCTGTGCTGATGCACTAGGTGTTATCTTTGGTAATGTGTCTTTTTTTTTTTTTTAAGAAGGTTATATTGAATAGCAGCAGATTTCAATATAGTAAGCTGTCACCAAAGGCAGAATATTTAAAATAAACCTGGTGGTGTTAAAGGTTTACAGAGTAGATTTACTTCTGGTGGGTGGTAAGAAAGCTCCATTTTCTCTCTCTGCAAGCAATTTTGTAATGTATTTTTTTTCCTGCTTCTGTGATATGGCAGAAAATTCAAGCTGAGATTGCAGCTCATGAATCCACCTTAGAGGAGCTGAAGAAAAGTGCTCGCACTTTTCCTCCTGCTTCTCCTGAATGCAGGTCTCCCCGTGGTGGAACTCAGCTGGATGCTTTGCAGGTAAAGACATGAGAGTCACCCTTACACACTGCTGTGTCAGCCTGTAAATTGTATGGTGCAGTCAGCTGCACCTCAGAAAAAAAGAATATGTGCTTTTATGTGCTTTCATAAGGAAACAGGCCTAGATGAACTGAACAAGGAAGATTAAATTTCACAAGTGTAATGGGATAAATGCTGAAAGTCAGCAAGTCTTTGTATGAGTAGAATGGGTATTTTCAAAGTGTATGATACAGAATTACATCTCTCTTGTACCTCAGGTAGAGATTAGAAATAAGTGATTGCAACATTATTTGCCAAGAAAAAATTCCATATATATTGATTTATGGTGGCAAAATAGGTTATAATCTGTGGTGTGAGGTGCTTTTAAGGTTATTTTTTGAAGTGCAGGTACTAATTTAAAACAATCTTTCAATGTGATATTCGTTAAAACAGAGAAAGCTCCGTGAGGTATGTACAAAGTATCAGCTTTTCCAGAAACCAGCCAACTTTGAGCAGCGCATGTTAGATTGCAAGCGTGTGCTGGATGGTGTAAAAGCAGAACTTCATGTCTTGGATGTGAAGGATACTGACCCAGATGTAATCCAAGCTCACTTGGAGAAGTGCATGGTATGTATGCGATGTTCATGACTCGTCTTGGGGGTGCTTCTTTTTCGTGTAGTTCTTGTTGCTTAAACTGTCTCCTGAGGAAATTTTGCTTAAAGTCATCATGGAACTATTGCAGCACATTGGCAAGTGCTAATGGAGCACTTGATAACTAAAACCCTCATGTTCTTGTAGGACATGAAAGTAGTGGGCTGTTGATCATAGATATTGTGGAACAGCTGAGTTTTTATAAACTCCCTACCCTAGTTCATCCTTATGCTCTGGAGAAACATCACAGTCATTGGTATTTGAACAAATAACATGCATAAGATGAAGTACAGATTACAGTGTTAGCCTTGGACTAAATGCTGTTAAATTACTGATCTAATTCATTTTTAAAATAAAAACTTGAATAAAATATAGAACATCAGGAGTTTGGAATCCTCTTGTCAGATATTGGTATTAATTCATAAATCAGAGTTTAAGTGCAATTTGAAGTTAAGATCCTCAAACAAAGCACAGTCAAATTGATCTGCGCTACAAATTGATCACCAATATACATATTTGTGCTTTTAGAAACTCTATAAGACCCTCAGTGAGGTGAAATTGGAAGTTGAAACTGTCATCAAGACAGGAAGGCAAATTGTACAGAAACAACAGACGGATAATCCCAAAGGGATGGATGAACAACTGACAGCACTGAAATTTCTTTACAATGACTTGGGGGCACAGGTGAGAAAAATAAAGTATGAATATTTGTCTGCATGTCATTTCTCTTCTTTGTTATTAGATGTTTTAAGTTTTAAAATCTGTTTTAAAATCTAATTTTGTTTTCTTTTTTTTTTTTTTTTTTTTTTTTTTGTTTTTTTGGGGTTTTTTTTTGTTTTTTTTTGTAGGTGACAGAAGGAAAACAAGACCTTGAAAGAGCAACCCAACTGGCACGCAAAATGAAGAAGGAATCTGCCTCACTGTCTGAGTGGCTGGCTACCACTGAAGCTGACCTTGTGCAGAAGTCCACTTCAGAGAGCTTGCTTTCTGATCTAGATTCAGAAATTGCCTGGGCCAAAGTAAGCGTGCTTACTAAATATTTGTAGAAAAAAATTCTGATATTATGGCAATAATATGTAGAAGTGGCTGTGAATTTAAATCCCTGTAATTTGTTCCTAAATCTCCCACATACTGAAATTTTAGTAGACTCAGTAGTTCAAGTGCAGTACCTTACTGAGTCTGATCTGTTTCATCTCAGGCATCTTGCATCAACCTTAAATGGCCAGTGAAATATTTAAGATATTACTACATATTTGGTACTAATAGGTATTTAAGACTTACTGTATCTCTTACACATTTCACAAGTATAATGTTCTTAAAATTATTAGCAAATATAATTGTGGACTGGATCAAATATCTTACTAGTAGAGCAAACTGAAAAGTGCATTGAATGAAAAATTGAGCTTGTAACTTCTCATGAAACAACTTTGTCTTCGGAATTGTGACTTGGCAAAATAAGAGGCTACTGTAATTTCTTGTTTTCTTTCACCTTCTTTCACTTTCTTTCAAAAGTTGAAGCTTTTAATTGAAACAGGCAAATGTGTTAGTTACTTTCCTCAGAGTAATTATATTTTCTCACACTGTAGAAATTTGGATATTACTAGGAGTTAGCAACAAGTGTCAGTTGATACAGTTTGGCAATACTAACCTTTCCAGTTTGTTTTCTGTCACCTTTTACTTCTGGAATGGGTTGGTCTGCAATCTTAAAACTTGAAAGCTTACCAAATTACAAACTCATCTAATATAACCTGTTCTCATGCATTTCAATCAGGTTTAGCAATTGTTAGCATTAGGGTTTTGCTGTGGCAGTATCCCCAAGATTCCTCTCCAAATAAACTTTTGAATCCGTATTGGAAGTATACTTCCCATACATTTGTAAGCTGTAAATAATGACTTTTAATGCTGCAACACCAGGAGGACAAGTTCTTTATTTTGCATAAAAAGCTGTCCTTTCTGCTTTAAAGTTTTCTAGAGGCAATTTTAAAATGTTGTAACTTGAGTATTTGTTTGTGTTTCTAGTATAGTAAGTTATGATAAAATAATAAGTTACTTCATATAGAAAATCTGTTCAAGGAGCTCCTGACACTGGCTGTGATTAAGTGTATTCTTGACCACACTGCACACTGACAAAGACTTTTCTAAGTAGGCAGAGAGCATCAATAATAATTGGTGATCTTGTATGGTAGGAGATCTGTTTTCCACATGAAACTGTGTACTAATATTCAAGAGAAGACATATTGCTTAATTTGCATGTCAGCATGCATACTTCCAAAAAAAGGAGGGTTTTTTTTGATTAAAATAAACTATTTAAAAGCAGAGATGACTTGGAAAAAAAGGGTAGAGCTAAAGATGCGTATATTTATGTATCTCTATATAGGTAATATAACAATAGGGATTCTGTAATACTTAGCAGCTGAATCTGATCATCTGCAGTAATGAGTTGCGATGATTCTCAAAAAAATATTTAGCATTGGCCCACCACATTTCTCATTATTGCCATCCGAAAAGTACTTTGATAGGAAAAGATACGGAGGAATCCAGGATGTTTCTTGAAATTTGTTTTATGCTTTACAGTGCAGAAAAGAACCTTTTAAAAATGGACTTGCAATGTAGTGTGATGCATTTGCTTTACCTACATAATGAAAGGAAATGGTGAAGTTGGTCTAGGACAACAAACCAAGAGAGTCCCTAAGTTGTTCAGGACTTTTACATGCATTGTGCTCTCACTCTCTTAAAAAAACAAGATCACTATCTACAGAGTGTCTGTAAAAGAAAGGCAATTACGCTTGGTTTAATTCTTTCCACAAGTGAAGATCATCTACAATATATTTGTTTCCTGGGGAGGTAAAAATCTGCCTCCCTAGTGTTTGGGAGCAGTGCAGAGTTAATGGCTGAGCTTGTTTCAGAATGTGCTGAGAGAGCTGGAGAGGAGGAAGGCTGATCTGAAAAGCATCACGGAAAGCTGCACTGCGCTCCAGTCTCTGGTGGAAGGGAGTGAGACTGTCCTGGAGGAGAAGCTGTGTGTCCTTAATGCTGGCTGGAGCAGAGTTCGAACCTGGACCGAGGACTGGTGTGAGACTTTGTTGGTAAGTTGCATGCATGAGAAATATTCAGGGTAGCTCTCCTTCCACCCCTTTGGTGCAGTTGGAGTTTTCACTTGTCTCACTTTACTATGAAGTAAAGCTTCCATAATGCCTCATGGACCCAAAAGAATGTGGAATGGTTTATGCTGTAGATGGAGAGAGGTCATGAGGTGGTGCACAATGAGGATGGAAAACTGGGCGGCTCTTTATTCAACCTTAATATTCAGCCTGTGCCAGCTCCAATATGAACCAAGGATAGATTTCCTTGAGACCTGGATGATGGCTAATTAATGGACGATGGCTAACTTCGTAGTGATGTTCAGCAAAGCACTTGTGACTCTGTCAGCCTATTGCTCTTTTAGACAGACCATAACTGCAAGTGTTCAAGTATGGCAACAGCATGTGTTTGGCTGATTAAATAAAAACCCAAGCATATTATACACCTAAAGCTGCTAATTAAGCTAAACCGACATGAAATAGTCTACAACTGATACTAATATCAGACTCATGCTTTTATATAAATAAGATATTTTGATGTTTAGCTACTTAGGACAATCAACCCATATCAGGGACTTCTGACGGTGGAAGTTGTAGAAACTTTAGTATATAATGGATGCTGAGCCTTGTGCCTCCTGTCCAGTGCCTATTGCAGGTGATAGGTGTTTGTTTTGTAATTCAATTCCATGTTAGGAGTAGTGAGGTAGTTTACCTTTATGTGTAAAGGCTGTAAGGATGATCCATAAATAAATACTTCTAGATTGTGTTCATATCTGGTGATGAGTATTGTCTATGCTCTCTATATCAACATCAAGAAACTTACAGCTCCGTGTAGCAAAAGAACAATTTAACCTTACAATGCACAGTCATAGGACTTCTCTCTTTTCTCTCCTCCCTTTGTTTTGTTATTCTAAAAGAACAATTCTTGTCCACCTTTTTTTTGGTGAAAGGCTTAAACAGATTGTTACTTCTCTGAATCTGATACATAAAATAATGTTACATCTGTCTGGGGCACCTAATGTTATAATTTCTGACTGCATGTGAAAGCAGACCTAATTAACATGTCTACAATTTTGTGACTTTTCTTAAGAGGAAGAAATTTTAATGTAATCAGTAAAATAATCTAAAACTTGATTCCTGTGATTTGTAAGTTTGGCATAATCCCTTTCTGACTAAAAAAAACCCCAACAGCCATACACAGTGCATACTATTGTACCTGATAGTGCTGATAGAAAAAAATCGTGGAGGTTTTTGGTTGACTGAGATATTATCATCTGGTAATGTTGTAATACATTGTCTACATTTAGTCTTTAGTACAAACTACTCAGCTACTTCTATTTCCCTTTCTGTGAATTAGAAATTATATTAAAAAAGGGTCTAGAATGAAAATTGAATTTTTGTGAATTCTATTGAAGATGAAAGGTACAATCTAATTTTCAGTGTTTCATTCCAAAGTGCATCCATAACACTATTTTATCAATCTCCTTTCCACTCCTAAGTTGGCATGATTGATTTATTTGATGGTTTCTTTGAATTTGCAGGGATTTTTTAGTGTGCAGGTTTGTTGTTGTTGTTGTTTTTTTTTTTTTGGTTGGTTTTTTGCAGGGGGGGGGTGTTGGATTTTTACAAGTTTCTCATATACATTTTTTCATCTTTTTCTAGAATCATCGGGGCCAGCTGGAAATTTTTGATGAAAATGTTGCCCACATAAGTACTTGGTTGTATCAGGCTGAAGCCTTACTGGATGAAATTGAGAAAAAGTCAGCTAGCCAAAAGGAGGAAACTGTGAAGGTAGGAAATGTTATGTCATCTATCAAAATATTACCAATCAACTCATGGATTCTGAATGATGTCAAATTTGCTTCCTGTTTGTTTTCAGATGTCTCTCTTCTTGCCTAGGAGATAATAGTTTTCATTTTCTATCACTTCTTAGCGTTTAACATCTGAACTAGATGATGTCAGTCTCCGAGTGGATAACGTACGTGACCAAGCTGTCATCTTAATGAATGGTCGGGGTGTGTCGTGCCGGGAACTTGTTGAACCCAAGTTGGCAGAACTCAACCGTAATTTTGAGAAGGTCTCTCAGCACATCAAAAGTGCCAAGGTGAGGATGAATGAGCCCCAGAACTTGCCTGGGAGGTCTGTGCCAAGAAGGTGTCAACTGGCTGTAGTGGATAGATCATTGTTTATTAGAACAGCACTTCTTTTGAGTTAGAACAGCTGCTTTTGAGTTTTCTTTTAAGTGTAGGTGTTTATTATGTGAAAAATAGACTGATTTTTAGACCTGCTGCTTTTTTTACCGAAATAGCAGGTGTTAACTTGTATTTCATGGGAAAATTTACAAACAACTGTCCAGAAAATTGTATATGTCGCAGTGCATATTTGTGAGCTACAAAACAATACCTTAAGCTGATATAACTGGAAAATTTCCATTTATTTTGAGAACAAAATAGACAGATTAAAGTTGAAGGTGGAAACTTGATAATAACTACGAAGTGCGTTCAAGCTATCTCTCAGATCAAATAACTCTTACAATTTCTTACAATTTTATTCTGCTGTCTAATGGTCCTGAAAACTGATATATATACCTGTTCCTGGGGGATTGTCTGGGACAGCTGAGACTAAATTTTCAGCTTGACCAAGGTTTTATTTTACTTTGCAGATGCTTGTTGGACAAGAGCGACTTCCTGTCATGTCTGAGCCCTGTGAAGCTAGAGTGGCTTTTCTAGACCTGGACAAATTTGAGAGTGACATACAGAATATGTTAAAAGTTGTGGAAAAGCATCTGGAATTGAGTGGGGAAGATGAAAAGGTTTGTGAGCAATGGAACAAATAATTAACTGAATAAATAACTTTCTATTTTGTCTTCATGTTGCATTGCTTCAGAATTTAATGGGGACTTCTGAGAAAATGTCTCTAAGTTAATGATAGAAAAGGAAGGGAACTAGTAGGTTGTTGGGTACCCTGCACAATTTTCCAGTACTTTTCGCATAGCTGATGTCTCTTGACTTTTGAGCTGAGAGTAACTAATTATGTTGGAGTTGGTATTTTCATTATGATTTTATAGAATACAGGTAGGAACTCTGACTTTTGTTTATCTAACTTCTATCTCTTACTCAAAGTAGATCTTTGTAAGGAATCTTTCCTGTATTTGAATGATGTTTGAATGAGGTTCATATTTAAACTGGTGTGATAAAATGAATCACAGTGCATAGGCCAGGTCAGAGGATGTTTATGAGGTAAGGGGCAAGTAAGAATCTTGTAATGTTACTCTGTGTTGGAAGTCCAAATAAAAGCTTTGAACAAAATTTGTCTTCTAGATTCTTATCTAGACTGATGTTCACCCATATAAAAATGCCAGAGTTTTGTTAGCATCTTGTCCACTATAGCCTTGATGCCTATAAAATCAGATAAATTTCTGTCAGGCCATTCTATCTGTCTTCCTTTTAAGCAGCTCAAATACTATAAACTGAGCTGGAAAGCTGGGTATAAGTCTATGGAAAATGCCCAGTATAGTACAGAACACAAATTTTAAAAGATTTTTTATAGAAGGCCTATTGTTATAGAACATAGCCTTCCATTTATACTGTTTTTTTATACTTATTGAATTTTTGGTTTTGTGCTGTTCTGCTCTGAGTTTGCATATTATTGTCAAGGTATATCTAGAGTAGAAATGGAGCTCAAGTCATAATGCCCTATTGATGTGAATGCATACTGCTGGCTCATTAAATTTTCTTCAGTACATCTCTTTATAAAGTTTATGGAATGATCAAGTTGGATTTTATGATTTGGCTGTTGTAGAGGAGAATAATCTCTGCTTGTTTGAATTTTTTTTGCTTCCATTTGAGTAATAAAACAAATATTTGGTACAAGTGCTGTTAACATCTGAGCAGCTAATGTTTCTAAAATTAATTTCTGTAGATAATAGAGATTTGTGTAATTTTAGCTGGATCAAGAAAGAGCACAGATTGAAGAAGTTTTACAGAGAGGAGGGCAGTTGCTCCAGCAGCCTATGGAGGACCACAGGAGAGAGAAGATCCGCCTACAGTTGTTGCTTCTGCAGAAAAAGTACAACAGTGTACAGGTACAGTTAGGATAGTTACTATGGCTCATTTATAATTTTCCCTTTGGTATCCCACTTAGAACTTACTTAAAAACCCATTTTAAAACTTATGGGTCTTTCAGCATGCATGATTCTCTGGGGGACAGTTCAATGTATATGCACACAATCTGAGTCTCTGAATCTTTCCATTTCCAAAATATGAATTTTCCTATTTCTAGGTTTTGAGGGAGTGGTTTTGATTTTTTAAGTTCTCTTCACAGCTCCACAGAGGGCCACCCTATCTATTTACTGAGACAGATGCATCGATAGGGCATTTGCTTCACCTGTCTTTGCTGGCCTTTGAACAGAGGTTTATCTCCTCCACCAGGCTGTGTGAAGAATGACTTTGTATACACAAGTACACAAACATACCAACCTCTCAGCATATACCCTTTCTGTGATTGAGTCTGCTCCCAAATTCCTCTTCCTTCCTGTAGAGAGGATTAGCAGTAACTGCAGACTGCAGCATGTTGAGGTGCTTGCGTACAGATGCTGTGTTAAAAATGATTTTGTCTAGAACAAAGATACTCCTTTTAGCTCACCTGTTTGAGACATGCTAGAGTTGGCAAGCTGAGGTGTAGTTCAAAGGTGCAGGGCAAGACCCTCAGGCTGGCTTAGATTACATGACTATGCAGATAAAGAGAATATAGCTTTTGGAAAAATAAATTAGTACTATTGTGTATTTTGGAATTTGCTCCTTCAGATGAATCCCTCAAGTATTTTTTTTTTTTTTTTCGAATAAATAAGACCTATTCTGTTCACTGCTTCCCTCTTTTTACACCGTTTTCCTAATGCACTGGATTGTAGGAGTGCAGATCATTTCCAAGGAGGCAGGCGGTGGAACTCTCTCCAGTGTTTTCCCAGTATAAGAAGGAACATGATAATCTAATGAAGTGGCTGAATGAGGCTGAGGACCGTCGGTCAGGGCTGCAAGGTGCGGAAGATGAACAAAAACGACAGGTAAATGAAACAGGCTTCTGTTTCTTAGAGCAGTTAATGGTGTGGATGAACTTTGGAGATTCATACACTAGAGTTTAATCTAGTCTAATGATCTTCTTTGGACACCTCTGTGGAAAGAAGTATTTCAAAATGACAGCATTCATTTTTTGTTAGGAAATTTATCAGTATATGCTAGTTTGGGATTTCTGCATAGTCATCAAAGGTCCAAAAGATCTCATCCTTCAGGCCCAAATCTTCTGCTGTGATCTGGGCAGTGAGCCTGATTCAGGACAGTTTGTCTTGCCAGTCTTGATCCATGAGGATTACATTCAACCCTTTTTAAGAACTCTTAACTCAAATAGTCTGATTTACTACCAGTTTGGTGCAGGTATGATAAAAGCCTTGTTTGAGGCTTAAATCCAGTGCCTCTGCAGCCTATGGCCAGGGTGTTATAAGTACTATGCTGTCTTTTCCTGCCTCAAGTGCTTGGAGAAGGATAACTGTCCTCATGTAATGGATATTACTGTACACAATGAATATAAAAAAACAAAGGTTGAAGTATTTCTGATAACATGTGTGTGGGTCTTGACAAAAAAATTTGCAACTGATGTGTCAGGGTCTGATAAAACTTACTGCCCAAAAAGTTGTATGTCTTAACTGTTGAGGATTTTTTTTTGATTGCTTTTCTTTTGGCTTTGTCGATATTTTTTGTTGGTGTTTTTTAAATCTTTTATTTTTCCTCTCCATCCTTAAAAACACTGTGTTTTTGTGTTAATTACATTAATATTTTAGGCTATAATGGTGAAGAACCTTGTGAAGCAGTAAATAATTTCTTGAATAAGCTTGAGGGCTATGTAATCTGTCAAGAACTCTTCAATTTCTGCATAAAAAGCTTTGTAATTAACATCTATCAGTCCTTTTGACTGCTCTGTAACTTTTTAAGCCAGAACCAGTAAACTTAGAGGCAGGGGCAACATGCTTTGGCTCCCTGTGAGATTCACACCACAAAATCATAATGTGGTGTTCGTCGTTCACAGCTATTGCTGTGTGGCTTCAGCTGCAGGTGATAGATGGTCTACTGTCCTTTGTCACACAAGCCATGCAATACCGACTTTTAGATCTACTGCTCTCTAGAAAGACTGTTTCACATTATAAGGCTCTCATGCAGAGATGGGCAGCAAAGAGGGCCCAGGGTCTGTAGAACAGTCTGACTTCTGACTGGTCTCTTTGGTCTCCAGCAGTCTTTTCTGGTGACAGAAGCTCCTTGGGACCTGATTGATGCCATGGAATTTTTTTGAAGGGAATGAGGTTGTGTATTTAAAGAGGGATTATATACAATACACAGGAAATGTGTATTTAAAGTAAAACAACATTATTCAGGTTTTCTCTTTGACCATCAGCTTTGAATGAACCAATTACTGGACAGAAATGGAAAAATGTTGCACCTGCATGGCTCTTTGCTGATGGGGGCAGTCCAGTCGTGCCTCAGACAGGTCCTCCTTGTCACTGTTGGTCTCACTGCAGTTTAACTGATCTTCTCTAAGGAAGATACTTTGTTTCCTGTAAAGCCCTTTTCTCAAAGGGATATACTGCAGGTAATCCCTGCTAAGGCGAGATCCATTCCTGGGTAAGTGAATCTGGTTGCTGAAGGCATAACATCATGTCGATATGGATTACCATAGCAATTACAATAGACTGTTGATGGAGAAGCATTATCCTTTCTCAGGTCAGCTAGACTGTCAGAAAGGGACCACAACAGTTTTCATTACTGGTGTGAAACTTGGAAATTCAAACTGCTGCTTTTGCTTCATGTGCCTGTGCCTCTGGATTTCTGATATGTGAATGCTAAGGCAGCTTGTCTCAAGTGGCCTTATTTTACTTTTATGGCTTGTTCTTTCACTGGCTTTACTAATCAATCTTGAACGCTGAAAATGGTGTAAGGCCATAACGTTGCTAAAGGGAGAAATAGTCCTTCCAAATATCATTATCATTTTAGACAATCGCTGTCGCTCCAGAATTTTCTTGGAGCCACTAAACTTGAAAATTGCAGTGCTTGTTGCTCATTGCGGTTTAGGACTGAGAAGCACTAAATGAATTCTTGACCCGCTGGTGTGCAGATGGCTTAAGCTCTCACCTTGATAAGGGGAGAGGTAAGGAAGCTGTAGTGAGCAGAGAGAAACTGCTGTTTGATGTGAACATAACTGGGAGGGAAAGGAAGATTTCAGCTGTCGAGCTGGGGAGCAGATTTCAATTGAGCTTTTATGTAATACATTATTTATGCTTTTGTAAGCAAGTGTGGAGGAGAGCACTTATTTATGGTGCTTGAAGGTCGAATCTATATATTGATCTGCTGGAAGAAGCTGGATCATAAATATTCCTCATCATTTATGCTTCTAGTGATTATGGAGTTAAAATATCTCTGAAATATAGGAAACCCTTCTGCTTAGTAGGTACTTATGAGTAAGCCTTGTTTTGCCACAGATCCATTAGCAAGAAAAGCCTGCACTAGAAGTTTGCATCTCTTAGAGGTCCTTCTTTTCAAACAGTGCTTTAGTATTTATTTAAATTGGGCTATTCTGCCTTTATTCAAAATGAGGGAAAGGAAAAGATTAAACCTCAAATTGCAGTGATAATTAGTTGCCTAAATTCCTGGGAAATTTTTCCGGGTTTTAGCAAGTTGTTTTGAAGTGAAAATGGTAATTTTGTGGATGGTAAAGTAATATGCAGTTGCAGGCACAGTGCATTTTTTCCTGTAAACTGAAGCAGACATCTTGAAGGCTCATGAAGTACTATTTCTGTAATAAAGAAAATGTATTTGTTTTTCTAGTATGCTTTTTATAGAAAAGGTTCTGGATTACTTAAATATGTACAATTGTTTGCTGATTGCATTAATTAAATGGACATGAGCTTTGTGAAACCTTTTTTTAGAAAATTGGCTCTGAAATATCTTGAGATTGAAAAATGGCTTATATAGTTAAACAACCAAGGAGGGAAATTACTTAAATTTATGTCAATGTCTAAGGGCAGTATTTTCCAAAATCCACTTGGAAGCAAGTCAGAAAATCTTCTTGAGTTCAGTTGTTGGTAGATTTTGTTTCAAAATATATTTAAGTGTAAAAGGGGAGGGGGGAAAAAATATGAAACTAAATTCTGAATTGCAGGTTAAACTGTATGCTGAGTATAGGAGGAAATAAATTGTTACTTGACCTCCAAATTAAAAGCATTTTTTAGCAGTTCTTATTGAGTGGCCTTATTTATAGAATATTCAGTAATAACTGAGTATTCTCTTTATTCCCCCAATCCTTTGTTTTTGCTAGTATTTAAAGACAGAGAAAATTTATTAAGCATGCTCTATCAACACTGAAATTAAAGTAGAAAAATACTATTAAGTCATCCAGTCAGATTTCCTCTTAAATAACATTAGACTGACTTTTATTTGTGTATGCTTATGAAAAATTGTAGCAGGACTGAAGTACTGCTCCTATAAAGACAGATTGAGAAGGGTCTTTTAACCTGGAGAAGAGAAGGCTCTGGGGAGATTCTTACAGCAGCCTCCCAGTACCTACAGGAAAGCTGGAGGGGACTTTTTACAAAGGCATGGAGGAATAAAACAAAGGGCAATGGCTTTAATGTGTAAGTGGGTAGGTTTATATTAGACATTATAAAGGAATTCTTCACTGTGAGGCACTGGAAGGTTGCCCAGAGAAGCTGTGGATTCTGTATTCCTGGAAGCGTTCTAGTCCAGGGTTCAATGAGGCTATGTGCAACCTGATGTAGTGGAAGTTGTCCATACCCATGGAAGTACGGAAGGGGGGGTTGGAACAAGATGATCTTTAAGGTCCCTTTCCAACCTAAACCATTCTGACTCTGTGAAAAGAGTTTGCTTACCTGAAGAGTGAACCATAGCCAAGCAACCAAAACCAACTTCTGTGATATTTAGGTATTTGTCAGATAACAGTGAGAGAGTTACATAAAACTCCTTTTCTATTTTTTTAGCATATTATGCTGCTTATTAGAAGCTTCCAGTCTGCAATGCAAGGTAGAGAACAGCTGAAAAATTAAAACTCTGCTGCACAAAAACACTAATGTGTTTATAGCAGTTACATATGCTCACCTTTAAGAATGAGGGTTGTGAGAGGAGGAAACATCATCTCAGTGATAGGAGACAGCTGGAAGAGATTAGCAAGGAGGTATACTCCGGAGGAGCAGCAGCAGCCTCAGGAGGAATTCATGGCTTAGCAGAAGGGAGTAATCTGGCCCAGGATGGTGTTACTGGGAAAGCAGAAAGTTTCAGAACATGTCAATGCATAAGTACAGAACAAGTTTGCTGCGTGCCAACATGTGCTGTTTTACATCTTAAGCAAGTTTTTTCTTATGAGATACAAAGCAGTATGTGGGAAGTAGAAACATAGTAAAGCCCAGTGACCTATTCATGTGGGTGAAGTCTTGATTCTGAAGTCTTGAAGTTTTATCACTTGTGTGAGAATGGGGCTTTTGGAATGATTGAGAGCTAGAGAAAACACTTTCTGAAGCTATTGCAGATGGCTGTGCTTTAGAAGGCATCCCAGTGTTTTTTCTTACCTTGACTTTGTTTCATATTGCTAGGGAAAATATACTTTGAGTTGCATAGACTGTCTGATTTCTTAGGAACCGGTACCATCTCCTTCCACAGGAAATTGTACCACTGTCTAAGCATTGCACTTTTGTTCCAAATTTAATTGATGGAAGCTGATAATATATATGCAGAGCCTCAAGAAAATGCATTTAGGGAGCATCAGGGACCAAGATGCTGTGTTTGTAGCTAAGGCATATGGACGAAGTCTTGTTTTTAACTGTGGTGCTTGCTTGCTGTACTGAATCAAAAGCAGTACTGAGTGGTTTGTGATGCTGTTCTGTAATTCTTGTTTTTAGTAGGCTTACACTGCTATGCCCTTGCGTCCTGTTTCTTTGGTGTGCAACGAATAAGTGAGAGTAAATCATATTTAGTGGTAAAGGTCTTGTGAAAGCAAAGCTGTGTCCCCAGTTTCAGAACAGGATGACTTTTTTGTTACAAAACAAAAAGAACAAACCAACACAAAATGAAGAAAATCCTTAGGAACATTTAGTGCGTGCAAAATCCTTATGGTGAATGTGTGAACATATCTTTTATACTGCAGTCCTTGCTTAATTTGAATTACATATGCTGGTTATGTTAGGTTCCTGTTTACTTGAGTGGCATATTTGAAATTCTCTAGAAGCATGTGAAGGAGGAAGATACGGACAGGTATTTGCAAGGCACTCGGTTGGTGGGGCTTTAATATTTTATTGGTTGACTGCCAGCTGTGCTAGAGATTTTCAGCCCAGACAAATTGCAAAGTAAAATTCACTGGCTGTAATTGCTATGAACATACATTTATTCTTTACTCTTAAGGTGTGTTCTTAGCTGTTAGCAAATCCCACAGTCATGTGCCTCGGTCTTGCTTGACTAATTCACCAAGTATAACATGGTGATTTAAAGCTGCTTGAGTTCTTCAGTATCTGGAAGTGGGCTTTCTTTTTATTTGATGATTTTAAAGAATGAGGCTGTTTTCAGAGATGGTAACAGAATCCTGTTTGACAAGAAACGTTTTCTGCTAAAAATTGTTGTCAGTCTGCTTCACCTGCCTCCGCTAATTTTTTTGCCGAGCATGGCAGAGGGATAGCTTCCTGTAGCAGTCTTCCCGATGTTTCAAATCCAGCCCACCGTTTATGAGCCAAGAAAAAGCTGCCTTAAATTACTGTTCTTACTCTCTTATCTGCTAACATGGTACTTGGCTAGATAGCCTAGTCTTGCAGCCAGAGCAAAAAACAATTGCTAAGCTCTGGAGGAGTTACTGGTTTTCATTACTGCAAAATATTGGAGTACTGGTGGAGCACTAATTTATTTTTTAAAAATGGTTATAAAATGTGTGTGGGGATGCTTATTGAAAAGCATATAGATGGGAAAGAAGTGTGTTTCAGTAAATTGGTATCTGATGATGAAGGAAGCAGAGTGGGTTGCAACACTAGATACAGGCTCAATCAAAACGTGTTATTTCTGGAAATGGTAAGAGAAACAGTGGCACCCTTCCCGTTGCTTGTAGTTTTAACAAAGAATAATACAGAATCATTTTGAGTCATGATATCTACTGTTTTCTAACTCTTTGCACAGGACTTGTAGCTTTCTGAAATTATGTAATCTTACTAGAAAGGCCTTTGTTTTCTCTTTTAATGTAGAAAAGTAATTATTCTAAATATAGTTTATTGATTTAGGACTTTTTAATGAAATTGATTTTTTTTTTAAATATAAAATGAATTTTCATGTGTTTAGGAATATAGTTTATTGATTTAGAAGTTTTTAATGAAATTGATTGTTTTTTGAAATGTAAAATGAATTTTCATGTGTTTAGGCAATCCCTGTCCAGCAGAGGTTAAAAGGCCAATTTGCTACAGGAGTTAGGACCTTGCCTTTCTCAGCTGAGTACTTGGTTGACATCAACAAAGTTTTGCTGGCTATGGCTGATGTTGAACTGCTGCTGAATGCACCAGAGCTGAATACTGGCATCTATGAGGATTTTTCAGCTCAGGAAGATGCACTGAAGGTACTGCATGCCTAAGCATTATATTCAGAGTGGAGAAGGGAAAAAGTAGAACAAACATCACCACCTTTACAACTGTATTGCTATATTTATGATTTTGCTTGGTATATACAGGATCAATATGCACTGAAAACTAAGAAATGACAGTTCTGTTGGCTAATTTATCTATGCATAATCTGGATACAAAATGTAGCAATGTGAAAACTGGGTGGGAGGTTGAGGCAGCAAGGTCTAATTTGTTGTAGACACTTGTATTTTTCATCATAGTCTACATAACACTTAGAGAAATTCTAAAACCAATCTCCTTACATTCCTGCTTGATAGCCTTAATGCAGGTGCTGTTCTTATGTCACGTGAAAACAATTGCTCAAATAGGAACAGGACAAAGGGTGATTTTTTTACTTTTTATGAAGCTGTGTGTGAGGCTGCAAGATGATAGTACCTGTTCTGATGAGCACAATAACAATATTCTTTCAGTTTGAAGCTGCCCCTTCATATTGTCAACTAGTGGATTTACTTGTGTGATTAATGGTGAGGAAATAGTTAAGGACCTGGCCTTTTTCAAAAGGAGATGAAGAAATTATGCTTGAAAATACTGAATCCTGCTGTCAAATATAAACTGAGTATAGAGAAGTCTGAGTCCTGGTTAATTCTTAGCATACAAGAAAGTGTGAAACTCAGGAAGCGTTCACTGAAATTGGGAATTACACCTGGCATGGTGCAGTGTAGGTGTACCTCTCTGGACTGGGGATCATAATGGTATCCATGTGTAATATCTGAGGTGTAGTCAGGATTTGTCTCTCACCAAGACCTAGATTAGCTGTTTCTGCAGCTGCTATATACATCCTTTAAAAGCTTTTCAGAATTCCAGTCCAGTTTTCTGACATGCTTTTCTTTCTGCTGTGTACATGCTTCCATTTCTCATGTTTTGTTATTTTTTTTACATATTTTATAAAAACAAATATGGGAGTGGTGCCAGCCTTTGATCAAGGGGGCAGCCTTTGTTTTGTTGATGAAGTTCTCTTATCCCTGCTTACTCTACTTATGTGCTGCCTTGAGTGCAGTTAGGAATGTTTATGTTAAGATGGGTTTAAAATACTTTATTTTGGTGCAGGTATCTCATCTGATTTTGAAGTTTTGGAATATTCTAAGGATGTTTGCACAAAAAGCAAATAGCAGAGCATAGAATTTTTAGAAGCATTACTGTTTTAAATTCAAAAAGATGAGTAAATTCCACTGTCTGCATGAACTGTTTGTCTTCCGAATACCAAGGCAGTCTTACAATAGTATCTGGTTTAAAGGAATTTTCACGTCTCAGTTCAATGGTATTTGAAATTCATTACTTTAACTTTGTCATTTAAATCTAAAACCTTTATGCAGCCTTATGCTTTTGCAGTTCTGTGCATATGGGAGGTTACATGAAGCATGATTAAGTTGCTTTCTGTGGCTCATTCTTTTTCACGGGGAAAGAGTATGTGCAGTGACTTCATGACATGGGCACATTTGTTTAATAATGAAGATACTGTTGTTTTGAGAAGTGTGGTGTGCCCCTTTACCTTAGGAACAAATTGGTTATATATGAAAAATTTCATCCTTTTCATAAAAACCTGAAAAGGAAACATGCTTTTAAAGGGGATGGTGAACTTTTCAGTTGCTAAAACTGATTTAAACTGTAAACTGCTGATATTGGTAGTCATGGTCTTATTGTAGATACTGATTTTTGGACAAGAATTTCGAAAATATTATTTTTTGATTTTGTTTTTATTTCCTACTGATGTTGACTTTACTAATGGCTTGTGCCATTACTGTGCTTGCAGAACATTAAAGATATTTTGGATAAACTTGGGGATCAAATTGCAGTAATACATGAAAAGCAGCCTGATGTTATATTGGAAGCATCTGGACCTGAGGCAATACAAATAGGAGATGCATTAACACAGCTGAATGCAGAATGGGACAGAATTAATAGAATGTACAATGATCGTAAGTGGTAAGTCAATCATGGTTGCTTTCTGTGGCCACATGGTAAATACTTTATGTACGTGTTTATATACATGTTTTTCAAAGGTACCTTAATTATGAAGATGAGTTTGGGAGTTATCAGCTTTGATATGTTGGTATTGCAAAATAATTTCCGGGATTATTGAATGTTGAAACATGGAAATTGAAGTTTGGGTGCTTTTATGAAGCTCATTGTTGTCACTTTATGAAATAGAAGGTTTTTGTTTATAGAACATAAAACTTTGGTTTTGTAAAGGTATCGCAAAGCAAAGTTCCAGAAGAATAATATTGAGTAGGACATCTTTTAACGAAGAATTCAAGGTTGATTTTTTGATTTTTGAAGGTTAGGATTATTAGGATATTTATTGTAAGTACTTGAAGATGGGAGATGACCTGATTGGAAAATTTTGTTGTTAAGAAAACAATAGAATATTAAAATTAGTGCTTAAGAAATACTTATTTCTAATTTCCTTGCCACAAATAGTGTAATTTCACTTGGGCAAAAAGTTTGATTTCTTCCCACCCCTTACAGAAGAGACATGAAGCTTTTTACCTTATCTGAATCAGTTTTAAATCTTTATAAACAAACTCAATACCACTTTGTCACTCTTGGGAAAGTGTATTAGATGAGTATTTTAAGTTGGAATTTGTAAAAGTGTCAAAGTGTGTGTTCAGAAAGTTACTATTAAGCTGAAGGTGCTCACATAGCAAGCAGCAGTGGACACTTGAGATTGCTGTTATGCAAAAAGCCTCTTAATGACTGAAAATTATTCTATGAAATTTAAAATTAAATGCAAAGGCTTATACAGTAGTTAATTTGCTTTTGCAGTATTTCCTTTTTAATGATGGTGTAAGGTAATGGATGATGCACAAGTTTGGGAGAACATAAAGTATGCCTAACCATATTTTCTTGCTTTGTAGCATGAGAAATCTGATATCAAACATATGTGGTAGTGTATTTTGAAGAGATGTTTTTAGGAAGAGTGTGTATTACATAAGCAGATGTTTCCAACTCTTTCTCAGAGCACTAATATATGTGTAGGAATATAAAAAATCAGTTGATGGTATCATCTAAATAGAGACTCCCAGAAATTCCAGACCCTGGATCAGTAAAGGATCAAGATTTCTAGTAACTTGTCAGGCAATATTGTTTCACTGTGGGTTCTTTAATTAGAAAACAGCCATGCCAGCTATGTACAACTTTATGCTCTTGCTGAGTGCACGTGGTCACCTGCTGTATTTGGTGACAACTGCTCCAGAATCTGGTGCCCATCCATATTTATATGCCTGTAGCTATTTTATTGTCCTCATAGATACTGTATGCATGAAGCTTTAGTTATGCCGTTTTTTCTACTTGTCACTTACTTGGAAAGCTTTAAATAATGTTAAGGTTTTGTAAGTAAGAATACAGTTTAATTTACTACTCAAGTTTGCTTTGATTAAGTAGTCAGGGCTAACCAGAAACCTAGTCTTCTTACTGAAAAAGGTGAGTGTATCAAGGAGTAAGTTCAATGTTTATGAATGACTGGCAAAATGCAACAGATTGCCTTTTCTGTTACTTTGCTGATACACATTAATCTTGAACTTCATAAAGCTCTGCATATTAGTGAGAATAATATTTGGCTTCATTTTCATACAAAAAGGGACTACTGGACTATTGATTTAGATAAATGATATGTAGCTTCTTGAATATATAAAATGCTGCAATTTTAATAGAAGCATGCTCTTTGATCAATGAAGACATTATTAATTGCAATATTAAAATGGCATTAGTATTTTTATACCCTTTCTGTTACAAAGAAGACTTAGCCAAGCTTAATCTTGCTTTTCCTAATGTTGCACTAAGTATAAGCTGGATGACTAGCTCCTGAATCATCTTTGGCTTTTTTCTATTTCTGGAGTGGGTGGAGATTTCTGACAAAATTAGAAGCAGCAACATCTGAAGCCTCTTGCAAAAGATTGACTTAGTTTTCAGAGGTAGTAAAGATTTTGTGATTGAATGCCAGCTAAGAGTTAAACCTTTTATGAAGCCAAGTACAAGTTGAATTAAACTTTACTTAGCAAAGCTTCTAAGTAGTCAACTAAGTACAGCTGACTACAGCTGGAGTTGAACATGTGTAGAGTAAAACATCTGTGTTTTGTATAAATATATATGTGTGTGTGTATATATATATATATATACACATACATACATACGGACTTAATGCTTTGAATAGTTTGCAACAGTGCTGGTTGGCTAGGTCTGCTCCTTTTGCTGTGGGTTTTCTCCCAGTGCTAAAATTGTTGATGACTTGGGAATGAGATGTGGTTTGGAAAGAGTGGATTCCTGCAGAGGAGGCAAATGATATCCAAGTTTTGGTACAATAATGACAGGAATTTGGTACTTTTAGGTTTCAGATGAGGCAGTCTGTAGAGAAACAGCAGCACATGCATCTGACTCAAAACTAGACTGAAACTTTGTTCATTGTTCAAAATACTGATGAAGCTATAGCTCCATTTTTATAGTTAAAACTTTGTGTCTCAGTGTTCTCTGAAGTTTTAAAATTTTGTATTCTGAAAAAGTCATGTGGTCAAAACTCCCTCAAAAACCTTAATTTTTAAGAAGCCTATAAAAGCTTCTTTTAATCTATTTTAAGTGCTTAGAATGCTATTGGAGTTAATGTCCACTACAGAATGCATCTTCTCATTAAATGTGGAATGAGTTACTGTCATGAAGACAATATGATTAGACAGAAATGTATGTGAGAAACAAAAGGGACATTGAGATTTGGGGTCAGTGTACAGGTTGGTCTAGGGTACTAAAATCAAGGTATGTGAAATGGTATGAACTGGTAGAACTAGTTGAAATGGTAGAACTAGCAGATAAGGTTAGAAAAAATGGAGGGTTTTAAGACTTAAATGGAATTGGCTAGTAATAATAGCAACAGATAGGCCCTGTATATGTCAAGAAATACGGACCTTTTGTAAAATGAGATTTAATTTTGATAAAATTAATCTCACTAAGAATTCTGAGATTGTTGACTTTCTTTAGTGAAAAAGAAATAGTCGCAATGGTAGCTCTTTGAAGTTTGGTTTGAGATATCTTTGTTATGCTGCTAATTTCAGATTGCATCTATATATATGCAATAACCCTGGAGTTTTAAATGTTGCAATTACTTGCTATAATGAGCTGCAAATGACATAGTTCCTCAATCAAAAGAGAGAGTCTGCTGATTAACAGTAGTCTTAGCCTTTTAGGTCTTTAAAGATGACTGTTTTATTAGTTTGGAATAGTTTACAATCAACAAACAGAAAGCAAGCCAACTCTATTCCTTTCTGACGTGCTCTTCTCATGCTCTTGCTTTGTTAGCTTATAAACAGCATGCTCATTTTATTAAAAAACAACTTTCTAACTGTGGTTATTCTGCCTGTTCCATGCTAGAATGTGTTGCCCTTCAAGTTAAGCAACACATTAATTTGAGGCTGCAAAGATGATGACAATGAAGTATCTGGTAAATTATTGTGTTATTAGATTCTAGAAGACCTACTTACGTGTGCTTACTGGTAATACTATATAATCTATATAAGCAAAATCACCTTCACTTAATAAATTCTGAGCACCAGCACCTCATTTTCTCCTTATGAAGGAGAAAAAAAATCTCAGCAATTAATCCTATTTTGCATTTCACAGTGATAGCTGAATTGTTTCATGATAAAGGAAGAAAGGGGTTTTGACCAAAACCAATTTGATGTAGCTAATCAATCTTTATTTTTAAGTGATAGAAACACTTGCTTAGGACTGCCCTTTCTTCCTTCAGCTGTAGTTAATGACAAGTCTGTGCTGTTAGCTTTCACCAGCTGCTACTGTACCAGGAAGCCTTCAGTGCTAGGACTTGGTTAACCAGGCTGTGTGTTAGTCTTTCTGTGCTGCAAGGCAAATTTCTCCCACTGGTGTGGGATTCCTAGCCTTCTAACTGAAATTGGGGATAATTTTTCTATGCTTTGTTTTCCCACAGTTGCTTTGATCGAGCGATTGAGGCATGGAGACAGTTCCACTGTGATCTCAATGATCTCTCCCACTGGATAGCAGAGGCTGAAGTGTTACTGGCCGATGCCCGTGGGCCAGATGGCAGCCTGGAGCTGCAGACAGCTGGGCTGCATCAGCAGGTATGTGGGATTTGGGCAGAAAATGAGCAAGTTGGAAAAAGCCTAGATTTTCATCTAAAATTGTAGTTTTATAGATAGACATATGGATTTGCAGAGAGGCTGTTCAATTACACTTCAAAAAGCAGTAACTCTTAACATTTCTATTTTGGCTGCAGTTTAAAATTTATTCTTGAGGAAGAGCTCAATTGCTTATAGTATGGGGTTTTATGATCACTCTTAGGATGGACTGGTTTGAGATAATTTGATAATTCAAATGTTGGTATGATTTGTTGATTTATAAGTTTTCTTACAACTTAAAAGATACGTTAATCAGATAAAAATCCAGTATATTATTTCACTTACTTTTGATTAATAATTTAAAAAAATGGACCCCGATGAAGGTCATTTATAATGTAGCAAATTATTTATTTAAAAAAATGTCTTTTGGAGGTATAATCTTTTGGATTGTGTAAACAATCTAGAAAAGGAGAAGATTCCAATTACAGGGGTCTTATGTTTGATTTCTTTCAGATTTTGGTTCTGGAGTTTAGTTTCCTGATGACTTTTTACTTTACTTCCTTTTAAAGAAGAAGAAAGCATAGCTTTAAGGATCAGTTTTGGTTCTTTTTTTTTTTTTTGAGAGTATTAGTTATCCAAGTGTCAGATGAGTGTTATGAAAGAAAAGTAAGTTCTATCTAAAACACAGCTTCTGTTTTATCCTTGTTGCTGCTGCAAGTTTTCTTCTAGGGCATTTCTCTTCTATTTTTTGAATCATCTTATTCCTAATCTAGTTGCAAAGAAATTTTTGCTAACAGTGCAAGACTTTTGTAGTTATCAGGGATGTTTGAAGATTTAATCGTGACATCTTCTGACTTTCTTTAGCTTCATGGATTTTTTGTGGATCTGAGACTATGGCAGCACTGCCATAATGATCCTAGCTAAAATACTCTGAAGGTAATGAAATATTTGGGGTTTAGATTATAAAAAGACCTGGTAAAAAGTCAAACCATCCAAACCATCTGTTAGAACCACTAGGATGTGCTGTACATTAAGAGAAAAGGAATCAAGTATGAGTGTAGATTTTAGCACTGGTGGCTTAAATGAATTCCTGTGATTCTTTTTAATTTTCATAGCCTATTGTGTCACTATCTTCTTATGACGCCTAGAAAATTGAATTAGATAAAATAACAGAACATCAGTGACTTCATCAACAGCATCCATTTCTAAGTAAGATGGTTTTAAGTGCCTCTTTTAGTAAAATCGTATACACCCAGGATTCATCCTACATATCATGAGCCAGATCAAAATCACTTCAGGTCAGTAATAAAATTCTGTGTGTCTTTTATGTTTCTGACAGGAACTTGAAGAGGGAGTCAGCAGCCATCAGACCAGTGTTTCAGCATTGAACAGAACTGGGGAAGGAATCATACAGAAACTGTCTGCTACAGATGGGAGCTTCCTACAGGAGAAACTGGCAGGATTGAATAGACGCTGGAAAGCAATCACTACAGAGGTGATGGATAGACAACAGAGGTAATAAGTTAATCAAAAATTTGGATGTCTGACCAGATGCAATAAGGAGAATTTAATTTAGTAGACTCTGGGAGAGAGAGTGAATTCTATTGCATGCTGTCATTGATCATTCAGAGCTCTGTTTGGAACCGTCTTCTAGAACAAATTTCTCATAAATCCACCTATTGACTGCTTAGTAGGTCTTTGTTTAGAACAATTCACAAAATGACAACCACAAAACTACTTTTCTTACAGTTTTCCTCTGTTTTAAAAATAGTTTCCTTATAAAGCCAGACTTTTTAGGAAGAATTGCTCAGCTACTTTCTCTGTCTGAAGCTGAACAGCAAGTACGTTAAGTTTTTTTATCATTGACAGAGATACACTAATTGAAACAACTTGTATTGTTCTTGAATTTCCACAATACTGTAAAGTAAGGTCTTTATGTAATTATGTGTTTTTAATATCTCCTGATACATTTAGGAATAAAATAGGATCTTGCTTAATTATTTAGTTTGATAAATTTCATTGAAGTTTTATGTGATTTAATTAAAGTATTATATATGTCACTAAAACAGCCAGTGGAAAAATTCAGTGACTTTATAATGATTAGGCCTGAAGATGTTGTTGTTACTATCACTTACATTTGATGTTTTCTGCAGTCTTTTAAAAGTCTGTTTTATGACTTTGGAACTAAAATTTGTCTGTTTTTAGGACAGTAGTATTTATTTCCAAATACCTAGCATTTTACTGATGACAGTAGAATCTTCTGGTGATAAAATGAATCCTTTAAAATGCTCTAAGCACTGAAAAAAGGGGCAAAAGTAATGTAGGATTAATGTGCTGGACTTCTTGTTTCACTTTTTAAGGCTAAAAGGAGAGAACCAGCAGCTGATAGAGTACAGAAAGAAGCTTGATGAGCTGCGTTGTTGGTTGGAAAATGTAGAAAATGCTCTGGACACAAGATTTACATTCAACCATGAAGAAAACTTGCAAGAATTACAGGCAAGACTGATTAGTGTGTATATATGTGTATATATGTATACATCTGTATGTCTTGTGTAAAGCATCAAGACGTAGGTTGTGAGGAGGGGAGTTTTCCTATTGTGAACAGCCAAATAAATATTATGGATGTGTGAGACAATTTTGTGAAAATCGTTTACACAGGCAAGATGCACCTTTGAAATGAAGTTGGGTTGAGTTGATCACTGGAATGTAGCCAGAAGATGGTGTCTGTGTATGAGAAAATGAGAAACAGATATACTACTAATAAAATTTAGTTAGTAGAATTTCAATGGAGATGGTGAGTGTGTGTCAACTTTGTAATTGCTAAAACCCGTAGAAAAAAAGCTGATAATCTTAAATGGTAAGTAACACCATTGTTCCACTTACTGGGCAATTGTAATAATCTCTTGTGTGTATAAGACTTTATCTAACCTGTTTTTTAAACTGTAAGGGTTTTGGCCATTTAAAGTAAGTTGTTAAGTAAGTTTTGGCCAATTTAAGTAAGTAACATGTATTTTTCCTGTTAATTTCGTTCCTGGTTTTGACAGCAAAACATCTTTGTTTTGTAGAATGTGTGAAAGAAAATGTTTCTGAAATGCTAAAAGAATGAGAGGAGTAGTCTAACTGCTTGCTCATTTTTAAAAAAATAGTAATTTTAAAGAAGGCAACAAAAAAATCCCAACAAAATTCCAACCAACCTCTTTTAGACCAAATCTAAGTGGAAAGTCTCATAAATGATGTAAAGTACTTGCAGTTGTGTTTGCCTAAACAAATTGACTCATCTCAGTTGAATATTTCCTGCCTGTCGAAGTGTAGTTTTTTATGTAATCTACATTAATATAAATGCTAGAAGTGAAAGGTGATAAATGTTTCAATGATTTCTAGATAGAGCATAGAAACCAAAATAGAAGCTTTTCTGTTTCTGTTCAGGGAAATGCCTAATATTGGAGTTAAAAGAAAGCTTTCCTTCTCCTTTAGTTAAGTATGTGTGTATTTTATTTCAGTCTAAAACTCTCTGTCCATTTTAGGTTTTAAGTGAAGAGATGGAAGTTCTGGGTGAGAAACTGGAATGGCTGAACAGAACTGAACCTGAAGTGCTGTTGGATAAAGATATTGATCTTCAGGAAAAAAACAAACTTTCCGATTGCCTGCAGTGCCTCAATAGGAGGTGGCATAAGGTGTGCATTTCTTCAGCATTGGGTATCTGAGGTTGAAAATAGTGTGGTATACTTGGAATGGTTGTTTTCCTTTTCATGTATCTGTGACATGTGTCTTGTGCATAAAATGATTTGGAAACTATATAGGCAAGATCAGGAAATGTAGCCCAAACCACTTACACATGAAAATACTGATGGACATTTTTTCATCAGATTGAGTTAATTTGGTTAGCTTATGTTTTTCTGTCTGTATTTTTTTTTTTCTTGGCCTTTTTTGAAAGATGAATCGAAAGTATCAGCTAGATCAAAAAAATTTTGTTTGAGTCAAGTAGTAATGTATGAACTTGAACTTGTGAGTCAGGATAAATCTTTCCTGTGTAGGAAAGTTGAACGCTTTTAGCAGTTAAGTGGACAAGAAATGAAACTGTGGTAAAGCTTAGAAAATCGTACCAAGTATGTCTTAAACATTACTGTAAATTAGAAACTCATGTGTTCAATCTTATTGGCAAGGCTGGTTGGAGTAAAGCAAGATTTTTTTTCAAGCAAGGCCTGGAGATCCAAATGAAAAAATTGAATTATTTTGGATTTATTTTATGGGTGAATAAATAATAAATAATTTATTCATTGAAAATAATTTATTTATGAATAAATAATCAGAATTTTTTGAGGAAAGGGGCTTTTGATAGTTCAGGGAAAGAAAAATATGTTTTTACTAACTCAGCCATGAAAATAGCGATTCCTCCACTGCTTTGAACACTATGTTTTCATTACTGCCTTTTAAAAACCTAAAAAGCAAATATACAAATTTGTTTTCACTACAATGGAGTTGTAACGCTTTCTTTTTTCCATTAGTTCCCTATTTCTCTGCTTTTGTGTGACTGATAACAAATCAGGCTTTGCATAATCTTTTCTTTAAAATGCATTCAAATAAAGAATGTATATATAATTTGTTGCTTAGACAGTAAAAAACATGTAAACTACCTGTCTACAACAATTTAGTTACTTCTTTTCAGTATTTAGGTATGACACTGGGATGTATTGAAAAAAAACACTTTAACACCTCTTGAATGTTATTGTTTTTTAAGGGATACCTTCCAAAAAATAATTGAAATATATCTGAGGCATGGTGTAGAATATTTTGTTTTCCAATAAGAGATTACTTTTGTACCATTAATATAGATTGTGTTACTGTTTTTATTTCTCTCTGCTGGGCTATAGGTGTTCAGAGAAGTGCCTGACAAAATGAGAGAACTGGAGGCCTTTGTTGGGCAGTCCCATCTTGTTACAAAGACAAAACCTCCTGGTGAGTGATCCTGGTCCTTCTATTCTGCTTAATTGTCTTGAGTGTACAGTCAAAAGTAATTAAAAAAAGAAAAACCTCTATGAACTTAGACAACTATAAATAAGAGGTCTTGAAGCATCATGCTGAATATAAAGCTGTCTTCTCATTACTATGGAAGAGAGGGAATATTTGGGTAGGGAAGAAGTCACTCCACTGTTCAGGACAGGGGGAGTCTTTTGGAGTTCCTCTAAAAGTTTGAAAAGAAGAAATTCCTATAAAGCTTAAGCTTCCTCATCAGGACTAGGAAAATAGCTGTGTTTGAGACAGTCTGTTTCCTGTGGATTTGTGGTCATGCTAATTAAGATCCACTAGAAGCTTTCCATACAGCTAATTATTTGTAAAGTATCTCTTGCATGCATATTTTTTGCAGTCCTATAAGTAAAGGCCATTCTGCTTCTTTTGGCTCAGTAGGGGGACAGATGGGTCTCCCTTATCTGCTAGATACTTACCTTCCTGACTCTCTTAGGGAAAGCTGTCTAAATATATGTTCTTGTATCAGACACTGACACTGGTCATATTTTTGAGTAGTTGGAGGCAGTTCAGCAAATACAGACTGTAAACAAAATGCCCTGGTCTCCCTTTTGGCAATTTAGGTAAAGAAGACAGACCTTGCTTGCCTGAAAGAATTTGCAGCTTAAAATTCAGTGAATTAACTCTATTTTAATTTTTTTTTTTTTAATTCAGCATCAGTAAACAAAATTTGATGTAAACCATCTACTGTCTAATCCTTTTAAACACTTGAATTTGGCTTGTTCTTCTTTCATACAACGTGTTTGTTAAACAAAGCTCCTGTGTTTTGTTTTATGAGGGAAATGTGAAATATTCATGCTCCAGCTTGATGTAACTTAATGTTTCCTGGAACTAGAACACAATTTCTGGAGTGAATCTTACTATTCATTCAGCTCATTCCTCACTTTGTTGTGTCAGGCTAAAAGGAGAGAAAGGTGTGACTGAGCTAGTGGGCATCTGTCCCTCAGACAGTTGTGTAATGCCAAGTCCATGAAGCATCTGTTGCAGGAGCTCTACTTGTGCTTAAGTGAATTCCGAGTCAAGAGTGGAGAAGATTTTTTGCTACATAGTAAAAAACTGAGAAAGACAGTTTTAGATGTTTATCTTAAACATAATTATTGAGTTTTGTGCTTGATAAGTGTCAATGAGTGTTTAGCTTCATTCTGTTTGGTTTAATGTAATTATGTCTTTGCAAGTTTTCATCTTGTTTATTTTGAATTTAGGCTGAATCATTTGGGTGAGTCTTTTTGGCATGCAGTAAAAATAGCTGCCTTAAAGGTACAAAAGGAGTTTCTCATTACTTAGCTTCTGGTTGTTAAAATACGATTTTTGCTGTGTTTTCTCTGTAGATGCTGTTGCATATTTATAGTAATTACAAGAAAAATAAAAATCCCTGTAATTCCGAGAACTGCTCGTGTGGCCATGACTCCTTTTTCTTTAACAGAACCCCCACACTCTGTTTCAGATATCCAAAAGGTGGTGCTAGCATCTTCTTCATTGGAAATTCCTGTTCAGACTCAGCAGGCTTTGGAACTTTCTGCACCTGCTGATCTGGACAAAACTAGAACTGAGCTGGCTGACTGGTTGGTATTGATTGACCAGATGCTCAAGTCAAACATAGTCACTGTGGGAAATACTGAAGAGATCAATCGGACTATTGCACGAATGAAAGTATGTGTTTTTGTTAAAGCTAGTGGAAAATTGTCTCACATTTTAATAGTTCTTACATTCGCTAAAGAAACTAAAAGCAGTAACATATTGAAGGGGAAAAAAAACCCTGACTGCAACTAAAAGCATAACATGAAAGTTACACTTTAAATGCTGTTATTACACTCCTTTCTCCTTCAGAGCCATTTACTGTTTATTCTTGTGTCCCTTTGTGAGCTAAACACACATTTTTTTGTTTAAAACGAAGTGGAGAATACCTCCTGACATCTTTTGGGGTTTGTAATGGTTAACCTGCACAGAAGACTTCAAAGCAGCTTCATGTTTGCTTAGTGGGTGACTTTTGATTCACTCTTTACTGGTTTCTGAGGAGTTCTGATTGCTGTAGTTATACTAAACTGATTTCCAGAGACATACTAAGAGGATTAAAAGTTGTAACATGAATGCTTATAATGTAAATGTTTATTTCTGTTGATAACTCATGCTATCTTGAACCGTGACTAAGGGCAGTGTTAGTGGGTTGTATGCAGCCATTAAGGTTAATTTTATTTGACTTAATATCAATTAACTAAGTGTGGAGTAAAAGCTGTAGGCTAAACAAGTCCCAAACTGTTTCTGTGAGTATCTTATATAGTCTGGAATTTGGAAGAATAATGTGATGTGGCTTTGGAAACACTTTCTTTTAACTGTATAATACTTGTAATATGAGCTTCTGGTACATTGCCATGTAGAATGGTTTATAGAGCAACATTATACAGTCTGATTGTTCCTTCCAGTTGTTCTTCTTCGCTTTCCCCCTGCACCCACTGCTGTGTCTGATATATGTAAATTATACCAGCTTGGTTAGGAGAAAAATAAGTTATGTGAAAAGTGAAAAATAGATATTGGAAAACTTTGCGTAACAATTGTGGTAACTATGTGATTTGTACAGATTAACCTTCGCATCTGGATTTTCAGTAACTGCAATTTACAATATTTTAGCTTTTTAAACAATGCTATAATACAGTGACAATTCAAGGGTTACAGTAATGATGGAACCAGCTGTATACTTGTGGAGACACATGCATTTTTAAACTAAATAATACAGATGAATTTAACTATTTTCTGCTTTTTGGACTTAAAACATATCCTAATTCTCAACAGATAACCAATGCAGATATGGACCATCGGCACCCTCAGCTTGATTTTGTTTTTACATTGGCTCAGAATTTGAAAAATAAAACTTCCAGTTCAGACATCAGGACAGAGATCACAGAAAAAAGTAAGTTTCTCCATCCTGTGTTTGCATATACATTGTTTCCATGACAGTAAAAAATCTTCATATCTTTTTCTAAAATTCTCAATTGAGCATAGCTGAAGTTGCCTTCCTGGAAAAACAAAATTTGGCAATTAAGTGGCTTTCACTTAAACAGTCTAATGAAAATTCCTGGAGCAAGAATTGCCTCTTGTTTTTTTGATTGGCTTTTTTTTAATTATGAAGGTCAATAGTTTTGCTGGGATTTTGAAATGTTTTGTGAAGAATTTGGGCTGCTTCACAGCCACAGACCCAGGGATGAGGATTTTATTTATTGAGGAAAGGAGTTAATCATGTTTCTTGTTTTGTTGAACTCTGAGGTGCTGTTAAAACATGTTAAACATGAACATTTTAACAGTTAAAACATGAACCTATTGACATTAGGACATGACTTTGCGTTATACTTTGTCACAATTTGAAACTAATGGACAATCTGTTTTTGAAGTCTTAAGCTTTGCTGGTTGTTAAGATTAAAAAATTCATGCAGCAGGGAATGTCTTAGTTAGAAGTAAAAATGGAAAGATAAATTTTATGTTCTCCTCTGTAACGCTGGTCTCCTTTACTCCATCTTCATGAATTTCTTTGGTGTCTATAAAACTTGATAGAGATAATGTGGTCAGATAGAAAGCCCACAGATGGGTGGTTTTTCTGGGAGTCTGATGAGATGGCACCCGCTGTCTGAGGTTCACAGGTTTGGGTTGGTAGGGGCAGTAGGATTCAAAGAAGCAACTCAGTTTTGCAGTCACTCAGAACTAGGGGTGAGGTGGAAACTCGGGGCAGGGTAATAACCATATAGTCCATGGGAGTCAGTCAACAAGGGGACATGAGGTCAGTCACAAAACATTCTGCAGTATTCAGAAAAGCTGAACAAGAAGTAAAGTTGTGTGTGTTTGAATCCCTCTATAGTCATGCGCATGCAGGGTGGGAAAGGAAGTTTATATGGTGCCATGGAGTAAGCTTCCAGTAGATACTTTAGGTGTATGTGAAGATTTTCTGCCTGTTATGAAACAGGAAAAAAAATGAAGGTTTTGTTACCCCTGACATTTGTTAAGAAAAGTTTGCTCTTTG
Source organism: Certhia americana (assembly GCA_018697195.1). Lineage (NCBI taxonomy): Eukaryota > Metazoa > Chordata > Aves > Passeriformes > Certhiidae > Certhia > Certhia americana. The sequence continues at coordinate 63,543,103 of CM031859.1, forward strand.
AAGAAAAGTGAAGCTCTGGGCTGCTTATGCACCTCGTTGTTTAAAACTGAGTATGTATAGACACCAAATATATATCAGAATGTACCAATGTCCTACAACCTTCTGTGAGTCTGCTGCATGTCATCAGATGAAACGTAATTACTCAAATTGATAAGAGCAGAAAAACAGAGAAAAGCTGCTTTGGAACTTTCCTCCCAATTGCTTTATGGACACTGGGAATTGAAAAAACAGTCTCATCAGGAGTTCTTTCTAGTCCTGCTGTGATATCAGACTGGTGCCCATGACAACTTTTTTGTACGAATTTACCTCTTGAACCCACTGAATCCTGAGGCTACCAGGAATGTCACTATTTTTCTGTCCTGTTTTGCTGGAGGTAGAAAAAAGGGTAACTATGTCAGCCGTCTAGAGAATAAGGTTAATCTGTCCATTAACAAGAAAAAGTATATAAATAAGTATTCATTCTATAATAGTAATGCTACTATGTAAGCATCAAATATCTGTGCTTGAATATTAATCCAAAAGTTGCCTGTGGGTTGAAATGGATGAATCTATATTGCACAAATTATTAAGTTTGTCTACCAGCATGGTGCAGTGATATTTACTCTGACAGGTGGGCTTTGCTACTACAGTTTTTGAGAGCTTTGTGGAACTAAACAGAATCTTGTTAAAAGTATTTACCGTTAAGAGATTTTCTCAGGCGGATGAAGCACAATGGCTTTGTGTAATTTCAAAAGGTTAAAAAAAATGTAAACCACTTAAATGGCTTTGATTTAAGTGCAACCTTTGGCATTTTTGCTTAATGGAAAATTGAAGTGACTTGAGCATCAAGCATGTTAATTTTCTAATAAAATTGCGTACTTATTGTTAAAATAAATACACCGACTGTCTTGCCTATTGCATATCTCTTTCTGATCAGAGTAGCAAGATGCTCAAGAAATTCAGCTTAGTCTTTTTTGGTTTTGCTTTTTTCCGTTCACCTTTTTGCATTCTTTTGTATCACATTCTTTAGTGATATAACTTGTTGCCTGTAACTTTCACAACAGGTAGTAGAGAAACCTGTTTCACACCTCTATAGACTGTCAAGTAATACACATGCTTTAATGGTCTGTAAGTATCTAGGAAAAGGTATGATGCCATGCATTTCTCTCTGAAGACAGATTTACTGCTTTTTGTGATGTACTGCTTTTGTTTTAGGCTCTTATGTTGTCTTTTCCACTCCTTGTTTATTAAAGGTTAAGTGTGTTTATCCATCATCTAATGCAATTATTTATTGAGAGAGGAATGGAGTTCTTTCCACTTGAAGGAAGTGGGGTGTAATCAATAACTTTTCTATTTTGCTGTGTAATCTACTAAATTCTGTAGAAACCTGTGGTGAAGTTAAATTCCTAAAGTAGGTTGTAACTACCTTGGCCAAAATTGTCAGGACAGGTGCCATGAGACAGTGGTCTGGAATGCTCAGTTTGCTTGGTATAAGCTGTCTAAACAGTATTTATTTACTTATTTATTTGTACTGGTTTAAGTTACAGATGCACAAAGATGACTTGCTGATCCTATCACCCTAAAATCACCCTAAAGCTGTGCTCCTTGGAGCCCTGCTGCTGGCATATCTCTGCAGTGCAGTTTCCTACACATGTGTACTTTGAAAGTAAATAATGACTTTGAAATTTTACAGAAGTAATAATTGTTACTTGTCTGCTGACCTGCTTAAACAAGAGGAATCCAAACACATGATTTTTTCATTTGCTCCTGTGAATGTGTCAACTACACGGGGAACTAAAATACTGAGAATGGAGACTATTGTATTTGAGCATGTGTTATACTATTGTATTTTACCTTGAAAATTAAGAGGTAGTTATGGCTGCTTTTTCATTTGCCTCATATTTTCTGTGTTCTGTGTTGTCCTCCGCAGTGGAGAAGCTGAAGAACCAGTGGGACAATACCCAGCACAGCGTGGAGGTGCGGCAGCAGCAGCTGAAGTGCATGCTGACAGACAGCCTGCAGTGGCATGAGCAGAGGCAGGAGATGGAGCACCTCATGGAGCAGTGTGAGATCCGTCTGCGAATGCTCCTGCAGGCCCCAAAAGAGATGCTTGCCAAACAGATGGCAGACAGCAAAGTAAGACTACTTATGCTTATTTTTGTCCCATTCCAGATTCCTGAGCCTGTGTATTGCTACTGGATTCAGTTGATGAGTGAATGTGCAATTTAGTTGTACTTTTTTCTGTCTCTTTTTGGACATGATATTTTTCTTAATTGTCTATGTTTTTCAATATATTAGACTTTCCAAGAATCCCATTCTGGAAGGTAAACAGGTGGCATGTGTGCATGTGTGTCTTTGAAAGCTTAGCTGAGATGACTATAAGTAGCATCAAAGAAATGATATTATGTGAAAAGCTTGAACCCCAGACCAATTAAAATTTAATGATACTGCCACAGAATTGACTTCATAGAAATATCTAATAGTAGCCTAGTGAGTCAAGGAATGGACTAAGGTATTTAAAGTTGTCCTGAATTGCACTTCTGGTGGGTGCCAGGCATATCCAATATGCTTTTTTTTTTTTTTTTCCCCTTTTCTTTGATGCTTTTTTTATCATGTCAAGCATGTGGTGATAAATCTGTAAGTCTAGTGTCCTTTGTCCTGGTGTCCTGGTGGCTGTCAGAAAAAGGGCAGGCTGTAGGTGGCACAGTATGAGAACTAAAGACACAAAGCAGTGAGGAGAGGCTCTTACCAGTGCAGTATTTAGAACACGGATATAATAGAGTTTGAAAAAATATGTTCATATATATTCATGAAGGGGCAATGTAGGGATGCAGCTGGGTATGGAAAGAGGCAGGGAGTATGATTGTGAGAGCTGCTTACCAGTCCATAGCTGTTTAAGTACACAGTAAAGTCGTGTGCGTTGCACAACTACCTGACTAGTGTCTATCTCTACATGAGCAGGGAAATAGAAATACACTATTAGGTGTACTTTTTTTTCTTGAGTGAAAGGAGGCCCATGCCCAAACAGAAAGTTAGAGGCCCTAATATGCTACTCTGTGTGTATATATGCAAATATTATTTTTCATTTAGAAATAATCTTGAGTTTAGATTCTCTAAAGCCAAGGCATGTTGTAAATATAATGCTACAATAAACAAAAGTTTCTAGTGTATTTTCTTTATTTTAAACAAACAACAAAACAAAACCAAACTCCAAAAAACCCGAAGAATGAAATCAAATTCTCATATTGCACATTTCATTTATGTCGCTTTTAGATGCTGCTTATATTGCTATTATAATAATTCAAACTTTTTCATGCTACTCAAAATACAGAAGTGTTTTTATTCTGTTGCCAGTAATATAAAAGCGGTTTCTCTAACCTTTGGTGGTTCTGGCAGATACAACTTTTTCTCACCTATTTCTGTTTTGATTAGTTCATTATCAGGACTCTTAAAATCTGTAGATTTTCACTTTAAGGTTTTACTCCTAGATGAAAAATGTGCACATTTTGCTTCTTAGAAAAGAGGAAAAAGTGAGGAGTTTATAATATGTGATAAAATGCATAATTTGAGAGTCTGATTTTAATCTCATTTGGCTTTTTAGCTGTTGGTACAGGATTTGCATAGAGGTGACATCACAGTAGCAGCATTCAATGATCTTTCTAATAAACTACTTCGAGAGTATCGTGATGATGACTCAAGAAAGGTGAAGGAAACCACTGACCAAATGAACACTTGCTGGGTTAATCTGAACCAAAGGTAATTACATGGTTTCACTGTATCTGTGGCAGCTGGTGTCTTAAACTTGCATTCTCTGTATACATGTGTATTGTAGTCTCTTCTCTGCGGGCTTTAGTGCAGCATTTAGGGCTACCGAGGATAATTAGTCAGTTGCAGTCAAGGTCTTTTGATGACTGAAATTCCCACAGTTCACAACAGAAAGCTTCTGTATGACTTCCCATTTATACAGTATATTTTTAAGCAGAAAACGAAGGGACTTCTTGTGTTTGGTTTTAGGCTTTCCTGTGGCTATTGTTTTTTAAGTGTCTTTGAATGTTCCTCTGTTTTTCTTTGTTGCTGTTACAATTTATGTATTTGTAGATTTTGTCCTTCCTTTTTGTAAGGCTGTAAGTGTTCAGCTTCATCTTCCCATGCATAAATTCCTTATGGCCTTTCATATAATGGAAACTTTCCCTGAATGGGGCTGTGCTTTGGGTTCTCTAGTGCAATCCTTCCAGTATGCCTATCTAGAAAATACTTGTGCTGTAGGAACTGACACTTAATTGAAGCGTCTTACTATTCATCCTGTTTTGAAGATGTATCTGCAGATATGTCTCAATGAAAATCTGGTCTTTTCCTATGCATTTTTCTCCTGCAGGAGGGTAATCTAATTTCTGCAGAAATGCTTTTGAGTATTTGGTATTAATAGACAATCAACATTTAGAGTAGTGTCTGACTCTGAAATCTAAAAGTCTGTGGTTGTGGTTAGAGGGAGAGAAGACAAGATTGATCCTCTGTATGTGGGAGTGGGGAAGATGACGACTAAAGTCTATATGTATATGTGTGCATATGAAAGAAGCAGCTGCTTTTGGAATGGGATGTCAGTTTTAAAGGAATGAAAAGTCTACTTAGTATAAAGCTCAAGGAGATCTTCTCTTGAGGAGTGAGAGGAGGAGAACCTTATAGAAATAGTGGAATTATAGAACGGTTTGAATTGGAAGAGGCTTTGAAGATCATCCAGTTCCAACCCCCCTACCATGGGCAGATCATAGTCCACTACATCAGATTACTCAAAGCCTCATTTTGTCTGACCTTGGATGCTTCCAGGGATAAGGCATTCACAGCTTCTTCTGTTCTAGTGCTTCACCACCCTCACAGTGAAGATTTTTTTCCTAATAGCTAATCTAAATATGCCCTCTTTTAGATTAGAGCCATTATTCTTGTCCTGCCCTTACACACCTTACCCTTTGCAAAAAGTCCCTCTCCATGTTTCATGTAGGCCCCCTTCAGGCTCAGCAAGGCTGCTATAAAGTCACCAGGCAACCTTTGCTTCTCCAGGCTGAACAACTCTGACTGTCTCAGCCTTTCCTCGCAGGAGGTGTGCTCCAGCACTCAGAATATTTTACTGGTTCTCCACCTGTTTCAACAGGTCCACATCCTTCTTATTTTGGGGCCCCAGAGCTGGATGCAGCACTCCAGGTGGGATCTCACCAGAGTATAGTAGAGTTGGAGAATCCCCTATCTGGCCCTGTTCACCAATGCTGCTTTGGATGCAGCCCAGGACATGATTGGCTTTCTAGGCTGCAAACACATTACTGGGTCATGTCCAGCCTCTCACCCACCAGCACCCCCCAAATCCTTCTCAGCAGGACTATTTTCAGTTAGCAGGTAATGAAAGAAGCAGAGTGGAACGTAGTCTTATCCTTTCTTGGAGGGCAGGAGTTCTTCTGTCATTTTGTGCTTTGGCTATGGTAGCTTGTTTCCTAGTTAGAGGATGAAGGGAAAGAGCTCCTTTTTGGATTAGCATTGACAGTAGAACTAAAACTCTGTATTAGACTCATTCACATTCAGGCTTTGCATTGTTATGGCTAGAAGTAGCATGAAACTGCCCACTACTCAGAGAAGGTGACCAGAAAGAAGAGCTCCTGCCTGGAAACCTCTAATTATTTTGAATCTGCTTGAAGTCTAAAATAATAAGCTACTGCATTTTCTTGTGTATAACTGAAGCTCTTTAATTATCACTGGGGCAACTGTTAGAAGTCTGCAGCCTCAGGAAGGTGAATATCTGCTTTTTTTATTAACTAGTGGCAGAATGTAAAGAACAACTGTGAGAGCCAGTGGGTAGCCAGTGTGGAGCTCAGTGTAACCCCATCTGGGCAGCACTGTAGAATTTAAAGGGGAGAATGTGCAATTAAAGCACCTTTTCAACAGGATGGTTTTTGTACTTGCTTTACATGCAAGAAATAGAAATACCAGTGACAAGGCTTACTTTTTGTGACAGATGTTGAGACATGTGGGGCTTATACATAGAGTAGACATGTAGCCCTATGGCCTCTATAAGAATAAACTTGTATAGCATAACACTTTAAAATGCCTTTTGTTCCCCTTCTTGGAGGTTGTGGAAGGGGTCCTTAGGAACATCACTTGGAAGGATTGTGTTCCTAGTCACCATAAGAACACTACCAGGAAGACTATAGCCATGGCATGTTAAGTGAAGGAGCTTATTTTAAAACTGTAGGCATTAAGAGATTGAAGCTCCCCAGCTTGACATTGTGTAAATTGGATACTTTGCCCAGTGGCTATTTATGTTCTATTTTTGTACTATAAGGTGAAACTATAGTCATTCTGTGTGTTTGTGCTGCCTTGTTAATGGATTATAGCTGCTTTCTGTACTGTCTCAGATGTTAGTTTCTGAATTTCTTTTGATCACACATGCATCTTGTGCAGATTTTTAGTATAAATTTGAAAAAATAATTGGGTGGAACAGAACCCTGAAACAAAGCCATGAAAAATAAATAATAGAATAACAAGTTTTTTTCTTGGTTGTGTGTTTGCCAATAGAATCTGCGTAGACTTTCTCCACTACCACTGTATTAAGTTAGCTGCATTTGAAAATAATTCTCCAGCTTTTCCTCACATTTAGTTCTTGCAGCCTGGAAGATGTGCAGATCCTCTGTCTTTTGAGACTGCTCTAATTGTGTCAGAATTATTTGAAAATCTGAGTTATGTTTTTATAGCATGGCATAGTTTTTAATCTGCAGTACAGAATTCTTCATTTTCTATTTGATGTTTGAGGTCTTTACTAGCAGGGGAGGGAATTATTTCCTAAAACCATTGCTCATACTGCTATACATGTCCTCTTTAAAAACACCCATGTAATCTTAGAATGTTAGTTGTAAATTTGTATGTATTTAGTGACAGGATTTTTTCAGCTTTAATACAAATACATGGCTACAGTGGGTCAGTAATAGGATTTAATTCTTTCCTTAAAGCTTGACCAAGAACAAAGCTGGACAAATTAAAACTTTAGGATGAGGACAATGTTCTTCAATGAATGTTGTTAACTTCAAAGGTTGTCTCGATTCCTATCTAATACATCAGTACTTAGACTTAGAGATCTGGGTCACTTTGTGTTTCATCCTCTGGGGCTGTTCTTTTCCTTTGAAGGTCACCTTTATTACCAGTCTGTTCTTCCTGCTGTTACTCCTGTTCTTCCACCTTTGGCCTTAGCCCCCTGCTATGGAAGAAAATCCCTGCAGAGGGAGAGGGTTTTGAAGTTAGAGCTCATAACTGCTTTTCCTTTACATTTTTCTCACTTGGTATGCTCTAATTTTTTAGCTAGTGCTTGTTATCTTTTCTGGACAATATCTATCAAACTACTTGTTATCCATAGCATGCTCCTTATTATTTTTTCTCAAGACTGGGTGAAGACTTCTCACAGCTGCAAGTGAGAAGCAGTAATGCAGACTTCTTGCTCTCCTAGTCATTTGCTAGTAGCCAAAACTTGGGCAAGCACAAAGTCAGGAATGATTCTTAGATTCTTATTTTGGGTAAAGCAATTATTTACAAATGGTGTAAGACCCAAGCTCCTAAAGTTGGGGTTGCAACACTATCTTTGTGCAAATTGTCTCTAAAATATTCAGTTGGTTATGCTAAAATTTAGGAATGTGAGCCTGGCAGTATTGGTGTTACATGAGATTTCCTCACAGTCCTTGAAAGAAAACAGCTTCTACTTGTATCTGTCTTATCTGATGTGCTAGTATACCAGGCTACCTGCTTTGAAATGTCATCCTGAATGGTACCGAACACCCACTGCTTCTTTTCTAAAAGGAATATTTTAACTAGTTCTGAAATTTGCAATTCCAAACATAGTTATTCCTTCATTCTGCTGAGCAGTACTTTTGCCACAGCATGATGAGGAGGAAAGAAAGCTGAAGTAGTTGAGAGGATGCAGAAGACGACACAAGTTTGGGCCTGCCTGAAGAAACATGAAATACCGAATACTGACTGTTTTGGCCTTATATGTCTTGAAATTAAATATCATTTTACCCCTAAAATCTTATAATACAGCTGGTGCTTGATGTGAAAGTAAAATTGAACTTTCAACTGACTCAGTGGAAGCATTCTAGTTGTTAGCTGTGTTAGAGGTTTCTCTACAGTGTTCTGGTATGGGACAGCTTGTTTCTTTTGTTCTGATTTTGGGAGAAGGAATGCTGCAGAATAACAGCCTCAGATGGATGAAATTTAGTTTGTCTTGCTTTATTAATGTTGCTAATCAGAGCTTTTAAAATTGCTGACTATAATAGTTTTTCATCAGAGTTTCATTTCAGTCACTAGGAGACAGTAGTATTTTGCAGAAGTATACGGTGATTTTTTTTTCTAGGAAATTGTTTGAAGTTGCTCATAACTTAAAATGTTTGGATTATATTGTTATTACATGAAAAAGTCCTGTTATGGAGACAAAATTTAGTGTTTGCATCAGTCAGAAATCTTTTGGATGATTGAAAATTTGGACTGTATAATGCCAGCCTTTTTTTAGATTTAAGTTTGTTGAGCATGGTTTGTCTGTTGATGATGGCAGTGTGTTATTCTGTTTGAGTGATAGTGTCAAAAGTCTTGTCTTCTAGCAGATAGAGCCAGGTATCTGACTATACATCCCTTAGCACTTCAATTCTTAAGGATATATGGCAGTGTTTCTGCTCACTGTAAAAGAGGAAGAAAAATACCCCAACCACTAAGTGCTTCTACTCCATGTGTCTTTTGTTGGATAGGGAAAAGCCCATTTTTCACACATGGAAATAACACTTCTACTATCTGAGGTAGCATAAGTTGATGATGGTAACACTCTAAAATAAAAATCTAGGTTTTTAATTAATAGTTTTTACTGCATACCTTTTTAAAAAGGTCTGTCAAATGTATAACCAGTTCAGGACATCTGTGTGTAGCTGTAGATACACTGAAAACAATGATATAAATAATTATAAAGGAAGCTGTACAAATGTATAGTTTCTTACTAGAGATATCTTTCAGATTTCCTTTTATTAGTTTCATTATGACGTATATAATGCTGTATGTTATGGGGGAATATTCTGACACTTGTCTTGTTTTCAGAGCTCTCGATAGACAGAATTTCTTGGAGACAGAGATGAAGACAGTGCAGGCCTCACACAAGGATCTGGAGAGCTTCCTCAAGTGGCTTCAAGAGGCAGAGACAACAGTTAATGTTCTGGCAGATGCCTCTGAGCGTGAGAACACTGCTCAGGACAGTGTCTGCATAAAGGAACTCAGAAAGCAAATGCAGGTGAGAAACTAAATAATATTACTGTTATTCAGGTTTTCTCTTAATGGCACATGTTATAAAGAAAAGCTGTCTACTTGCTCGGGGAAAGCTACAGCCTATTGAAAGGTGTTTCCTAAAACAGTGTTTTAGAAGTCAGGTGTATGAAGGAAGCAGATTTGTCTTCCTAAGGTTTGAAGTACATATATTCGTCTGTGTCTTTGGCACTGAGGGCTCTTAAGTGTCCTTGGAGGGTGACTGCATTCAGGAAGTGTACGCTTCATTAAACTGTCATATTGTGTGATTGTCCAACCAAACAATTTAATCTACTTTCATCCAAGTAAAGCCCCCCTGGGCTGTGCTCTCTCCTATTTCTGTCTACCACCTTCCTTCTGCTTTTTCAGCAATCCAAGAAGTTGTTACGCTTGGATTGCCTCTTCTCTCTCTCCTAGTGCCCACCAGCTCCCCAGCTGGCCTCCCTTCTTGTTCAGGCCCCAGACAGGAAACCTTAAAAATGACTGAGGAGTTTAACTGACACCACTTATTAAATCGTGCACTCTGTGTTTGGATTAAGGTCATCAGTGATCTAAGTGGGTTTGAGCAGCTTAAAATGAAAAATAGATGTTGATTTTAGTATTGCTCATAATCTGAACATATCTATGCTGAGTTGAAATGAAAGAAGACTGACAAACGTATCTGATAGCAAGCTATTCTTGTTGATCATAGTGAAGAGCACAATATTTTGTGTAAGCTTGTATCTGTTGAAAATGATATGTCAATCACCAATGTTCAATTGATTCTAGTCAGGTAACTCATCTGTAAGAGATGTGGCTTTTTGTGAAATGCTAAGACAAGTCTGTAGTGGTGACACCTAGAACTTCATGTTATGCTTTCTATTAGCACCACTCCCAACTATTGTAACGTAGTGGAGGTGGAAGAGCTAAAACAGGACACAGGCAGCTAACAGCAGAAGGCAGTACTGTGTGTAAATAGCCTTATTTTTGCATTACCTTGCATTCTGTGCAGTCAGTCAGACCAAAATACAGCTGTTATTTCACAGTTTGTTGGCTCTGTGTGGCTGTGAAGCACTGTGAGTGTGGAATATTGTGTGCCATTCTTTGTTTTTGCTGCAATCTGATTAAAATTGCCTGAGTTGTGCTGCATGAGGGGAGAACTGTTGGGCAAGACTGGCTGCTGTGAGAGAAGGTGGTGGTCTACAACCAGTTCCTGACTGCAGTTTGTCCTGTCTTGTAACAACTTAAAAGGCAGGTGGAGGTGCTGGGGCATGACCTCCCCTGCTTCAGCATACTGATACCTGATGTTGTCCATCTCTTTCTGAGACTGTATGTTTCTACACACTGTGCACATGAACTATCATCACTTGACTCACCCATGACCTTACATGATATTGTAAGCCTTTTCTGGCTACCCTAGGAGGTGAAGTAGAGCATGTCAAAGAGCAAAGTCATAGCATAATGACTTCCAGAATGAGCTTTGTCCCCTACCATCTCACAGTCTGACTTGAAATGTAAATGAAGACATTCATATCATGACTGGCAAACACTCCAAAATCACTTTTTGTTTTCAAATATTTGTTGCACTTCTGAAAACAAAATGAAGCTCTAGCATCTTGCTGTACCTCAAAAGATCAAGCCCACTCCCTTGCAAATTGTTAAGCTTATCTGATTAAACAAAGATAATTTCCTGTTCTTCCCCTGTTATGTGGTGTAAAATAAGTGTTGTTCTCTTGGCACTTTGTTGAATACGTAAAGAAGTATTGGTTTTAAGGTTAGTGGTTAAATGGTTTTAAGAAAAATGCAGCGATTATAACCTTCTTGCTCTGTGTGAAGATGCCTCTGTCCCCAAGGCCTGTGCATTAACTAAAACTTAACTATGAGTTTTTGTGATGGATTCTAGGTGAAATGAGCTGAACCTAGACAAAACATCATGAATTTGTTGGTGTTGTTACGTGTCATGCATTTTCAAAACAGGATCATCTGTTAAACTGGTATCTATGCATGCATGGGTGGACTATCCTCCATTACATTTTGGGCCTAACTTGTTTGGCTGCAGCTCAAGTCACTACAGTGGAATCAGTGATCTGAGCCCTGAAGCCTTGTTTTGCCTTTCATTGTGATACCCAAGGCCAGCAATAGTACTGTGCAAATAGTGCAGACTTTGAGTCTGGTAGCGATGTCTTTTTGAAAAAGAGAAATGTGCAATTATATCATCAGTCAGTTCAATTAATTCTCTCAGTATCTAAATGTTGTAGAATACTTTCCATTCAAGTTAGTGCCAAAATACTACAGTCTGTGTTGGAAAATGTTTAGCAGTGACTTGGAAGAGATGAAAACCTAATTTGAAAAAAGATGCAGAAAATAAACCAGGAAATAGTAAGAATAGTGTAATGTGTGTGAAGACCTGTGCCTACAGATGTGAAGGTGTTCAAAATAATTCAAAGATTTTCTTGTACTGTTAAAAAGGATACCATAAATAGTGGCCAGCTGTTTGTCTCACTGCTTGATTCAAACATGTAGATTGAAAGATCTGGGAAGATAAAAAGCAGAGCTGAAGAAAGATGTGGACTGTGGGGTCTCTTACACAGAAGTGGTTTTAGCTTTTGCACAGTCATTTCTGAATGCTCCCATGGTTTCAGAGTTCTGCTGCTTCATAGCTTTCCTTAAAAGATCTTTGGTAAAAGCATGTCAACTAATCATGGTAGGTTCAATCTGGAATGTTAAAGAAGCAGACTTCTGGTGGGAATGGATGTGAGCCAGGAGCAATGGCAGGCAGAGGAACAGTTCAAGTAAGTGGTGAAGATGAGAAAAGATGGTGTGTCTGGCAAGGTGAATACAGGTGGTAAGATTTCTATGTACAGAATGGAATCTGTGTATCTGTTTGCTCAAAATGATGTTATGGTTGCGGACAGATCAAGAAGAAAGCAGAATACAGGGAAATGGGGTTTATATAAGGAAGAGTAGTAGAAACACTGATTCAGTCCTAAAAATAAAGAAGAAAAGGTTGTCTTCATAAAATTGGATGGGGAGAGTTTTTAAATGTTTTGTATGAAGAACCTGTACCTTGCATTCACTCCTTTCATCTCGTAGGAAAGTGTGTTAGAAGAGGCAAAGCAGTGTATAATGCACTGGCATCTAAGCTGTGCATTATTCTGGATAATACAAACTTATCAGGATAGCTGTTGCCTATATGTTGTGCTGATTGTTGTGCTTGAAACATGTAGGTACTTTTTCATGTGGAAGTATGCACTTTAAATCATATGATCAGTGTTCCACCTACTGTGTTTAGGCCTCCCTGAGCCTTTGCTACAGCAGCCCCTCTGATACAGGTTTAAATAGATTCATCAAAGCACCTTTGGAAGCAGTGAGTAGCTGGCTCTGGTTATGCTGCAGTTTTGCCATGCCTAGGGGTATGTTGGCTGCATTGCATTGGGAGTGCCTTACTGGTAGCAAAACGCTTCCATGCTCTTAAGTATCCTACTGGCATCCTTAGATGGCTTAAATAATTTTGCTTTGTCATAGGAAATACATCAAAATTATGTTAGCTCTTTGGATTCAAGGATAACTTAGAGAAGGGGTTGATGATGCAACTGTATCCTTTTACTTTGTCAAAACCCTATTTTTTTTCTTGTGTAAATTCATTCAATAATATTTAATTGGAAATGGTTTGTGAAAAACATTCCTACTTTCTGGGGCAACTGAGAATCATTTGAGATCCCTTTGACTAAATTAGCTTTAAGAGAGTTTTTATAGAAAGAGGTTTACCCCCTGCAGTTTTCCCTTTTGTTTTGGGTAATCTAGTTTTGAGAAACGCCTATGTGATTTATTAGCCTTTAACGTATGGCTGATATAATTAGGGCAGGTATCCCTGTGCTCCTCTCTCAAGATTTATAACACAATCTGTTATTCACTCACTCTACAGCTCTGCCAGAGCTGCGTTCAGTCTGAGAACGAGAGCATCCTTTCCCTGAGTGAGGGAGCAAACCCTCAGTCTGCTGACAGAAAGCAGCTACTAGGGGAAGAACAACTGTTGTGATACACTGGAGCCGTCTTCCTGAAGGATTTCTTTTTTTGTTTCTGCAGCTTTCAGGCTAAAATTAATAACCTTTTTCTGTCTATTTAGTTCACTCCTGAATGGTGGCAGACGATCGGCTGCTCAACTTGATTTGCCCTCTGCAAAAGCAGAGCTGAGCAGTACTGATTAGAAGAATCTGTGAAGGCTGGGGGTTTTTTTTCCCATTTTTTTTTTTTTTTGTGGGGTTATTTTGGGAGAAAAACTTATGCTATATCAATCTTCTTTGCCTTTGA
>CM031859.1:63557180-63606414 GCA_018697195.1 Certhia americana
AGACCACCTTTTCACAGAAGAAACTTTTTGTAATATCTAACCTAAACATCCCCTGGTGCAACTCGAGGCCATTTCCTCTCATCTGGAGTTAAGGGCATGATGATGGTGAAACATTAACTAGAGACACCCTCTCAAAAATAAGTACCGTGGGAACTGACTAGGTTTTTCTTTAGGTGTTTTTTTTATTGTTTTATCTGATCTCCACAACTGAAGAACAATTTTAACTTTTTCATTTTTTTGAATAAAAATTCAGACTGCATGTTTAAATTAACAGCATTCTTATTTGTGGGCACCTTAAAAATCTTCAGACCAGTTTTTTAAGTGCCTAGGATATGCTGCATGTGACCTTTGCAGCAAAAGAAAATAGGACAAGAAATAAAGCTGAAGGGCTACCCACAGTCAGCCTATTTTTTTTTTTTTTTGTCCCCCAAGAGCAAATATTTTCATCCTTCATTAGTCATATAGCACAATGACATACAAAGTCATTGCAGAGCTTTTCAATTATTTTAAATATGTTATTCATATAAATAACCAAACATTTCTTTGAATCTATAACTTAGGACATGTTGTAATAAATTAAAACCCCTGAACCGGACAAATTAAATTTCTCTAGAGAGATGGAAGAATTTTCTGTCTGCCTACGTCCTTTTTCCATTCTGTGGTGCCACAACACTGTGGCCTTTTATGCCCAGATGAAGCTCAAACTCTGGACACTCATTGAGGATCAGTGGAGATCCTAGGTACAAAAGCTGTTTTCCATCTCCTCCCCCTCACCTCTTACCAGTTCTGCTTGGGATGAGATTATCTGAAGGGAGACTGTGCACTACTCAGTTATCATTCAGAATACAAACCTAAATCTGTACCTGCAGTGTGGAAAAGATATATACCTGCTTAGCACAATTGAAAACTTACTACTAATTGCCTCATAGGTAACCTGTCTAAAACTACTCAGGATTATTTTCCTTCTAGCAACAAAACCTAAAAAAAGGAGACATAATTCTGTGTTTTTCATATAATTTTTATTGTGTCCTTTCTAGTTGAATCTGTTATGCATATGTTGCATATAAAATAGTAAATCTTTTTTATTGTTCAGGTCTTTTCAGCTAAGCATCTTTAAAGAAATATAATCAGGGCTTCCCTAATAAGAGACCACCCAGCAGAAACATATTAGGGCTTAAATCCTTCATTTGTCACTGATTAGAGAACATTCAACTCTGACTTTTCTGTTTACAAAATCCCCTGCCTGGATCAGGTACCATCTGATCTGTTGTGTTGTGCTGTGTCACCTCTGAGTTGCTTCTAACTTCCTTCCTCAGCTTTCAGTTTTTCTCCTACCTTGAAAGCTTTTTGCAACTCAGGGTCCCTTCTCTGTCTCTCTGTGCTCCCTGATTTGGGGCACTGCTGCTTCCATATAGTATCCCAAGCAAATCCTCATTAATGATGGAGATCCTAAATGGGATGATAACGGTGTAATCTGCATTTGTGAGCTGGAATATCTATTACTCACGTTCAGGGCAGGCCCTTCTCTCTTAAAAGCAATGGGGGTTGTACTACTTCTCTGTGTGGAAAAGGAACTGTGAAGATTAATTTCTAAAATTATGTTTCATTAAAAGATTAAAAATGCTGACCTTAGCAGCTTTATAAAGGTGACTTGTAAGCATGTTGCTTCACTGTGAACTAGATTTGTTTGAGATGCCCTAGAGCAGAGATGATCTTATTTGTCCTGAGTCACATCTTCCCTTCAGGGGAAGATGTTGGATCACCATGTCCGACCCCAGTCATGGTGGAATACACAATCAAGATGACATCCAGTGTGTGCCTTTGTTTATTCTTCTTCTTCTTCCACCCTTAGGAATAGTAACAAATGTACAGAAGGGGAAGCTTGCTCCATTCTAAAAGAAGTCACCAGAGTTCCCTATTCTTTAGGGCCTTGCACACTCCCTTCAAAAGGAAGTTTGAAGATATCTATAGTAATGCATAATGCACTTGCAAAAATATATTAAGTGAAATTAAGATATCTTTATAGTAAAGGAAATAGCCATATTTGGTGCAATTGAATATATGTGTAGAGAATTAAGTGTTTGTAAATTTTTATGTACACCTCTTATATACATAAGGTACATCTTTCCTGGAAACTTGAATAGAGAGAAAATTTCTGCTTTATTTTAAAGAGCTGTTTGGCCTTGTATATACTGTCTAATAATCTGGGTTTTTTTAGATTAATAGCTTCCAAAATGAGGAACTGTAGGCAATGATTCCTTATAATTATACTGCTTTTTGTCTGTCCACAGTGTGGTATTATTTGCCAAGCATAATTTCAGATGTTGCATGTGCTATATTTAAAAAGGATTCATCCTCTTTTGTTAGTCCAGATTTAGAAAATTCAAAAAGAAAACCATCTGTGAAAACATCTCTTTAACTAATTTTGCCATGCGAGTTGTGGTGATGCTAATGATAATTATGATAGAGGGAGAAAATACACTTTTTTTTTTTGTTGTTTGTCAAGTAGAATTAATTAATCGTAGCATAAGTTTCTCATAAAAGTTCTCTGGATTATAGGTTTTAATCACAAAATCTAGGAGTTTATTCCTAATTATGTATACAAAGATTGCCATATCTGAGCTGTTTCTAAGTAGAATTGATTTTCCCACTGCCTGTGTGTAAATTGTAGAGCACATTGTCTGAAAGTAGTGGTCTTTCCCTGCCTTTCAGGCTTGCACAGATGGAAAGGACCAATGGCTCCTTCCTCATGGACAGCAGCTCCACCACAGGAAGCGTGTAAGTAACTCAGACTCGTTATGTCTGTCAGGAACTTTGAGCTTCATCGTAAAATCTTCAGCAGTTCTAACACAGGACTTAGTCCCAGTGAGTGCAGCTAATAGGTATGAGCCCAAGGATGCTTCCATAATTTTCATTATTCCAAGCACCAATTATAGAAATTGGTGATGTTCACTTGACGGTGTGTGGGAACTCTACGTTTGTCAGCCATTCTGCTTCAAAAGTGAGGGTATTTCTTGTGACTCATAAAAGGCCCTGTACATTCTGCTTGATGTTCCTTTTCTGCTTTTATCACAGTATAAAAGAAAAAAATCCCTTTCTAGGCTTTTGCTAGACACTAGACATCTTTCTTATTAAAATAAAAAATTATCTGCACTTTGAAGATTCTTCTGAATCAGAACAGTGTTGCTACTTCTTGTTTATATTTCTGTTTTCTGGCTGCTGATCCATCCGTTTGTACTGATGGAATTGTTATATGTAAAAAACATAGTCCTACATTAATTTTACCTTTTTTTTTTTTTTTAATTATGTGTTGCTTTTATTGTAAAAGCCCTAATTAAAATTCATTTAATGCATTGGTTCTGTGCTTGGAAAACATAGAACCCCTTGAATTGCTGATGGATTAATTACTTTTTTTTTTTTTTAAATGTAGCAGTAAATATTTTAACCTCACTTTCTCATCAGTTCAGTTAATTAAATTAACATTGTAGGACTCTGCCTCTTCTAAGTTATTAACAAATATCATCAGCATTTTTAAAGAGGAAAACTGAAATTGTTCTTGTTCAGCTTTAGTTAAAAAATACTGTTGGTCTCAGTAATACCTTAATTTACTTTTTTAAAATCTAATAATGAAACTATTCTATCTATCCATCTATAGATAGGTAGTATACTATCTAGTAGTGTACTAACGGTTTGAGATTTAAAATACTTTGCTTGAAGCAAAGAAGCACATGACCCCCTTTAAATGTTGCCTCTTTCCTGATTAATTAACTCTATTTACATACCAAATAAAACTTTTTTTTGTGTGAACTGTTTTAACGTGTTTCTGTCATTGGCACACTCAACAGCAAGAGAAATGCAGCCAAAATATTCCCTTTTGATTTCCCTTCCTCAAAAAAAGAAGAGCAAACATACTGTCATTTGCCAGGAAAGCTGGAAACTTGAAGACAGCTAAATGCTCTTACACTTGAGTTGTGTATTTTGGAATTAATGAGCCTATTCATATACAAAGACAAAACAACCATCCATCTCAGTGGTAAAAGGGGAGGAGTATGCTTAATTTTTACTGGCAGATCAGCTGTTGATTTTAAAGCAATTTCCCTGCATTCCTTTCCCTTAGAAAAAGAATCAACACAGAAAGCTTGTGTATCAACAAGTGAGAGGTACCTCTAAATTTGTGTCTCAGTTACACCAACAGAATATGAACAAGAAAGTAACTTTGTACACAATAGCACCTTCTGTTTTATTTGCAGATTACAATTCATGCTCATACAATTAAGGCATAAGTACTGAAGTACTCAAAATTCTGAAGGTTTGTGATTAAAACTATATTCATAGAATATAAAGGAAAAGACCTTTAAAATCATTAATCCATCTGTCCAAGTCCACCACGAAACCACGTTCCTGAGTGCCACTTCTACCTCCTTTAAATACCTCCAGTGATGGTGACTCAACCATTGCCCTGGGCTACCTGTTCCAGTACTTGACAGTCCTTTTTGATGAAGAGGTTTTTCCAGAGAAGTACAGAGCTGTAAAGTTTGTATCCCAGTTTGGATCAGAAATTGCTAAAACATTGGGAGTTTAGGATTATAGTTCAAATCTATTCTTATTTTTTAAAATACCATTTAACATAGAAATGGGGATGGTGTCACCATTCTTATATGGATGGAGTTCAAAGGAGTAATTTGAAATGGGAATACATGTTTTTTCAGTTCAGATGTAAATTTCTGAGCCAAACTTTTTTTTTTTTTTCAATTACTAATTTGGAAATCAAATTCTTTGTTTCTCATAATTGGATTTCTCTTTCATAATCTTATGTTTATTTGTCCTGAAGAGTCCTTCAGTTTACTGTGAATATAGAATAAAGGCAGTGTTGCACTTGATTTTGAAAGTTAGTTCTTTGGTCTTGTCAAGTTCACAATAAATACTTTCACAAAAAATACTTTCAACATTCTTCATGCTTCAGAGATTATATGTAAGAAGTCATCTACATTTGAATAAGAGAACTTCTGCTCTTAGTCAAACATAATGAGTTTATTTTCAGCAATGTTTTGCAATATGCCATTTGATTAAGAAAGCAGTCATCAAAGATAATTCTTGGGTTTTAACTAACCTGTTTTCTTGAATGTCATTGGGACTTTTATCTCTCTGAGTAAGCTTTTCCAACCCTCCCCTTTTTAGATATGTGAATTCCATTAAAAAATGCATTTACTTTAATCAGAAAAATAGTTGTAGATAGCAAAAAAAAAAAAAAAAAAACCTAAGGCACGGTCTCTAGTATGTCCAGCTTCTTTAGAAACGTTCTAATGCTCTCATGCAAGAATTTTCTGGTACAAATGCACTGAATAGAAATGTTTTCCCTTCATGTTGTCTTCTTACATTAGACAGTTCTAAGTGTTTAGTCTAGAATGTTGTGATGGATTTTATTTGGCTTTAATTCATGCAAAGCATCTCTAAAGCAGATTTACCTATTCACAAATGAAGATGAGCATAAGGAAAAAATAGTCTTCACAACAAAGAATGATGGATAGTCTTCCTAACAGAGTACTATGCCTCACAATTTGATAAATTATGGTGTAGTAGAATGAAAAAATAAATTGTTAGAGAAATAGGACAAGAGTGTAACTCTACTATTCATGTAAGGTGTGAACTATCCTAACCAGCCCATACTGAAGTGAATTGCACTGGGCATGGCATAAATACTTTCAGAATAAATGCAGATCTTTAACAGCTGTTTTCTGGATCGTGCCTTTAATACCAGTTCTCTTCATGTGTGCAGCATTGTTGGTGCAATTTCATACTCATGACAAAGTATGTATCAATGTATCTGAAATTTTATTTGTTAGGGAATTCTGCACTCAGGTTCAGAAGTAGGAACAATTTCAGAAGTGAAGGCCATTGATACTTTTACCTGGTGCTGCTACTTAATGTGATGTAATTTAAACTGGAGCCTCAGTATACAGTAACTGAATACTGTGACATGGTTTTACAAGGGGTTAAAAGATATCTTGGCACAAGGAATAATTCATTTCATGGCATGGTAAAGTTAGGGGAAGAGCAAGTGAACTAGATAAAGTATTTTTGAGTACTTTTTGCATCCTTATGTCTCATATGGATGTCTCATAGCATCAGTAGGTCAAGGTATGCTTTATTTGGACTAGAACGCATGGCGCTTAGTATGAGAGCTACAAAAAAATGAAAATTGTCAATGAAGTAATTAAAAAATAGCCACATCTTCTCATCTTAAATCAAATTTAGCAATCAGTTTTCTTAATCAGACAAAATAATGCACTGATGAAAAGTGATGGTCAGGAAATCTGAATTTTCTTTCTACAGCACAGTCAAATAAAAGAGAGGTTATATGCAGCTTTATTTGCCTCTTGCTTCCTCTATGCAAAATGCATGTTTTGGAATAGACGTCTTGAAAATACATGTCCATAAAGACAATAAGATACTTCAAAGGCTGTTTTCTCTGGGCTTCTTTGTTGGGGTGTTCTTTTCCTCTGAGATGTACTTCTTTCAAGTCTGACCTTGTGGCATGTCTTGTTTGCTGCTTTTTGCTATTGTGAAATGCAGAATAGGAATTGCAGCCTCTGCTGTTGTAGGACTTTGTGTACTTGCTGTTTCTCAAAGCACACAGGGTAGTCAATAAAAAAACCACTAAGAAAGAATGAGCAATTAAATTTTACATGATGCTTTTATTTTGATTGCTGATCACCATCTCCTACCACTTCCACAGAACAATGTCCCAGATTCTCAAAATGAAAGTATTTGCCTGGCATAGAACAATGACCTTATATTGTAGGTCATCTTGAAGCCCTGTCCTGGGACTCCTGTGTTACTAATGAATCTACCCTAATTACAGTCATGAGGTTTGTTGGTGCAGGTTCAAGGCTGTGTTTTTTCAAACTAGTAATTTTGTAAGACAGACCAAAGGTAGAATACATGGAAAAAGTACACTTTTGCTTCAGAAGACTTCCTTTATCAAGTGCCTGTGAAAAAAGCATGCTGTCAGCTGCAATGTGCCATGCCTAAATAAAAAGCAATCAATATTCACAGCCTCTCCAGTAGGCTTTCTGAGCTCTGAACCAGTGGGAGAGAAGGGAAATGAAGTTTTTTCTAGACTGAATGACTTTGAGACCAAAATATAAAATTACCTGCATTTAGCTGTGTTGATCTCATCTACTGGATCACAATACAGTCAAAAAGTATGTAAGTATTTACTGTGTAAACTCTTTTTTTAAAAGCCTTTATAGATTTCATTAAAAATTAAGGTTACATCTAATGGAAAATCTTGGCAGAACCTCAGATTTTAAAAATTCCAAGAAATATAATAAATCCTGCTTTACCAAGCCTTATTTAAAAAAATATCCAGTTTAGGTGTCCTCAGTTTATAAGCTATTTCACCATTTCAAAGCATAGACAGCAACTTCTTGATGTCTAATTAAATAACCAGACTAAACTAGATCAAACAAATGTTTCCTGACATCATCAACACCCTTGCACAAAAGATGGCTGTATCTTTTGTAACACAGTATCACTTCAATTCACATGTAAACAGTGTTTTGAAGCCTGGATGATAAAGCTCTGCCTGCTTTAACTCTGGTTTTGTGCTTGGCCAAGGTGTGACATTGAATTGCTGTCACTCTTGGCTCGCTGTGGCATTTCAGTCACAGGGTACTCTGCACGTTTTGCAGGTCTATTTAAAGCCCCCAGAGGGTTTACTTCACTTTGGCAAAAATTTTGTTAAAAGGGGTAAGGTATTTCTGTCAAGATTACTAAAGAGTATAGAAGTACAGTGAGGTTTTAATCACATTGGGACCTGATCCAAACTCCATTAACTACACTAGCCTTTGTTTTAAGTAGACATGAAGTATTAATGAAAAACAATAGTGATTATGAAATTCCGTGGGATCACTCAAGTAGTGAAGAAGATAAAGCAGTTAAAGGCTTTTTTTCCTTTTGTTTTGTAGATACAAGGGGAAAAAGGAACACTGGTCTACTTCTTTCTGTTTCTTTTTCAGCTAGTGCTCTTGAATGTCATCATATTTTTTAAGGACATAAATGCACATGCAGTCCCGATTGCATTTCACTCACACACACACACACACACACACACTGTGTGTGTCTGTGTGTGTGTATATATATATATATGTGAAAAAGTCATTAAATTTATTAATTTGCAGGGAAAATCCATCTTGTCCTTTCTTCTCATGAATGTAGTAGTGACAACAGCCAAGTTAGCTAAGATAAAAATGAATGTACATTATTTTCTTTAAAGTTTCTACTAATTTTTAAAAGCAAAACTCAATAATTAGGTTCTCCATCCAGTGGACAGAAATGTCACAGGCTGTATTTTTTCTTGTTTGCATTTTTTTCAGCAGGCACAGTGTTGCTTGATGTACATTTTTTGACTGCACAAGTCTAAATTTTCAAGTCTGGATGACTGGAAAGTGGAAAGCCACATGATAGCTTTGGGTAGATAGTGAATAGTTATCCTTGAGAAGGAATAATTTGTTGCTGTTCTACCATGAGGTTAATCTTCAGTACAAATTTTTGTGTTAGGCAATACTGCAAAGAACCAATCATTTTGCTAAATGATAGAAGTACTTTTCTAAGAGAGACATACCAGGAATTATTATCAGGATATATTAAATCTTTGGCTATTTTGTCTTGCTTCTAATACTGATGATGCTTTTAAATTGATATCGATATACTCAGCTAACAAAAAAATCTTAGTTTAACAGTTTAAAGTAAGATTTTTCATTTCACAAGTCATATTTATGCAACTCTTATCTGTTCCTGTCACATGCATTTTCTCCTTTCATTTCAAGAGTTTGAACTTATTTCTGAGGAACCCACCAATCCGTAAGCTTGGCCTGTACGACACCTAATGGGTTTTACTTGTACAGTCATTTATTTATTGGCTATTTCTCACCACAGAAATAACTGCTGTTTCCTCCATGGTATACTTTTCTGTGTAACTGGTTTTACTATTCATTCAAATGAGATGCTACATTTGGAAATTCTGTGATGAAAGATGTTAAATTGACTGACAAGAAATTTTTAAAAGCCTCCTGAAAATCTCCATTGCACTTTCATTTGGAAAATAAATACTTTTTCTGGATTTTTATATGTGCTGTCAAAGGCAGTCCTTGAGGATACTTTTCATTTCATACCCAGTGGATAGCAGAATTTGCAGCTCCAAATTTCCTCCAATAGGAGGAGAAAAGTTGCACACAAAATATATTTAATGTGGAAAAGTCTCTTTTCTAAATAATATCTGAATATGTGTGTACATACTGCCCATGTGTGTGTGTCACTGCTTCCTTTAACTATAGGAGATCCTTAGGGTAAAGTTTGTACCAATACTTCATGGTATCATAAGGTGTGCAGTATCTGGTTTGTAGTCAATTAAAGGAGATAACTTAAGGAGAGTTTTTTCAGCGTTTATACTGCTGCAGCAATTTTTCTCTTAAAAAATGATTAGTATATGTTTTTTCTGTTGTTGATTCACCTTTCTTGAGTAACCAACCAAGCAAACTGGTTTTAAGATGTGATATCTCTCACTTTCTATCCATCTGACTTCATTTATGGAGAAAAGCCAGCAATTTGGAAAGTAAGGCACATCTATACAAAAAACAAATTCACTTGGGCATTAAAGCATAATTGAAAGTGTCAGGACTTCTGTATCTCCTAACCAGAAGGTAATTTCATGTGAGTCAGAAGGAGGACAATGTTATAGTTTATTTCTGTCCCTGAATCTCTAAGAAGGAGATCTATTACCAATGCAGAATTTCAAGGTATTGTACGTGTATATCAAGATAGGGGGAGAAAAATGGAACTTTTTTCTCTAATTTTAATAGGACTTTTTTTTTTTTTTCTCTAATTTTATTAGGTAAATTGAGCAAACCAAAATTATCTCCTAAAAATTTCAAAAATATCACATATTCTTAAAAAATGGATCTAGGAGATACTTGTTTGTTTTATTTCTTTTTAAAGCATTTCAGATCAGTCATCTTTGCTGACTGATTCTTGTTCTCACTCTTTCTTTTCAAACCACTAGCAGCATTTGTTCTTTATGCATAGATTAAACTGATCCTCTACTACATATGAATCTTTTTTTTTTCCTGTGCATTGTATGATTATATTGTTTCCTTTCAGTATGGTTTTAGGCTTAATTTCATCTCGCTTAGTCTTTTTCCATAAACAAACAAAATCCCTCAGCTTAATAGAGTTGTTTGCTCAAATAATAAATGTTTCACTGCTCTGTCTTTATCTGTGTTGTTTTATTGTTTCAGAGAGGATGAGCATGCCCTTATCCAGCAGTACTGCCAGACGCTGGGAGGAGAGTCACCTGTGAGTCAGCCACAGAGTCCTGCTCAGATACTCAAGTCAGTGGAGAAGGAAGAGCGGGGAGAATTGGAGCGCATCATTGCTGAACTCGAGGAAGAGCAAAGGTCTCATAATCATCCTTCTGGTGTCTGAATTGTCATTTTGTTGTTGTTTGAGCCATGCATGTACTATGTTGAAAATGAGAAAGACCTAAAATGATTTTAGCAAAAAAACCCCAAACAACAATCCACAATCAAGGCATATGTTGTGCATAGCCTGGCTCGGTTAGATAGAAGAGGGAGGTGTCTGTGAAGAAAGGAAATAGTTCCACTTTTACTTCACTGCCTTTTTTTCAATCCCCCATAAAACACAAGTCAAGACATTGTCTTTGTTTGAGCTATTTGTGTTGTTAGTGGGAGATGCTAACATTGTTTGATCTAAGAAGTCCTATTTTCATTTACTTGAAAATCTTCATTTTAATCTTCATTCAAATACTTTCATTCTCCTCCACTTTTCAATTTCCCAGGAGTCTGCAGATAGAATATGAGCAACTAAAGGAGCAACAGCTTCGGAGAGGAATAAACCCCCTTGCATCACCTCCTGACTCTGTTGTGTCACCTCAGCATGCTTCTGAAGATGCTGAGCTCATTGCTGAAGCTAAACTCCTGAGGCAACATAAAGGTCGCCTGGAAGCAAGGATGCAAATATTGGAAGACCACAATAAACAATTGGAGTCTCAGCTTCACCGTCTACGGCAGCTACTCGAGCAGGTACTTGTACACTTTGCCCCATATTGTTTCTGCACAATGGATTTCTTGGTGAAGCAAAGGCATCAACATTTTACTGCAGGTATTTTCACCATGCACACATGGTCTGTTGCAATCAATCATTTCTAACGAGATTTTTTCTTACCCTCTAGTATAACCCATGGTTAATGTCAAATGAGCAGAAAATGATTGCTGGAGTGATCATAGGAACTTAGGAAACACTGAGAATAACACAAACAAGAGTTTTCATTAATTAAAAAAATGGGAAGAAAATATATACCCTACTCCAAGTAATGATAACAGCCACATCCCATGTTTGACTTCAGTTTTACCAGACACTTTCCATTTAAACATTATTTAAAATGTTTATTTGTTTTCGCAGTTATTCACTCAGACCTCTCTTAGCATGCCAGAGACAGATGGCAAAAAATATGTCTGAAATGCAAAGGAGCAATTAATTACATGAAAAGTCCACTTCCTCTTGAGTAGCATATTTAGACCAATAAGCTTCAGCAAGGTGGTTTTTCACACAAGTAAATGCTGGAGCTAAGAGTCTTTTAGCAAGTGAAAGTAGCTGGAGATCATTGAGTTTCCTTGTTGGCGGAAGGAACACTGCTTTGGAAGTCAGCATGTGCATAGCTGGCTTATGGAAGTAACAGGAGCAACATATACCAGGTGTTCTTAGAAATGGTAGTTTGTGCCATGTTGTGTGGGGAAGCTTGAGTAATGACGATAAATTTGTGTGAATGTTTTCTTCTAACTAATCTTTACATGTGGGTCAGAGTACAATAAGACAAGTGTTTCCTGCCTTCCGTGAGTTAGATGACTGGCTGTATGTAGTAGAGGATTTAACTAAGCCAAGAAACAGGCTACATAAACCAGGTATTAAAATGACCTAAGTTCCTGCTGTAGATGATACTCTCATTACAGAGATTAAGGTATTTGCTGTTTGTTTCACTGGCTTTGTCATTTTTTCTAGGCAGTTTTGGCTGAATAGGATTAAGATGCATCTATTTGTTCCAATGACTTCCCTACATCTCTAACAGAATAAATTTTTTTTGTTGCTACTGTTATTCTAGCATTTTTAATCAGTATTTTAGTATCTGTAATATTTCAAAGGGAAGATAGCAACTGGTGCACTGTTAATAATAATTTATAAAGTAAGGATCTTGGGATATTTGGACAATACTTGGCCTTTCAGAGAAAGGTTTAAGATATACAAAGAAACATGGTTGAATAGAACGGAGAAGTTCTGCCAAACCGACTTGGAGCTTAGTGCTTAGAGCAGAAACTTGTTCACCCCTTAAAACCCCCTTTTTTTTTTTTCCCCTAATGTAGCTGAGAATGATCTCACAGTTTTGTAATCTTTTTAGAATCCTTATACCATTCTTAGTAACACCTTTAGGGTGTACATTTTTGTTGTGATAAAATGGGTGGGAGAAGGGACAGTAATTCTTTCTTATCATTTCTGCCTTTGGAATATTCTAGGCATTCTGCAGCTTTTGGGTTCAGATAGGGTAAAGTAGGATAGAGGTGACCTTTTTCAATATTTCTGACTGTTTACACATCATTTACTGTATATTGTTGCTCTTTTGCTTTCTGTCCACATTGTCCTGTCTCTGTGGGAGTCATGCCGTGCTTCTGATTGTTCCAAGTATTATTTCCTAAGGTCTTTGTTTCTCCTCTGTCATTTAATAAAGTGGCTCATACAGAGTCAAGTGTATGAGATCTGCCTTATTTCTTTTAAACATATCTCTGGCTTTTCAATATACCTTTCTATACATATCATTACTTAATTTATTGGATGTTTTAAAAGCTAATTCCAGAATGTTGAAGCTTCTCCTTTGATGGGAATTCAGAAATTATAAATAATTTAAATTTTTAATAATGTCCTTTGAAATTTATTTATGAAGCAGCACTGATTTCCATTACTGCCCCCTTTCTGAGAAAATGACCACTCTTCAGCACGTTTGTTGTTCCTTTAACTTGGCCACTACCTTTTAGGAAAGTCTTTCTCTCTTTCACTGCATGGGGAAGGCATGTATTGAAAGCCTTTTTATATTTGTTTGTTTGTTTTGCTTTTATTGGCTGTCCCAGTTAATTTTAGTGGATAAAAGGAATAACTTTTCTTATTAATGAGATGGATGATTTTTAAGAAAGACTACTCATAAATCCCAATCTGAAAATATACAACAGTATAATTACAAGTATTAAAGGACACAGCTGTCTTGCAGCAATATTATTGCCATGGCTGGCATTTATTGCTATCTCTGTCTATTCTATCAACAGTAAGTCTCCCCATTCCTCTTCTCCACTAGCCTTCTGATTGGTGTTTTATACCACTGAGTATAAAATACTTGGAAGTCTTTTTCTCCAAAAGATTAGAGTGAGTATGTCTACACACAGATATTAGGGTAGAGAGTTAATGAAATTTAGAAACTTCCATGTAGTTACTGCTTAATCTAGATGAGAGCATTCTAGGGCATTCTTTAGAGAGCACCTTTAGCAGAAATATGCATGCATCTTCGCTGCATATTTTTCTACTTCAGGTCATAATTCTGAGGTTACCATACTATTTTTATTTTAGCAAGCCCAAAGGATTGGTAGCTGTCACAGAATGTTGTCATTTTTGTCCTCCTGATTGATTAGGGTGCCAAAGAGGAAGGTGAAACAGAACTGGCATGTGACAGCTTTGATACAAACATGTTAATCAGACAGAGAAAAAATAAAGAATTCATTCTCATTTTTCTTTCTTCAGCCTTTATAGATACTGCATTTGCAAAGTCAGAGTGAGACCTATTATGAAGGGCATTTAAAGTCTGTTTGGATTTTTATCTCTTTTCTCTGAGCTACTGAATAGAGGTTTCATATTGGATTTGATATTGAAGTTAGTGGGAGCTAAAATCATCTGTCAACGGCTGTATGAGCAGACAGCGTAAATAGGGGCTGCAACTCCCTCTCCAGCTGAAAGTAGAGGAGCTTTATCAGAAGAGTGCAGGAGAGTGTGTTTGTTTTGTAGCTGGCAGAAAAATTCTGGAGCAAGAAGAAACATCTGTAATGAATGTGGTATAAAATTGGTATTTTTGAGGTTTCTTGTGATTTAGACTGAGTACACTGAGGTTTTGTTTTGTTTTTACCAAAAGCAGCAGAAGTCAAGGAAAGATCAGGTGTGTCTTAGCTATCCATTGAGCCAAAAAGCACTTCAGGCTCTTCTTTGGGAAAGACACCAACAGGAACCATAGTGAAATAAGACACTGTAGATTAAAACTGGTTGAAATAAATATCTCCTTTGAAACATTTTAAAAACTGCTGTAATACAGAAACAAACCCACAACTACAGAGTTTTCTGGAGAGAGATTTATTTGTCCCTTCATATCTTTACTTGGTTTTACCTAAAAAGAAGTTTGAAAATTCCCTGAGACTGGAGTTGGAAACCTCTCTCTCATCCCTATAGAGGCATACTCAGTATCCCTGCTTTTATTTCTTTCAAGAAGCAGCAGCAGGTGTATAAAAGCATTTACAGTTATTTGCTTTTTGTTTCTGGCTTAAGGGTTGTCTGCTGAATTGTTTTGAATAAGAATACATGAACTTCATGATGCCTGAAGTGGGTTAGGGTAGAAGTGCTCATATTTTGTAGGTGTTATAAAATTGGAGTCAAATAGAATGTGATTTTCTACTAATATTTTTCTCAAGTTCCCTAACAACAAAATTTTTAAATTATGTAAATACTTGCCCATATATATCCTCAACTGGTTTGCATTTAACATTTTCCAGTATATGAGTATTATATTAAGGCAATTATACCACTACCAGAAATCTTCACTTTCTGTTCCAAACCCCACTCTAGCTGCTTAACAATATTGTCCTTAATTTGGAAGAGGAGCTTGGTTTGGTTAGGCTTTTCTTTTTATTGCAGTCACTGGAACTATGCAGTGTAACATTTATCAGTATATTTAAATGTAAAATGAAGTAATTAGGCATTGTCATCCAATTAGAAGATGTGGTTTTTTGGGTATTGACTTGTTTTTAAATCCACCTTCAATATTTCATTCTGACTGCTGCAGTAATATCAATGAAAGGTATTCCTAGTATGTTTTGTTTTCTCGCAGTTTATCTGCTGATAGTCCTTGTGCACTGATAGTCTGCATTGCTCTTTTATCACTTACAATAGAACTACTAAATGGTTCCTTGACTAACTCATCCCCTGAGTTTGTAGGCATTTTGTTGCTGTCTATCAATGTGAACTGTTGACTTTGCAGTGCCTCACTATCCTTGACTGAGCCTCTGTGTTGCTGTGCTGCAGTTTTGTATGTCCAGCACAGATCTTCTCCATTCACTCTCATTCATCTGTGAAACATTAATTCATAGTTGCTGCTTGAACAGGACCAGAGGCAAAGATTTACTCCAGGTGCAAGTTTGCATTTTGGATGATTTACATTCTCTCTGTTCATCTGTTCGTGGGGTGGGCAAGCAGTGACTCTGCTGCTGGAGTTAATTTTGTTGTTCTGTATTGAAGAGACTGTCTTAACCTTTGGAGAATTTGCTTCCTCTCTTTACCATTACAGCTCTAACATCTCAGACAGTGGTTCCTGGCAATATGGAATTGCCTGGGTTAAGTTATCCCGGGCGTCACTGATTTAAAATCACCACACTCATTTTACATAGACATATTAGCTGGATTGAAGCCTGGTACTGAGCAGCAAATTACTTAACTACCTGATAATAATTCACTGTTCATAGAAGGGTCTTCACAGTAAAATCCTTCACTGTCTTGAAAACATTTCCATTTTTCTTTGTCTCCTATGCAGACTATTATTTCTTGGTTTATTCTTTTAGTCAAAGCTGGCCTTTAGTGTTGTTATGCTGAAAGAGGTGAGATTTAGAGGAATTTTACTGAAGATTGTTTTAAAGTTGGAAGCTATCTCAAGAAATTGAGAATTTCAGTTAAGGCTGTGAAATACAAAGGAGCAAATTTGTGCACAAATTAACAGCCATTCTGTATTCTAACTCTGCATCAAGTCTCATAGCTGTTGTGTAGGTACTTGCTCAGTTTCAAAACAAACCTTTAAAGCAATGGTCTTTTGTATTACTTCAGTATCTGCTTTTGATAGATTTACTTAAATAACCTGCTCCTTAAGCTGTTCAGAAGTAATTCCAAGATTTGCAAGGAAAAAGATAAGTGATAGCAGCAACAATTTCAACTATATCTGCCTCAGATGTAAATATTATTTCACTTATTTCTTCTTTTTTTTCAGAACAATCACTTCTGGAGCTCAAATACTGTATTAATAGTATCTTTCTTGAAGGAATTTTAAAAAGAAGGAAGGAAGGAAAAGAAGGGAAAAAATGCCTGAATAAAGTTCTTTGCAATGTTTCTGAGCTGCTATGGCCTTTTCTTCTTTTGTGTTCATCCATGTGTACTTAAATGTAATCTCAAACACATACATGGTTGCAGCTAAATGTAATATTGATTTCAGTGATTCTTCAAGTGAATTTAAGAGTCCAGAAGATCTTATTTTCAAAGTATATAAGTTATTTCTCATAATTTTCAGGAGTTTATGTAGTACAAATTTTTACATAGTCCAAATTCCTGCAAATTTGGTGTCTTCCACACTGTTGAGAAGCAGCACCATCAGGAGTAATGGCTGGCTACCAGTTTTTAGATTTAAGGAAGTTGTTTTGATTCACTTGATTCTGGAGTTCTGCAAATCCGTTCATGATTGAACAGTTGTTCCTAAGCATGCTTAGTCATCCTTGTAAAGCTTTTTATGGGCCCTAACTGAATGTCGTGTCTGTGTGTGTGTATATACCCATGCAGATAAATGCAACCCAAATAATCCCATTGTCTAAGTCATAGTCTTTCTGCAGAGTTGGACTAAGAACCTTGGCACACTGTGTGTATTGTACATTACACTGTGTTTTTGTGATGCAACAGAATGCTGTTTTGAGCAAGACCCTCAACTGGAGTCTTGTAAGAGCTGTTCTTAAGTCTAATTTTTTTTAACAAGTTCTTCGTTTGTTGGCTTGTCCTTTTTTTACCCCTCATCAGTTGTATAGTTTGGAGAGCAAAGAGCATATAAAAAAGGAAAGGAACAAGATGGCTGCGTACAAGCCTACAGTTAAATTATGTGGATACAAGTAACATAAATTTGTGTCTTCTTGTCTTTAATGTAGCCTGAGTCAGACTCCCGTGTCAATGGCACTTCCCCCTGTGCTTCACCCGAACACTCTGCCCTCGGCTTCCCACTGGAGCAGGACACACAGTTCCATCAGACAGGTGAGTGTTCTGGTCAGACAATGTGCTTATGAGGCTTTATGTGACTACTGGATAGGTTTGTTGGCACCTTCTGGAAAGATTTGTAAATCAAAAGGAGCAGATCTTTGCGATGCTTCTGCTCAGCACAGCTGGAGGTGTTGCTTCCTCACACTTGCAAAGAGCTATGGTATACTTAGATTCCACGTGACTGAATTACAGACTTATGTTGATAGGCGCCTTGGTTCCATCTATTCTGATCGAGTGAATTTACTGGGCAAATCCATCCTCAGAGAAAGGGGAAACAGACTTCATTGGACTGAAGTGGCCAAGAGCTGTTTTTCCTACAGTACACACAAGGACCCAAGTAATCTGTCAGATACATGACCAAATGTCCAAATCATGTAATCTACTCTTGCTGTCTGCTTTAAAAATTCTTGTGTAACCTCTGCTTATCCAGGTATTTTGATGTTCCCACTTCCAAAAGGTTGACATCTTTAGGAATAATTCGGTATTTATGGGTACATGCTCTGCAAATAAAGGGATTTCTCTCTTGAAACATTATTTTAAATTCTCTGGTTTCAGAACTCATGAATTTCACCAGGAGTTAGCAAAAATAACTACAGACCATTGCATTGTCAAAAGTAGGGGAAAATGGAAAATATTTTTTCTCAAATTTTCTTAGGTACAAGTTCCTCCTGGTTTTGTTTTGAAACCTTGTGTAATAGATTAAATATTATTTTGTTTCTGTAGAAAACAGGAAAAATATTCTTTGCATTATATGTTTTTACTTTTATCTGGAAAAACATGGAATTTCTTTGAGTCTGATTTCAGGCAATGAAAAGTTGCAGTATGAAAGATGCTGTCCAATAAAACTGCCAACAACACAGCCAGTTATATTCCCTAACCATTCTCATAGCTAATTTTAAGAATTTTTCAAAGAGATGGCAAGGAGGATTCTAGCACTACTGAAATGGCTGGTACATATTGAATAAAGACCATCTAAAAGAAAAATATTGGAATTTTTAAAGTCAAATAATGGTGTATTCACTCTGAAAGGTACATCACAAATCATTTGCAATTGGAACAGAATTTTAATAGAGTAGCTGCTGAGTTTTATTCCCTCATCTTGTCATTTTAATTATTTTAACTGTAAATTTTTATATACTGTTCCTTCCTGGCAACTTCTGGTTAAATCCTGGATGCAATGGTTAAGTTTTAATAAAAGAGAAATGAGTTTGACTGCAAATCAATAACATAACTTTCACATCCTCTCCCAAGGCTGGCAATTATCAATGATAGTTCCTGCACATTTTAAAGGGGTCAGGTACCGTATCCCTTGAAATATAAAGGAGTAATTAACTGGAAGGTTGGCTAAGAATGCTTTTTAAAGAATGTTGTTGTCCATTTTTTTTTCCTCTTGTTAAAAAGTTTGTATTTTTGTTGTCATATCTGCAGATGACTTGTTAATTCCGCCTCATGATACCAACACAGATCTAACAGATGTTATGGAGCAAATCAACAACACATTTCCAGCTTGCTGCTGTAAGTTTAACAAAATATGTCTCTAAGAATCACATTGATTTTAAAGAAAAAAAAATCATTCTTGTGGTATTGACTAGGAAAATAAATATCTCTGAGGTGATTTCTTATATAGATATGCAAGCTCTATAATTCTGTCCCTTAAAATTCCTCGATAGACACTATTTGTGAGTGTAGATAAATGTTCTTGTTTTGAGTCAAAACGATTCACTATAAGAAAAGCCTGTAGCTCGATGTGGAACTTTCAGCAGTGCCCACATAAGGGGAAAGACATCTAGAATCTCACTAGCTGCTGATAAAAACTTTTTGTAGAACTTAAGTGAATGTAGATTCAGAATTTTTGAGTGCAGTTTTCGTAATAAAGCTTGAAAAAAAGTCCTTAGACAATTAGTCCTTAGACTAATTACTGAACTAGTTATTAAATAGACCAGAGGAAATCTGTGAATGCACACTTAATACCTTTCCCTGCTTAAATGCATTGGAAGTTGATATTTTATTCAATGTCAATTAAGAGAGATCAAAAGGAAAACCATCTTGTTCCTATGCATTTCTTGTATCAGCTGACATACATTTCCACTGATCCTCCTCCTACCAGTGTCGCTGCACTTGCAAAAGTGAGGAGCTGTCTCGTGTATTTTGGTGGGTTTTGTAAAGTACATTTATAGATATACATGTCTCTCTATATATGTATTTCAGCTCTTTTGCCTTAGAAAAACAGTAGTGAAAACTTTGATATATTCTCAAAACTGCTGAAAGTTTCAAATTAAATGTAATAATGATGGTCAGCTTTAAATGGCAGAAGTCAGAGAGTGGCTGTTTATACTCATTCCTTTTAGAAGCATCAAGACTCAACTCTATGCTATTTTGTAAACTCTGTCAACTTTGTTAAAATAACCCTTTTATCTCTGGACCATACATTGTTTGGCTGTTACAAACTGCATCCAGAAGATGCACTTTGCATGTTTTGTAAAAGCAAATTAGGTTCTAGAAAAAAAGTTCTTGTTTCAGCTGTCTTTTTTGCTTTTTGAGCAACAATTGAACAACAATTTGAACAACAATTCAGGGCCCCTGTTCTGCAAAATAAGGATTTGATTCTAAGGAGCATCTCATTTGAAGTCAAAAGCTAGTGGAGCTGCTCCACACCACCTTGAGGAGGTGTGTGTGTATGCAAATCAGTATAAAATGCAATTCAAGCATTTGTTCTTGGTTTTGCAAATTACTGTCTTGCTATGTGACTATACAGCTACATGGTCATTCGGCCCAAATTAATTTAAAGCAAATTGCATTGTGTCAGGACAAGCTTGGTAGCTGTTCTCCAGGGCTGGAAAACAGAAAAAAATTCTCTGATTCCATTAACAGACACCTTGAATGAGACAGGAGAATACCGCAAGTGAAAACCATGGCCCTTTCATTTTGTGAAGTCTATCTGAGCATTTATGATTAAAAGAAGGCACAGTTCCAAATTTCCTGTGATTTTTTTCCCCGTTGTCAGGCTAAAAAACCTTGCCCAAATTAGTAGGTACTACTTATATTTGACCTCATTCAGTCATTCTATAACGTCATTTACTTGGAAGTAAATTTTTTTGACTGTCAGATTCATATCTTAAACGTTTTAGAAGCCTGGAATGAGGATTATTAGTCTGGCCTTCCAAACAAAGTGCATTAGAATGAATTTTGCTAAGGAAGACCATGACAGACCCTCTAAGTCCATCATCTGTTCCTGTTTGAGAGGGATCCTCTTCCATTTGCGGGGGATCTGTCTTCCTGGCTAGACAATTATCGAATCTGTTCTGTAAGACTTTAAATGATGTGGATTCCATGGACTCTCTAGACATCACAGTATTCCTAACCCTTAAAGAATAACATCCTTAGCCTCTTTATTGTACCCAAGCTCAATTTTATCAAAACAGCCTTCATGTACAACATCTCATGTCCAGTTATTAAAAAAGAAAAAACAAACCAAAAAACTTCTGTTAGAACCTACGCATGTCTCTTCTGCCATGGCCTCCATCAAGGAGTTGCTAGCATCTGAGCCTTAAGCAGATAATTTTTATCCCATTTTGACTGTTTAATAAAGAGAATTGTCTTCATTTAATTTTTTTTTCATGGGTTTCAGATTATAATTAATCTTGAAGTCAGTTATGTCAAATATTCTTTAAGAAGCAATTATTTGTACAGTAAGGCCAGCAATGCTTTTAATGGTGGATTTTGTTGTTTTGTGGTCAGTTGTTTTTTTTTGTTTTTTTGTTTTTTTGGGTTTTTGTCTTTCAGATCCACTGATCATGCATATAATGCCCCTTTTTCCTTCATTATTTATGTCATTGGTCCTCAGAGTAAGCAGCTATACAGCAATGTGCAGAGAAGTCTTGTCTGTGCATCTGAGTGATGTCCAGAACAGAGCATTTTAAACAGATGAGACTGTAATACATCACTCAGGGGTTTCTATAGCTGCAAATTATGAAAATGAAGCAATTCGTATTAACTATATCAATATAATGCTAAATATTTGTTAAAAGTTTGTGAAGAATTAACACCACATTTCTAGTTAAATGCTTAGTCTTTTAAAGATTTTTTTTTCTGTAGTATGTATTTTCCTGATAATAACCTTATTTTTAAACTGTCAAGATGTAGAATCATGTAAATTTCTAACCTCTTTTTTTTTTTTTTCTGTTTGCAGCAAGTTTTACTGGCAGACCACAGGTATGAGACATGTTTACATATTTGCATAGGCATGGGAAACAAAGTAAAGTAAGTGAAAAGTTCCATTAAAGCAAAGGGGCTGGATGGTTTTTGTCTGTATTTTCCCCTAGAGGTCTATTTGGGAGCTGGACTACAACAGAAAGGCCAGATTCCAGAATATAATGGGTGATATAGGTAATATAAAATTTCTGCTAGGTCAGGCACTGCCACAAGTATTATGGTTCTGCAGGTCTGCGTTTCTATCCAGATGGAACCAGCTTGAAGTTATTTGGGCCAAATAGTTTCAAGCCAGCATCAGCTTGAAAGATCAAAGCTGGTTCAAAGACATCCATATGGCCTTGTGCCCTGGTGCCCACAGCTCCACTTTCAGGAGCTCTGGGTACCCATGCACAAGGATCAGGAGCCACACAACACCTTAGGCATTAGATTAAGCCATCTGCACTGAATAGGCAACCACTTCAACAAGGACTTTAAACACTGCAATATTGTGAACTTAGATTTCTTTTAACTAGGCCTCAGTTAATTGCTGAGTCTCAGGCCAATAGATGTTAGCTTTGAAAATATAGGGGTTTTGTAAGATGATGTCACAGTCCTGATCTGACTGAGCCAGGAGCAGTTAGAAGTTTCTGTGTGTGCTATCACGTGGTGCTGATGCTGTCTCTGCTCCCACCAGGCCATGTGAAGTGTTCATTGGGGTGTCAGCCAGTGCTTCCTGGCGTGCAGTGCAGCCCTGTCCTGCAGCCTGCCAGCTGCGCCTTCAGCCTCATCCAACACCTGCACAGGACCCCAGGACACGCCGTGCGCTCCAACCGCGCGTTCCACGTGAAACAGTACAACACTGAATACCCAAAGACGAGAATGATGCTTTTATAGTATCTTTTTTTTTTTTTTTTCCCTTCCTTCCCTTTCTATGCAACTGTAAATTAACGAGCAGTGGAATATTTGTCACTGATTTGTATAAATATACAGCCAGGGGAAAAGGGGCAGGGGCTTTATATACGTTCCTTTTGATAATCTTAAAGAGAACTGTGTAAGGAGTTTGGAGCAAAACATTACGTTTATACATTCCTTTCAGCTCTTTGCTTTTGCATTGTAAAGTACCCTTAGTTATATTCTCACACATGTAATATTCTGTACTGATTATTTGTATGCTAACCATCTGACCACACAGATTTCAGAATATCCTTGCATTTTTTTCAGCATTGGCATATGAAGTTCCCTTAATCTGCATTATTGTTATTGGTTAACAACAATTGTCGTTAGGTGCAAGATACAGTATTTTAATTCAATTAAACAAGGTAAACGCTCATTTCAAGTCATAATTAGCATCCTCATGTACCTAAGTGGTATTTTTAACTTCCTTTATATTATTTCCAGCCAACACTCCATTTGGAGGATTATTTTTTTAAACTTTACTTTACTTTGAATCAAGAGATAGCTAAAAAGAGGACTTAGATGATAGCTTAAGTTGGTTTTAGTAAGAACTAAGTTAGTGTAATCCTTCCCAACTTTGTTCAGAGACAAAGCTTTGCTGTTCCCTGCTGGGCCAAACTTGCTTCAAGTTTTGGAATTTACAGTCCATGAAGTAAAGCACATTTCTGTGAGATCCTTTTCTTTTGTCTGCGTCTTGGAAATTAAGAGACAATTAGAAAGCCCTTTCCAATACTATTAGCAACAAAACTTTCTCCAGAACTGCAATGCACATAGATATTATCATTTGGCACTGTAATCTTGCAGATCATCCTTATCTTTAAAATAATTTATTTATTTTATTACTTTTGATAAGGATAATTATGGGAAAGTATGTCTGATCTCTAGTTTAAAGTTTCTAATAAGAGATTTTAATGCCTTCACAGAGTTTACAATGCTGCATGGACACTTGCTTTAAATCTAGGACATGCCTTTAATTGGTAAAACTGCATGCAATATCTTTCATGTATAGTAAAGAGAAACAAAGCTATGTTGTTCTTAATTATTACTGAAGGAAAAAAACCCCTTATCTTAAAATGGTATTGGAATAGGTGCAAAATTCTCTACTGCTACTAAAACAATGGTAGGGAACATTAAAAGAGCAGGTCAGGAATTTCTAGTGGCTTTGTGAAGTTTTGCCAACCAGACTGTTCTGCACCCACAGTATTTGCTCCTGGACTGCTGCTGCTCAAGGAGTGATTCAGGCAGTGTTGACCACCTTCTGCTGTTGGCCCAGTGCCAGTTCTTTCTTACCCTTTGGCAAATTATTTAACCACTCTGCCTCTGTTTTCCCATCTGTAAAATGGGGATGATAATGCTTACCTCTCAAAGGTGATGTAGAATTTAGCATTTCTACAGAGCTTTTCAGAGGCTGAGTAAGTATTAGTCTTGAGCAAGTAGAGCAAAGTTGTCAAGGTGAGAAGAGAAGATGCTGTCTCCTATTAAAATATAATGTAGTTATTCTGAGAAGAAAAAGACCCACATTTTACAGAAGAGGAAAGCCATGACCACCTTTCTACCTCAGACCTATCTTCATAAGTAGTATTGGAAATAGCTTTATATTCTGTTCTCTGCAAAGTGCTTGGCTTTTATCAAGCTACATAATTCTCTAGGCAAAGAATATTTAAGAATACTCCCAACATAAGTATAAAAAGAAATCAGTAGTGAATTTTCTGGGCTTTATTTTTGTTCTGAATATGAGGTTATGTATAAAGTTATTTTTCTGCCTGTGTTAGTATGCATCCTTTGTCCTCTGCTGCCAAGTAAATGCTGCTTCAAACACTACATTGTAACATTCTTCCTCTGAGACAATAATAAATAAAAGGAATATATTGCAGTAACATAAGAAAAAGTATGGAGTTCTTCCAAATTTTGTGTTCCTCAGGGATGGCACATCTCTCATTGCTAAATGCTGAAAACTTCATTCTGAAGATTAACATGAGCAAGCTGTGATAGTCAATTTCTATGTCTTAGCTTTTTCTCTGTGGTTTGAGTTTATATAAATGAGATTAAGCAATGGTGTTTTCTTCATAAATCTTGCATATTTTCTCCAGTTTTCCATCTTTAGTGATTTTAGTCTGGAATCCTTCTCAATTTCATGACAGATAGTAAATCTGATTACTGAGAAACTGCTTTAATTTTTTTTAAATGTTCTGTATTACAGAACAGAAATAATGCATGAAGGCCTGTCAAATAGAACTATAAATAGTCTTCATGGTTTGGGTGGCTTTCAGTCAACATGCTTAGCTGAACCACAGCATTAGGTATTCAGTCTGGAAGTATATTTTCTACCTTGTGCTGGTTTCAGGTATTTGCATTAATGCAAATTATGTTAATGACTGTGTTAGAATTGCTATACTTAAGGGAGGAAAAAAAAGCCCAAAGTCCTAACAATTCTGTTTCCTTATCATAACAGTTGGCACTGGTTTCATGTTTAGTTGTTAGGTTTTGTTTGGGTTTTTTTTAAACTCTAAGAAATGTCAAATGTAAGTGTCAAAGTGATGACCTTTACCCTCAGTTTGTGAAAGGATGGTTAACAAATTAGTTATAGGGAAGTACCATTATTTAAGTAATTCAGCAGTTAGCAAGGAATTTAACTACAGAAATAGAAATATATCAAGTCAAATTAAGTTCTGTATTTAGAACAATAAGTGTCTTAAGAGGAAGAGACTACTAGATTATAGCATGTATTAAACCACACAACCTTTCATTTTTAAAGAAGTAAACATTTTAGTTATGTTTGTAGAGTAGGAGGCAGCAGAAGAGAGAGGTATGGATCAGTACTAGGGCCTGAATTTGGGAATAATTTATGAAAGTGCTCCTACCTTCAGGTTGCACCCTTTGTACCTCAGTTGCCAAGGTAGCAAGTGCCAGAGTTCTGTGATGCTGCTGCCTGTAAGGAAGGTACTCAGCTTAAAAAATCATTCTTCAGTGCTGTGCTACGAAGGTCCTGGCCCTTGACAGGGGCAACAGAATGGCACACAGTTCTCACAAGCCACAGGGCTCTTCTCAAGAGTGTTGGGGACAGTGTGTGGCCACCTCTGGTCCTTCAGGCACAATGCGATGGTGGCCACTCCCTCCCTTCTCCACCCAAGGCATTAACCAGCTTCTTGTGCTGTTATTTCGTCAGGCCAAATAAAGCAAACATGATACTTTTCATGAGAAGGATTATGTCTCAGTCCAAAATATACATCTATTCATATCAGTTCAAATTCTAATTAGAAAACACCCTTAAGGTGTATTAGTAACATGTAAGTTCATTTTCTCAGAGAAGATGCAAGATCGATGCATCTAATTAAAATTAGAGAGTAAAAATCCTTCTGCTGTTGGGGCTTCATCTTCAGGGGAACTTTCACAGTGAAACAATCATCTTAGTATGGGTGGCATTATTTCTTTTGGAACCAAGAGAAGGTTCTTCACATGTTCAAAACCAAGATAGTTGGATTATGAGACGCCAGCCCTGCTAGGTCAAAAATCCTGGACACAGACCCTCAGCATGCACATGACAATTTTTGGCACCTCCCTGTCCTATGTCAGGAGTTCAGTCATCTCTTCTGTTATTTCTGCAGTTGGAAAGAAGAACAACACAACCAACCAAGAAGCCCCCCGGATGACAAAATTTTAAAAATGAACAAACTGAAGTTCAGCCAAATTAAAAATGTGTTACTGTAATGGGCAAGTTTTGGATTTATGCAGAAGATCAAAATATTCTTTTAAGCATTTCCAGTACAAATTACCCCTTGGGAAAGAATTTGTTCATTATATATATATATT
This sequence comes from Certhia americana, assembly GCA_018697195.1. Lineage (NCBI taxonomy): Eukaryota > Metazoa > Chordata > Aves > Passeriformes > Certhiidae > Certhia > Certhia americana. The sequence continues at coordinate 63,583,518 of CM031859.1, forward strand.
TCTCTATTTTAATATGGAATTTCCCTAAGAAAAACCTTCATGAAGGCATTTTTTTACTGCAATGCAAACTGAAAAATGGATCCTGTCTCTTGTCATGCAGAAATGAAGATGTCATGCCATATGGCTGAGAATTCTGTTCCCACAGCAACAGCAATAAAATCAGTCTTACAAATCCTGGCAAGGTGTAAATTAATAACAGTGGGGTATGGAAAAAAAACCCAACAAACAAACAACTTTTAGTGGGGAAAAGAATATTTGAGCAGAAAGAGAACTCTTGCATCTTAGAAGCAATAAAGCTCTCAGTAGTCATCAGCTGCTGTGTTCCTCAAACAATGTTCTTGAGGCTGGGAAAGGTGAAATCACTCTTGGCTTACCTAGATTTGGGTGAGTATCTTCTGTCTTTAGTGATGTCTGTCTCAATGATGTGCCAGCAAAAATTACAATCCCTATAACTTAAATTTATATGCAAGAAAGAACAGCTGCATGTAAGTGCAGCAGCCACCTTCAGAAGGGTAGGCAGTGTTTTCATCGGCTGCTTTTCTAAACACCTCTGAGACACCAGGAGTGGGCTGGCTCAGCTCATTTTCCCAGGCGTCTCAGCACTGGAACAAACTGGGGCAGCCAACACAAAGATATCATTTAAATTGTAACCTGCTCCATGTTAGTATGCTTATTGAATGTGAGAATCCAAGGGAGCTGCACAGAATTACTAGCTGTGCTAGTCTTGAGTACATTGGACAGGAGAAAAACAATGAGAAAACCTCACACTTTAACATCTATGCTTTGCTATTTGTCCACTCACTGTCATCTCTGAATTTCTATTTACAGATCAACTATTCATGTTCTTGTTAGTCACTATCTTTATGCGGTCAGATAAACACTGAAAATGTCTGGTTTTCTGACTGAGGTGGGTTGACCCTGACTGGAGTCTGGTGCCCACCAAAACCTTTCTATCACTGCCTTCCCCAACTGGACCTGGAAGAGAAAATATAATGAAAGCTCATGAGTTGAGATAAGGACAGGAGAGATCACTCACTTAACCCACAAATTAAGTTGTATATATTAATAAATAAAGAACAGATAGAAGATACAATGGTTACTGCTTCTCACAATCTTCATCACTGATTTAAATGTAAACAGAAGTGAGGAAAGTTAAGGGTTACCTAGATCCTCATTCTTGAGGATCAAAGTGGTATTTATCTTCTTCCAGTCCTCAGAATCTTCCTGTTTCCTGTGACCTTCCAAAGGTCATTAAGAGCAGTCTTGCAGTGATATCAGCCACTTCTCACAGCACTCCTAGGTATGTCCTAACACATCCCATGGGCAGTTTGTTCAGTATATCCAGTTTGTTTTAAGTGTTCCCTAACCTGATTCTTTTCCACCAAGGAGGAGGATATGTCCCTTGCTCCAGACTTCTGACCAGTCTTACTACTAAGGACTGAGATAAAGATGGGATTCAGTACCTCAGACATTTCTGTGCCCTTTGTCACCAGGCCCAGTTCACCAGTGGGCTCATGTTTTCCCCCACCTGCTTTTTTCTGCTGCTATATTCATCAAAGTAATTCTTTATGCCTTTTGTATCCCATATCAGGCCTTGGCTTTGCTAACCCTATCCCTGCAGAACTGGGCAGTATATCTGTGTTCTTTTTGGTCCCTAAACAGGCTGAAACCTGCTCTCCTGAGGCCCAGGGATGCAATCCTGTTTCTTGCCTTAATCCCTTTGAGATGCTGAGCACTGTCATCTCATGGTCACTGTAGCCACAGCAACCCTTAACCTGCACATCCCATATCCATTCTTCCTTTGTGAATGGGAGGTCCAGCAAGATCTCTCCTCTCACCAGATTCTCAGTCATTTACATGAAGAAATTGTCACCTGTGCACTCTAAGAAATTTCCCCTCAACAGCTAGTATAATTCTTGTATGATGGCCTGAAAAAATCTTTTGCCAGAGAACTGCAATACATGAGTAGAGGGCCCTTTAAACACAGGTGCTTTGCTTGATTGTTCAGTACCCCTGAAAGTATTTTGGTGAGCAGTTGTGAGAATTCCAATGAATGGCAGCAACACCCAGACAAGTAAAAATACTCAGCTGTATTTCTGTCTCTCCAGTGCCAGCAACCCCTCTGGAATGGAAAATGTAGCTCTGACCTACTTGCTTTCAACAGACTATAATTACAGCGCTTACCAATTTTCTATAAAAATACAGATGTGAACAAATACAAAACCCAAGTGACTGAAACATGAGCAGAATAAGAGTACCCTAAATAAAACCCTAAATCCCAGTTCCTGCAAAGATGATATTTGCAGGCTGAAAAGTAAAACCAGTGAAATGACAGTAAACTATTAGAATAGCAGTTGAGTTTATTATGAAATAGAGACAGACTTTATACACAAAGACATACCACAGTATTAGTCAGTCTGCTGCTTACACTTGGAATTTCTTCCTCCCTAAAATATCTGCTTGCTTGCTGTGACAGGAAAATTAGTGATAGCTTTAGCAGAAAAGAATTATTTTGACTTTCAAACTCATCTGATTTCTCAAAGTGCAGATTGTGCTACCCATTTGGTGGCAAGGGGCTGAACTGGGTGTCCAAGACTGGGCTCAGCACCCAAGCCCCAGTGTCGACAGATACAAGGGAATAGTCTCCCTTTGATCTGCAGATTAGTTTTGTTAGGACACCCTCCCTTTGGTGCCAGAATACTCTGCCTTGGCACAACACATGACCATCCATGGAAAAGGCAGCAGGTGATGGATGAGGCTGCTGACTCCCAGGTCAACCTACTTAACTCAGAGCTTGGTAGTTTGGCAAAAAAGTTGTGATAGCTATGCACATTCTTGTTACTGCAGGCAGTTTGGTTCTCTTTTCCTGCAAATCACAGTACTTGTAACACTATTTAGAAAAATAGGATTAGGAGATAAATATTTCCTAACTTGCCACTTTCATTTAGCTGCTCTTCTTGCAGAAGAATGCCTTGCTTTCTCAGGCATTGACTCATACGTGGGTTTGATTGACTTCTTTTATTCACATGTCCAGAGACAGTTAGCCTTTGAACATTAAAAAGCCAGAAAACCAAACCACACCTATTGTGTTAATTAAAAATTATATAAGCTTGACAATGTTGCTACACACTTGATTATTTATGGCATCTCTTGTACATTAGAAGTTACTACTGAGTGGACAAAACCAGTTTCCATTTCTCTGCCCAAAGCAAGGCTCCCACTGAAAGGTTCTTGGAAAGTTTTACTTAAAATAACAATTTGATGAATGGGACAATGTCATTACACACAACTAAGTTACACTTCTTAAAGGCTGATTACAAACACCCTTAAATGTCATCTCTTCTTTTCACTGCTGATTTTAGGGCTCTTTAAGGTTAATATTAACTAATCCAGAAAAAAAAAAAATTCATCACACCTTTTGAGGACTTTTGAAAAAACATCACTCTACATACAAAAGCTTAAGACTGTCAGCCTTGTCTGTGGTTGGTCTATTCATTAGCTTTTAACCCAGTTGCAAAGGAAAGAGAAGTTCATAGCACATCTGTTTCCACAGAGATTGGATAAAATATGGCAGTTTAGTTAATGAGAGTATTTTTTCTTAATCTGTTTTTGCTTGGATAGCTGATAAAAATAGATGCTTAAGAAAAAGAGGGGTTTTTTTCCCCAGTTTATAATAGGGGTATTATGCCCCTCTCAAACAAAATGTACCTAACAAAAAGTTACATCACATGATGTGATTAAAACCAAGATATTCCACACCCATCTACCTCCCTTCCTAGACTGGCAGAAATGACAAAGCAAACAATAATAAAAAAAAAACTAATACTGTAATAAAGCAGACACCAAAAGTCAGTCCTGTGGACTTTCCTTCCGATAAAAGGTGCCTCAAGTAGCAACATCAAAGATGATAACATGGCATTATTTCAGTTATATGTATACACACATATAGCATGTTGTAAGTTTATGTATATACACACACTGGAGACAACTGTGTATAAAAGGATAGGATTATATCACTGAAAGTTTAATAAACATTTATGAAAAATATAAAAAAATGTAAAAATAAAGAAATCACAGCTGGCTCCCACACCATCTGTCTTGGCATCTCCCTGGGACTCACCTCTCCCCATCAAGGTCAGTCCCCCCGTCTCAGGAGAGGCACTACTTGGCTTCCACCCCACCAGGCACTCCAAGGCCTTGCCCTCCCCACCAAGGAGCAAGGCAGGAAGGGGGATATCCCAGTTCAGGCTTCCCATCCCCAACCTAGACCACTTAATATTCTAGTTCAGCAACACTCAGAAAGGAAAGCTGTGTTTAGCTGGTGGGTATTAGCTGCATAATGGCGGTAATTAAGTAATAATCACCTTAAAAATGCGCTCTTATCTTAGAGTTTGAGAAAGAACAGAGACTGAAGGCTGGGGCAATTATCTCCTGCTTTAGCTCCAGAGAAGCAAGCAGGAATAAGCATTCATATCAAAGTCAGTAAATAATTTGGCCAATTACCTATTCCCACATCACCATTGAAGTTTCTTGATTGAAGATATTCGTTTAGTCTTCTGCTTAGTATTTAGAGTGCCATTTAGGAACTGAGACTGCAATAAAAATTTATCCCTGAGTTACTGCAATGCAAAAAAAGTCCGTACAATCAGTGTCCTTGTGAGCACAGCCTTGTAAAAAACATTTGTGTTACCACAAACCATCTTTTATACATATAAGCACAAGGTCTGTCATGGAATTAATTGCCCTTTCAGTTCCCTGAACACCTTGATTTGGCAGGGTGGAGGCAAATTAAATATACATATTAGTATAGCTAATAAACTACTCATTTTAGAATTACAGCAAGGAGTTTCGACATACACTGAAACAGTGAGTTTTTCTAGACGTTTCATTACTGCTACCCTTCTTCCCCAAGAAGCCCTAAAAAATATTTTGGGAAGAGATGGGCATCTCTTTCCACTTCATCACTCCTGCAGTGCATAAAGGGCAGAACACACTCACTCTGTGCTAACCCAAGTGTGTGCCTTGGAACTGCTTCTCCTCCTTCCCTCTGGTACTTCAGCAGCACTATATTATATTGCACATATCTTTAGTCAGAGCCAAGGAATAGATTTGCCAACCCACTGTCTCCCTATGACATTTGCAATAGGCTTAAGCAGATTTAAAACGAATGTATCTGTAAGGGTGTCATCAAAAGCCAAATTTTAAGAAACTAGACTGCCAGTGAATAGCGAAATATATTCCAGCCCAGAAACTTGCCTTTGTTGTCAACAGGCAAGAAAAAAAAATAGTATCTTTAAGAAAAAGAAAAAAAATCAAATTGAACTTAAATCAATGGCACTGATATGGCATTAGAGGGAAAGTAGAGGGAAAACTGTTATCAGAGATGATCTTTCTGCAAGGACTCTTAATGCAGACCTCCAGCCTAGCTGTGGGTCCTGGGCACTTTGAGAACTTGCCATTTGTGGCTGCAGGTTTCCTGTAAGGGCACTGGACTTCTTAAATGTAAAATAATTTCTTAGGTATTGAATTTCTCAACTTAAAACACTTGCATGGAGATATTTTTTTTTAAAAAAACCCAAACATACAAAAAAAGCCCACACCAAGTACTATTCTGACAGGATTAAATAATCAGCAATGTAGAGCCCAGACCAAACCTTTGCCAGAAGGCAGCCAGCATCTAGAAATTAAGATTCTTATCAAAGTATAAACATGTTCATGTCAGGGAGAAAAAAAGGTTGAACCAAGAAAAGTCTAAAGAACACAATACTAATCCTGCTTGTGGTGTGCTTTAGTCCTCAGCTTTTTACATGCCTCTCCCTATCTTTCAAAAGTACTCTGTGAGTGCTGATACCTGTTAATGATCCCCTTCTCACTGACAATGCATTCATACTCTGGTGTTCTCTCCAAAACCGGTGGCACTTACATGATTTTCTTAAGGAATTAAGCTCAGAAGCTTTGTATTTCCAGATTTTTTTCTTATGCTGCAACTACAGATGGATGTTTGACAGTAATTATGACCTCTACTTTTCTGCGAGATTTTTATTCTTATCACAATGACATACTGCTGTCCAGGGTTAGCAATCTATGTCAAAGCATTTACAGGATATTTCATGGGTAAGCACTTAATCATACAGTGAGCAACTAGGTAAAGGCTTAACCAAGCAACTTAAAGAAAGGAATAAAAATAATATAAGACTGCTACTAGCTACTATTTTCTACTAGCTATTTTCCTGCAGCCCATTTTCATAAACTCTCTTATGCTATTAAAATATGTTAATATATACTACATTTAAGTGACAAAACAATCATCCCTCTAAACATCAACAATCATCAGGTATTCTTTCCTAACAGAAACAACTTCTGGGAAAAGTCAATTCATTCAAAAAACAAAACCTAAACCAAAAATCCATCAAATGTGTATACTGAAGAGTACACATTTTATAGAAAAAAATTAATCTCACTTCAGCCAAGAGTCCACTACTGCACGCTAAACAATCACTTTTTGCCTGCATTGATTTAAAGCTCTCTTTGCTAGTCCTTTTTTAAGTTAACTGCTCCCTAGTTTGTATCACATATGTAAACTCACTCGGATTTTCTGGTTGCCATCCATGGTAGCTTTTCTAAGTGTGTACTACCAAGGAACACCAAGATAATTAAGGGAATGGAGCATCTCTCCTACAAGGAAATGCTGAGAGAGTTGGGATAGTTCAGCCTTGAGAAGGGCACCAATGTATATAAATACATAATGGGAGGGTCTAAAAGGACAGAGCCAGGTTGTTTTCACTGATGCTCAGTGACAATACAAATACTGATGGGCACAAGCCAGAAACACAGGAGATTCCCTCAGAACATCAGGAAATATTTCCTTATCGGGAGAGTCTCCAAATGCTGTCTGAAGCTGCCCAAAAATTTGTGAAGTCTCCATCCCTGGAGATATTAAAAGCTATACAAGTAACTGGTTCTGGGTGGCACTGCTTGAGTGGGGAGGGGATTGGATAAGATGATCTCCAGAAGTCCAACCTCAACCTCTTCATGAGCCTGTGAAAGTATCTCAAGATTAAAAATTTTCTATTAGACTATTGGAAGGCTTTGTGCTACAAATAAGCCTTTTTACACAATTAAAAAAAATAATGAAGTATAAAAAAATTACACTGGTCAATGAAGGGCTTCCTAGAAAGTGGCAGGCAGCTCTTTCTTCAGCTATTTGAAATACCGCACCAGCTTTCTAATAAATCTCCTTCACCTTGCCTTCTGGAATTATAGAGCAGGAAACAACAACCCTTGTCTTTCTTGCTCTTTACTCGTGGAAAGTCCTCGCCTTCCTTTTCGCTAGAGCAGATCCTGTCCATCAGTGTATGTTGGGAAAGAGACAGGAGCCAAGAGTGCCAGTTGCCAAAGTTACAAAATTGCTGGTATAATTTTCATATACTCATTTGTATTTGGCATGGAGAGCTTAACTCAGATTTATTTTTCCCTTTGTTCTCAAGAGCTGCTCAGCCACCCAGCTGGTGGCTGGCTATGTCACATACACGTATTTCACCACTAGTGACAGTGAGGCACACTCTTCCAGCTGCCTCTCCCTCAGCCATTCCAGGTGCAGTTGGAGCTCCTGGACCCAGTCACTCTTCTGGAAATGATTCAGGACTATATAAGAGGGATGGCAACACAAAAAACCTAAAACGCTTTAATTTTTTGAGAGAATCTCTATAAGCAAGAGAATAAAAGTACAAAATCTGAAAAGCCTCAGTTCCTACTCCAACCTCTATATTGTCAGTTTTGTGTTTCAGTATCAAATTGATAAATATACTCTATGCTAATGTAGAATGAAACTAAGATTGCATTTCAGTCAAGCACCTGACTCAAGCAATTGCTCTTCCAGGAAGCTGCCACAGGGACACTCCCAGGAGGCAAGGAAGCATCTCAAGACAGTATCACACCAAAGCCTAGGATAGTCAGCTTTGTGCAATGCCCAGCTCAGCTGGGAAAAACTAAGTAATTTGAGGGTCTCATTTTCACCTAGGCCCCACAGCATCAGACAACTCTTCAGCAGAAACTCTTCCTTTGCAAAGGCCCAGCTGGACCCTGTCTTAGCACCCTGCCTCGAGCTTACCACCAAGATGCAGCTCACAATGAATTCTGTTGAAATGGCAAGGGGGGAAATAACAGCACCATGCACACAGAGCTGTTGCTTTCTAAAGGTGTCATAAATTAAATGATTCCATTTTAAGTCATAAGCACCCCTTCAGCTCCTCCTACCCTTCTCCCTGGTTGCCCAAAACCAAGCCAAACCCTGGAAAACCACTCAGTAAAAAAACTGTGAGAAAAGGTTCTTCAGATTGCACTTCTGCTGTGCTTTTGGGAAAATTAATATCAGGTTAAACCTCAGGCACTGCCAGATTTGCCAGTTGTGAGCTGCAGCTCTTTTAAATAAAGATAACAAAGCCACAAAAGAACCCACTGAAAAGGCTACTCCCCAGTCACTTCAGTGCAAACTGAGAACTGCCACTGAAGTACCTGCACTGCAAATATTCACATTCAAAATGGAAAGGAGCCAAGACCCAGCACTCTTTCACTGTCATGGGAGTTTTAAGAGGGTTCAGACCTGATTATTACAGTACTGTAGATTTGAGACAGTCTCTTGGCTTTCACACTATTAGAAGTTCACAGCTATGAGTGCTCCCAGGTGGCTTTGGTTTCAAGAATGTCAGACTCAGAGGAGTAGTTCTTACCACCTCTTTATTTCAAGCCTGAGGGTTTTTGATTTGGGTTTGTTTGGATGTTTTTGAGAAAAATACAATATTCCTAAAACACTTGATTTGTTATTAAATCCCAACTCCTACCTATAAATCTAACATGATTTGATCTGAGTACAGGCTATTTATTCTATCTCTATTACTAGTGAAGCCTGAAAGGAATCAGTTTTTGCCCTGCAGCAGCAGAAAATCTCTGGATCCCCCAACTGTTTATCATCTACTTTTGTAACTTCATCCTGTGAGAGATCAGGCAGCTACCAAAAACAAGCCCTCTTGTACATTATTGAACCTTGCAAATCATTAGTACTGGCATCTAAAGTACCAATAGCCATAGGAACAAACAACATGTATTTACTGCAGTCAGAGAAGATTATTTTCAGCTTTTAAATGAGTGTTTAAAATAAGGGGCATAGCAGTCCCTTATTTTATTATTTGTATATTTTAATATATATTATTTTATAATTTAAATGATAACATTCTTTTATAATTTTTTTTATTATAGGCAGTAATTACCTTTTATCTCTTGAAGAGAAAGGGGAGAATTCCTGCCACAGGGACACAACTCCTCTTTCAGCCACTGGGATTCATTCCAGACTGGGCTGCTTCCCTCTGTCTTCCCCAATCCTTCAGACTCCATGGTTATCCCCCTTCCCATCCCACAGTATGGAAGAGGCCCACCTTACAACCATCATCAACTGCATCCCTCCAGAGGGGATGCTTATGTAGGAACCAGAGCAAAAAGAGCACACTGAGCCGGTGAAGCCTAATTGCTGCTCCACCAGGCACAGCTGGGAAATAGCTGAGCCATCCCTTCTGGACTCAGGTCAGCTGCCCTCACTCAGGGCTTGTTTGAACCTCAACAGCTCTTGTCTGCTTGTAGTACTGGTCCAGTCTTTGCTCTTCTCTAACACAATTTTTGTTTCCTGTTGTCCTGGTTTCAGCCAGGACAGGGTTAAATTTTTCTGTAGAAGCCAGGAGAGGATCTGACTGTGGGGGTGTGGCCGGCTGTAACTCCCAGGGATGTGCTCCTTCTCTTATTAATAATGGTACTGTTCATTTTCTTATCTCATTGGTGTTCCCAGTAAATTGTTCTTATCTCCACCCATCACCTTTACTTTTTGTGCTTCCAACTGGAACTGGTTTTAGTGGGGGCACTGAGTTGGAGAATACCATTCCTAAACATGACACCTGTGTGTCCCTGGCACAACTTCATTGTTTTCTGAGGGGAGAGCTGGTGACTGAGCTGGAGAGTAAAGCTGAATCCCTGCAGAGACTAAGGCAGAGGAGAGACGTGCAATGCAGCCCAGTTTTGATGACCGGGAAAAAACATCTCAGTTCAAAACTTCTATGAGAGCACACCTCAGAGAAGGCAAACCTTCTGCCTTTCTCAGCAAATGTCAGATGATTTTTCCACCACTTTTCCACTGAAGCACCCCTGAATTGTGCACCATGGGTTCCTGACCAGCAATGCTCACTGTCACACTGCTTCAGCTGCTCAAAGCTGAGCTTTCATTTTGAGATGTTTGGTGCTGGATTTGATTATCTTTCATTTTATCTCTTCAATTTATCCATTGCATATAGCCTAATCAAGTCAAACTTGTTACCTGGGGGCTATGAATGACACATATATAACATAAAGATACCATTTCATTTTTCACTTGAAGTCTACAAATATAAATTGCATATTTCTGTTGGTGAAGAGGTGAATAAAAATTACAGAGTTAATCTGAAAGAAAGTTCCAAGAAAACGTGTCACCCCTATCATCATGTAAACTACATCTGAAATATATTGCAGAAAAATATTTGCATTATAATATTTTCACATCCACAGGGATGTGAAACATCCTGGGGACTATTTATTATTTCTTCAATCTTCCTTGGGTGACACAAGGCCAGCAAAGCCTCAGATGTGTCAAAAATGCTACAGAAATATTCTGAACAGGGAAAGGCTGATCCAATGATCTATTCTAAATCTAGAATTAAGTGCTGGTTTAATATTTTCAAAAGCTCTGGGATGAGTTGGTTTGCTGTGTTTGCTTCATGCTGTGCAGGAGCTCAGGAGCCAGAAGTATATGCAAGGCACCAGATGAGGCCCAGCAGACTCCATTGGTCTGAGGATTAAAGCATACTATTCCGGTCACTCCAGAGCTGGAAGTACATACTAGAGCTTGGGAAAAACCAGCCCAGTCCTCCCCAAGGCAGTAGATCCCCCTGCTGGATATAACCTGCTGTTCCAGCCAGCTGCCCTGCAAGATTAATGGATGGCAATGCACTTTGTGTATGTTTTTTCCAAAAGCAATCAAGTTTACAAAGGAGTACCATTCCATGTTCCACTGTGTGAGTAAAGGCTTCTCATTTTCTGTGAATTATTTTCTCCTTAGCCTAAAAAACGTCCCCAGTTCAAAATCTAGGGCTGAATTATTGTTCTGCATTAGTGATATGCTCTTTTAGGACAGATACAGATAAGGTTAGGTCAGCCTCTTAATTTATAACCCCCTTCTTCAAAGATTTCTCACATAGGTACAGTATTTATGCTAGATAATTGCTGAAATTAGATAGTTGCTGAAATTTGGGTAGAAGAAATTTTTTGATTAGTTAAAAGAGAACAAAGGGAAAGAATTGCTGAGCTGTCAGGTTGTATTTGGTGAACATTCCTTACCTTCTTCTCTCTTGGCTATTTATTATGCATGAACAATATCTTACCTGTGTTTCATCCTAGACTCTTAAAACTGGGAGCCTGCTGATGCCTAAAACACTCTAGTCTAGAAATACTACATTTTTCAAGCAGGTTGGTTAAAGAATTACATGTAGGTTTTGTAGTTAAAATGAGAAATTCCTGAGAGATGAATGTGGCTGAGTACTCTACACAATGGCAGACAGCAAGGAAACCAGCTGTGTGCTTGAAAGGAATTTACTTCTTCCTTGCTGAGAGCAAGGCAGTGCTTGGCGCTTCAGTGTTCAGCATGGCTCTGGGGACATGCAGAGCCATGTGCAATGACACAAGGTCTCTGTGCCCAGGCCTGTTCCCAGCAGGGCAGAGCAGGGTTGGTCTGCAGAAAGCAGAGATTCAGGGTTCCAACACGTTAGCCTGGCAGGTACTGACATCTCAGGAGCCAAACCCCAAACGGCCAAAGTGCAGTAGAGGCTGTTCAAGGGAGGATCTCAAACAGAGATTTACTGCAGCCAGATCTGTATGGCCAATAAATTTTACCCATGACAGCACTATAGCACTCTTCAGCAGAGCAGCTTGTCAGTCTCATTCTGATTAGATGATCCCAGCACTGCTGCTCCTGGCTTTCACAGTGCCTGCCCTGCATAAACAGATGTACTACCACCCTGCAAACTCAGAGAGGGAAATGGAAAGAAAGTCACCCCTTGTATTCCCTTGATTCAGTAGTGCAAAACTGCCAGAGAGCGGCAACTAGTCACACTGCCAGTAGAAGTCATCTGTGTTTCAATGCATAATGCATTTTTAATTTTTAGAGAGGTTTTTGTACCATTATAAGTACAGACAAGAATCCCTTGTGGTTTCTAAAAATGATTTTGAAGCCTGCAAATCTCATGAACTTCCTTCAGCATAGTTTTGTCCTGCTAGTGGGTGCCAGAAAATGTCACAAAACCAAATTAAAGTACCAAGCATAGCAACAGCTGCACATTACCTGGGGTCCTCAGGTACTCCTGTTGTATTGTTCACAGTGCCTTCACCTGGAAGCTAGATGTGATACTTTCTGGTACTCATTAGCTAGATGTGCCAGAATTTTCATACGGTTTCGTCATACACATATATCGTCTTCACATATACCAAGTGAAGAAACAGTCTGGAGCAAATGTCTTGTTTTGACTCTCTGGTTAGTGCTAGCTCTACTTAGTGATAGAAGTCATAGGACCATTGGTAATGTTTGTGATGGGAGTCCTGCTTGCTCAGTGAGCATCAGAGTTAAGCCATATCCTTCTTGGAGAAACTGTGTTCATTTAGCTCCCTGCTGATAAGATGTCTTACACATACTCCTCTCACTCAAGATGCTTGATGATCCCTGTCAATAAGCTTTTGTAAATAGGTAAGGGTATTACTCCCTCTGCATTCAAAGAACTAACACAGGAACCACTTTTGGAACCACTATTTGTATGCAATGACTACAGGGAGAGGACTCTCATTACTCCTGGCTTTTAGTTTAAGGATGGTGTGGTTGGATAGTCAAGAGTTTTCCTCTCTGCTTTGGACAGCATTTTGCCATTTTCTAGGAATCCTCTGCAGTGAAACTGTAGCAATACTTATAAATCAGCAGTGACAGCTGTGCTAATGCTGACAGGATTGTTAGAGAGCTGCTGTGCATGTCAGTCACTTCCCTCTTCTGTGAATTTTCATACTGATGGGAGGACAAAATGTAATACAATGAATGATGTCTCTCTTTAGCTGGCCCAACTAGGGACACTGCCTATACAGAAAGAATTGTGAGAAAATACCTTTAAAATCAGATATAGTTGAAGGCTGTATTGATTGCCAATTACTTAATTTAAGCATCTGTGGGAGTCACTGCTGCAATAACCATGGTGAGGGAGGTGAATTAACAGAACATGAGCTATAAAAATTAGTAGGCTGTTCAAGCCTCTGTTGTTGCTGTGTCTGGTGAACTGAAGTGTTAAAAAAGAGTCTGATGACCCACAGGGTTAATGCTAATTGCCACATGCATATGATAATGCTATACCTTCCAGGTTTCCTAGAGCAGAGAATGTAAATTAAATTTACAGGTTAATATAAGTATAAATGTTTCTTCTTTAAACAGTGGTCATGCAGAGATTATTTTGACTGAAATGATAGTTACAGAAGAGTTGTATAATTATCATAAAACATAAAAAAAAGTAATTGTTCTTAAAGCAAGTCAAACTTGTGAAGAATATCTAACGTAAGCTTAATTTCAGGCAATTTTGTTCCAATTACTGGTATGTATTTAGAAAATATCTCCTCAAATTAGAATTGCTTTAGCTTCTCAGTTCAACTCCAAACATTTTCTGTGATAACTTCACTTCATATTTTAATTGATTGGCAAATTAATGCAAGCTGTAACTGAGATAATGTTGCAAGGAGATGAAATCAGGGAATTAGACATTTAGAGCAAAGATGCTAGGTTTACTGAATTTTGAAACTTCACTTGTTTTTCTTATTCTCCTGTAATTTCTTCTATCATTAACATTCATATGGACTGGCACAGTTTTGTATTAATTCTTGTTACAGTACCTCACATTGCTGAATATTTCTGTGGCTTAGAAACAATTGTACTCCCAACCACAGTATGATTTCTTTCAGCCAATAGATACACTGGATGTGAAACTTCCAACAATTGTTTTTAGTTGACATTATTGACATATTTTAATTGACATTACATTGATCAGAGGTGTTCAAGACACAGCTCCCAGCTTTGGGAACTTGGTTGCTGCTGTAACATCGTGGAAGATATCCAAGCTCAGAGTCTTGTCCTGGCTTCACCCATTAGGGAAAACTAGTCCTAGTTGAGAATCCCCCTCTCATCTTTGTAAATGGGATGTAGGCAACAGTGAGATTTAAGCTGTAGTACCTCTTCCCAGGCAGAGAGTAAATGAGGGAGGTTCCTTTCTACAAAGGTGATCTACCATTGATGTGGAGTTGGATGCTCTGGCTTTTGCAGCGGCACTGAGCAGATGGTGGTGATTAAACACTTGATATTAGCACAGCAAATTATGTTCCTTGAAATCAAGTTGCAGTTGTGTATCAAAACTGTCTCACCTATAAAGCTGTAACCTGCTTGACTGTGAAAGTACCCCAAAAAGTGTCCCTGCATGTCTTGGTGTCAACAGCAGTGCTCTGCTGGGTTTTGTTTACTACAAACAAGACAGCATCAGAGAGAGAGTTAAGATTGGATTGTGTTCCCAGAGACTAGGTATTAATATTTTTTACCATCCAAAGTTGCTCCAAGTCTCACACCCAAATCCTTCTTTTACTTACTTTTGTTTTTTCTCCTGAAGGAAGGATAAACAAAGGCCTGCACTTGTTGGTTTGCTTCTGATGGGACTTTGACAACCTTGTACATAACAGATTATGCCTGTGTCTCAAGGTATAATCCACCTACCCAGTTTCAGAAAGCCAGTTATGGAGTAAGGCGAAAAGTAAAACTAGAGGAATCCAGAGGGGAAACACCCACAAAATTTATTAGCTTAGTGTGAAATTGCTTATTATAACATGCAGAGAAGTGGCTCCTTAGTCAGCCAGCTGTCTTTGTGTAAGGGAAGAGGAGGGGATGGAGTTCTGGGTCAGTGGAACTGGGGGTCTGCATCAAAAAGGCCACTGGAGAGGCCTTCATGGCCAGGTCTGCTGCTGGTGAATGTGCTTCATAAGCCCCAGTGCTGCTCCTCAGTATTTGTATGTCAAGGATGCTGAGAAGTGCAGAGGCACTTGTCCAGCACACTCAGTACCCTGTGACTTACAGGTGCCTGTCCACCAGCAAAGAATGCACTTTTACTCTAGGACATTTTCAAAATAAAATCATAAAATCCTTTTGCTTTCCAGTGGCACATTTGGTGCAGTGGGGGAGGGAACTGTCTAGTGTGTACTCAGGGTGTTAAAGCAGGCAGCCATTCAAGAGAAACAATCATCTTTAATGCCAAGAGCAAGAAGTGCCAATCTCCAGGGAGACAGGGCAATGCATGATTCTGTCAGTCCCGTTTTGCAACGCAGCCAGATTCTTCCCACACCACCATGTCAGTGCACTGCCAGCACACAGGGCAACTGAAACATCACAGTCAACTCTCATGAGCCTAAAAGGATCATTAATAACGCAAAACATTCCTACAAGAGACTTAATCCACTGCAATGATGGAAAGGAACAAGATGTGGGAATGCAGATCTAAGGCAATCAAGTATCTTTGAATCTTTACAACATGGATACTGTGATGAGGGAGGGAAATTAAAATCTGTTTTAATCTAAAGAGGCAGTGCAAGTATTTACAGTGAATTAGTCATAATCATTCACTCGTAATCATGTCACTTCATGGTTTTGCAACAGATTTTCAAGCAGGAATCTTCTCCCATTGCTCTGTTAATGGAGAGATTTCCAGAAGGCTGCCGTTTCGAATTGCTTGGAATTACCTGAAGTGATAGTTCTTTCCTTAGCTTATGAATTAATTCACCTAGTCAATTTAGAACCTTCAACTTCTGAAACTCCTTCTTCTGCAATTCATTCCCCAGTGTTCATCTGTAAGCCTAGTTTGTAAGTACATATATATATAAACACTATATATAATTTAGGGATGAATTTTGTGTCTCTTAACAACCATCATAAGAAGTTTTTTCTCTATCATGTAAAGTGTGATTTTTCTGTTTGTATAACAGGTCTTTAATAAGTACAGTAAAAAATATATTCCTGAATCCAGTAATGTTGCAACAGTTGATGACTGTATTTACTGTCATTACCTAGAAAAACAAAGATTTTGATCACCACCTGCCAAATTGGCTACTTTTAGTGACCCTGCCACATGCAGTCTTACTAGTGATTAGTCTTGATGTTTTTCAAATTGACTTGAATTTTCATATCCATAAATAAGTGCAAGCACACAAGTATTAATGTGAAGGAGTTGGAGTGCACTTTATTCAGTTCACATCTTTAATTGCTAGGCTTAGAGCAAAGACTTTTATTGATGGGAGTACACTTTTGAGTTTTATAGAATGTATTCTGTAAGGGTTGTTCCAGAAAGTTGGTGCAAAATTTTCACACTGTCTTAAAAATCCCTAAAACCCTAGATCTGATTTAATTTCTCTGCTTACTCTGAATATCTTTCTAAACACTGGCAACGCTTGCCATAGATTTAAAAGGTTGCAGTTAAATTACTTTGTAGCTATCCAGTTTGCTCTATGGGCTCCATCTGTTAAGCAAAAGTTCTATTTTTCTCACAAAATGTTCTATAACTCTCAGAATTTTAAGGATTTTATTCTTTTCAGTGTATTACTCTGTATAACAATCTCTTAACAGTTCTGGACCATATCAAAACGCGTTCACAAATGCATTTCACAAAGCATGCACAGTGTGACACAACTTTCTTAGAGTGGCTCTCTGTGACCTGTGTTGAGCCTAGGACTGCTATTTTTACCAGAAGACATGACTGATCACTGAAATAAACTACAGCAGCAGATTTTCTGTTTTCTGAAGTCCTCAAACAGAAACTGATGATATACATGGGTTAGGTGATGCTTCCTAATGTTAAACTGAGTGGCAGCCCCTCTGAGATGGCACTGTCCTGTTAATTCATTGGATTATCCCAAAGCAAAAGCGCTGTTCAGTCTCCCAGATGACTTTTGTTTCACTGAAGAGGTTAAGCAGCCAGTAAAAAGTGGTTTACATGCTGAGAAAACTACCAAAATATCCAAGTGTAAACACACAAAATCTGTGTAATACCTGACTTCAAATTAAACATGCAGACCTGCTGGGGAAGCATAAGATTAATTTGGACTTAGAGTACAAGTGGAGAAATTTCAGGTGACTTTAAAAAGTCATTTGAACTCATGCTGTTAACAATTGATCTAAATTACCTCTAATGATTTACTGTTAATTTATTCAGGACAAAACCAGTGTTTGCCACAAAGGGTTATGGAAGGAACAAGCTTTTTTTTCCCCCTATTTCTTTGCTGAAGGAAGCTTTTCTATAGGACAGATGGAGACTTTTTTAGACCCCTTTTCTCTGTCTTTTCCAGTTCACCCCTCAACATATTGAAGAATTCTGGATTTTACTTTTTACTAATGGGGCCTCTAGTGAGCCCGATATGATAGCAATATGAAGCTTCTGACTGTTAATTAAGAAATCATTAACACAGGGATTCAGGGAATTGCAACTCTTTTAACGAGACCCCCTGTTGATTCTGGGCACATACTGCCTCTTGGTTTCCTTTTCGGAGGACTGGAGGAAAATTCCCACACAATTATAACTGAACTTTTATTTTGCCCTGGTGTCTGGGGTGTTAATATTTGATCATGGATGTGCTACCAGTAATTGCAAAGGAAAATTGTTGATGGAAAAGCTGACAGCTGTTTACAGCAAATCCTTATGGTGTGTCCTAGATTAGCAGAAAAGCTTGACACATTGATGTTCGAGTCTTTTTTCATGAATGTTTCATCACTAGCAGTAATAAGTCTTTGTACGTCAATAATTTTCTACTTGATCCCTCTGATTTTCCTCCAAATTAAGTCATATTCTCACTTGCACTATCACCTAAATGCCAGATGCTCAAAACCGTTTAGGCATATCTGTGCTGACTGTCACACCACAGCAGCTTTTAAGGTGTGTGGGTTTTGCAGCAGAACTCATGAATATGTCTTGGATGGATTGGCTCTTGTGGACATGGGTAGGCACTCAGGGAAGGAATGCATGGTGTGCAGGGAAGCAGGGGACATTGCAGCTGGTGTGGGGGGCAGAATGGGTGCCCAAGCAACCCTACAGAGCAGATGTAGTAGAGACACAAGTGGCTGAAGCCTTGCTGAGCTGCTTGGCTCACGGATGAGTACCACTGTGGGCCTGGCACCAGAGCTCTGATCTCCTTTGCCCTAGAAGCCAACATCTCTTATCTGCTTGTGGTCAACTACCTCATACTTTTTGTTGTACCCCTGGGCTGTGTGTCAGGGGGAGAGGAAGGCTGGCTGCTCCCAAAAGGCAGGTGAGACAGGAACTTAAGTGACTGATACTTGTAACTGTCCCAAGTGGTGAAGAGAGGAGCAAAGCCCATGTCCTGACACTCAGCTGGAGGCACCCTCTGCACCCCTCGGGGTGAGAGCTTACACTTCCTAGTGGAGGATATGGGACAGATGGCAGACTGAGTCTCTGCTCTGGTGAACTCCTGGATGTTCACTATGCTCCAGCAAATCACTGACAAAACACATGGTGCATTTGTTGGGAAATTGGAGCTCTACCTGCCTTAAAACCATTTGCAAGTTTTTTCTCTGTCTTTAAAATAGTGCTCCTTTTCCCCTGTAGCAGGGGAGAAGAGCCTTTCTCCATGCAGTTACTGCACTATCTTCCATGGCAGTTCAAGTTAGACCCATCAGACCCTGTGGACTGAAGAACTGCAGTTAGGTCAGTAACTGCAGACCTAGAGTGACATATTTTTCTGGTGATTTTACTTCAGATTTTTCAATTTAGCCCTTAAATCTTCAGATTAGGTGAGTATCACAGCTCCCATTTGCTGGGAAGACACCTTCCCAGTCTAAAAACTCAGCATAAAAAACCTGAGACTTCAAATACCAAAGTGCAACTCACTTACTTTCCTACAAAAATATATAATAAATTATTTTTAGACATTTCTTGTGACCTTGTACAGGATAGTAGGTGCAGAAAGTGGCTTCTGAATTCTTAAAGTGCCATTAATTACTTGCATGTCACGTACTTGCGAATGTTTAAGTCCAGCTGGTAAAACAAGAGACAATAAATGAGAAAGTGTTTAGCCTGAAGACTGAAACTCATCATGGGACTTACTATGTGAACCAAAGCCGCAGCAAATAGGTCAGCAGACTTTCAACACAGTTGGGCTTTGTTAGTCAAGTTTAAAAGAAACTTTACAAACAAGTGGGTATTTATAGCACATAGGACTTTAATTGTCAGCTCCTGTTGCAGCAAGTATGTTAATTTCTTTTTTTTTTCAGTATCATATTTTCTTCATCTCACCCCCAGTTTCTGATAAGGAACATTATTTTTCAGATAGCCTTCCCTCTCAGGTAAATAAGCTGTCCTGTAGCTACAGGTCACCTTGTGGATTTATTAGAAATGAATCAATTAATTGTATCTTTAGGGAGAAAACTGGCATAGAAATGAGGTAGGAGAGTAGACAGGTGCAGTGGTTAATAACCATAAGAAAAATTTGTTCTCTCTTCTCCTTCACAGAGTTTCTATGCAAGCTGGCAAGGCACGTGTCAAACCATCCACAGATGCAGATACCTGCATCCCTTAAGCTGATACATAAGTGACAAATACAATGAAAATAGTTTCAGTAACTTCCATCTATGACAAAGAATGTAAACTATAAATTAGCCCCCTCCATGCAGCCCTGCTCACTTTGCCCCCAGTGATCCCTGGCTGACCACAACCATTTATTTATTTCAATCCTTTGGGTAGGACAAGCACCCTTGTCGCTCCACCCTGACCTGTCAGGCTACAGCCCATCTTTGTGAAGTGAGTGACACATGCTGGCTCAGGTTTTCAACAGGTCAGCACTGAGTTTCTTGCTGTCCTTTGCTTCCTGGCTGTTGCTGCTGCAGGTAAGAAAATACCTTTTAATGCCTGCAGGGCATCCAGTAGCCAACCCCTAGGAAGAAAGAAGCTGCCATTCAGAGTAATTTAAAAACAGAGGAAACCCAGGAAGACCCTGGGGAGTCCGAAAGGACTGCATGGCAGGATCTTGCCATGAGAACAGTAGGTAGTGTGGGAGTGAGATGAGGAATACAGGGAAGTTGGAAGAAGCATGGTGGCCCACTCAGGAGTTGCCACTGATACTCCCGCTCCACCAGCCATACATAAAAAGCAGTGTATGATTGCATTGGCTTGGCTTATCACACAAAGGTCACCGTGCAGCTCTGTGGAGGATACTTATCAGTTCATGAGGGCCTGATCACCACAACCGAGCTGCAAGATGCCATGAAAATTGAACGTATTGTTTATTGCAATGTACATAAACACAGACACATGCCTTTCTCAGAAGCAGCCCTCCACCCAGGAAGGATTCTGTCCCGCTGTGCTACAGAGTGGCTCATTAGTGCAGCATCATCAAGGAAGGGTGGGGATGAAAGGGATCCTGTATAATTGCAGATACAAGTAAGAGGCGTACACTTGTGATTTCATCTTCCCTTCTGGGCCCTACTGATGCATGATCTCTTCCCAGAGACCCTCGTAAGTCAAAATGACCTACTTATCTTTAGACATCTCTTGCCTAAAATGACTCAGATAAAATGAGAATGGATTTCCTTACTGACCTAAAACAATTTTTAAGTGAAATTTGTTGAACTCTTAAAAAAGAAAATTGTTATATGATTCTGTACTTTTAGGCTACTTTTAGAAAATAATTCAATGGTGAAAAGTTTATTTTTCTGTAGTATTCTGAATCCAAACTGAATAAAGATGCATAAGCCATTTTGATCATAGGTCTGTTTGTCTAATTTTACCAAGCAAAAATCATCAGGGCTAAGCTTTAAAGATATTATCTCAAAAAAAAAAAAAGAAAAAAAAATTGAATCAAAATCTAGAAATGTTTAATTTATGCAAGATTAATTCCATGGGTTATGATATTCCATAGTTTTTATACTAAACTATTGAAAAATATTTTTTGAATTCATGTTAGCATCTTTTAGTTAATAATTTTTTATGGGTAAAACAATAGTCTTCATTTAAAAAAAAGAGAAGCTAATTCTGCTTTCCATTTCAGGTTTTTTGTGACGAATATGTGTGATAGCCCAGGCTACTGTTGTTTGTGTAACAAGATGTGCCTGTGTCACTTTGACTGAGATGCACCTAATTTCACCTGGTATTTCACAGAGCCCAGAAGCAATATTGGTAACAAAAAAGCATAGTAAATGGAGAGAAGCACTGAGAATAGACTACCTGTTCTGTTCCTATGTGTGGGAAAGCTTACACAAGCTAGTCCTGGACATGTTTTTCACTGGCACGATTTCTTCCCTCTAGGGGTGTTTTTCCAATTTGTCTTAGATCATGCAAAACCAGAGTGAGCCTTGCTAATGGTGAGGGACCTGAAGTTACCCAGTAATTTAGATTTCTTATGGTGCCCAAAAATTGCCTCTAAATGGTTTCCCTGTGATTGGAACTGGGGAAAAAAAGAATTTGAATGTCAAAAGAGAGAGTTAACAGTGAGTTGCCTTGGTGAACAAACATTGCTCCAATAGAAGCACTCCTGGATAACTCAGGAGTGATCCTCATCTCATCAGGTGAGATTTTGCCATTTCTCTTAAGGTCAGGTCTCTGCCAATGCATGCAGTCTGTGCTGGGAGCCAGATGGGAAACTTTCCTTTGTCTGTAGTAGGAATGGTTTAAGGCTTTATCTCTCAAATCATTTGTGCCCAAATATGTAAAACTATCCTTACATATAAAATATTATCTCTATAAAATACTCTCCCACCATAGAAGCCATGATTCTGCATGATGTTTTGGTTTCACAAAACTCTGTGGTGCTGTGGAACCAACATGTGCTATTAAATGAAAAAAACAGTTCTATAGGCTTTTGTCTCTTCCAAGCTGAAAACTCATCAATATTTATTACTGAACAGGTGTAACTGAAATTATAAAGAATTCACTTGTATGGTGCCACTATTTTCAGCTAGTTAATTTTAAATTTGCAATTAGATTTTCTTGAGCAATTTAATTACTGAAGCCAAGGGAGCACCCATATTGCAAGAGAAAGATGAAGTAGAAGTCATTTTACAGCACAACTTACTCTCAGATTCTAAAAATCAATGGAAAAACTCCTCCTCCAGTTTAACTTATTCTGCTCAATATCCAGGATTCAGTCCTCTACTGCATGGCTGGTGTGGCAACAATTCCCCGTCTTCACTGAAAATTAAAACTGCCCCAAGGAATTCAGAGCAAGCACTGGAATGCCCTATGCAGATGGTGAAAGACTGATCCTGTGAACTTGTATATGAATAAAAATTCTTTTGCTACTGTTAGAAAGTTTTCTTTTGCAATAGATGGAGTTTTTTTATCTGTAAAAATCTGGATTATTTGAAACAGTCTTTTTCTACTCCAATTCCAAGCACTTCTTAGTCTACTGAGTCACCTGACTGTTTTTAATGGAAATCAGAAGTCCTTTGACTTCAGAACTATATTCAAAGTGGGGGTAATGACTCCTCCATCTGATCTAATCAGAGACATTAAATGACAATGATTTGTTTTGTAAAACAACAGTAAATGTGAACACCTGCTTTATAGCCCCCAGGACTCTCTTTTTGAAGTAGCTTTTCTAATAGTTGAGATGAGCTCAGAGAAGCCATTAAGATCTTTCCAAAATTACAATTTAAAGATTACAAAGATTCCTCTCCTCTCCTCTCCTCTCCTCTCCTCTCCTCTCCTCTCCTCTCCTCTCCTCTCCTCTCCTCTCCTCTCCTCTCCTCTCCTCTCCTCTCCTC
>CM031859.1:63606424-63741444 GCA_018697195.1 Certhia americana
TCTCCTCTCCTCTCCTCTCCTCTCCTCTCCTCTCCTCTCCTCTCCTCAACTCTCCTCAACTCTCCTCAACTCTCCTCAACTCTCCTCTCCTCAACTCTCCTCAACTCTCCTCAACTCTCCTCTCCTCAACTCTCCTCGAACTCTCCTCGAACTCTCCTCTCCTCGAACTCTCCTCTCCTCTCCTCTCCTCGAACTCTCCTCTCCTCGAACTCTCCTCTCCTCTCCTCTCCTCAAACTCTCCTCGAACTCTCCTCTCCTCAAACTCTCCTCGAACTCTCCTCAAACTCTCCTCAAACTCTTCTCTCCTCTCCTCAAACTCTCCTCTCCTCTCCTCAAACTCTCCAACTCTCCTCTCCTCAAACTCTCCTCTCCCCCTCTCTCTTCTCTCCTCTCTTCTCTCTCCCCTTTCCCTTTCCCTTGCTGCACTCCCATTGGAATCTGAGTACAGTCTTCTCTCTGCAGGGTTCTGCCAGATGCAGCTGTGGATGCTGTCCCCCCCACAGCAGTCCAGATGCTGATACAGATGCCCCATGGCTGAGCAGCTGTGTGCTGGTGGGCTTGTTGGATCATCCCACATGCTGTGCTGCTGACACATTGAGCCATGGCTGGGTTCTAGCCTTGTGATAAGGAGGTGTTTCTTCATCACAGGAAATCTCAGTGAGGACCAGCACATGCTGGGGGTCCTGAACAATACAATAAAATCTATACAATATAGATTCAACTTCTGCCAGGTCTGACTGTGCCCTGCTGTTCCCAGTCCTACAGAGTGTCCAAGTAAATCTTCTGTGTCCCACACAATGCCCCAGCTGTCACTGTGCCTCAGCCTTGGCCTCGCACCATAGAAAGTGGGCCCTGCTGTGCTTAGATTGGCGCTGTCTCTAGCAGGATGCTGAAAGGAGATGAGATGTGTGTAGAGAGAGTTAATGGCTCAGATGAGGCCGATGCCTTTTCCACGGACTCTAACGTCATTTCTTCCCTCTGTTCCATCTGAACAAAGTCCAAGAAGGATCAGCTACACAAGGGCAGCCATCTGGCATGACTCAGAAATCCAGTTTTAGCAAATGTCTTGAGACAGGTACCTGTGCTGATCTCAGTATAGACAGAGGGAATAAAGGACATGTAGAATGCACCAAGGGCTTGTAGGCTGTTTGCTACAGCAAGCAGCCTTGAGGTAGTCAGGAAACATGGCACCCAAATGTGGAGAGAGATTCCAAAACACTACATGGCTGTCTGCCATGGCTGTGTCAGAAACAGACAATTATGGGCCCTGCACAGACCATGCTCCCTTTTTTAGCTGCTTTACAGATAAGCAGTGGCCAAGAGCTGTCTTTGCACTGCCATAAGGTGGAGCCCATCTCAGTTTTTCTGAGAGTCTGTGGAGAGAGCTGCCCTTCACTGGGTGAAGCGCTCTCCTCACAACACTCTGAGCTGGCTGCTGTCTCACAGACACCCAGCAGAGAAGCAGGGTTTGCATCAGTTTGCATATGCTTACAGTGATACACTCTTTCTCAAGACTTGTTTTCACCTTGCTCTGCTATCCCGTATTTTTTGGGTCCCTAGTCCCAGCCATGCTGCTGCCAGCCCTTGACAGAAGGCCAGCAGCTTCTGTTCCCCTCAGTACATCCTGGGAGAGGTGAGCAGAGTCTGAGCAGGGCTTCCTAGGACTAGGGGCAGGCAGCCACCATGCTAAAGGCTGGCAAGTGGGAACAGAGGGATCTGATCAGTGTCTTCCTGAACTTACCAAGGCAGAATGCCTGGAAAAGGGAGCTGGTAATGACAGCCTCCCAGGGAACCATTTCAGAAGCAGCAACTTCAAAGTCAATCCCATGCTCTCAGTGCAATTTTCTTGTCTGCACTCACCCTATCCCTGTGCTCTGCTGATCAACATTGAGAGGTGAGAGTGTTTATTAAGGGAGACTCAAACCCTGTTCTGCCCACCAGACACAGCAAAATGTAACCTACAAACGCAGTCCATGCCTATGTCTAAGATGCTGCAAATCACCACCTCACTTTGAGTGTCAGGGAAGAGTGAACTGACACCCCCTTCTGTGTCCTTTGGTCTCATAAAACCCGTGGGAGGCCTAAGTTCTTCACACTGCCCATTGTTCCATAACCGGTGCTGACAATTTTTTTAATGTCTAAGTACTCCCAGTATGAACTGTGGTTTCTGGAGATGTGTATCTGGAGTAAAGTGCTCTGATACTTAAGTCAAATATTGTGTGTTGCAGTAACAGATTTTGCAGCTGTTTGCAATAAGATTTACTTATTGTTACTGTCCTTACTTTAAATGTGGGAAGTGATTGTCTCTCATCACCCAGAAGAGAAAGGTAAGACTAGGATGCTTTTCCCTTGATCCGAAAACTAGCATGTGTAATTTTAAAAACATGCTGCCTCTGAGTGCTATGGAGTTTTATTTTTCCACAGACACCTGCACACCCAAGGGCAGACCCTCACTGTTATGTTTTGGGCATATTTGCTACTCTGTGTATGGCCAGGTTGTGCAGAGCTAGTCTGGATTTTTTATAAAGTAAATTTCAGGAAAAGCCAATTTCTTGTTGCAAAAAATCTTCAGTCCAGATCTGTTTTGACAAATCTTTCAATGGCAGTTGACTTTGGAATTTGATCCAGATGGGATTCTAGGGGTCTAAATCCTGTATTCTAAAAAGAGTCCTGCATCTCAGAATGAAACATCAAAAATATTGGTTTTGCTCTTGTGCATTTTCTGGCTTAATGAAAGCACAGCAAATGTGTCTGTTTCATTTATATGCCAGACTTAAAAAAAATTCCAGCATTGCCTTAATAGTCAGAACATAATGGCCTTAATATCTCATTCATTTGAAAAGCCTTCATTTACATGGGCCTCACTGTTGCTGTGACGGAATTACACTATCTCTTTAACATCTTGGGACAGATCAGAGC
Organism: Certhia americana; assembly: GCA_018697195.1. Lineage (NCBI taxonomy): Eukaryota > Metazoa > Chordata > Aves > Passeriformes > Certhiidae > Certhia > Certhia americana. The sequence goes on from CM031859.1 coordinate 63,609,344, forward strand.
TGCAGTGGGTTGTGCTGCTTCTGAGGAAGTGCAGTGTTAGTCTGTAGGTCCCAGGAGTGACACCACATAGGAGTATATATTGTATTGAGATATTTTTGTAGAGATTTGAGTCCTGCATCAATACTGCAACATTTTAATGTTTGATGTTTTATGAATGTTCTGATTGCCATTCTGTGAAGGTAGTTATGAGATGCCTTGGGCTAGAGAAAAGACTTTACCCTATGACTGAAGAGTTCCAATAACATCATTAAAATTAAAGAGGTTTAGTCATGGGTTTTGAGGCAAAAAAAATTCTAATTATCATATCATAACCTGAGGAAAAAAAAAAGAAAAAAAAATTCAACTAGGAGGAAAGTCTAGGTGTTTCAGTTTTAAGGTGTCAGGAAACTTATTGATACATTGCATGTTTTGCAGCCCTCTGGGTGGGAAGCTAGAGACATATTTTTGATCCTGCATATTTTTACTCAGTGTGCATATGCTTACAGTGACACACTCTTTCTCAAGACTTGTTTTCACCTTTCTAGGAAAGATACGACTAGTCTAAAACAGAAATATATGATAAATTTGGAGTGTTCTGATTGCATGAACCCATGAGGAGCTCCCAAAAGCAGTGTGGGAGTGGCAACCTTTTTTGGGGGCACAGGGATGTGGGGAAGATGCACCCAGCTCTGTGAACATTGTCTTCTTTTTGGGTACACATGGAATATTAAACCCAAGGTGAAATCTTACATCTTGGGAGGTAGATCTTCATTGATGGGAACTGAGCTGAGTTGCTGCACTTCTCGGCTTGCATGTGGCTTGCCTCCCTGTAGGAAGCCTGACCCTGTTTGAAGACGAGGTCTGAGGAAAGACAGGTACCAGGGCGTGATGAGGGCCAGCTGCTGGAGTGGGGCAGGCCAGCCAAGGTGACCCCAGCTCAGGCCACTAGCCCCTCACTGCTGGACATGGGGAAAGAGCATGTGGAGACCCCCAAGAAAGCTGGGTCAGGCACATGGGAGCTGACAGCATCCTCAGGACCCTAACAAGCAGAATGAAGTCAATTCATGGATAGGAAAAACCAGGAAGAATAATTTAAGTCATGCATCCTAATGGCTTCTCACACAGTACTATGCAGGATCAAGCCACTCTAACAATATTTTAAACCCAAAATGATTTGTCTTTTGCATATGAAATTATGCATTTTCCATCTGTGGCTCCTTCTCCTTCCTTCTTCCTCACCTGAGAATAATTATTTTTCTGTTGTTATGTAAGCTCAGAGGAAAAATACTAGTCTGTGATGTTCCCTCCTGAATGGTTTATCTAATTATTTAGATCTACCTCCTTTCCTCTTTATTCTTGTGTTTTTCCTGGTGGGAAATTATTTGTTGACCTTTCCATTCTATGTAATTTTTCATATATTACTTAAATTACCAAGCTTAAAATTGCCTACAGAAGTCACAACTGTGGCTAAGGATAAAGAATCTCCTACTGCTCAGGGCAGTTTTGAATTTTCTCTATTATCTAGGATTTGCAAAAGTCAAGAAAAAAATTCTAAAAGACTTTTTACCAGTGTGTTTACAACAGTTTATTTCCCTCTGGAAGTGCTATGAGGACAACCTTGTTTGTTTTGGCTGTATCGATTTCATTACATTGTCAAATGCTTCTTTTCTCCGAATTATGTATTGCTCAGGTGTTGGATTATGTTTTGCTCCAATGCTGGCTTCATTGGAGTTATGATATTACTCCCAATCTTTGAAGCAAACACTAACTTTCACACAGATTTATTTGTTAATAATAACTCCAAAGTTTATTCCTATATTTACGTTTATGCACTAGAAGCGTTGAGTTCTGCAACAGCTGTGAGTGCTAGAGATATGAGGGTCTAATATTGTAAGACTGTCTCTCTATAAAATAGTTCTGTTTATAAGTGAAAACATGCTCCCCTGTGTTAATGGAGGAAAGACCTGAGCAGAAAGTTAAAAAAGGAGATCATCCCTAAACCTTGTAGAGACAGAAACACAGTGGAAGTTACTTCTGTGTAGTGTATAAAATATAGTCTGCCCTTATTACAGTGTACTGGAAAACTTGAAAAAGAAAGCCTCTTGGGGCTTTGATATTTTTTACTACTTTATCAGGTTTCATAAATGCTCAGAAAATCTGTACCAGGTTACCTGGCAGGTTGGAGAACAGGCTGTTGCTGAAGCATGGGATGTTACCAACTCAAAAGCTTTTTGCACAGGGCATTTTCTTGTGACTCTTTCTGAAGCATGACTTCCTTTATTTCTGAGGGAAAAAAAAGGCACATCTAGGTGATATGAGTTTAAAAATAATTACAATTACTTAATTTTTAAACCTACAAAGTTCATGAATTTGAAACTCTTTGTTTCAGCCAGTTTTGTGTTGCAAAGCTGTATACATTTTATAGGCCAAAGCAAATGATCATAAACACTAATTTATATTTTTGATCTATTAAGGTGACCAGTCTGGAGGGTATATTCCAAGTAAGCAAAATACCTATTTTAAGATCTTTTACTAACTTTATCAATATTTTAATATATTTAAATATTTATAAGAATATTTTTCAATATTTTAATATAACATTTTTGAAAAGCCTGTGTACTACAAAACAAATATTCAATGTGTCTTTTTACTTTAAAGAATATCGTCAGAATACCTAGTAAAACTGAACTAAATTCCTTAGTTTTTTTTGAAAGATAAGATATACTAATATGCAGAAAACTTAGAGAAAATATCTGCCAAATATTTCATATAATTGCTGATCATACAAGTCTATTAGCTCCTATTATAATGCTGTTATTTTACTTAATAAATGAAAAAGTATCCAATCAGAAAATGTGTGGACATATGGGAATGTTAAATTATCCCCTGAATAATTTAATTATAGGAAAAATCTTGTATTGTTCCCTAATGCAGTAAGAATTGTGAGAACAATTGTGAGAAAAAATCTGTGAATGAGAAAGCCATAGAACTGGCTTTATCTTTTTATATCTGTAGTGACTTAATGAAAATTTTGAATAGCAGTTTATATGATTCATATTCTTTGTGTGTGGTGGAAAAATAAGCCATATTGATTTAGAAGGCAGAAGATATGTTTTTTAATATTAAAATAAAAATTGGAGAGGCATAGAGAATTCTACACAAGCTCAGCATTTAAAATTACAATAGCTACCTGTGTTTCCTGTCTTAGAAATGGAAAAACTCTATCTTTTTTTCTGAAACAAACTCTTTATGACTCTATTCTAAAAAAGTAAATGAAATATCAATCCCATCAACTTTTAATTTTGACATCTGCATCATATGCTTTATGTATTGCTCATTTAAAAATATGAAATAGTAGAAGAAGATGAATCTTTGATTTTGAACCTGATTATGGTCATTTGGCTGTTGAATATAGTTTTGTCTGCTTTATCCACAAGTGATTACAAGTGTTCTGAGCTCCTGCTCTCATGGAAATCTACCTTTTGGCTAAGCATTATTTCTCTTTCTGTGAATTTAGTTTTCAGTAGGGTCTCTAAATACCTTGTATCTGAAGCTGTAAAAAAAAATTGACTGTTTTCTTTTGTATTGAATGCTGTGATCAATATGATTGTCCAAAGACCTCTTGAGACATCAATATCTCATGGTGCTGGTTAGGTCTTAGTACTCGCTTGCCATTCCTCTTAGCTTTGGGTAGATCTTGCAGTAGGACTTAAGTTTTCTTAAACCTGAATTCCAATGCTGAAGCAGAAAACCAGTGCTCTTACAACTTCATATTTCTTATGTCCCCAGCACTAATGTCCTCAGGCAATTGCATTGCTCTTTCTTAAAGTCACTGAGATGGAAATTTTACCTGTGAGACTGACAGCTGATTTCTAGGCAACCCACCCATGAGAAACTCAGCTCAGCTTGCTCTGGTGGCTGACCTTAGGCTAGTTCTGCATCTCAGCAGGAACAAGTCATAATACGATTCTCTTGACAGTCACTTTTGTACTTTACGCATGTACATACCTACAAACAAACAGGAGGAAATGCATTTGAAAGCACAAAGTATTTCATTGTCAAAACTATCTTTCTTTTGCACTACTGTGATTGGGAAAAATTAATCTAAGTTACTGCTCATTCTACATGAACCGACTTTCTGACTGTGGAAAGGCCCAGCTTTGATTCTTGCTTGTTTTTGTTTTTTTTTTTTTTTTGCTTTCTAATCACATACTCATTAACAAGGCTAATTGTGTATTTTCTTTCAGAAAGATACCTTTAAAAAAACTAGTTCATGATATGCTTGCAGCAGAGACATTTTTCATGATATCTGCATGAAATACCCCTTCTCTACCTGACTAGTTTCAGTGTGGTCCACTGTTGTGTATTTCTGGTTACAATCAACTCAAGGACTTTCTTTTCCAACTTTTTTTCCTTCCTCTAAGAATTAATCATACGCCCCAAGTGGTTTAAAGTATTGGATATAAATACATACAAGTGAAATCATTATGAAAATGCTGTAAGCATCTTCAGATTAAAGGATGTCTTAGTTCTTAAAAGAATAGAAATGTTTTCTCATCAAATTAATTTGCTGAATGATGAAGAAATAAATAATTTGTTTTATTCACTTTATCTGCAGTATTTTTTCTGACTTTTTGCATTATAAAATATACATATTTTAAATTAGATTAGTTTACTAGATGTCCAGATTAATACATTATGACATTTTGTCACAACTGGAAGCAGCAAATCACTGTAGGATAATGTTTACTTGTAGACTTTCTAATCTTTTACTTTCTCAGACAGGTACAGAAGTGCCTCATCCTCATAACTTGGGTGATTATTGCAAGAATTTTTAAAATCTGATTGTACTAAAGAAATAGAAAAAAATCCTGGTTTTCAGTTAATAAAACAGAAGAGGTGATACAGAAGGAGTTGCCATTTCTACAGTAATTTCAGCTCCTTGCTTCTTCAAATCCAATTTTGTAAACTAATGATTATCCCACTTGTCACTGATTGTCCTGTAACCTTGTTAGCATATATGTTTTTGGAAATCTTCATTTTTCTTGGCCTAGAGATAAGGAAAATAAGATAGTGAGGTGAATGGGACTCTGGTGAGCAGGAGTTCTGTGTATTATCAGCCTGAATGATAATTTGCAATTTATAATCTTGGAGCATACTCAGACATTTAATTGTACTCTTCACAGTGTGGATAGGTTTTCTTTCCACGGTATCACTTAGCACTACTTTTGTGTCTGTTAGGCCCTTTCCCTTTCAGAAAAGCAAAAATGATTCTCAAGAACCTTTCTCTCTCCTTTACCTAGGTTCATCTCTTTAATCACTTTCAGTCCTCTGATTACTGCTCTACTGGACCATATCAGAAGATTCCCAGAGGCCTTTAGGCAGGCTTTGCCTTCTATACAAAGGCAGTTTTATGTGATGCTGTAATAAAAACAAGTCAAGAAATGGCTTATAAGTTGTTTTTCCAGTCTTTCAGTTAAAAAAGAAAAAAAAAGGGGGTGAAAAAATTCCTTAATTGTAAAATATTTTGGGATATTTAGGACCTGTTGACAGCTGGAGTCTGGCAGCTCTGAGAAGAGAAATAATTGCTAAAGAAAGCATAATATATTTCAACCAATCCCACCAACAGAACAACAGAAAAATTACCTAATGAACCATGATTTTGGAGAGTCTGCTCACAGTATAGGCTAGTGAAGTCTGTGACATTTCTTCTGAGAATAAAAACGTAACCTCTCTGCTACAGTGGGAGATACTTGTTTATGCTGAGCAAACATATAAAAATTTGTATATGAATGACTACTTTCCAGAGAATACAAAACATATGGGTAGGTACTCAGTGTCAATATATATAAATATTGCAACCATAATCTTTGTCTGGGTGGAAAAAAGGAGACTGCCCCAGCCTACTGAGACATTATCTTTGCCATCCAAGCAAAATTAATAAGTGGCTTTAAATTTTTGCATTTACATCTGTCACTTAAAATAAAGGAAACACAATGGCATGCAGAGATAAGACAAGAGGCAATGGCTTTAAACAGAAAGAGGGCTGGTTTAGATTAGGTATTGGAAAGAAATTCTTTATTATGAGGGTGGTGAGGCTCTGGATCAGGCTGCCCAAAGAACTTGTGGATGTCACATCCCTGGACGTGTTACAGCCCAGGCTGGATGGCCTTTGAACAACCTGGTCAGTGGAAGGAGTCCCTGGCCATGGCAGAGGGGTTGGAACTAGATGGCAAGATCCCTTCCAACACAAACCATTCCATGATTCTATCCTTCTGTGAAATACTGCACTTCTAAATTGTTTGGTGATTGCTAAATTGGATGATAACTGCAAATATGACCCTAGTTAAATCCTGCTTAGACAGGAAAATTAATTCAATTATTAAAATCCATTACAAAAACAATTTAATTGTAGTCCAAGTGCAGACATCTTGCTGCTCTTGATGTTTGACTAAGGTCCACTAAGACAGGCTTCTTATCTCACTTGTAATAATATTGAGTAAGTTCTATCAGTGGAGTCCCTCTGATGTAAAATCAACTAAAAACATGCCAGACCAAGACATGTTGCATGTTAGTTCATCTGGAAATGATAATTGCCAAGGGAACAGCACAAGAAATTTCCAAAACTTTGTTTGCTATACTGAAGTTTAAAATGTTTCCTACTCCTATCACTTTTTGTTTTCATTCTAGCTTCCACAGTGAAAGGACAACATTAAAAAAGGCACTCTAGAAAACTGGGAGAAATTCAATACCCATTAAAGTTCACAACATATTTACCAAGAGTGTGATCTGTTGGAAACTATGAAACTATCACTCTGCTCTCTTAATTTTATGCCTGTCAGCTATCTGATAGATCATGACTAGAACAGATTTCATTTATCTCTGTTATTTTCATTAGGTTCAAAACTGAGCAGGTATAGTAAGGTTATACCAAGAAGTCACATACTTATATAAAAAGAAATGTAGAGCCACAGGTAATGCTCTAAGTTAATTCAAAGAAGAAAACCAAAAAGAAAACCTTCCCAGCAATTTTTTGTCCTCTTTATATTTATTTTTTCTTGGCAGAAGATGGCAAACAGATGGAAAATGTGCTGCTATTTTGGAGATAGTGCTGGAGAACTTAACCTTAGTTATGCTTGTAGAACCCAGTTATCAGATGAACCCAATTATCAGATGAACAAATTTATCCACAAATATTTCACATGACATTTGGTATACTTAACTATCAGTTAAACTCAAATTCTTTAATAATTAACTTGACTCTTGTAACAACCTTAGGGCACAATAACCATGCATGTCTCCTGTCTGGAATCAATTTGTCACTGATATAAATCACTGCATTGAAGCTGAGAAATCGTGATAACCTACATGGCACAGTTGCTTTGCTCTGAAAATTCCTTTTGGCTCTAAAACAGGGATTCTCATTGCAGATATATTTATGAGAGAGCAGTTACATGCCTTCTCAGACATATACCCATTTCCCTTAAAAATTCTTCTGATAAGCTGCTAAATCTTCTGGGATGTGTTTGATTTTGGTTATTTTGGGGTTTTGTCCCCCCTTCCCACCTGCCACAGATTTTTTGTTTGGTATTTTTTTCTTTTTCTATTCTTTTTCTATTTACTTCATTAATTGTTTTATGTCATGTGAAAATAAATAGATAAAAAAACCCAGCATGCAAGTGGCTGCGCATACATTTTGCAGCGTATCTTGAGATAACTTCTCAGTTCAAACTTCTGATCTACTATACAAGATAATGATTCAAACTTGTGCAGCTGATGGGAAAAAAACTCCCTATATTTTTGAGGACTACTGACATTGCTGTTACCACACAGAGCTGGAAACATTTCTGTTCTGAATTACAAATCAGTATTATAACATAATAATACCAACCACACTGATGTGAAGTCTTTCCAAGCACTGTTTCCATAAGTTTAGTATATTTGCTGCAGTGACACTTCACAATGAAGATGAACTTTGGATTTTAAACATCAGTCGCTCCTTCAATGACAGTAGCTATGGATCTTCCAGGATATTTACTGCTGATGCATAGAAGCATAAATGGTTCTTGTTAAGATCAAAGAAGGGAAAGTCTTTTAAGTTATCCCTGGGTTGATAAGCTCCAACTCTTATCTTCTCTTTGAGCGAAACATTAATTTTAAATAGTAGCAGAGGGGCTCTGATGGTTCCCTGTCTAGTTCTATTTTAGAGGTCTAGAGATTTTTACTTATTCATTTTGGAACTTTGCCAGTTATTTCACAGTGAAAAAGAGGAGTTTTGAGAGTGGTGAGGGGCATGATCCTATCAAAAGAAAGCTGAGTAGGGCATGAAGGTTACCTCTGCGTATGTCATTCACAGTAGTGTGCTACAAACTCACAAGCATCTACATTTCCTGTGGTTCAGCTCACTGGACTGTCATTACCTACAAATACTGTCTACAAAATGGGAAAATCCAAAACATTCTGCCTTTTACTTTTGCAAACAAATAGTTTGAGTCTTGGGAGAAGTTAGTATTAGAAGTTAGAAGTTAGTCTCCCATGTAGTTTGCTTTTCAGATTTCTCATCTTGTCTCAATTCTCTTACACATAAGTCTTTCAAAATGTATGATTTATACCCAAAACCAAAAAGTAAGAATTTTTACAGCTTCCCATATTAAGTATTTATACTTAATATGAATCTGCTAATGAAGGGCAGATTAATTTAAGTTAACCAAGTAGAAAGACGCAATCTGTAAAAGTACAGAATATCCTATTCCAATTTTCCCAAAGATTGCAGTATTCTAGTTTTTAGCAACTCCACTGAGGGGCCAGAGTCATCCACAAAATAATCCCCTTTTATGTGTTATTCAACTCTCTATCTTTTTGAGACTAATTCTAATTTTGAATTATTTATAAAGTATTTCTTTGGTAAACATTCCCTCCTACGTTAGGTATAAAAAGAATATACAATAAACTTCTGGCCTCCTTTAATACTTCCTTCAGAAACACATTCACTTCTGTTCATGAATACATTTAAGTGTTTGCTTTGAATAAAATTGATAACATTATGAGTGCAACAAAAAGGAAAATTTAATACGACTCATCAGTTCAAAGATGATATTTTCTGATATCCTTGTTTTTCTGTAATAGGATGAGCTTGAGAAAGGCTTGCAAATGACAACTATCTATTTCAGAGAACATATTGCTGTCACCTCAGTGCCATGAATGCAGATCCCAGTAGCTTGTTCAGAATCATCTTCTCCCCGGAAGACCATCTGAGAAGGGAAGCTCTAAAAATAAGCTGTCAGCAAACAAAAGCCAATAATGATACACAAGAATGACAGGAAATATTTTATTGAATGATTAGAAGATTAAAGCAAACTTGTGCTGGTAAGTTACTACTTAAAATCCTGAAAAGCAACTCAGGACTTTATTCAAGGCCTGAGCTCTTAACAGAGCATTAATTTTAACCCTTATACAACCAGTTTCTTCTGGAGATTTTGATGATCATATCCAGATCTGTAAGGAGTGAATCCCTTGAGGGTGATTCTAGAGCCAGGACTCTAAAAAAGAGCAAAGACTGACTTCTCTCTGGGGCTGTGTTTTGGATCAATGGTTATGAGAAAATGTCTTTCCCAGCAGAGCCTTCCAGATATGCAACTCCTTCAATATGTGTGCCTGAGAAACAGCATCAAAGGAACATCCAATACAAAACTATTGATGCACAACCACAACTGGCAGAACCTCCTGGACAGCTATGAAACATATTCTGGCATTTATATTTTTTTAAACCCTCTGCGTAATTTTCCACATTGTTAGTGTAGCCTACAAAAATTTCTTAATTGTCAGTCCAGTTTACAAAACAAAAAAGGCTGGTCAGAGTAGTCTCAATGTCTATAAATTGCTAGGAATATAGAATTTACACATACATCTTTTTAAAACATAAGAGAAATACATGAAAATTTTCTTTTGAAATGTCTGCAGAATGTGGTCCAAGCTTTATAGAAATAATAGTGTGTTCCACTGCTCAGGGAATAGGCTTGTCCGAGTAAATCCTAAAGTATTTGAAAATATTACTGAAAGGTGAAAATCTGTGTTAACTTTGGCTGCTACTATTATTTGTGTTGAAATGGAAACACAGCCACTTACTGTAGCATATGTTAATGTGAACTGCTCACACAGTTAAAACACTGATTGTGTTCTGTAGAAGAGATAATAAAAGGCAGACTAAGCAGCTTATTTAATTAAAGCCAAAGAGTTTGTATACTCTCATATAGAGCCTGTTAGTTTTTTAGTTGCCTTTAACCCAAAGAATCAGTAAAGAAGAGCCAGTGGAAATTAAAGTTTCTAATATTCTTGCAGACAGACTTTGTGTGATGCATTGAGGGAGTCATGAGTATAGGCTGAGTAGATTAAGGATTCAATGAAAAATACTCTGATAAAGTGCACCTTTGATCTGCAGCAGTGCCAATGGTGGCAGCTCCAATCAGAGCAGGCTCCAGTATGAAGTTAAAGCTCTCACAGGAGATTGAGAGCTTAGAAACTGCTATCTCAGTTGTTTTTTATCAATGGTTTGAAACAGCTCCTTGATTATACCTTGAATTACTCTAGAGATTTGAAGTCCTAAGATCTGAAGAATGAATTAAAGCTGGAAACACACATCACTGGACAAAAAGGCAAGTGGGCAAGGGACATCCACATGTTTTTCACAGGCAATGATGGGCAAAGTGTGCAAATGAATCAGTGCCCAAAATGTTTTGCACTGATCACATTTTTTTCTTAAAAGTGGGATCAGGAATGGCCAAGTGCTCTATGAGGTTGGCTTAAGTGAAGAAATTTAGGCAATGAAAGTTTTCAACTTTGGCTGAAACAGCTGAACAACACCTCATTGATTATAGAGTGATATTTTTTTTTAGGCTCTTAGGAGCAACTAAGCTTAATATCTTTGCAAAGGTCTGTTTGAAACCCACCCAAGAACAACTTTTTAATGGATTGCAATCCATTGTTGCCTTTTTATATGTTGGTTTTGCTCATTCCTTCTGCAACATAAATTTTCGATCTGTATGTGAAAGCAAGTGCAAATAAAGTGGTGCAATTCACAAATCTAAGATTTACTTTCCCAGTATCTGCTTTTTTTTGCTCACTCACTCCTTCACTTTTTCGCTGCCTCACTCCTTGCTTCTTTATGGCTGCCTTGTTGAGGTGGCCTTTCTTTTACTCAGTAAACTTGAAGACAAAATAAGAAATGGCATCAAAAAGGATTGCTAATGTCATGCATGATAATAATGGTGAACTCTTTCAGGCACTTCACAAACAGCAGTTTGTTAAGTCTTGATTTTTAATGGCTTAAAGGCAAATATGACAGCTTACTGGGGAAAAACAAACCTCCAAACCTACAGAAACATTAATTTTGCAGCTAAGTATACTTGTATTTTTTGTTAATTCTCTTGCCAAAGGCAGTAAATCTGGACATCAACAGACAGATATGTTAAACACAGAAAATGTATTCCAGTCTCAATATTTCCCAACAGCAAATTTAATTCCTCTTATCTTATGGTTCTTGACTTAGGTTCTGATGTTCAATGTGGTTAGCACAGTCATCTTCATTTCTGTAAAGTGCAGGTATGGATAACAACAGTAGCAGCATCCAAAAATTGACAGGACACTATCACACCCCCTTTATTCCCTCTCCTCCATGAGCTACATCAGGCACAAAGGTAGACAAATCACTGCTAAATCATAATCCTGCATTCATTCCCTTGTGGTATTTTTAGTATTTTCCAGCTAGACTGCACAGACATAAATGGCCATTGAAATGCAGGGCAGCACTGAATTAAACAGTAGCTGTTTAGTAGAAGAGAGGATCACAGCAGAAACCACCCAAGGATGACTGCCCAGGGATGCAGGTGTCACCTATCATGCCAGCATTTGTGCTCTACTGTGAAAAATGACCATGGAAAATAGATAATAGAAACTGGAAAATAATTTCTTAATAGAATTGTGTAATTTCTTTCTTCTCACGTCCTCTTTTTTAAAAAATTTCTTTGATGGTGCTCGAAGTTCACCTAAGTTCAAGGAAACTCACATCTGGCCTAATTTGCAATTAGAAGTTTAAGGTTTACAACAAAGTTAATGTAGTTAGAACATTCTACAGCACAACTGATGACCTATGCTTCAAGCAGTTATTTTTTTCCTGACTTTGATTTCTTATCCTCTAACCATTTTATGCTGAGAGAGTCTTTGTTATTGTTTTGCAATTTCCAATAATTGTATTATGCTGCAGGGGGAAAAAAACCAATTAGTCACTCAACAATAAGGAACATACTTTTGCTGGAAAATGATATTTCTTTTGGTTTTCTTCTCGTATTTTAGCATGCAGTTATTTGTGTGCAGAGGTAGATAAAACAGAGTTCCTGAACGCAAATGTCATTTCCTCCTTTCAACTGGTAGAACTTTGATTATCTGATTATGTTCATACCAAACCCATGAGTAAATCTGAGGTACATTTTCTCATCATGCAATACAACAAGTAGCAAAGTGTTGTAAGTCTTATTTGTGCTCACAGATTCTTGATTTGGCACCCTGGGGCTGTCTCCAACATCTTCCACTGGTGCACTTACCAGCCGTGAATAGCCCATACAGTGAATTTCACTTTCCTCAGGGGCACAGCTGCCTCTGTATCTGCTGATGGGACTGCAGAGGATATAGTGAAGAACTGGAGCTGACCCTGTCCACCAGTTACAGCACATTCTTCACCATTGTTTTAAATTACTGCCAGCAGTTTCTGTTAGTGCCTGACATGAAAAGGTCATTTGAAAACTGCTTCACATATCTTCTAATAGCAGCTTTCATCAGATCATACATACTTTTAAACTGAACTTTATTTACTTCTGCGGGCATTAGAAAGACAGGAAAGATAGGAACTGGCATTAGATTCAATAACTTACAAAGGATTTGAGGGAACTCAAAATCTAACTTTTATTTACAAATGTAACTTCAAATTGGAATGATGGCTACTTCCTTATTGTTTATTTTTGGGGTGGCACTGTCAAGGAATGTCATCCATTACCTAGGAATGAACTCTTGCCTCATAGGGCAACTATATTTCTTCACCTTTTTTTCTTATAAGTCAATGATTTAATACAGAAGAGTTTCAAGCCAACAGGAAACAGTTTATATGAACCTGCTAAATAAATCTGTCATGATTCATGAGCATGATTCAGAGCTCATCAGAGCATGATTCATGCTCTTTTATTGTTACCATTGACTAAGTCATTGACTTGGCCATCCCTAAGTGTTCACTCTTATCCCTGCTTTCAAGCTTCCTAGTGGCAGCAGAAGGAGTACCCCAGCAGAACTGTTCAGAAAAACCCACCTGCACTGTTAGATATCTGTCATGTACTTTGAGAAGCTGTATGTTACATTTTGACTAAGACAAAGAAGTTTTGCCAAGGCATCAGTCTAAAGTGTTTGCTTCCTACTCCAGATGTGAAGGGGCAGTTTCTGCCACATGATACTTCCCAGGATCTGGACATTGTTTTAGGTTCGATAGCAGAGTCACAGAGCGATAGAGTCACAGAGGGCGTTGGCTTTGTGAAGTCTGCAGAGTACATACTGGCCCCCATTTTAGTGGGCACTTAAATGTGAGGTGTTTTGTCACAGATTTCTCCTTTCTGCTAGAAAAACTCCGAATTCTGGCACATAGTTAAAGGGGCAACACTTGTACATGGAACAATGAAAGACAAATTTGTTTAGGGAGTTTCAACTTGTAGAAGTGGACATGGAGAGCTATCTATGCAAGTACAAGTAATCGCAAGTGATGTCAGAGCTGACCTGGAAAACCTGCCAAGGAAGTATTCCTAAATGATAATGCCAACATTTCTGTGTACTTTCTTGCCTCCTGACAACAAGCTATGGCAATACCATACAAATATATCCTCTAGAAAGTCTCCCTAATGTTATGCTCGCTTTCTCCACATGGGGTGTTTCTGAGTTGGAAGGGACCATAAATACAGTCTTCTGGGATTTGTACTTATTCATGCTGATTTGCACAAAGTCCAGGATGTCATGCAAAGAAAAATGGCTGATCAATATAGTGTTTGATTGGTTTTTTAAAAATTTCTTATTCAGAACCTGAAATCAGCCAAAATATTTGCAGTCAGTGGGAGAGATTTCATGTATCAACTTTCATTTGTAATGTTTTTTGGGCCACTAGTGCTTATTTTCAGCTGGCATTAAAACAAATTATTTTCATAGTAATGTCCTTTAACTGTCCATTTTTTGCCTTCTCCTTTTTTTTATGGTCACTGACAAATGTATTGGGAAAATATTTGCTTAAAATCATTCATCTAAGATTATTTTCTTGAAATTTTAAAGGAATTATTAAATTTTTACAGTAAATTTTAGAGTTCTTAATGGAAAAGTAATTTTAAAATCTTTATATTCATTTTTAGGTCAGCCTTTTTAAACTAAAGCCACAGCCTGAATGAATGATCTTGCAGAAACTGAATGGAACAATCTAATGGCAACACTGTAAAGACATTGTATTGAGAATAATTTGTTCTTGAAGTAAAGGTGAAAACTTCTTTCTTAACAGTAACTTCGTTCTACATAGCCAATTGAAAATGCAAGTAAAATCAGCTGATGAAGACAGAAGCTTAAGAAATGTGAGAGCTATTTCTGAAAGAAAGTCTGAAAGAGAAGTTTCTAAAGAGATTCCTTTTTGTGTGCTTTCTGAGATGTGATGAGAGAAGTTGCTTTGTTACAATTGCATAATCAGAAAAAGAATTATGAAGTTGTGGTATCTCATGGCTTTGGAGATTTATGAGATTCTCATTCTCCACTGTCTTTCATTTTTGCAAAGACATCCACACTTGTAAATTGACCGATTCAGGAGGGCTGTGTCTTACACTGCTTATACACAGCAGCAAGCAACTTCCCGAAATTCTGTGAGTGGAGATTTTACTGGCTTCTTGTTATTAGTATCTTCTTAGGCAAGTTGGATGTAAGTAAAAATTCATGATTCCTTGTTATCTCCTTGTCTACACTGAATGGTCAAGCTGAAGAGTTTTCTGTTTCAAAGAGAACAGAAGTACTATGCTGTTTTTAAGTTGAATCTGACTCCCAATTTCAGATCAACCTCTTGCATACTAAATTTAAACAATTGTATGTGTTCAAGCCATTGATTGCATAAACTTGGTTATTATTAAGTGGATAAGTGAATATTAAGACTTTGCCTTAATAAGGCTGAAATCTTTTTTAATTCGTATGATACCTCCAGAACAATGTGACTGTATGATGGCTGGAGAATACAATGGGTGTGATAAATTAACTACATTGTGCAAGATAAGGCTGTGTCTTGGGTGATTGTCAACACTACAGGATCAAGCATAAAACTAAAGGATGAGCCTCATGCAAGGGCAGTGTTTTGCATTTGAGACCTGATTCTTGTTGCAACAAGTAAAAGTTAAACTGATGATGCACCAGTAGTCCAGGTCAATGGAGGTAGGGCTTTTCTGTGTGACTGAACCCGTTCTTCTTAAACTGTGACCTATTACATTGAGGTGCCATAACTCTTCAGATGATGGGTCAAAAACCATTCCAAGCAAAATGAAGAGCCACATTGTACACAATCCCTTATTTCCTCTACTTGCATCTATACTAACAAAAAGGGGAGGGATATACAAAAAATATTAAACATATATGAAAATTTCACCAAACTGTTCTTAATGACAGCTGCTCATTAAATGGCCTTTGGTATTTTCTGAAAAGCTTTGGACATTCCTTTAGAGAATGGGAGGGAGCCAGGAATTGAAAAGGTTGAGCAGGGCGAAATTCAAAAGTGATTTATGCTTTGAGAGAAGACGTAACTACTCCAGCAGAAGTAACTCTCCAGAAGAAGTAACTCTCCTAGATGGAAGGGGATTGTAGAGTGAATTTCCACCTATTTTTTGTTGTTTGTTCTAATCTATTCTGTCATTGTTGTTTTTGCCCATTGACATTTCTTGATCTAGTTGTGAGGTACAAATAGTTCTGTATGCTGGAATCCAGAATTCAGTTTGCTTTCTTAATCACAGGATTTCTTGAAGTAAGCAGCCCCCTTTTGTGACAGACCCCAGGAGACAACTCAGTAACATGACTTTAAAAGATCTTTATTCATTCACAAGTCTTGTTTAGTCACTTGATACAATGTGGCATTCCAGTATTTATAGCTTTCCTCTTTCCCTTTGTGTCCCTGTGTATGAATTAAAAGTACATTAACACAAAGAGATTTTTTTTTTTCATATTGCTATAGTGATGCACTTCCTTGAACCAACTCCAGCTAGTAACTTTTTGAAAAACTTGAGGTCTAACAGTTTCTGAATTTAGTCGTTTGTGCTGCTCAAGTTGAGTGGAAAAATCACCAAGAAAATATCAGGAAAATGACACACTATAGAAGGAGAAGCAAGTCTCTGTTAAGGTAGGTAAAATCTGTTCTCTTCATCTGCTTTCTGAGTGATAAAAACCTTGTCCAAATTATTCTCTCAGTTTCCATAAGAGATCCTTCCCACTACTTCTCCCTACAAACCTCACCTTTTTAATATGTCAAAAGAACATTGTTACAAGTACAAAATTCAAAATGTGATTTGGCTAAAGTGATAATTTACTTTTACTTAGGATATTCTGGAAGAGAAAAGACAGATATTTTGCAGTAGGTTTGCTGGTTATTACAAACATTTTTACATTATGATTCCTATCTAGTTTCAATTGACAAATTACCTTTTGAGAATCAGCTTCTTCCTTTGCCTTGCCTCTATTTCTTTTGAAATATTTTTGTGTAATTCTCATCTAATAGTTAGGATATACTGTATGATGGAAAGCCAGCATCAGGATCTACTGTAGTCAAACCAAAGACGTTTAAGTTCTATGTCATTGAGGAAAACAAGGAATTAGTCAGAACAGAGCTATCCTCTGAGGAAAAGAAGGAATTAGTCAGAACAGAGCTATCCTCTGGTTAGATATTATGCATTCTGAACAAACCCTCTTCAAGTCTTGTAGTGGATCCAGAAACACAGAGGAAGTAATATTGGACAGATATATTTTTTCCAATTAGAAAATAAATCTCTGCTGAGAAAAAGTACCTACAAGTATTTAGGGGTTTTTTGTAGAAGCTCAAAAGGAGAATGACACAATGCTGATTCACAAGAATAATCCTGCTGGTCAGATTGTGCCAAATTATATAAAATCTAAAAAATAGAACAATGATAGAGACAAGAATATTCATGTGCTCTGTATTTGAAAATAGATATTTTATGATTCTATGATAAGCCACCCCATTTCTATAAATAGGAGTATCTTAAATGAAGTGTGCCTCATCAATGCCAAATTAAATGGTATTATCTTCTAACATCTGGGGCTGGCGGAATTCCCTTTTTTCTGTTTGCAAATAGTTCATGCAGCATTTTTCATTCTGCACGTGTTCTTTATTTCTAGGCATCCTTGGGGTAGCATGGGTAAGTCATTAATCAAAAGTTTATTTTAACATTTTTATAAATGTTATATATTATGCTTTTTCTCTTCCATAATTTGATGGAAACCTTATACTAAAATAAAATTAAATTAAATATGACTAAAATGACATGTTAATTAACCACAGCCCTTATCTGAACTGTAAAAAAATGCAGCAACTGCAATCTTTTGTTAGTAAAGTCATTTAGCACAACCTGGAGGGGAAAATAACTAATGAAACCATTTGAAGTACACAGCAATTAATTCCTTGGGACTTGCCACTCTTCATGCAGAGAAACAGAGAAGTGTTTATATGTATAATGTGAATTATAGTAATTCCAAACCTGTTTCTTAACAGGTTTTTCATTTCCATTGGTGGATTTCCACAGTTAAGCCCTCTGCTTTACTTTTCCATTTTTTAGTTAGTTTGTACAAGAGGAACTTTGCTCAAATAGTAACTCTGCTATTCTTTCCTTTCCCTGAATATGTGATTTGGAAGGAGCAGAACTCAAGATTTTTGAAATGAAGCTGATATGAAAGTAATGTCATCCTGAGAGAAACAGGAGAAGTACAAAGAATGAAACTGGTGAAGAAGGAATTAAGGGTTTATAGAAAGAAGCTGAACATTTGCCAGCAATGTTGTCTTTTCCTACAGTGGGGGAGAGACCAGCTGACCAACCGGCTTAGAGCACTGCTTTCCTGTGATTATCTTAGGTACAAGACATGCTTGTTGTACCATCATCTGCCTAACAGTGCTCCATCTACTAAACCCCAGTCTGTGTGCTCCTGAAACGTTTAGTGCAACA
Source organism: Certhia americana (assembly GCA_018697195.1). Taxonomy (NCBI): domain Eukaryota; kingdom Metazoa; phylum Chordata; class Aves; order Passeriformes; family Certhiidae; genus Certhia; species Certhia americana. The sequence continues at coordinate 63,627,592 of CM031859.1, forward strand.
TCAAATAGAACTGAGCAGCTGCTTAACAGTTCCAAACCATCCTAAATTGCAATTTGATATGGATTAAGATGGACAGGATGGTGAATGTAAGACTAGAAGAGTCATTGATACAGCATCATTCTAAAAACTTGTTTCCCTATCATTCAAATGAAAAAAAAAATTAGTCAGGAAGTGTGAGAAATCCACAAAGAAAACCCCTGTAGTGTACTTGAATCCTTGGTATATCATCTGAATAGTGTAAGAGATGAATTCTTACTGAGACTGCAGGTCAGGTAGATCTTCACTGTAGATAGTTGCAGGAGCAGGCACTGGATAGGGTTACTTAGGGTTCTGAAGCCTCTGCTAACAGCCAGCATAGAAAAGAGGCTCCCAAATCCTGCCCTTAGGTATTTGTGTTATAATTTGTTGCTGGAGATCAGATTTTTTTTTTTTTTTTGTAGCTGTCTTGTTAATGTCGTGGTTGATGTTAGTGCTGAGAGCCAGAATTATTGCCTGAGGTACATTAAGTCTCATATGCTCTGTGACCTTTTCACACTGTGAGCTTCACCCTCACCAATGCCAACCTTTTTCAGGGAATTTACAATGTTTCTATTTGTCATTGTTTGAACATTCCCAATCACTTAAGAGGAAGAGGGCAAAGAGCAGAATGAGTGAGGCTGTTGCTTGGACACAAATGGCTGTTGTCTGGACACTGATATGTCTTCTAAGGATAGATTTGCTTACTGCAGAAGACTAAATCCTAGGATCCTTACAATTTTTCTTTTATTAAAAAAAAAAAAAAAAAAAAAAAAGTGCAAAAATAAAAAAGCAGGAAAAAAGGAGCCAGGCTGTATTTTAGTTAAGATATTCTAGAAATCATGCAAAGGCTAAGTTTGAGAGAAAGCAGGTGAATAATATTGCCATTTCTTTATATATCTAATTTGGATAAGTCAGCAAAAATCTCCAAAACCACTTTTGAGCTTAACTGAAAAATAGTGCTGAGAACACCACTTACCAACTCTTATGCATTCCAGATAACAAGGCAAGAGGAAAAACAGGAAAACAAATTTGAACAAGTGTGACCACTCCACCAATATTGTGTTTGAAGAGCCTTCAGCTGATGTGAGTTAAGAATTTTCCCACTCACATCTTCAAAGAATGGGAATCTATTTGTGGCTACGATGCCTAAAAAAGGTCTCTATTATTTGGACTCTACATGCAAGGGAGCTGTCTATGCTCCCACTGTAGTCAATGGAGATTTGCATTCAAGACAGTTGCCCTGACAGAGGGGCTGTGTACTTTATGAATTATCCTAGAGTTTCCAAAACATTCACATAGTCAGATATGATATGAGAATTTTGAAAGACCAGACCCCTCTGCAAATCTGACTGAAGGCTGGAGGGACAACCTGGGTCTTCTGAAAAGGCACTTTGTGTGTCATTGTTTAAATAACTAACCTCAGTCTTAGTTGTGAGCTTTAAAGAAACGTGAATTGCTAGCTAAACTCCATAAACTCTATTCATACATGTGACCGGGGAGTGGGTATTTTGGATATCACAATGCAACTCCAAGAGTACTAGAGATCTACATTTAGGCATCTGAACTGAGCCTTACAACTTCATGAATTGCAATGGGAGCTTGAACATGAGCATGAATTTCAGTGTCCTGTTCTTGAAAAAAATGCCATCCAAAGTGCCCAGACATTTCCATTTGAAGAGCTTAAATCATTAGGAACCAGATGTTTTTCCATAAAAGAAGGAAAAAGCGCAAAAGCCCTGATTCAGTAATCTCAGTTTTTCCATGGAAAATGTCAAGCAAATAAAATCCTAAACTAAAGGACAACTTGGTACTAGTTGTAGACAAATTTGGTCAACTCTTAAAAGTGATATTGCTGCACTGGTCAAGGCCTCTTGTTAGAAAGTTCTAGTACTAAGAAAATAACCTCCATATATATCCTGTGTACACACCATAACTCGTATTCTATAGACCTAACTGAGATGTGGATAAATATCCCATCACACAATTATATTAGGAAAGGGAATTTCTATAGAGTAGTGGGTCAGTAGCTGCTTTGCCTGTATGTCAAAGTGTTTGTCAGTACCTCACAGAACAAATATGGAATTTTGGGTTTATGATTCACTCTTTTCCTTCAGCCATTGTCAATGCTTTTCAAGCTATTTAATCAATCTTTTATATTTTTCTGCCTCCCTTCTCTGAGACTTTGTCCTTCTGCATAATTTTTCTTCACTGAAAAATGATTAAAATGTATGGTAGGAGACTTGAAATGAAAAATTTAAAGTAATGAGCTAGTCTGATTCTCTTCTTATTGTCAGGTTGCTCTGACGTTATTTTGTGTTCTGGTGATTACGGGAATCCATTACTTAGGCATCTGACTTTATCTCCATCTTGAATGTGAAACATCAAAAAATAGGTGTTTCCTTTGTTCCCATCCACAGGATTTTCATTTAATTCTAACTTCGACACTCAGCAAGTCAGATGTTTGTCGTACTTGCATTTTCAAAGTGATATTCTTGCTGTCTCTAAATGAAAGTTAGCAGTTTTGCCTGCTGAAGGACCTTTTGGGGAGACATAGTATTTCACAAGATGGAGGTAGCAGGCAGCCACATACCCAACTGCATGTAAAAGAGTGGTACAAGTCTAAAAAGGGAGAGCAAAACATCAAATTTTTGGCCCTATTGATTATTTTACTCTTCAGTGTATTTCTTCATTAACTCAATATTTCAAAAGATCTAGCAACTTAGTGACTTCCACTGGAATTCGATCTTTCATCTTAGCCATTCTTAGCCATTCTTAGCCAACAGCTCATCATCTTGAAGGATTTGGCCTGGTGAAAAGGCTGCTTTTAAAATTTTTTTGGAAAGCACTAAGATCCAAGACTTTTTTCATTTTCCTCTACTGCTGAAGCAATCTGCTGAAAGTTATATGTATAAAATATCCTGAGATAAATGGGTGCCTTGCTAGATCAGGTGACATTCTTGTGGCAGACAGCTCCAGTTCCAACAAAGGAAGTGCTCCAGTATTAACAAAGGAAGTGTGTTGTTACTGTTGTGATTGTTCCACTACTACTTGAACAGAAAGGGTCACTATGCTGTTCCCCAGGGCTGTAGAATATCTGTAATGTTCTGAGCATTTTTTTCACTGTTCCAGTATACAGCTGGAAGAGAGAAAGGTGACATGGTCCCTTCCAAGTTTGCTTCTTCTTTCTTACACACTGCTGGAGTAAATATAATGACAAAAAATTCTGCATACATGACTGGCAGAAATCTAAAAGTCTTTTTTTCCTGAAGAGACTGTTGTACAAGGGAAATAGCTGTATCAGAAACTTCTCAACTTTTGTACTTCATATTTTAGGATAATGGAGTAGCTGTCTGTAACATAGCCTATATAATATAGGAGGATGTAAAACAATGTCGTTCTTGTTAGCTTAGGATGTTTTATACTTTATGACAGGAAATAGAAAAAACTTCACATATAAGAATAACTCAGATGCCTCACACAAAGCTGTAATAGTTCACTGTCATTATTTTATGTCATTACTTTATGTAAATAAACATATAATACCCTAGTTACTTCTGTAGGTAGACAGCTTTATCAGCTAGCATTCTGTTAGAATTTTCAAGGATTAAAAGAAAGTTTTTATGAGGACACTTAATTCCTCATAAAATGGAGAGTGCTCTCTTCAGTTTGTCTTTATCTTCACTTCACAGTCACCATCTGAGAGTGCTGTATTCCAAGCAAACAATTGTGTGTTTACACAGAAGCTTTCTTTCATGTTAACATTTAATTTCCTTCCCCTCCACCAAGCCTCAGGCAAAGTTCTCTTCTTCTTTTTTTGCCACAATATTGTGCACCATAATGAAGTATAGCTTTTCACGGGACACAATATAGTAATCAGAAATAAATTACAGCCTTTAAAATTACCATCGTTAATCACAATATCTAAAACAATGTGATAATTGCTGTCATGGGAACATGGGAAAAAATAGACTAGTCATTAAACAAATACTATAATCATTAATAACAAGTGGCATGTGAAATAACAATTTTCTACTCGTCACTAACCTAGAGCTGTAGTGCAAACTGAAGATTCTCTTTCATAAAGTAAATTTGATGGTTACAGCTAAAAAGGCATAAACTTGCAAAAATATTTTGCAATATTTTCCCCGTTATCAGGTTTTGCACTGTGTTTTGTACAACTATACATTTCCCCATATGTGTTTATATATATGGGTTTCTATATGCAGCAGTTATACAACTGCACTTGAATTTCTCCTTTGCCCTTTTGACCTCACGTAAGCTTATCAAACTCAAATTTTGATGAAAAAACCATACATTCAGATGTTGGTCACTTGCATTGTCAAACCTTCCAATTAGAAAAAGAAAACTCAAGGCAAAAAATATCATATTGGAAACAAAAAGTGCTAGAACTACCTTTTCCACATTGTTCACTCATTGTTTAGTCTAAGAGGGGGAGAGCATTGGACAGAGAAGAAAAGAAAAAAAAAACTATTCCAGCAAATTTGACATGACTGTAAATGGGCTTTCTTTGATGAATAAGGCCAAGCTGAAAAGAAACCTGGGAGCATTAATGCCATTTCTTAACATGTTAGAGATGCCCAACATTAATATCATGAAGCTGAATATCTGAAGTCTTATTACAGTGCAGGTAGGGAGAGATTGAGGCAGAGCTGGGCAGCTGTGTGCATCTTCTAGCTGTCAACAGATGTTGTTTGGAGTCTTAATCCCACAATTACCAGAAAAATGATCCTTCCTTCTTTCCATAAGTAGGGAGGAAACTTATCCTGTCAGTTGAGCTGGCTACCTTTTCTGAAGTAAGGAAATCTGGTTCCTCGTTCATATTAGAGCACAAGCTTACATAGCATTCATGAGGACCACTGCTGGGGTTTAAGTTCTGTGGCTTTTAATTCTACATAGACTATAAGTCTAAACATCTAAACATTCTACATAGACTAAAAGTCTACACTACTATAAGTCTAAACATCACTTTGTGCCTCAAAAAAAAAAAAAAAAAAGCCTTCAAATCTTTCCTTTGTGTTTGTTTTCTTATTGAGAAAGAAGGTTTACACCAGAAAAGTAGAGAGCAAAAGTGTGATTTATACATTGTCAGTGCATTCTTTGAAGAAAAGTAATAGAGCCACTAAGGTGCAATTAAACTGGGAAACAAGTATTTTTATTTTTGGGAGCCTATCATTGGTGTTTTTAAAGGCCTGAGACTGGACCCTTCTGACCACAAACTTTTCAAAGGCAGTGAGGTCATGTAAGACTGTGGGAAAAAGTGTTAGAGGGTCAGAAGTTTTGTCATTCAGCTCACTATTTGCAGCTTGGCTATTATCTTTAAATGTAAAGGAGCAAAATGGAATATCTGCACTTTTACTCTTGTCAAGAGTAGGCAAGAAAGCAGGAATAAATTTTGTCCCCTTATTTGCCTCTCTATATCTCTGTATTTTTCTGATAAGACTCGCTTCCTTGGAAAACAACACAGTTGCAAACTCTCGGATTTATAATTTTTTTTTTTTTTCTCTGCCATTCAGCTGTTTTTCTTCTGTTTCCTGAGAATGTAAACAGTTTTGTTTTCACCAGCCAGAGATCTTGAAAGAACTGACCGCGAGTCGTCTCTTCTGATGTTTTTTCATTATTTATTATTTCTTATCATTACATTCTGTTCCTGACCTGCAGAGCTTTTCATTGCATGTCAGTTCAAGGCACAAAACTCCAAATACCAAAGCTAACTACCTAATGCTTAATACAAAATGCCTAATGCCCAACTACAAAATGCCTAATACTCTAATGCCCCATACTAAAATGCTTAATGCTCCCACCCTCAGGGTGGCTTGGATATTTATATTACAATCCACGTAATCAGTATTTATAATTCTACTCCAATAACTATTTTCTATGTTAGAAGGTTAAACTCTATTCTAAGCCATCTATAACGTGCCACCTCACTGCAGAAGATGGAGGCAAGGAAGAAGGAAGAAACCCAAAAGCCATGTGCTTCCTCCATCTTGTCTTCACCTGTCTGCCATCCTAAAAGCCCCATATATCTAAAATTCTCACCCTGTGATAAAACTACACACTATTCTACTGTCTAACACACACTCTAAAAAACTCTGCTTCATTCCAGAGCCTAAAAGCCCTTTTTCCCTGAACAAAGGTTAAAAACACTATTTGTCAGAGATTCTAAAATCTCTCAAACATGCAAAGAAATATATCTCATATTTCCAGAATCCAACAGCAAGCCAATCAAACATTTTCCTTCTTGTGTCTGTTCCAAGATACATGGATGGGCAAGGTGTGTCTCCCACAGCTGCTTGCCCAGTACAAGCTGTAGGGACAGGCTGTGGGAGGCTGAGATGCCAAGCAGGACCAGTGCCTCTGCAGATTCCTGGCATGCTCTTAACCATGCCTTGACTGAAAGAAAAATGAAAAAGACAGTGATAACCTTTTTTGTGTGTTTCTAAAGTTTTTTGGTTTTTTTCCAGCTGGTGATGCTTGCTAGTCAAAGCTATCCCCAGGAGGACTGAGTCAATTAATTTCTCCAAAATAATTTGGACAGGGATACCATTAACTTGCTGGGAACTTACCCAGATGGGCAGGCATGAGCAGGAAATGACCAGATTTACGACTCATGTGATTATTTCTGTTATTTTTACAATTTAGTTATGACCCTGAGTGGAATGAAGCAGAGATGGAGGGTCACTTTTGAAGTGGAAATGCTTTCCTCCCATTCTTCCTCATTAATTGACTTCACCAAGAAAAATAGATTTTTACTCAAGTACACCAAAAATTAACTCCTGGAGGATTTTTTTCCATTTTTCTCTGTTAAAAACCAAGAAAAAAGACCTCAAAAGACAAGTAAAAAAACCCCAAAAACATACAAAGTACTTATTAACATGTGATGCAAATGACACATTAACTTATATGTGTCCAACTAGTCCTTCATGAACTATGAACAAGTTCTCATTTGCTTTCAGTTATTTCTATTCCTCCCTTTTAGTGGTGATTTCCAAGTCATAGCAGGCCAGATACCTACCTCTAATCTTTATAGCAATGGCTTTTAAAATATTCAAAATGAGTAATTTATTTTTAATGATCTGTAGCTCTGAAACAGTTTAGGCAATATGCTTTATACTCTGCAGAAAAATTCCCCTTGTTCCCAGAGGAAAATGTGCATTTTTTTTCAGTCTAAGCCAATTTTGATAACGAAGATGTTTATTAAAAGGAGAGAACTGCAGAGAAGCAGACAGAGCAGGGCAGCTAGTGTTAAAAGCAGTGACTGAAAAGGTCCCTGGGGAAATTTTAAAACAGAATACATTGAGGCTGATTTTTAATTGATTTGAAACCTCTCTGATAATTTTTACCTAGTAAAGATTGGTATGAAACATTCTGAAACAAGGATTCCCTTCATCATTTACACAAATGGGAACTTAGCACACTGCGTGTGTTCATATATAGGTGAAGTACTCAAAATGAAAGCTGTTTGAGAACTAACAGAAACTGTTGTCAGGTGCATCTGCCTTACAGAAACTCCTGTTATAAAAGAAGTTGCATCCCATGATGTCTTTGAGAAAGATTTTGCAGAAACGATTTTTTAAGGCTCAATAAGATGTAAGTAAAATCACACAGGAAAGGTATTTATTGATCATTGAGCCCCTGAGTAGAGGCATATTTAGCTTGTCTCCAAAAGATGTGCCAATCCTTCCTTCAGTTTTACAGTTTATATTGCTTATATAACATTTCTCTTATCCACTGAGACAAATCACTGGGCTTTATCCTTGATACCTCTACTTAATTTCAGTGAAGTACACATACTGCCATATATGTCCATGCTTTGTGAGCCAGATCAATCTGTTTTCTGTCAATTATCTACTACTACTATTATTGTTATTATTATTATCATTATTATTATTATTATTACTATTATTTCCACTATCTTTCACAGTGTTTCAGTGCTTGAACACCATTCTGCTCTCTCTTAGCTGCATGGTTGCAGCTCTTTGGCCTCATCATGGTTTCAGGAGCAGAGGCGCTCTCTGGCTGGGGACTGGTACACAGAATTACTCTGTTCCTGTCTCTGCAGAAGGATTGTATTTACTGATGCTGAAATGTTGTTCTCTAACTGCAGCCTAAGACTTTTTCAATATTCTCATCATTAATTAGGTAATCTGAGTTGATTGTGAGATGAGAGGTCACATTTAATTTGTTGTACTTAATTTGGTGCATTACTGATTCTATATAATTTTTCCAGCTGCTACAACTTCATATTAGGGGATCAAGTTTGATCCCGTTTGTCATTTATTCAAATCTCAGAAGGTGCTGCTAAATTCTCTGTCCTTCTGTAGCAGATGAATTTAATTCCATACCGTCATTTTTGGTAAGCTTGATTTCTTTCCTTAGTCTGGAAGACATTTTCAAAACTAAGAACCTGCAATTCCTCTCATTTTGGAATATAAGCACTGTTTCTTCAGTCAGGCTGAGAAACTCCTTAGTATCTGTGGCACTGTAAAACTGAACTCAGGCAAGCTTTTTTCCCTTCACAGTAGACTTCCTGCGTCCCTTTTTTTCCTTCACAGTAGACTTCTGTGCTGGAAGAAATGGCTAAGATCACCAAGTTTAGGCAGAATAGGATTACAAAGGCAGCTCTCTAACCATTCCAAACAATTCAGACTGGCAGTGCAAGAGTTCTGTAGGATATATACAGATATACATTATTTTTTTTTTCATTCTATTCCTCTTCCACATTGATTTCACTGTCTCTAGCAGTTTTGGTACATACATCCTGTACACTATGAATAGAAATGCTGTGTTTTAAGATTCTATTTTTCTTGAAGTTATAAGAAGCAAATTATGCTAATTTCTTATACAGAGAATAAAACAAGGCTTGAGATATTTAGATAAATTTGAAGCAAAGAAGTTACAGTATCTCACCACCTGTTTGGCTTTTCAAAATCTTTTCATTTCAACACTCACAGGGATAGCAATGGACACTATTCATCAACTGAATAAAGAATTAGACACCAACAGTACAAATGTATTTACATAAAGATTATAAAAAAAAAGATTTTTATTTTTATTTTACTGTTGAGGTGACTGTAATAATAGGTGAGAAAAACAAGTAGGAAGTGACTCAGAAAATCTCCATGTAAATTTTATTTGTGAAGATGTTAATATTTTCACTAAATAGATGGAAGAAAATCACAGTAAAAATTCTAGAAGTAATTAAAATGCTCAAAACTTCCAAGACAAAACACTTTTCTTTAGGAAAATTTCTGTGAAATTCTTGTGTCAGAAGACTGGTAGTCTAAAATTTTAAATTAAGAAAAAAATTTTCTCAAATTTCTTTTTCTTCTGTTGAAGACAGGATTTCACTTTCAGAAGAATTTGATACATACCAAAAATAATTTTAAATTACTTCTTTTTTTATAGTTTATGGCTCTCTTTTTTTCTGACTAAAGCAAATGTGTGATTGTATTCCCCTAACTGCTACATCTCTCCAATGTGTTGAAACTGTTATTTTCAATGTCATTGTTTATAGATGCATGAATTTTCAATCTTAAAATAAAAGTTTGCATTTCAACTTCTCTCTGAGGGCAACTGTAAAATTCTGTAGAACACCAAAATTAGCTGGTTGGAGCAGTTTAAGCTCAGAAAGAATAGTTTTTTCCTTGGCTGAAGAACATGGAAAATATTTGAATTAATAGAATGAAAAACATGCAGCTGTAGTCTTTTGGGTGCAGAAGAATATATTTATTTTCTCTTAGAGGGAAAATGAATTTATCATCTGGATTTGTGTCATTTACACCTAGAGGGAATAAAGGGAACATGAATAGCCCATCAAAACTGTCAAAATGTGAATGACATTAGTTACAATTAAGAAGCAGATGAATTTTACCAACAGTGAGACACAGAAAGGGATATGTAAAAATAACATAATCATACACTGAGAGAGAGCTGGCATATATGGGCAGACATCCCTCTTCACTGTATGAGAGACATTGAGTCTTTCCTCTTTACTGTGGGTGTTCCTGTGTCCACTGCTGGCCTTCTCAGCCTTGCTTATGTCTTTTTGCTCATCTGCATCATCAAATTTACTGGTCTGTAATTTGTGGATTCTTCCTGAGACCCTTTAAAAGTTGTCAAAAGTAGCACATTCCATCATTTCAGTACCATTAACTCAAATGATACATCACGAACAGCAATTAGTTTAGCAATCATGTTTTAATTTCCTCAGATTTGGGTAAAAAGCCCCAGGTGTTAGCGCAGCCACAAGCCATTTTCCCCTCTATTGCTGTCACTTTACCTTTTTCTAAAAACTGGTCATCTATCACCCCATCATCATTTTGGTAGACCACTGGCAATCACATTTAGTCTTCCTTTTTCCACATTCAAAATGTATCCATTAGCCAAACTATGGAGCTTATAACTCACTTTCAGCTTTCACTGCTCAGATGCTACCTTTTCTTAGGTCTCACTGATTCCTCCATTTAAATGTACTGATGTTGAAGAACAGGGGAATGGAATACTCTCCATAGTGGTCTTTTTTAATAGTTGTAATACATATATTGTAAAATACAACATAAAACTAAATGCCCTGGGACCATTTTACCAATTTAACTGCTGCTTCTTAATATTCTTCTAACCAGCTTCCTCAGCCTTATCTAGCTCTAGTTTCTGAAGTTAAGTGCTCCCATGGTGGTTATTTTTGTTGTAGCTATTTGTTTCAGGACACTAGCTGTGAATACCTTCAGCTCTGTGTCACTGCAAGCACGTTCTGGAAAGGTTTGATCTCTCACATCATGTCAGTACATTTGCACAAAAATGTGATGTTGCCAAGAGCAGGGGACCAACAGCAGTATGAACTTCTCTATGATGAAGGAGACAGTCAGAGCCTAGAGCTAAGTAAATATACTTCCAGATTGCTTTATATATGCAGAAAAAATATACTGCATGACAGTAGCATAATGGGACACTTGCTAGTCATATGTCAATGTCCCATAGTTGCATATGAAAAATACGATTTTTTGCAGAGTTATCTGTTACAACACCCAGATGCTGTATGCAAACATAATCTGCAGTTCCATTTTACATCAGGATATTAATGTTTACCAAACACAATAAAAGACTACATAATTCCATCATATAATTAATCACTGAATAGTTACACAAATTTAAAAGCTTATCATACCAAAACAGACATCGTCTTAAATGGGATAGTTGCTTTAAGAAATTGCAAAATTTGGCACACATTATTTTCACAGCCAAAGAAGATTTAAGTCATAAAAACCCTTTTTATCAATGAATGAAAATATCACAGAAGTGATTTTAACATGAGCCTCAGGTACTTCAGTATCTACATGGCAGGCACCTGAGTCTGTGTGACGTGAGGCCATACTACAGGCCAGCTGGCATCGAGCTGTGGCCCTGAGCAGCTGTGAGTAGTCCTGTGAGTGCATGAGAGTGACAGGAAGTTAATGATAAAGAAATTTCATGGGTTTAATCTTCACTAGTGCTTACAGGTGAAAATATGTGTAATTATCTATTTTCCTCTCTGGGGCTAATCCTGAGAACATTATAATGCTACACATCATAGTAGCTCTATATGAATTTTTAAGTTGTGTTAGAATTAATATGAAAATTTCATTAGTTTCAAAATTTACATTGAGGGGTTTTTTTGACTGAGAAAAATCATAGAAAAGAGTAACTCTTCATGGCAGCTTTTATTGCATAGAAGCAACTTCAAATGGCATTTTCCTAGGAGACAGTATAATCCTCACCGTAAAAACATGAGTGACTCCTCTTGAGAAAAATATGGTGTGGAGACAACTCACTCCATAAATGAAAGGTTTGAGGAGGCAGGCTAGACCTCTACAGAGGACAACAATCCAGGCTTTTTATCATAATTTTGTCATTCCTATCTTGTTGATACTCCCCCGATATGATATTTTGCTAAGAAAGCAAAAATACATGTGCAGTTCATCTATTTTATGTTGTCTCTGTAGAAAGCTGTACCATACCACATATGCTTCAGTTCTCTGTCATATTTCCATCTGAGCTGAAGAACTGGGCCCCTCTGTTCAGCAGCTAAGACTTACTAAATTAAGAGAGAACTGCTTCTTGTTTACTTACCTCTGTAAGCAAGAATGTGCTTCTATTGCCATCCATCTGGTCTGACTTACTAACAAGCAAGTGCTCTAAGGCATTTGGAAAAATGTGATAAATTTTTTGTTCTTTGTAGTTATTTTCTTTCTGTAGAATTCTTTAGACCTGCTGAGGACAAAGGACAAAAATGAGTGAACATCAGGAGGGTAGCTATTTCTCTTTGAGAAGGAAGCATTACATTAACAGAAAAAAATCTTTTCATCTGAGTCTCCTAGGCTGGTTTTTCAGACATAGAAGATTTAGAAATCTTGTGTGCTAAACAAAGTTTTTCACTTAGACTTCCCAAGGTTTTAGAGTGAGAATATTTCAGTTATTTGTAATTAATTAGGAGTGATGTTAACACTCATGGTGATAAAATGTGATGAAATAATCTTGTAGTCAGGTACTCAGTTAAAATACACAGAATGTGAAGAATGCTAAACACTATTTTCTAGGCAGGATTAAAGAAATAACTAAGTTTGTGACAATGACCCCCAAGGGCTTGAGATGTGTCTAACCTATTTATAACCTTTTCTTCTCCTCTTAAGAAGCAAATCTTTACTGGAAAAATAATGTAATGAAATTCAACCTGATGTGGAGAGGTTAGTTTCAGGGACTCTTGTTCCTGCTGGCAAGTGACTCAGATGATAAATTGCCAGTACAAATCGTCAGACTGATGCTTGGCAAGAACTGAAACTAACCTTTCTCAGTACTTTTTAATTAAAAGAAAAAAAATATTTTTTATATATTTCTAAGGAAGAGAGTTGCAGAAAAAGTCTGGCAGAGGACCTGAGGAAAGGAAGAGAATGGTCTAAAAGACTATTTTACATCTCAGCCAAAACCAAGTCCTAATGGTAATGATGCTGAGAGTGGGAGAGAAGAAAATGACCCTGATCATTGTAACACAAGCTTTCAGGTAGCTTGCAGATAGCATTCCCCAGATTTTTGTGCACTTGTTGTAAAATTGACAAGGATTGACTCCACTACCTCCTATTATACCTGTGTGAGGGGCACAGTCAGTTAAAACTTGAGAAAGGAGTATCTTTAGTTTAAAGATCTGAATTTAATTCAGACTAGTAAGTGCATGAACTTGTTGGGCACAATCCAAGTGTTTCCATCCAGCAAAATGGCATCCATATCAAAGGAAACTGGAAGCTTTCCAGAGCTACAGGGAAATCCTACAGTCTGTTGAAACAGAAATGTTTTGTAAATATATCAGCTTTGAGAAACTCTGGTGGTGACACAGCCAAAGACCTCTGCTGAGTGAGCCTTTAAGGTCTACAGCCACAGGTCCTCCTGCACAGAAGCACAAACCTATAGAAGATACAAGGGACTCCAGAAAAGAAAAGGAAAAAAAAAATATAAAAAAAAATTTCTCTGACGGTACGGAAAATTTTGTAGTCAGGTTGCACTTTTAGGAATATCTTTTGCTTGTAAGTGGAGTAAAATGTCTGAGTCCCCAAATCAGTATTCACATATACAGAAAGTCCTGTCCTAGTCAATAAAAAGCAAGCTGAAAAGCTATAGTTGGGGAAAATAGTTGAAAAGAGAGTTCTGGCTCTGTTGCTAATAAATGAAAAATGTCCTAAATGGTTACCATAAGGACAATGGTCTTACCGGGGCTCTGTGAAACTGGAAAAAAAAAAAAATATATGAAACTGTCTAGATGTAATATGTAATTCAGGCAGGTCTCTTGAGACAGCAAAACAGCAAATATTCAGTAAGGCTAAACTTTCAGCAAAGTTCATGTTCCATTCCAGTGCTTCCTTGTTTGTGCAGGCTGTCTAACCTTCTGCAGTACATAACCCATTACATACCAAGACAAACCACTAATGTGTGAAGAAAAAACATCCTGTCAGTCTCTTTTCAAATGAAACTAAAAGTAAAAAATGCAATCCTTTGGTAATGTTTCAGCCAATTTCGTCAGGCACTGGGTGAATAAAAAACAGTTCTGGGTGAGATGGGTGCTTATTCTTGCTGCTGGTTTTTTTCTTTTTTTCTATTGCTGCTGTTGTGTGTAGAGATGAGCAGGAAGAGCTATGATGAATGTTGGCTGATCAAGGGAATGGGTTGAGTATGATTTTGCTTTCTCTGATTAGGCTGAGTCAACTCATTTTTTCATGAATTTATTATTAGAAGGTGTGATTAGATTCAAGTGTAATTAGAATAATTAATTTCATTTTTATCAACTTATTTCAATGAATTATTTGGTTTTATTGTATTATATAAGCTTATATGCAGGAAGATAGTATTTCTTTCTAACTTTGTTAAGTGTATTATTTGATTTTTTTCCTGAAAGATCTCAAAATATCATTAATGTTAAAATTCTATATTTTTCTTTTCTTCTGTCCATTTTCCAATAAGTCCTTTTACTCAATCAGTCCTTAAAAGGAATGAGAATTTTGCCTCAAATGTGTGCATTAAGAAAGCGTTCCATCTCTAATAAGATTTATTTAAGATATATAATTAATTCTCAAAGAGGACTTTCAACCTTTCTTTGTCACTGTTCTTTTTAAAATGTTCTGAAGATCAATCTTGCATCCTTTCAAAGTCAGAACTCAAAAGTCATAAGAAAGATACGTTTTGAAAATAAAAGATCATGTCCACACCAATTGGTATTTCATCCTATAATGAACTCAAGACTTTGTCTAAACCAAAATGTGAGATATTTCTAAATGGGGAAGATATACCTGGACTAAATGCTGGCACTCAAGGGTGAAGGTTGACTGAAAGAATAAATATTGACCTTCATGAGAGCTTGCTATTTCTAGCAAGGAGACTATATCTGAAAACAGAAGCCATCAGAGAGACCTTTTGGAGGTGTCAAGGGCCAGAGTGCTCTCACCAGCCCTGAGAGGACTCTGACCTGACCATGATGACCTGACCATGTAACATGATGCTTAGAGATTTGTAGCATCCCTCCTCTTTAAGGATCTTCAAAGACATTGATGCAACTGATGCAACAGCACTGGCTGGCAAGTTCTGTCAGCTTTCACTATTTAATAACATCCAAGTGAGAAGCAGCAACGGAGACCAGACACTAAAGAACATGAAGAAATAACTTTAAAATGATTAGACAAAAATTCCTGTAGTGCCAGAGATGTATAAACCCCCATGAATGCATTGAAGAATCAAATTGTGTCTCCATACATGCAACTATGCAAATGTGCCATTTGCCCCTCTTCCTCTGAAAGGTTTCAGGAATTTCATTCAATCTGTACTGGCTGTTGAAGGAAATTCTCTGGGAATGAGACAATACAGTCTCCTCTTTGTAGTTCTTTCTACTCTTGTTTCCAGCAGCCCTGTTGTTTCATGGTAGGTCCAGTCTTTGCCACTTCTGCTCATTTCTATGCAACCCCACTTGAATGGATAATGAAAGGCAGCTTCTTGCTGGAGCATAATGTCTCAGTGAGGACATTGGGGTCTGTGGGTTCTCTGTAACTTCCATAATCTCCAAACTGAACGGTTAATGCTGTTCCCGCCTAGTCTGAGAGGGAGAGGATGGGATCCTCTTGTCCAGGCAGAGGACCTGACTGGAATACACTGTGGCACATTTCTGTCTGTGGCACATTTTTCTCTTTTCAAAGGAAGACACAGTACAAAGTAGACAGTGGGTACTGATACAGGGGCACCCCTCCCCCAGTTTGTGTCCAGTGAAATGAATGTTCAGAAGGACAGAAGTGCTCCCAGACCAAAAACAATTACTTGTAGATCATCCAGGAGAGATTCCTGTTGTCACTGATTGGTGTAGGAGTGGAACAAATGTCTATTTGGCACATCTTTGTAGAAAATAAGATACTGCCTCATGACCAAGGATTCCAAATGTCACACCATACAACTGGTCTCTTTCATGTTCTTGGTCATGGACTTTTTATGCAACATCTATGGCATAAGTTGTTTCTGATGAGGTACACCATGATTTTTCAAGTGCCCTAAGGGACATTTCTGAGAGCAGATCAAGTAGACATGCTGACAGGTGACTTCAGTGTGAGTAGTTTTTAATATGAAGAAAGAATGGGAAAAAAAAAAAAAAGAGAATGTTAAGTATTCTGGAAAATTAAAGCTGGGCTTGCAGACTTAAAGGATATTTTCAATAATTTGGGGAGTTTAAAGTCCATGTCCCTGTATTTCAGTTACTTCGCTATGGAATGGGGTGATTCACACTGCCTAATTTCACAAGAGAAACTCATCCATATTTATAAAGCACTTCAGACAGTTTTGTGTGGAAAGCCCTGATGATGAAGTTTGCTGGTCTCCTCTAATGCAGGCCCATGCAGGGAAAGATAGATTACTGTTCAGGTAAGATATTCTGCTAGGTGCAGAGGCACAGGTCTGTGAAGGAGATCCTATGTGTCTTACCTTGCTGATGACACACACTCTAAGTCATCAATATGTCATGGGGGTCAGTATGATGCAATGTGCTAACAGTTCTGGTTTTTCTCAGTTTTTAATCTGGAAAATCACGAACAAGAAACACATTGTTAATGGGTTTTTAATATTCCAAAAAGAAATATTTGTAAGTTTTGTAGAATTAGAATTAAATTTTCTTGATACAAGTAGATAAAATAATTTGAAGCTGTCATTTGAATGGATTAAAATTAAACAGACTGAGTGTTGATTTCTTTGTGGCTCCTTTACCTACCTGTAAAATGGATGTGATGCCTGCTCTCACAAACATAATATTTATTGATGATTTTGATACATTTTAAACAGCCTGTTTAGGCTGCAAAAGGTGTCCATACAGAAATTAATCATTTCTCTAGTCAGTCTAGACTTAACTGATGTGTGGAGAATAAGACTAGAGGCTATACCATGAATAGTAATGATATATACAGACTGACTAACTCCTTGTTCATTGAATGAGTCAGGAAACAATAAAATATGGTAATTTAATTAAAGCTACATCACAGTGCAAATGCACAAGGGATGAAGAGTCCTGCATTATC
Organism: Certhia americana; assembly: GCA_018697195.1. Taxonomy (NCBI): domain Eukaryota; kingdom Metazoa; phylum Chordata; class Aves; order Passeriformes; family Certhiidae; genus Certhia; species Certhia americana. The sequence goes on from CM031859.1 coordinate 63,644,697, forward strand.
TAGCTAATTTCTAAAACTTCTCCTTGTGCTTTTGCAAGCTGAACACACTTCTAACATTTATACATTTATTGGGACTTTCCTTGTGCTTTTTTTTTTTTTTTTTTGTGTTCATGTCATTATTACTTATTGAACCTCAATTCATGTTTTGTGTTTCTCTGATGGTCCTCAACAGCAATCCCTGTTGCTTGCAGTTCCATTTATTTACCATCTAAAGTGGTGAATCCAGAGAAAGAAGAGGTATGACACTGCCCACAGCATCTCGACTCTTCCTGGGCCTGAGAAACGTGGTAAATATGCTGTAAATAATTCAGCACAGGGAAATTCCAGATAGTTAATAGAGTTGTACTCAACACAATGTAACAACAGAACTGGAGCACTCCCAGCTGTGTGAATACATCTCTACCTGACAGGAGGTTTCTTTTTTAAATAAACTATCAACAAAAGCCAGTGATTATGCTCTCCAGTGCCATTTAGTCTTGACTACACTAGTGAACTGATGGGCATGATTACTCAGTGTAAAAAAGCAAGCAAAGAAGAAAACCCAAACCCAAATTCCAAAAAAAAAAGCTAGATCACAATGAGAGTTGATGATACACTATATCCTCTGTGTCATTTCATCAGATCACAAATTTATTCAAACCACAGAAATAAAACAATCAGGCCTTATTTGAATAGCCGTTTTCACTAAAGTTTACACTTAGAAACACAAAGTCCTTGAGGCTAGAATTAATCTTCCTTGCCTTGTAGAAATTCAGCTATGTATATGTCTGTCTACATCTATGCTTAAACATATCCAGTGGCTTAACAGGAACATGAAATATATCCCAGTTTGTTTGGGGAAAGGTAAGAAATTGAACAGTGTGGAAGAATTCAAACCCTAGAAACTAGAAATAATGTAACAAGATGACAGTGGTCAGAGAAAAAGGCAAAGAGCAGTAAAGAGAACAAGCCATCTCCTCTCTGTGTTCATTAGAGATTGCTCAAAGGTATTGCCTTCAGAAATATCCATTTGTGTTAAAAGGCTATTTCTGCAAGAGGCAGTGTTTATTTGACAAATTATAGGTCACTCTGGACCTTACATGTCTCCTTGTCATCTGATTTAAATAAAACCCCAGATTTTTTTAGAACTTAAGATTAAGAATTTCTGTTTATTTGCAGAGAGTCCACGGTATATTACTTTGGTTACTGGTTTAATCACATGTCACTTTAAATGCTCATGAAAACAAACAAACCAACAAAAGAAAACCACAAAAAAATCCAAAAGAAAGCACCAAAATAAAAAAAAAGATCTGCTTGTGACTGAATGGGATTTCTCCATTTATCCATAGGTATTAAAAATAAATAATTATTTTTACCACCTAAACATATGAAATGTTAAGTTACCTTTGGAACAAAAAATTGACACTTTTAAAATTCCGATAGATCTTGTAAAAATCCGATAAGACTTCAGGTAAGATTACCAGTACTAATCCTGGAGGACATTGATGTTCTCAAAGATTGTAAGGGGATGGAGAAAAAAGAAAATTGAAGAGTATTTGAATATCTCTCAGAAAGCAAGGCTCCCTATGAGTAGCTCACAGCTCTCTACCTCGGCAACCTGCTAAACACAGAATCCAATTGCAAGTTTTGCTCCTACCCCTCAGTGGGACATGCTCTAGCAATCCAGGGAGTCAGACTATAACAGAGGAAAAGAAATGTGGTTTAGCATGACTGCCACAGCAGTCAGACTGCCACCCCTAAGCTCCTGGCTACCTCAGGGACTCAGGCTCTGCTGAAAAGAAATGGTTCTTGTCAGAAAACTTGCTCATTTTAGTGGCTGTGTCTAACTCATGACATATTAATTCCACATTGTGTTTTCTGGTGAGACCACCCAGAGGTGTTTATTTGTTTCTTGTCAGACATTCACAGGGAGCTGAGGGACTGCTGCAGCAGCAAAGGATGTCTCTTCTGGCCAGGTCTTGGTTATTGAAAACTGTCTCATCCCAGTGTGTCAGCTTTTAGTCTTCATTTTGGTTTTATTTGAAATCTAATCCCTGTTCATATTCAGACTGTGGTTTATCACATCAAAGCCAAGTGAGAGTGAGGAGCTGCTCAAATAATTTTTAACAGTAATCATTCACAGGCACAAAACTGCTGTTAAATTCCCCAAGCATTGCAATTCTGACAGTTGTCCTATCTGACTTACACTGCTTCCTAGGTCTGATAAGCAACTGATTACGTTATTTCCAACTTCCCTCTGTTTAGGCATCCTACTGTAAGCAGACTGCAATCCTGCTGGCAGGAATCCTGTCTGTCTTGAAATCATTTCTCACTTTGTCATGCTGTTTATCTGTATCAACATCTTATAAAGTTGAAGACAGCTGGGATGTTATTTAAATATTTAATCTTTAGATTTGGGGAAACTCCAGCCCACCTTTAGCCAAAATGAATCTGCACAGGCCCTTCAAGCATCTCTCTATGCTTTTGATTGGTATGAAGTGAGGAAAAAAGTCTACTAATGAAGAACATTGGTAAACTGTGAATTTTACAGAATGTCTTCTTTCTTATGTGTATACAACAACTTACAGGCAGATCCAAACTTTATCTGGTGTTGAAAGTAATATCTACAAATGGGTTCCTTCATACTGAAAGATTTTTTTTTTTCTGGAAATATAACTGTTCTTCAGATTGATGGACTTTTTGTCTGTGTTTGGTTGGGGTTTTTTCATGTATGAAGGGGAAGAAGTAACTATGGGAAATCTCCTTTAAAGGCCACTTTCTAAACAACATATGAAATTTAGTATTTTTTAGAAACCTGTGTTACTTTTAGGTTCATCCAGCACAAAAATATGAAATGAAATCTGATGTTCATTTACATAATTTCCTTAACCTAGAAATTCACTTCTTGTTGCTGAATGCCTTAGAATTAATCTTTTTATCCATTCCCACTTGCAAACCTTTGTACCCCAGTACCAAGACCATTTTCCAGGATGTTACTGGTCTGTTCAGCACAAAGGGAGTTGTGGAGCTCTGTTGGGAGGCCTGCAGTGCCTGCAGCTGAAATGGGTGCAGCAAGTCTTAATCCAGGCACAAACTCAAGCTGCTCTATGCCCAGTTAGGTTCTAGAGAAAAGCTTTGCAATGGAGCAGAAAGAAGTGAGAAGTATGCCACTTTTCTTTCTCTCAGGTTCTGTGCTTGACTTTTAAGAAATCTCTGTGATGCTTTTTCTTTGTTTGTGTGTTTGTTTTAAAGATTTGAATTTATGTATATTAGCCCAACAGTCTTTGGCACTTGCAAGGAGGGCAAGTGGATAAAACGCTTACCTTAGTGAAGGGAGAATTTCCAGTAGCAAAAGTTTCAATAGAAACTAAAAACATGTATGTAATTATGGTAACAATGGAACTACTGCAAGCATGAAAAACGCCAGCCAGGCACAGCCTTCTGAAATCATAGGCTGTGAACAAGTAAATACAGAATTGTTACACTACTGAACAAAGTGTTAAGGAAGTAATGGAAGACCTGGTACTTAGAATTACAGTAGTGTATACATGTGGGGCACAGGCATTGAATTATGAATTCAGTCCCTGAATTTTGGGCTTTAACTATGTAACTGAGATACTCAAACTCTTCTGTTACAACATCTCTCCCCTAGCATCTGCTAGCTCTTTACTCTGTGTAATGCCAGTAACTGACTGAAATGCTTGGGTACAAGGTACTAATCCTATCGAAGCCTGTGGAAAGATAGAAATTATTGTGTTATCTGCAGTATACCATATATATATATTTTCTTTGTCTCTGAAATAATTTGCCTTATCAGAAATCTTCCTGTGTGTTCCATTTTCTTCAGGATGACTTTTGGCAGAGTTTCATCCACATCTGTCTCTGTCAGTGACATTATCCAGCTCCATGCACACAGAAGGTCATGCTTCCAACCTTGTTTAAGCGCAAAAGTTATTAGAGCATTTCTTATCGTATAAAATAAGTCACCTGAAAGGAGAACTTAGTTTCACAAGTGCTGCTAAAAAAGTCCAATGCTTTCAGAATATACATTGTGATATTCAGTGCAACAGTGTCCCACAGAGCATCCCCTTTAATTGGTTTTTAGTTATTGCTTTCCATTCTTATTTGCCTTTATGGCAATATTTTGCTTCATGTTGCTTCATAACGTATCAGCTGTGCTAATGGGACAGCTTCCAAGGATTTTGACCTCCTGGATTGAAGGCAGTAGAAAGCAAAAGCAGAGGACATAAGCAGTCATTGAAAATGGAGCAATTCTGAATTTACTTGTATTAGAGATCTAGTAGTTCTGTAGAAGTCATCTTTGTGAAAGGTGAACAATAACTTCTTCTAGCTGATTCTTTGTTATTTTGCAGTTAATACCTTTTAATTCTCTTTCCCTCTTCTGTAATATGCAAAGATTTTTTTTCTTACTATACAAATTCTGATTACGGACTAATTGGCAGATTTTGGATACATTTTAAATGACTGATGACTTTCATATACCATTTCAGAGCTTTCTAATTGACACACACATTTTAATTTTCATCTCTGCAACCATTACTTCTGTCTACAGATAAGCTGCTGATCTCCCAATAGTTCAACATGGCATTGGAAAAAAAAGATTATATGAGCAGAGCTGTGTTGTGTCAAAAATACTTAAAATCATAGAATTACAGAATAATCTGAGCTAGAAGGGACCCATCAGGACCATTGAAGTCCAACTCCTGGACATGTACAGGATGGCCCCAAGAGCAAGTTCCTGGGAGAATTTTTCCAAACACTTCTTGAGCTCTCTCAGGCGTGGTGCTCTGACCACTTCCCTGAGGAGCCTGTTCCACTGCCCAAATACCCTCTGGGTGAAGAAAATTCTCAATATCCGACATAAACCTCCCCTGACACAACTTTAGGCCATTCCCTCAGGTCCTGTCACTGGGAACCAAAGGGAAGAAATCTGTACCTGCCCCTCCTCTTCCCATCACAAGGAAGTTGCAGACTGTGATGAGCTCTCCCCTCAGTCTCCTCCAGGCTGAACAGACCAAGTGACCTCAGCTGCTCCTCATACAGCTTCATCTCCAACCCTTTGCCATTTTCACTGATCTCCTTTGGACTTTATATCCTTCTTACATTGTGGTGCCCAAAAGTGCCCCCAGGACTCAAGGGAAGGCCACACCGGTGCAGAGCATAGTGGGACAATCACCTCCCTTGACTGGCTTAAACAATTCTACGATTTATGTATGTATCTATCTCTGAAACTGAGAAATGTTTAATTCATGAAGTGCTGAAAGGAGATTTTGTTGGGTATTTTGATACCAAATTTTCTTAAAAATAAACTTATAACCTGAGATACATGTATATATCACTGTAAATTGGAATCATGTATATAAACCCCAAGTTATATGTAAAATGTTTGCATTTTACATATATTAGAATTACATAGAATTATCCAGCTAATCCATGTCAAAAGTATTCAAATAAAAAAATTTCCATTGAAAAGACATTGTTGGTCTAAACATTCTTCTTTTCAGAACATTCCTAATGCCTACCTAATGGCAATTAGAAGAGTGGACTTCAGTACTCCCAGTAATTATTCTTTAGTCAAAAATCCTCCTCCTGGAAGTTAATTGCATGTCTTGCCTCACTTCCTAAATGAGCAGGTTATGTGAGAGAATGTGGTAGTGTTTATCCCAGGCTGCAAACTGCTGAGCATGCCAGGAGGCAGAGCATGTTATTGATGTATCTGCAGTCTGGGAGACTGGCAGGGATGGTTCACATAAAAGCAGGCGCTTTTTTTTTTTTGTCATTTGTTTTGAAACTGCCTGGCTATACTGAAATTATTACAGGAATTTGCTTTCATGTAATGGTGGCTAATGGAGACAGCAAGCTCTACTCTACATAGATAAATTTGAACTTTTAGGGTGAGTCAGTATTTGCTCCATTTAGTATATAACTGTCTTTTATTAAAATTATTCCTAATTTCAAGTTAATGCTACAATCCATACAAAAACAACTGAACCTGATTTCTTTTTTCTCTGTCTCCTGCCATTGTATGAGAATGACAATGAGAAGGAACAATGTGAAATTGTTGCAGAATATGGTAAAGCTTTGGGAAGTCCTTTCACCACAACAGAATATTCACCTGCCCCTCCATTCCAAAGCCAATGAGCCACAAAATGCTAATCCCTGAAAGGTTTGGCTTCGACAGTGTGTTATTATGAGAGACTTCAGTATAGCCCTTAGAGATTTCATTATTGATTTTGAGGCTCTGTGGAACTTGCTTCTGTGTGGATGGGATGTTTGAGATTTTTTGGGAAAAAAAAAAGAAACAAAGAAAATTTGCAGAGAGGCACTAGATAATAAACTCTTTAGAGTTTAATAAACTCTTTAGATAAGAAAGGTCTCATTCTTATCTGTCTTTTTTTCCTGCTTATTATCAATTTGCCTCAAGAAAAGATACTTTCTCTCTGCAAATCCTGTTTCATTACTTCAATAGGAAGCAGTATGAAATTCTCACATAGTTGTAGCAGTGCTTCTCATCTGCTTTTTGTCTTAAATCCCATACTGATAAAATTTCTTTGTAGCCCTGAAGAGTGAAAGATGTGTGTTATCAGGGAGAAGTAGTTTATACTCCTGTGTACAAAATGGGTATACTTAGTTGGATGGATCAGTAAGGCGGTTCTGAGATCACTTCCAAGAAAAGCTGTTTCTCCTGCTGGGGACACCAGTGCGCTAGGGACTAAATAGGAGGAATAGATTTGTTCTTACCAGCCTCATGACAGCTTCTTCCTTTGGCTCAGACAGCCCTGTTCCTTTGATTGAACTTTTCCTATCCAGGCTTGTTTTGTGGGTTTTGTTAAAATAGGTAGCACCAACAGACACCAACTTTTCATGTAAATTATGCATAACTCTTGATTGCCTCTTTGAGCTTTATTGTAAGACTAGCAAAACCACTGCAAACCCCATAAAAATGCTACTTTCAGTGACTTATAGTAGATTATTTTACCTAACCTTTAGGCACAGGTTTGCCTTTTAAAAAGCTTCCATGTATAGAAATGAAACCACCAAAAGAGCTTTTAATCAGATGATATCTACTTGGAAGGAGTACTATAAACCTGAATAATAATTAACAAGCTAGATTATTAAGAAATGTCAGTTTTTATAGAGTAGTGTGGGGAAGAAACAAAAAAAAAAACACAGTAAAAAGCCAAACCACAAACTCCAGAGGTCTATAAGTACCTTGATTTAAAGGTATTTTAACATTAATTAAAAGAGGAACAGTTGTCATTTCTTGTTTAGTGACACTGCTCTGTTTCCTTTCATTCTCTGTGGAAGTGGAACACACAGCAGCCACTTTGGTTTCATCATCAGCGTGTTTGAATACCTGATATAACTGAAGAAATAGGAGACACTGCCCTTCATCTCCACCCTAGCTGTTGTGGTGGTGCTGTGCTGTTCTGTAAGCTTTCTTGGCAGGTTCTTTCCAAGTCTGTCTCCAAAAATTGTACTCTGCATTTCTAACAATGCAGCTTGTACAATTTCAAGGATGGTATGGATACTTGCTGTGAAAGTATTATCTGCAGATTGCTTTCCACTAGGGAAGATTCATCACTCAAACATATGAGAAACAGTTTTCTAAAAGGAGAGAAGCAATAAAATTTGAGGGGAAAGAAATATTTTTCATATCCACATGTGCTGCAATGATTCCTTCATAAAAGAAACCTACTTTTCTATGACATTTAATTTTCCATTTCTGCACATGAACATGATTAAAAGGAAGATGAAATATTTCAAAAAGTATACATCCAGGCCAGAAGTTATTCCCTGCATCAATTGTATTAAACAACATCTGTGAGAGTGGGATTAATCTTTATACATGGGTACACATAAGAAATCATGCTATATGAGAATTATGAACTTACATTTCTCTTTATAGGAGATGTGCTCATGTTTTCTAAGTAATTTAGGATGCTGCTGCTGGAGGTAACTGTATCTTGGAAGACAGGTAATTTTGAAAATCATTTAAATATAATAATGTGAAAGCTATTCCACTTGAGTCCTTGTCCAGTACTGTGGGAAAGGTGAATGTAGATGAGGAAAATATTGAATATGAGAATAATGAGGTGGTTTTGTTTTGGCAAGTGTCACTAGCAGGACTGATACTCTTAGATGACCTTTACTGCCTGAACCCATACTTGAAAAATGTTTTTGAAATAACTGAGATGAGAAATTTAAGGAAAACAAAAAAATACTGATGAGATGAACAAAGTGCTTTAGCTCACCATTGCACAAGCACATGAAGCTGGCATAAACCAGAGTAGTGCCCAAAAAGGTCAAGCCTACCCTTTCCAGATCTGCGTTGTTTCCTCCCTTGATTCTCTTCTTTCTTTTGGACTAGGGTATTAAGTATATAGGGTATCTAGTATACTAGACTGATTCACCACCCAGGTGCATAAATACCATGCAGGCAGAAAAGAGAAAGCAGCTGAGGGACAGAAGAGCTGGTTTGGTTTCTTGGACTGGCTTTGCAGTCTTGGGGAGGGTGTGTGGAGAGCTAAGGTGGGAGAGGGAAAGGACTGGACCCTTTGAATTTCCTTACCTTCTCAATAAAGCCAAAGTAATTTGATTAAGTGGATCATGAGTATCAAAAGGTTCTTTAGCATCTACAAAGAAACAGCATGGCTAAGAGCTGTCCTTGGCTGCTGTTCAGAAATTAAGGGAGGAGAAAATAATTTAATGGTGAGGATGCTTAAGGATTAGAAAAAAACCCTGCTGGATGGTCTCTTTTATGTCTTAAAATCAACAGTAATTGCCTTTCTGAAATATGTAAAGTACACACTTTAAGACACAAAGTGACAGGTTCAATGGAGGAAGAAATGTATGAAATGTAGTGGCTGATAAGAAGCAATACTAGTTGATGTAAGACCCATTCTGGCCTTAAGCTCGGTGAAATAAGACTGTGGCAAGCTATGAAAACACACTGAAAATTATATGCAGAGTTGCAAAAAATCTTTGACTTTCTTACTTTACCAAGAGTTGAACATTGATACAAAAAAAAATGTTTCTTGTTTAAAATTGATTTTAAGCTTTTTCTGAGCAAAACCAAAATGAATAAAGTATAAGTAGAGCTGTAAAAATACTAAAAAGATGGTGGATACTGGAGAGTGATGGGAAGGCTTTTCTGTGTATACCACATTTTTTTAATATTTATTAATGCTCAGTACTCTGGTGATGATACTCTTGTCTGCTCTTCCTTGATTTGACCCATATTTTTAACATTTATTTTGTTATATCTTAGGCAGAAGACTACAGCAGCTCAGCCCAGAATTAGAAGGCATTTATTCACGGAAAAGAGGCAAATAACAGGCACATCCACTCCCTTAATTTTCATTAAGCTGTGTCAATATTGATTATTTTGCAGGAAAAATACAAAGTGACTTGTGTAGCACTGCTCCCCACAGTACAGTAAACTGGGTTGTACTCAGTGTTCACTGTCAGGATCATTGAGCCCTTGGCCAGAAGGTCATTACAATCATTTCAGGATTTAAACTACTGCTTTTGCAGCTCTGTCTGATGCAATGGAGTTTAATTTACAGCTGTCAATATATTTCCATTAGATTTATGGAATGATGTGCAGAAACCATATGGTTCTTGTGAAAGAAGGTCATGAAGCCCCCAGGGGTCCCTCGAGTGTAGATTGAAATCCACCAGTCTATGTGATAATGCAGCCAAGTGTAAGTCAATAAAATTAACTTTGTTACAGTTTTCCTCTCTTCAGTATGGGGTACCTAAGCATTTTATTATTTTACATGTAAGTAGTCTTGCTAATAAAAGAATTCTCTTAAAATCATTCACAATTCTATCTTCTCTTTAACAAAAAAAAAAAAAAAACAACAAAAAACAAACAAAAAAAAAAACACTAAAAACTTGTCAATGGCAATGATTGAGGTTCCAATATGTACTGCAGTAGCAAAAAAATAATGGCACCAGATTTTAATGTGAGTCCCTTATCTCTGGCTTTATAGGCATTTTACAAAATAAGCTGAACAATTTTGAAAGGGCAATCTTTAGAATCCACTTTAAAAGTCCCTCTGTACTTTAAGAGAGTTCCTGATCTCTGAGCCTTCAGTCAATGTTGGGGCAGTCATGAGGAATGCATCAGTCAAATTCTACCACTGGCATCCATCTGGAAAAATGTCTGTGTCTTCATTTGCCATTTGTTTGCAAAGATCTTCAGTCAAAGGTAAAGGTCTTGCTCCTAGTCTTTGTATCCTTCTGTTTTCTTGAGTGGATAGGAAGTTTTGCAACAGGGACATTTTGCAAAATAAGAAATCATCTTTTCTGTAACTAAACGTTTGTTTCTCATGTTGAAAACATTATCAGTTTTGTTACCCGGATTCAGCAGATTTTTCCACTCATTCATGTGGAGTCAACATGTAAACATCAATTATAATATTTACCCACCTGTATGATGTGGATGCTAATTCAGTGTAACTTAGAGGTCTAAGCAGTCATAGTGTACTTAAGAGATCTCATCAGTGAAGAGACAAACAGCTCCAGGGTCTATTTGTCCTTTACACAAAAAGATACACAAAAAGATATTGTGTATCTTGCAAAAGATACACAAGTCAACTCCTAGAGTTTTGGTTTTTTTTTCTCTCTTGCCTCTTAAGATAGCCTGGCAACATCACCTAAGTAAGTACATGTAAGTTTTACACGTACAGCACAGTAGACTCAGAGTAGTGCAGAGGATCCCATCAGGCCCTCATGTGCCATTCAGTACAAATTGTAGCATCACAATAACAGCCTGGGTTTTGCACTGGCCTCTGAAATCCTGGCCCACAGAAAAGATGGTGAATGCAGGTGTACACTAAGGTTACAATGATGGAACAATGCTCATACATTCATATGCACTCTCTACTACTTACAGGCTTGTGATGCTCTCTAGGATTGCACTTGCTTTTCCCATAGGAAGAAATACTTTTGCTGTCTGGACACTATCCCCAGTGCTAGGCTGTTGATAATGAAAACACTTCTATTAATAGGAAATAAGAATAGTTTAAATAAAAATTGATTTTAAGTGAAAATGTACACTAGAATTTCACAGCTGTTTTTTTACTTCTTAGTGATCAATTTTTCCAATTATATTTCTATTTCTCTATTTTATGGTCTTTGTCCCTAACTCAAACTTTCCTTTCGTGGGTTTATTTTGAATTTATGCTATCAAAACTAGATGAGAATAAAGCTCATATTCTAAGTGAAAATGAACCTCTGAAAAATACTGGAAATTAAGAAGTCAAATGAATCAAAGCAGAGGGTATGCCTACCCTTTGAGAAATTTGGTAAAATCCTAGATCAGCACCCAAACTTTTGGCCTTATTCAAAAGCAATTACAGACATTTTTAAAATTGACTATCTGCATAATTTACAAGTCTTGGTATTACATGTTTTTCTGAATTGTGAGTGGATTTGAGTTCACAAGTCTCCGACTGGAATAAGGGAGTACGTAGGACATGTGCTTAACATTCACAGCATGCAGTTATATTTTCAGGTATTATCACTCCCATTGGATCATGACCACTCCAGTGTATCAAAATAGATGAACATAGGTGGTGGTCGTGCATCAGCCCTACTGCACATGTCCCAGCTGTGAGTGAGTAGATATATGAACATTCTACTGAGAATGTAGCTGGGAGCTGCTATTGGAACATTGGGCAAAAATGTGACATGATGAATGGACCAACCTCTGAGGAGCCTGGACATAGGCTCAAGTCTTGGCATGCTGGTGAATACATATAGCACTGACCTAACCCACAGGAATTGTGTGACTGCATACTGTCACAGGAGCAGAGAGGCTAAGTGCAGTGAGGGCTTAGAGAGATGCTTTTCTGGGACATTTGGGATGCACATTTTAAGTTGGTGGAGTCTAATATAAAGAGGTGTGGTTGCCATCTGATTTCCTGCCTCCATAGCTTGATTTATTGTAATAAGGAGTGCTAGCATTCAAGCAATCAGAAGCTGTTAGAGGAGGAAGATGAGTCACTTGGGGGACTTGCATCTGAGGACCATGAGTTCAACACATTAGAGGATTTGCTTGTGCATCGTGAACTACCTGTGGGCAAATAAAGCTGTATTGAGCCTTGCAGCAGTGCTACAAAACAGCAGAGACTTGGTCCAAAATAAGAGGAGGCTTCTAACTGTTTTCTGTGTGTTCATTTCCTTGTTGTGCTCACTGCTGTGGGCATTCAAAGCAAAAGGTGGTCTTGTTAATTTTTCTTTCCCTCAATTTTCAACTGAGAAAAAAATCCATCTCTTTCTGTCTTGTTGTGCTAGGTGAGCATCTGGCAAGAAAAATCCTGGAGTTTAACATATGTAGTTAATGCCAAGGAGGACAGGAAGACTGGGAGTATCAGGGAGCTTCTGTTCATTCTAAGAAGCCCAAATGTGTTCATACTCTGCTGATACAGAGAGCTAAGGGACCCACAAAGGGCTGCCTAACAATACATAGCCAGTGACAAATGTGCCCTTCAATTAATGTTAGAAACACTTTAAATCAAAAAGTTTTTGTTCCCCCTTCATTTATATTGTAATCTCTCTGTGAAATCACTGGTTCCCCTAATTGGCTGATGAAATAATTAGTTGACTCACATTCACTTGGACTTCTAATTAGAAACTCTATTCCACCAGATGTCATGTCAGAAAAGGTTTCTGTCTGAGAATTTACAGCAGTCATCTTTTCCCATGTAACTTTTTGAGCATTGTCTTTCTCTATTGAGAAAGGATCATCTAACTTTTGCAACTTCCTTAACAGCAATTAACTGCTGAAGACTTGGGTTTAATTGAATACAGTACAACAATATTTTATTTTGATTTGTGCCTAAAATACCGTAAATCAACACTTAAAATATGCTAATCTTGTCCCAAAACAGGCAAACCAGCATTTTAAATTAACATCTAGATAGTTTTCAAAGAAATAAGATTGTTCTTAAAATATAATTTTAAAATATATAATTCCCTTACTAAAAACATCCTTTAAACATTTTTTTAAATCTCATCCTATTAATAATAATTTAAACACTGCTTTGTCAATGCAAATGCCAATAGCAACCTTCAGAAACATTCCTTGATTTAAAAAAACCCCCAACATTTAGAAGATCATTACCATTAAAATGGAAAATTTTTAATATATCCTGCAATATTTTTTTGCATGTGTACACAAAATGTAATCCACCAACCCTAATTTACTGATGCAAATGAGCAGCATTCATTTTAGTCCTGCACAAATTTATACTCTTCTGCCAGTGATATAGGAGAAAAGTGTCACCAAAAAAAGCTATTTTTAGGTAGTGCATATGAATAAAGTTGCATGTACATGAGTGGAAAGTATAACATCTCTGAAATAATTCTGATGCAAGCAATCTGCTTCCCAACTGGAGCCTAAGGAGAGATGCAATGCATTTTACTGTTTTACTGCTCATGGGATGTTGTTTCTCAGAAGGACTCTGAAGGCAATACTGGCTGTTCATGAAGCATGGAGAGTGATAAATTAAATGTATCACTAAAATATAGGAGCCTAGGCTCTTTAGAGGTTTGCAAAATTCTTATCTGGCTGAAGTTATGCTCCTAAACTAATTTTATCACTCAATATAACACTCTTTGCTTTTAATAATGCAGCAGTGAAAGAAAATTACTTCAGGTAGCCTGCCTAATGCATTTGGTTATTGGTCATAACCAAGCAGTAAAAGATGACTATCTGTATATTTCAGCACATTTTGCCAGGATGTGTGAAGTAGGTAAGAATATCTTGAACAGTATGAACAATATAAGAAAGTATATAGGGATTATATATATGTCATTTTCTATATTTTACTACTTGAAAGCTGCAAAGAAATAAAACTGGGATAACATAGGAAGATCCCGTCAGGAGGACACAGTCTTCTAAACAGCTAATCTTGTGATACTATTTGCTTTCAATTGCATTTCATGCATGGGAAAATCCCTCATGGAGATTGTTTTTGTCCCCTAAGAAACAGAAGTCTATGACAGTGGGGTGGAAATAAAAATCCTATCTCTTTGATGGCCTTCTGCTCCTCCTACCTGATGCAAGAAGGATAGGGAGAAAGAAATATCACTTGAAATGAAGCTGCTGTGGAAAGTCAAGACCATACTTTATGATACTATTTTGCCTGTTTTTCTATGCTCTGTTTTTAGCTCTTTTGCATTGAGCTACTGCACTTCTCAATTCATCCCAGTTTTTCAGACACTGGTTAGTTACATCTTAATTTTGGGCTTATGCCCTATGAGTGGTGTGAAATATTGCCTGGTTTATTTGCTTATAGTTTGGCTTTGTCTGTCCATGAAAGAGCCGAATCTTACTGCTGTGGTGGAGGTTTGCTCTGCAGAGAGTTGCATAATGTCTTTTCTGCTCTCTCTGAACCTCTGGGAAGAGTCTGAGCCAGGGAGTTCTATTCTAGGCAGAGTCTGAACCTGTAGCTGATCTATTGTTAGCTTTTAGCTCTGGCAGTTTTCAAACCTGTTGCCCACAGCTGTTGAGTTGAGGTTTTGGGAGTGGAAAGTGGTTTGTTTGTTTGCTTGCTGTAGTGTTACTCTAGGCTGCCAATGCATCCAAGGAATTTTACAATTACTTTTTTCCCTCGTCCTCCAGTAGGTTACTGAATAAGTTTACACTGTAGACCTTGCATATGCTGAAAAAAAAGCTCAAACTGCTTTTGCATTATTAAAAGCTTGTGCGGATGGAGCACTGCTTCTTCTTCTTCTCAGGATACACTTAACATGTGATTTCTTCTTTTGTGTTTGTGTACGTATCATTATTATCATCACTTATTCATTATCCTTTTTTCCCCTCTCTGGCTCAATCATGCAGTTGTCTGATGTTTAAGATACTTAGATACTTAGATTCCTCCTACAATTTGTGCCCTTACTTCAGGTACCTGCAATCATGACATGATTTTTTTCTTTCATCAGAGGGTACTGTGTGTGCATAACTCTCACTTGAGCAGGTAAGTTAAGCACACTTGATATTTTTTCTTTAAAGTCTCTGCCTCAAGGATGACTTTGAAGTAGTTGATCTTCCTTTATTCCTGTCTCTTTTCTCAGTGTTCATCACATGAATATCTTAATTTATTGGACTGAATATTTTTTAAAATTTAGCTTGGGCACAGGTGTCATCTCTTGAACACTGCTGGATTGAACCAGAACATCTGAAAATGTGACAACTTCAAACTGTCCAACCTGACCTCCTGGAAGCTGCACTATACAAGATACAGGTTCTGTACCATTGCTGTCTGCAGACTGACATATGAAGGTGCCTCTGAATAAGGACTGGATTGGCTTGGATATACTGACAAAAATGCTGTAATGATTCCAGAATCACCCTCTGTGCCACTCAGCTCCCCTTGCTGTAAAGACAGAAGATGGGAGTAGACATAGAGAGATGGAAGTAATTTAACTGTTTCTGTTCAATTCATGTGTGATAGTGTACTCTCGGTTTGCTTTTGAACACTGCTTGTTTGAAATTATATTTTAAAACTGATCATACCATTTTCTGTATCACTACTATTTACTTGACCATGATACAGCTGAGTGAACAGTAGCATTATTAATAAATTTCCAGAGTAAGTGTACTGTGGACAAAGTCTTATGAAGACAATATCATATTTTGGTTTTAGGGGCTTACTTAGAAGTGTATTTATGTAATTATTTATATTTCTAAGTTGAAAAGAATGGAGTGTGCTACTAGCACTAATAACATTTATGTTGATTGCATTCTTTTAGAAGGGGATGAGACAAGCATAAGTTAATTAAATCTGACCAGAAAATCAATCATATAACAGTTGTGTATCAATCTCTTTAACGGAATAGTCACCTCTTTGCACAGAAGTGCTAGGTCTATAAAATCTGTTACAGAGTTTGAATTGGTAGCATAAGATGTCTACAGTGGTCTTTGATGAAAAACCCGGTAGTTACACAAGACAACAAGCAGCAATTAACACCAAGAATTTTCAGGGATATGAAGCATTTTTTTTATCAAGATTACAGCCTGACTAATTATGGCATCTATTTCTGAGATATCACTGAGAATTGTAAATTAGATAGTACACTGGCAAGTACAACCTATTTGTAAGTTATGGTTATTGGGAGTCATTAAATGAACTGTATCTACAAAACCTCATTCTGGTTTTAGGGTCACTTAAATACTTGCAGACCATCATAAACCCTTCCTCCTTTCAAACTTAAGATTTTTGTTGTTAGTGGATTTACAGTTAAAAACAGTGGATTTATAAAATTTATAATTTGCATGTTAAAAGCATGCAAATTACAGCCTACTGCCTGTGAATTTGATATCTCATTCTCTGGGTCTCCAGGTGTGTTCTTCCACAGTAATGTGAATGTTAATGTTAATTATTGACCTTCTAAATGACAGTCACATGTAACACTGTTACCTAATTACATAGTGTCTGTAGAATAAAAAAAATAATTAGGGGAATATTACACAAACCTCAGACAATAAGTGATGCAGGTGTGACATGAGTTTAAATAAAACTTCTCTCTATGATCTGCTGCATAATAGAATATAATGTGATGGGTAAACCAGTAGAATTCCCCTGTCTTTCATACTTAGGTCCTTAGGACATTCGCCATAATTATTTGCTTCCTTATCTCATTATGTATTGCTCAAACATTTGCAACCTTGCCACAATGCATCTGAAAATCGAGGGTGTTTCAGTCTTGTTGGAGACAATTGAATAAAAAATTTGTAGGTAATTGCGTGTGAAATCACTTAAAGCCCTGTAGCCATGTTTCCCAGGCACTCAGTGCGCTCCATCAGCAAGCTGCTTTATAAACTTGGGTGCTTGACTGTATCCCCAAAGAAGTTTTGAAACTCCTGGAAGGTCTTCAAATAAATCTTCCAGCTTAATTGTCTCTCAAAGCACACAACAAATTCAATGCAAATGTCCATTGTAGTTGACAGGGGCCTTCTAAAAGCACCTGCCAGAGCAGGCAGGAACATCCCCTCTTCCCCTTCTAGAGAGCTGAGGCCAGGAGGCTGAATAAGGAACACATATAGGGATGAGTAGAGAAGAAAGCATCTTTTTACAGCTGGTTAGTCTCCAGGCTCTCCTACAAACAAGACCTACAGAGGATCCAGGATAATTTCCCCAGAAAAGTATATTTTGGAAGGGGTGGATTAAAGGAGTATTCAGGTAATAAAATAATTTCTTGCTTTGCTGTAGAAGGTTCTCAGTTCCTTCTCCATCTCTGTGATCCATGGTTGAGAGATGCTATTTGCATTCTTCCCCTGAAGTCTTCAGGTTCAAGAGTAGAGCAATTCCCACAGATATGATAATACCCAACAAAAATAAAAGCATTTAGAATGAATCTGACATGTATGCATTAGCCCCATGGTACACACTTTGATAAAAGAAGACATGGTATTTTTCACAGAGGGGCTTGCTGGATTTTCCCCACATTGGAAAGATGTTATAATTGAGGTTTTCACGGGGGTAAATTTTTGTAAGCCATTTCAAATTTCAAGCAGGAATAGTAGGATTCCTACAGAGAGCTAAGCCCAGACTATTTTCTTGCCTGTTATCAACGCAATCATAAGAGTTTGCATGCCAAATGTTTTGACTGCTTTATCATACCTTGCTGGCTTACTCCCTTGTTGCTCATTAGAAATGTTGTTTCACAGTGAAACAAAAAAATGTCTGGGTAAGAGGCTCTTGGATGTAAGATGGTGTGCTTTTAAGTGTTTGGCTTTTCCATTTCCTCATATTGGCAAACCTATAAGGGCTCCCCTTGTTTTCAGGTATAAAAACACACTGAATTTACTACTGAAATATTTGTTTGACTTACAAAAGATTTTGTTAATCTGGGAAGGTAATTTCCTTTTTATTTCCTTGGTGAAATTATAGATGCTAGAAAAATAAATGCAACTTTTGGGGATGAAAGGAAAGGAAAATATTCCTATTAGAATTCCAAGTCTTCCCATATCTAATAATTTCAAACATTTTATGGCATAGTGGTACAATTGCAGTCTGAAAGCAGTTGGTGCCAATTTATGACAATTTGCTGTAGAATTATAATGAAAACATTTTTTGCAGCATTAGTCATATTCTGATTACATGCATGAGAAAAATATTGGAGTCTTGGTGCTGAGAGTGCAGCAGGAGCTCTTTTTTACTAATGGTTCTCTCTGAATTAGAAAAAGCTGTCACAATTTCACTATTCTTTTTATTAGTCATTGTTACTTAGATAACATGTTTTCCCACATGCCCCTCTCATCATCTTTTTGGGAAGAAAGTGAGCTAATTATGGCGTCAAATCTGCAATGAAGAGGAATTCTCATTTGCACTATCCTTGTTCTCTCAAAAGGCTTTTTCTTCACTAGCTTTAAAATACTTAGTAGATACACAATAGACATCTCCACGAGAGAAATGGCTTTTTTAGGGGCATAATTAATCATGATTTCACCACATATTCTAATAATTAACTATTGGATTATGCTTTTTTTATGTATTTAAATGAGGACTAAAGTCATTAGAATCTGCAAAACAAACAACATAATCGAAATGGACTAATAAAAACACTGCTATAAAAATCACTGGGTTTATATATGTCTGTAATAAATGATAATAGGCTGAGACAGAAACAATGCATTGGAAAATCAGATTAGGGTGACTGCCAAAAAATAATGGTTTAAAATCGCCAAGCAATATGCAAGAAGCTTCTCTTGAAACTTATCATTCGTTTCATGGAGAAATTTTTAAAAATTAAATTTGAATATTTTTCATCTTAGACAGGTGAGACTTTTCATTCATGACAAAATAAATATTTTTTCCACTTGTTTGTAATTTTGCTTGTTTATTTTATTTTTCTTACAAACAGACATCCCTTCACTCCTCCATTCCACATCAGTTTTTATTCCATATAGAAGATGAAAAGTCTTCAGGATCTATGGTTATGCAGTTAAACAGATTTGCACTGATACTTTTTTTATCCTAAATATAGTTTTTCAGATAACATAAATTTAAAATAAAACCCCAACAAACCAAGCAAAACCCAGATATGCCATAAGTAGCACCGAATGGATGGTTGTGGTTTTTATTAGAGTTTTCCTTTCTAGCTTCAGTAATCTGCTTTCCTTGGCTATTAACATCTGACCCAGAAGTGCATACACACACACACACACACACTGATCCAAGGTTTATTTTCTGAAGCTGGTATTTTTACTCCTACTGATTGGATTGGGATTTGCATTTCTGGGCACTGGGTTGTTTGGTGGTTTACTGTTTGGGGGTTTTTTTAATTAATTGTATCTGTGCTCCAAACTTACATAGTTTGCTTTATTCATTTTTGCTATAAGTATTCTGTAAGTAAAAAAAACAGGGAATTCCTCTGAGGAATAGATAATCTCTGGACTAGAGATGATATGGACAATATTTATTTCACAACATGTCTTTTTTTCTCCTACCAACTCTGTTCCCTTTTTATTTCTGGGATTAAAGTGAGTCTGGGATTAGAGTGAGTCTGTGTTTCTGCACAACTACTTCTATTTATTTTGCTTCTGGAGAAGAGCTAGTTCCTGAGTTTCTGCATTTGAGGTGATCATCAGAGGATGCTCCAAGATGACCAGGATAATTCTATAATTTGGACCTCAGCAGCAGAGATATGACTATCAATCACAGGGCCAAATATGATATCAACTTATAATTTATTGTGACAAACACTCACATCCCCAATGAAAAATGGATGAGTAAAATTCCTCTAATGTTTTTCACATTTTTAATATTAGTTGGTCTCACCCATGTCTTGGAGTTTCATTCCTGTCAGTATTCTACCAACTGAACTCACCGAGCAGCATGTCTGTGGATTTTAGAAGACTGCAGGCTGTCTACAAGGAATAAGACCCCACACCAGTTTGATTAATGATCAGAAATAAACCACTCTGTTCAGTACATATAGCTCATAATTCAGTCATTAAATATTCAAGTGCAGTCAGCCTCAAATTTTCAAAACTCAGGACCTCAAAATACACGTAATGTAAGAAAAGCAAGGCACTGAGTTACTAATAAGTTATCCTTTTTGCTAGAAGGAACAGAGAGGCTATGGCCAGTCTCCTGTTTAGGCACTGCCACAGAATGTTACACTACCTAACAACATGGCAGCTGTCCCTGTGTGATGATCTAGAGCACCCAGGTCAGGCACTAAGGTTTACACACAGGAGTGTTGTTTGCAGCAGCAGAGCATTGGGTGCTTCTTGACAGAGACAGAGCTGGTGACGTACTGAGCTGCTTTACCAGTGAGAAAGGATACCTGCCAAAGTATGCTGGAACTTCTTCTCATCCTGGTTCTTAGGGACCTGAAAGAAGATGAAATTCTGATGCTCTGCACCTGGTCATCATTGAAAATATCTTACTACTTCTAGAGGGGGGAAGTAAGTTTTTCTCATCCCAGAAGGGGCTGAATGACCAAATTCTGTCCTAAGCGGGTGTGCTGGCAGAGAGCTAGCACCAGTTTCTCTTCCTGATGAAGTTTGAGCCAAACTGCATGGTGAGCTTCAGATATCCTAAGCTAGAAGGGAATTGCCCCTTGGACATTGCAAGGAAGTGAGATATTGAGATATGCAGGCCATTTATACACAACTGTAAAAAACCATAAAAATTATAAAGGAAAACTAGACCAATGGTGGCCAGATGTTCAGGCTTTGGGAATTGCTATGGGTCTCTGAGCCCAATGAGAAATGCATTATTGTACATGATGATGTTACGTCCCATAAAGTAGAAAAAAGTTCTTTCATGTTGGAGGTGACACGTCTAGATCCATCAGAATGTCACTTTGTCTCAGTGTGCTACCATAGCACGGGTGTTACTGTACCACGTACATGAAATGACACTGACATAACACTCCAGACAGTACAGACCTACTTGTCTTTATCCCTGCATCTCTCACAGCCTTCCAGGAATGCCAATGTGTATGTTTGTCTATAAGAATAAGTCACTGATTCAATTAGGGTGATAAGTGGTGTGTCTGCACTAGGGCAGAGAAAGTACATAGTACCATTTCAAGCAAAGTGCCCTTGAAGACTTTCATCACTCATAACCTACTGTTTCCACTGCCCTCAGAAGGGGCTGCCTTTCCATATGTCATTATTTGTGCAGGAAGGTCATGCTTTTGTTGGTATGCTACTCAGTGCTTTCTGCAAACAGCAAAACATTTTGGTAATACAAAAGCTATTGGAATTTTTTTTTTCTTCTTTAAGCTACATCACAATGAACAAGAGCACCTCTCTCTGCCCCTAGGCTAGTAAGAGGGACAGCCAGACAAGTAATAGTGGCTGGTTGCAAAGTTGGGTTTAGGGGTGAGCAATCGGCCTGATGAGCATCCCAGGGATTATTTTGTAGTTGTGCAAGTCACAGTGGAGTTGGACAGAAAAAAAGAAGGCTTTTTACTTTAACCTATGGATGGGCTCCAAAAAGCCTGATACCAGCTCTCACTGACAATGAGGATTAGGGAAGTGCTTAACATCTCTTGGCCGTGATTTCCAAATTTATGAGCAGACAGTCATGGGTAGCCCCAAGAGTAACCTAGACTCAATCTGACACAGAGACACAGAGTTGTAACTGGCTTTTCTGGATTTAACCTTGTTCTACTAGGGGTTTAACATTCCTCAGAAAGTTATGCGTTTGATATCCATTACCCTCATATTTCCTTGAATATCTCAGTGGGACGGCACTTTAGGATTAGGAACCTTCTGTTGGAAGTTTGCTGTCAGAGGGGTCATCTCCTCTTGTACAGAAAAGGAGCTTTTTTCTTGCTCTAAACAGTTCTGTGAGATCCATTTTGCATGGCTCTAAGGAACAACAAAAGATGAATTTCAAAGGATGAGCAGTATGACACTGCTCCCGGGCTGTGTAAGCTCTCAACTAGAGATTAGCAGCAAAATAAAGAAAAAGCTGACGTAAATGTAGGGAATGTGCTAGGCAGTACTTGATCATCAGCTGTAACAGCAGAGAAATTATGCAGTTTCCCAGGGCTGAGCCCCACCTTTTATGGTGCTTATGCTTAAAGTCTGAGCTCAAGCATAAGCAGATAAAATCACTAATTGGAAAGGACAGACCTAAAACAGTTTCTCATATCCCATTACACTTGCATATAAAAGCAAACTATGTACTCAGATCCACCTTGTAAACCTGCTGTGTTCGTGCAGACAACACAGCTGTGATTTTACCATTAAAACAGATCTATATCAGTCTTGCTCCAGAATTCACAAACCCTGCTGTTCTTAGATTGTTCATGGTATAAAGGCTTTAAATAAAAGCAGATTGACTTTTTTTTTTACAGACCTTTATTTTGTCCATTTAGCAAAATTAGGAATTGTAAGATAATCCCATTATGATAAGATAAACTGAAAACTTTATTTTTTTTTATGACCTAGCCTCTGAGTACTTACCATCAGTGTGAAGAGTTGCTTTCTCTGTAGTTCATTGCTGGTTTTATAGTTGGCTAGGTTCTAGGTCATAGCCCAAGTGGCTGGCAACAGCAATGTGTGTAAAACTGCACTCACAAAGACACTTTTGTTGCTTGCTTCAGGGAGTACAAAGACATTTTTTTGCTATTAATTTTATGTAACTATCCCCTTTATGTCTACACCTATCATGTTTATATTCAGCCCCCTACTGACATCAGTGCAGTATAATCTCTGTTCTGAAGTCCTGGAGACTCTGACAGTAGGCATGGCCTGACGTTGAGATTAAAATCGTTCATAAAAAAATATCAAATAAATGAGCAATTTCCTCATCTGCTCAACTGTGTAGCAGACTGAATGATGTAACCATAATCTTTCCTTGACCCAGTTTAAAGAAACAGAATATAAAGCTGGGTTTCATACTTACTTTGGATTCCTACACTGTACACAGAGAGTGTAAATCCACAATCCTGCCAATTATTTGTTTTGATAAATTCTAGGATGTGGCAGTTTTTCACCAGAGAATTCTCTTGGTGCTCACAATAATCAATCAAACTCTGGAAACTGACAGCCAAAATCAACAGAGGCAACAAATCAGGGTCTCAGGCAATAATAGGTGATAGAAGAGCAGTAGCACCATTGGTAATAGTAAAGCCAACTCAAGCAAACTTATATTTTAAATAGATATTAAACTACATTTATAAACTATAGTTTATTTATATAGTTACCAAACTATATTTTAAACAATAATTCTAAAAATTTTCTTTGCATTCACAACCTATTTTGTTCTCATTAGCTATTTTTTTCCTCCCTTCCTCTATTCCTTATCATTTATTTCCTCACCTGCAGCTCCACATGACAGGTGAGTTTTGGTCAGTTCTTTGTAGCATTCTCCTGGGAAGTTTCCTCAGCAATTGTGCTTAAGCAGGTTCTTAGTGGGGTTGAATTTTGACTATGGTAATAAGGAGCTAATTCTTTGCTACCACCTCGATTATTTGGCTTAGTAAAGACCCCCTTTGAGGCTCTCTTTTCATTCTCACTCTTTCAGGCTGCCACTAATCACCACAGAACTCAATGGCACTGGGTTTCTCCAGCATAATTGTGTTTAGCTGAGTATGAGGAAATATCACAAGGTGCTCTGGACAGTGCCAGACTCATTACCTTTAAATCTGTAGTGAATCAACAGACAAAAGCAGTGCAGTATAGCAATTTGAGAGCGGTGAGAGCTGTCTATGGTACAAAAAAGCACCTTCTGGCAGCTGGGGATTTAATGTAATGGGGCTGAATGGTTGTTGCTTGGAGATCTTAATTCTTATCAGACAAATTTCACTGTATTTATGTTGGTGTTTTTAACCAAGGGGAAAAGGAGATTTCATGAAAGTACTAATTCTCATTGATTAGTTCAATGCTGAAAAACAAGTCGCAAACTTTCTTCCATTGTAAGTAACTTTGTTAAGGAAATTACTGTGTTCACCTTCATCTTGTCTCATTTGCAATACATGGGCTGCTTTTTAAACTATTCACATTTGTGAGGTCAGCTCATTCTACCCTTTGGGACACCTCATGGCAATGGGAATCCCATGTAGTAACTATCTGCTTGGAAAAATAACAAATATTGATATATGTTTTGCATGCCTTTCATCAATATATAGAATCCAAACCCAGGAGGAGCTAATACCATGTGAAGAATCATTTCTTCCTTGCTCTCTATGAAACCATTTTGTGAAACTATTTTTGTAAACAAAATTAGTACAGGAATATTGCTGCAGTAAAGGCCACCTCTCTAGACCATCCCCGCTGAACTGCTCATGCTGTGGTGCCCTGAACAGTCCCTCTCCTTCTCTTGGCATGCTTTTATTATTGTGTTTGCTATTCAGTTTAATTTGATTAATCATTCATCCTGATTTCTTAGTATTTTTAAAATTATGACCTATGTTTTCATCTTATTTGCTTTCTTTTATGTCATCTTCTAACTGGTTTCTTCTTTTTTTTATAGACCTTCATACAGTGGTGTGATTTATTTTACAATTCCTTCTGAACCAGACGTTTAATATTTCTTGCAGCAAGTTATTTTTAGACTTTCTGCAAGTCTCTGTATTACTCTTGTTTTGATATTTCTCTTGTTTAAATCATAGGATCAGATATGCATATGAGATATTATCTTCGGCAAAACCTTTAAATTTACTGTAGTAGTGTTGTTTCGCTGATGTTTCCACTCCACTGCCTACATTTTATTAGAAACAGGAGTGTCGCTGCTACTTTCAAATTACATGCTTTAAAGAGAATGCACTCATTTTCTCACAAATAAAAGCAATTATATTAAATAATTTGAGAAGCTTTTTTTTGTTTTGCTTCCTGGTATTATTTTATCAGCTCTATATATACCAATACATTTTCCTTCTAACCAGGCTGTTTATGATAATGCTCATTTCATATTATTCCAAAGTAAAATATCAGCCCAACCTTTAAACCTGTTGTTTTTGGGGTTTTTTTCAGAGTGGGCTTCATATACTTCTTCTTAGCATGAGAGAGGAGAAATCAGAGTAAACCTCTAGAAGTGAAACCTGTGCCCTTTTTCATTAATAGGAGTTTTGCTGGGACCTCTGTAGAGTCAAGTTTCGACATCAGTGTGTGATATCAATAAGGCCCCTGGTCAGAAGACACTGACCCTATATTCTATGACCCTATATTCTCTATTATTTCATATAACTGCCTATGCCTGTGTGCAAGAGGAACAGGGGCACAATAATGAATCTTTGCAGTTTGGTCATCAGGATATGAGTAAGCAGAAAGCCAGACACATTGTTATTCCCAAAACATCTTATTCTTCTCTTTTACAAGGGCCAGTTCAGAATTAACATAGAGAATAATTCTGGCTGTGACATTGACCTAAGCCCTACACCAGACAAGTATAACTAAGATAAAAGTTAAATGATGGTGGCTGTAACTAGCATTTATGATCTCAATGTTCTTACCTCTGGTGAAGTTTACAAGAGTCACAGAATTCAAATACATATATTACAAAGCTCCATGGGGCATGAAATGCTTTGTATCCTTTGGTCTTTAGCAACTCTCTGGTGAGTCTTACATTGCCGTCTCCCTAATGAACCATTTTTTTTGGACATTTTAGAATTATATATATTGTATACTGACATGACCATAAAAGATAATACCTCAGGATGTTGTCCATATATCGTTGTCAGTGAATAATTTGTAACCTACAGAAAATTCTGTATTATTAATACATTAAGCATTAAACAGCCAGACACATACTGTAATCTAGACACATACTGTAGTCCACAGCTTTCAAACCTGTACAGTGGTCTTACAGAATGCTGCAGCCCCAAACAAACAACCTCATATTATTATCATCCCAGTTTCTTTGGATTACGTCTTTTCTGCCAAAAATCATGCAGGCTTTTCTAAATGTGAGCTATATTTGTTGAATTGTTACCATTTTGCATACACTTTCAGAGCAACCAAAGAGCCTCTCTGACAGCACTAATAAACCTAGCAAGAATTCATTTCTACTACTGCATTGTCAGGTGCTGAGTGGGTTATTTAATACATTTAGCAGTTTTCTTAGACTCATGGTAACAAGATGTAAATAAATGACTTAGTCAATGCATTTGCTTATATCAGCTCAATCACTTAACAGTGACTCAGCAAGGGGTGCAATACTGTCAACAAAGGCATTAAGTGGCCAAATTTAATGGCAGCTAATTTGATACTGTTTACAGTATCCTTCCATAAGGACTATTGATGTGAAGATGTAGTGGTTTTCCAGGAGAGCATTTATGCTCACAGTTTAGAGGACACAGGAAGAAGCATCCTAAAAAAAAAAAAAGAAAACAACAAAACAAAAAAAAACCCCAACTAATTACAGCCTTTTCCAAAGATTTAGTTTTACATACACTTGCTTCTCTGCATTTCCTATTTTAAAATCGGATACATTATGGATTATGCAAGCACACACTTTTCCTTGCACCAGCTATAAATCCATGATTTCAATTTAAAGAGGAAATAGAGGGTAATTAACAAGAAGCACAATTATATAAACACATAGCTGAAAGGTCTTTTGCCTCAAGTAGCCTGTCAGAGATAAATTTTAGAATATATTTAGGTATCTAAAAAAATTACATAGATAGTCATGAAAGAATTTCAAAGCACTTTTGTACCTAAATTGCACCATAATGAACAGAGAGCTTGTTCCACACGCCCAATACAGCCTATGAGACTCTCTCTACTCCTAGCATGGACATTCTGACCAAAGGGGATAGAGATGTTTACTGCCCTTGCCATGCATTCCTACTCTGAAACCCCACCCGTGGTTTGGAAGCATAGAGCGTCAGTGCTCTAGAGTAAAGAGCAAGGGTTCAGAATCACCAGGAACATTTCCCAAAGACAGAATGTATGGCTTTGCTTCCTTCCTGTCCTAGCAAGATGAGCATCCACACTGGAGTTCTTCTCCAAGTTTGCCTGCCAGACTTTTCTTGACCCTGTTTTGACATAGTGTCTTACATTTGAGCAGGATGCATATTTGCTAAGCTTGGAGTTTGAAGAAGGGTTTGGGTTGGGTTTTTTTGGGGGGGAGGTGGAGTGGGGTGTTTGCATGATTTGTGTTGTTTGCTTTGGGTTTTTTTCAAGTAGGCAGCCTCAGATTAAGTCTCTCAGAATGGGATTAAAATTATCTGAGCGCAGAAAAAAACTTCCTGCACAGATTTCACTAAGTAACAGTCTTTGTACTTTTTGTACACCTTTGACACGGAATTTTTTATGTTACCCTTTTACATGCTCCAGCCTGTTATTTGTGAGCTCGTTTCAGAGGGCAGTGCCTACCATGGTGAACTGTGGGCAGGGAAAGTAATGTGGATACAGATGTTCCTGATCCATTGATGTTTTTTCATTAGTGCCCAACTGGTAATACAAAAGGTCTACAAATGTTGACCCACTTGAGGAGAGGGATGGGTGCTGAGTGTCCTTGCAAGTTGAAAAGCAAGCAATTCTTCAACAGTCATCTGCAGTCACAGGGAATTACAGGAAGGGCAGAGGAGGTATTAATAGCCATCTAACAGGTTTCAACCACAGTCTCTGGGGCTCAGTTATCAGAAACCCCTGCAACGTACCATTAATCACTATGTGATGCTTCCTGACCTTCCTGACAAAGATTAATAATCCTGTATGAGCATACAGGATGCAAAGGCCATAGAAATAAGCAGACATTTCAGACCCATCTCTCCACTGCCTCACAAGTAATCATTTATAGCAGTAATGCATTACCAAATTAGCAGTCAGTAAATGTTTAATCAAGGAGCAATGTAAGGACCCTTCAGCTTTTCTCTGAAAAAAAAATAAAAATCGATGGCCAAGGCTTATAAAAGAAAGATACACAAAATTGCCCGAAGCTTTTGAAATTCTTCTTCAGCTTGCTCATGCAAGTGAAATTGAGGCAAGACCCTGAAAAAGCAGAATCCAGCTAACAAAATGCTTCTTCCTTTAGTCAGAAACTTGAAAGAGCTTGTTGTGAATCTAAAAGCTTATTTTATCTTTACTTACTCTCCCTGACAGCTGAAATGAACAGCGTCCGTCTTCTTGGATTAGCCACTTTCCCCTCCCTACTTTGCAGTGATGTGTTTTAGATTATGCACTCTGATTACAGAGGTCCTGCTTTGCTCCACTGAACACCCAATTTTGCGGCTTCATCTATTGACAGTAAGCAGTACAACTTATGATTCATCCTCAGTGTTAAACACTGACATATTCTCTTAGTAAGTGTGGCCTGGTCCTGTCTATTTTTCTTTACAGCCTGGGATATTTTCTTTTACTGTGTTTCATCTCTGGCACTGAATGGAGCACTGGGTAGCAGCTTAGCTTCTTCACCTTTTGGTTGCCCTAGGTAGGATATCTGAAGTCCCAGAGAACTGTTTTAATAGCTATTCTTAGGAGATAAGGTCTGTATCATGCTATCCATCTATATACCAAGTCCCTACCCCCAAACTTACAAATCCATTAGCCAGTTATACTCAGATTTGTGCAGCAGCTGTATCAAAAATAACCCCTTTTTACAAATTTCATGCAACACGAGAGAAATAAAGACCATGGGATCCCATTGTGCCTTCACTGTTAGAGGGTACCAGTGAATTTAAAGAAGGAATGCTAATGTAGGAAATCAGGCTTTATTGCTTCAGCTGCTCAAGGGATCACATTTTAAATGTATCAGTGGGCCTTAGAGCAGTAAACAATAAATAATTTGCTGAGGTATTATAAGCGACATGGGAGTTTGGCTGTACTCTGTAAGGTCTATGCCAGTCTTTTGCAAATGAAGTTGAAGGACTCAGAAAGGCTTGTGATACCTGTAACCACCACAAGTACTGCAAAGCTGGAATAACAGGCAGAACCTCAAGTAAGGAAGGAGGGGAAGGAGCCTGGATGCCTGCAGCCAGCTCCTGAAAATGCAGCTCAGAGTGACCCATGAAGAAAGGTGACTCAGATGAAGAGTAAGGCTTTCAGAGTCTCTTTAAAAATTTATCTTGACATTTCTTGTACAAAATGACAATAAAAAAAAAAAAGAAAAAGCTAAGTTGGAATGTTTAATTTCATTGAAAATGAGTGTACAGGATAGTCATAAAGAAAAGGAGGACAGACCACTGAGAATGGATCATTAGTAAGGCTGTTTCAGGGAGGGAAAGCCCTTTGAGAGCTTTGTTCTGGGCAGTAATTGTTTTTGATAGGGGTTTTTTTTTTTCTTGGACCAAATGGGAAATTTAAGATTACTGTAAAACTGCTGATGTTTGGTCTTCTGAAATAAAGCTTTGGTATGCAGACTTTGATTTCCTTCCTGTTGAACAAAGAATGGATTAGGGTTTCTTTCTGAACTGGCCTGACTGGTTGCTCCCAGTGGAGGGTTTAGAGATGTGGCTAGTATGAAACTGCAGTTGTAATTATAGAAGAAGAATTGCTTCCTAAAAATTAAGCCAGTGAACCAAAGCTGATGTTTGATGCAAGATCTCTGCTAGAGATGGTACAAGCTCAAAGGGAGACACAAATCTTGCTCCCATCTACTTAAGGCAAAGCTGAACAGGGAAGTGTGACTAGCAATGAAGTGTACAGTTAAGATGAAGAGAAATGAAGATGAAGAGAATACAAAATCGTTGAGATTATTCTGACACATTGACTGCCCATGTGCAGAACTAAGAAATTTCACATTATGCATAATAATTCCTGAGCTGGGCACTCCCACCTTAAAACTATCTACTCATTGGTGGGTTTTTTTGGTTTTATTGTTTGGTTTTTTCCTATTGAGACTTTTTCATGTGTGAGGCCAAAGACTACCTGTGATATCAATATTGACTTATTCTTCAGATAATTCCTGCAAATCAAGGTCTGGCACGCTCCTAACACTCTAGTACAAAAAATGAGTGAAACACTTTCCACCTACAGTATACATTCAAACTGACAGGCTTTAGAAATATAGAAACCAGGTCTTATTTTACAGGTAAGCTTGTCTGTGGGTAAACTCCACTTTGCACTGAAGTTTGTGGCTACCAATTAGGGCAGCATCCTCCCTGTAATATTTCCTGCTAGTTACAGCTATGACTTCTGTCACTGTCCAGTCTCAGCTGCCAGCTCCTTCATGCTGTCTGTTATCTAAAATAAAGGGCATCAGAAGCCATAATAGAAGATAC
Source organism: Certhia americana (assembly GCA_018697195.1). NCBI lineage: Eukaryota > Metazoa > Chordata > Aves > Passeriformes > Certhiidae > Certhia > Certhia americana. Next base: position 63,674,844 of record CM031859.1, read on the forward strand.
TTTTATTTCCTTAGACTCACTTAGAGCAGCATTAGAGTTTTCTTCTGAAACCACAACATTAGAATTTCTTGCAGTATCCTGGATACTGTTGTGTTCTTTGTGATTCAAAGAATGTTGATTTTCCATATCTGCTATCTTCTTTTAGGAAAATTACATTATCAGTGTCCAAAACTGTCTGTTGAGGGTGGAGAATACACATGAGCTAAGGTTTCGTAGCACTGATATAGAAACTGGTGTTTTCTGCCATTTTCTTTCCCCTGTTCTTTTCACTCATTCACAATTGGGTTTTGATCAAATCATACTTGAGGGGTGCAGTAAAGGAAGTCATGGAACAACTTTTTTATTGCAAGGCTTTTCCAGATAGACTAATGTAGCTGAAGGTATAGACACAATAACTAAAGGAGAGCTAGAAATCTGTGAAACTGGGGTGGTTTGTAAATTAAAGTCACAGTTTATTTTTCAGGCAACAGAGGTTGTGGCACACAGTGAATGAAAATGCAAATACTTTCACTGTTAATGAAGGAGGAAGGTTAAAAGTTTCCTGTGCTTTGGTACCCTACCTTGAATTGAAGAAAACCATACCTTATCTGGATGTCTAATTCATTACTGAATGAAAGCAAAGGCCTGGAGGTTAGTTAATAGAAAAGAATATCAGAAGTCTTACTGTGTTTACCGTGATATGCTTATTTTCTTACTAGGCATTCAAAAGGCTTCCACTCTACAGCAGTTTCTCATAGTCATGCATTGATGAATTTAATATCTTTACATTCTGTATCCTGCTTAATATAAACTGCAATAGCAGACTTTCTGTGATGGCACAGCAGCAGCGTTTCAGTAGGGTATGTACTATGAGTTTGTGTTGTAAATTCTTGATTTATTTTCTCTATTTCTCAAATTCTGTATGCCCAAGCTCCCAATGGCAACATATATACAGTATGCAAACTTCAGTACTTATACTTGGCAAACAGATAGGTTTATCCACTTGCTTGAAAAAGATTGGAGGCATTAATTGGCATGAATTTGTATGCTTTGATGTCAGAGCCTCATTCATCTTGTGTGTGTTACTTGCCTATGAATTTAGGGTGTCTGTGAGAGTCAAAGATAAAATAGTTATTGTCCCTTTGCTCTTTTTGACTAGCATAAATAACTGATCCCACATATAATATTGGCTATATTTTCCAGAGGAAAAGATCATAGCTAGCTTTTTTTGCTGTTTTCTTCTGCCTCTACCGATAAGGTTTCCCATAGCCCACTGGGATGTCAGAAATGAACAAATTAATCAGAGATGAATATTCAAAGTTCTACTTTGTCCTGAGATGCATAAAGTCCTCTGTTTAAGAGAGCAAAAACATAGCAAGAGTAACTAGGAATGCCATCACACACGGAGATTTGGAAATAGGGCTTCTGTTTTATATTTGAATGAAACTCAGCAATGAGACATCCCATGTTTTACAAAGCCTAGGGGAAGGACTAATGATTACAGCCTTCTTGTCAGCACTTTTCTCTGACAAAAGTGGCCTTGTGGTCTCTTGCTCCGTGACACACAGACTAATCCACGTGTTCCTATGTGCCAAAGTCTCCACACGTATTATTAGTTCATGCCATAAGTCAGCTCGCACAAATTTTAGATTTCCAGGGCACATCTTTTGCTACAGATCTTGTAACTTTTTTAATTGACTTGCATTTGGTTTATTTCTTTCAGAAAAAATGTAAGGAACTACTTTGACCTGGAAAAGAAAAGTAATCTCAGCAGGTATCATGGCAAAACGTGTGTTTAGAGATGTTTGATGAATAAATCTTCTATTCAGCTAAAAAAAACCCCAGAGACTGAAATGAGAATTGCTGAGTTGGGGTGAAGGAGAAAGTTTTGTACCATAAGGAGATGGGTTTGTTCAGTCACTAAGGAGCATCAGGTTATGGTTTGCAACCAATTCATGTTCTTGGATATTTATCTCAGAAAGATCTGCTGATATTCATCTTCCTTGGGCTTTCAATTAATATTACCATTATTCTATTGATTTATCTATCTAATCTAGACTATTTAGCTATTTATAGTTATGTTACTGATCACTTCATGGTGAAAGAGTTATGAAGTGTTCAGTAACACAGAACTATCAATAGAACATTAAAAAAAGGGGAAAGAGTTTTAAGAAAATATTAATGCTCCACTTAGTTTTCTAGGAAAACAAGGAAGGAACAAAAAGATTTCTAATCAGTTCATATTTGGTGCATATATTTTTCTGTGAAAACATAGCAGCACAGAACAGAACAGCACACTTGTCTAGTTTTGCTAAGTATCACACACCTGTCATTCCTCAAATCAGACATTTCAATCAGTTTGAGAGCCACCCTAACACGATATCTCTGAAGGACCCACAAAAATACAAATTGAATTATACAATGTCCTCAGAAATAACAATGTGTTTATTATAATAATGAAGAATACTGTTTAAAAAAGGAAAGTTCATTCTTTTAATTGTTTTATTTGTGTTATTTGGATTATGAAATTAGCTAAAACTGTTAACACATTGAAAATAAGAATTAGATAGCTATTAGGTAAAAAAAAAAAAAAAAAAAAAAGGAAAAATCACCTGAAATGAATGAAAATATTAATGAATTGTAATATTATATTATAGTAACACAGCTCACTATAGATTGTGTTTACAGCATTCACTCCAATTTTATGCTTTGGATTTCCTTCAGGAGCATATAAGTTTTCTTAGACACAGCTGAGAACTAGGATAGCCTAGGCAGATGGAGTGAAAAGCTCCCTCCCTCTTTTTGGGTCATCTGGGCCAGTTTGTCACTTCATGTCATGCCTTTCTTTTAAGCGAGAAAAGCAAATAATTATGGTGTTTTATAGAAAGACTTAATTTAAATGATCAATTCTTTAAAATATCTGACAAAATAATAGTACAAGTTTTCTCTTGGTGTTTCTTTTTGGGAAGCTCTTTATTGCAGAGACCCACAAACTTACTCCAGTTTTGAGGTTCGAACTTTGGATTTTAGTTTTCCCAGAGATGTGGATCATATCCCATGAGTCCCACAAGAGAATCAGAATCACAGAACTGGAAGTTAATGAAATAATTTTGGTGCTTAGTACTGAATATATCTGTAGGATTAGTTTACTTGGTTCTATGTTTTTACTTCTGATACTAAACAACAGCTTCACCATAATTAATTTTGATTTTTTTGTCAAATTTAATACATTAGTAAAATATTCATCAAAGGAATTTTTAAAAATCAAATAGAAGTATGAATTTTTTCTGTCTTAGTATTCAGTTGTCATTATTTCTCTCTGTAGAATAATCTTTCTGGATATATCTAGGAAGTTAACTCTTGTTACCAGCATGAATTTCATTATTTGATATCAATATACACTTGTGGGAAATCAATATGCTGTTACACCAAAGTTCTTAATTTTTTACAGTCCTGTAGTTGGCTTCCCACTGATTCCAGCTGAAACTTTTTATAGTTACTAGAGATCTCCAGTGTAATTTCCAGTTCTCTTTATAATTTTGTCCTTACAGGTGAATTCCAGTTTATTGGGAAGCTTTAAAAAAGGTTAAAATGTTATTATAGCTTACAGAATAAAATTTGCAATGACTAGAATGATTTCAGTTATAAATGAAACAGGTCAGAAGGAAGATTTGAATTTCTAGTTTATATCCTGAATAAAGCACTAGAAAAATAAGAATATGTTCTTATTAACAAAATTCAATCCTCTGGAGAGATATAGCAATTGCATTTGAATCAAGTAATTTGCAAGACCTTAAAGGAAACTAGATCTACACAAAAGTGCAGAAGGTAAGAGAGCCAGAGCAGTGGGGTGTGCTCTGTGAGGTGTTTGTAGGGGACTGGACAAATGGCACCCCAGCTCTGGGGGCTGGGATCATTTCCTCCACATCCTGAGCAATTACAGCTGGTAAACACTGTCTCCCCTTCTCAGGGAAAGCAGGACATGGTAGCACTTTGGCTGCTCCAGATTTTCTGTGGTTTCCCCTTAGTCCCTGTGCATGGAACATCTTTGCTTTCCCTGGGTTAAAACACACCAGGCAAGAGGGTCAACAAGCTGCAACAAATAGAATGTTGGTGACTAAACCAGGATGGAACCTACATTCTCTCAACTTCTCAAATTAGCTGTGAGGCAGAAGAATACCTAGAGACAGAATACTTTTTGCTGTTCCAATTAGGGTCACGCCGGTATAGAATTCAGGAACAGTAATTTTTTTCCTTATTTTTATTATTCTTAATTATTAATGCCATACATCCATGGGACTGAATATTATTTTTGGTTTTAAGATTTTAATGTCTAATATTTTGATGACCTATAGGGTTAGATGGCTCTTTAGTTAGTGCTTCTAGCTATATCTAAGCTCTGGATTTCAAAGAAGTATCTAGAAACCCACAAATGTCTGTTAAGAATACTTCTAGTTTGTTTCTGCCCTATTTACAGAGGAGTAAGAAAAACAAAATCAACCAAAAGGGAAAGCTGTGGGGAAAGGGATAACTAATAAAGTCTCTACATCATGCCTTTAAGCACAAGAAGACAAGAAGGAGCAACATTGATGAAGGAATTGTTCAGGGAAACGGAGCAAGGAGGGCATGAGTTGGAAGGAGTAGGAAAGAGCAAAAGCAAACTGAGTGGTAGAGAAAATAAAAAACCCAGTTATTTTTGCAAAAGTAAACAGTCTTAAATACATCTGTAGATGAAACTCTTCTTATTTCAAGCTATTGGTTATTTTTATTGAAGAAAAATCTCTGTGACAATCCTAGGTGAATATGTGCAATTTGAACCTTTTATGCCTAGGATTCAGGTGTCCAGATGGGAGCTGCTGGGTATGATGCCTTTATTTAACAGCTAGCACATCTTATGAATATGGTGTGATTTCAGTTTCCTGTGGTTTCCTCACAGTACTCCCTCTACAGACTTGGCTTGGACTCATTCTGCTATCACATCATTTTGTGTTGCAACATCAGCACAGGCTTTGAATAGTTCTGCACTTGGCATTCCCAGAAGTTATCTCTTAATACATTTTATCGAGCACCTCTCCATCAAAATCAGACGTAATTAGTTATTGGCACCCTTAGCTTGGGTACAAAAATAAATCCGCCATTTAAAATTATTGGTTGAAAATATAATCTCCATATAGAGTGCTCAGTCTGAGAAAAACAGAAGTGAGCAGTGGAAGGTCCCTGCACATATGGTCTAGACCATGATTTAGGGCAAGGGACTTGTCCTTAGTTCACTGAGGCAGATTATTAACAAAGTCAAAATATCCTTTACATTCAGCAAATCTATTTCTAACATTTAAGACTGGCCCCTCAAGCAAAGTCAGGAACACAGTGTTAGCAAGTGTGGAGGTAGGCAGGTAAGGCCTGCTGTCTCCATCATAATTCTTTCTCCACGTCTTTCCACTGGTAATGTCTAGTTTCAGGCAAATTAAGAAATCTGTAAATGCTGAACTGGAAAGGTAGGAAACTCCATGAAGAACTTTGAGATGATAAAGAGTTTATTTTAATGTATTACTTACCCATATAAGGACAAAAATGTTGAGCTAATAAAAAGAATTTGAAGAGTCTCTGCTAGAGGAAGGAACTTTTAAATAAAATTCTGCCTCTCTCGCTGCAAAAATGTCTCTTAGAAACACTTTCTTCTTTACTTAATATCTCTAGTTTTCATAGACATACAGTATGTATCCCTTCAAAATAAAAAAAAATAAAATAAAAGAAGTTTCAGAATTTTCTTGGAATTGTTGGCTTGTTTGGGACATGGTTAAATGTTCAAAAGTTATTTACATTATTTATTGTGTGAAAAAAAAAAAAAAAGAATAGACCATTAAACAGTAGCTCCCAAATTCAAATTTCACTTCTATCATAAACTCCCCTTTCACCCTGCATTGTTCTCTTTCCTTTTGCCAGTCTCGGGTCTCCTACAAACAGAAAGATGGGGGATGCTGCATCTCAAGTGATAATCCCTTGTATACATCCTACGTAAGTGTTATGACATGGAGTCATGATTTTTATAAACAAGATGTTTACTTTCTGCATGCTGCATACCAGCTGTTGCTAAACAAGATGTCACCAAATAAAACAGTAATTGGTATTTCTGCAAGAAAACCTTCTCAGCTTGTCTGTGCAACAAATGAAAGCAAAGTAGTTATCTTGTATGCAACAAACCATTTGTATGATTTTTTTAAAAGTGAAGATTCTCTCTTTTTTTCTGTGGAGAAAATGTCCTTATTTCATGTAGTAAATTGTATAATTAATTTTTAATTTATTCAAATATTAAAGTGCAAATGTCTGCATAGTTTACGGCTAATATTAATTTGCATATCCTAATTAATAATGACCTCTCTACCTCACTGTGAAGTCAGTGCTTTTTATTTAGCTCAATTTGTGTTAGCTTTTATTGATAAGAGAATGTGCATGCATTAATATGTGCAGATTGTGTCTCTTGTAGTGTAGCAATACGTGCCAGGACATTCCTGTCAAAGAGAGTCAAAAGCTGCTCTTGGATACAAACCAGCATTTAAATATACAGTATATTAATAGTTACATCTTACAATAACTCTCTTGGAATTAGTGGCACTGTCAGCTGGGTGAGAACAAAATATAAGTGAAGAGAGTGGTCCTGCACCATCCAAACTGGAACCTGATAATGTTCCAGCTGGATGCGGTCTATCATTGAGGTCAAACTTCACCCATTTTTGGGAAGAGGCCTTCCTTTGAACCTTTGGATTTTGCCTCATGCATCTTCAGGGTTGCGGCTGAAGCTGTGCTTGTTGAAATGCTGCAGCAGCCCTAGAAGACTGCTGATAGCATCTAATGACTAAAGTCTAAGTCTGCTGGGAGATGTCCACGCTTTACCATTTAAACTTTAGACTTCACAGATGATCTGTCTACCTGGAATGGCTTCTATCCCAAAGTGAGAGAGGAATGAATTGAAGCAGGCACATCAGGTTTTCTATTTTAAGCACAGGGTGCTGGACTGTGTCACCTGCAAAAGTGGGAGACACGCTCAGTCATGCTGCAGTTGGAAAAAGTCATCACTCTGTGAGTGAGGGTCTCATTTCACAATACAGCAGCTCTACACATGCCCCACTCACTGAGTGACTGAAATCCATGTGGTTTTGAGGTAAGCTCAGGTTCTTTATTTTCATCCCGTGTCCAGGGATATTTAGTCACCTGTACATGCTTAAATTGTTTTCCAAGCTGAAATTAAACAGAAAGACTATATCTGTGATTTGGTACATTGCTGGAACATTTACACAGAGTTTAATGAAGACAATCTCTCTGAGGGCTCCATCTTCTGTTGCTTTGTCAGGGGATTATTGAGGTAAACACTATTATTATTAAAGGGATATAGAACCATAAGCTGGCTTATTTCCTTATCTCAAATCTGATAGGAATTTGCTATTGAATGTTTGCACTAATGCCATGGTATGAACAGTTAGATGCCTGAAAATGATATCCATAAGACCCTGGAGTACTTTCCCAAATTTAATGGTAGGTGATGGTGCAGCTTGGGGCAAAATAAACAGATTAAAAATCTTGGAGAAAAAAAATGTTGCAAAAGGGGCATTTTGTAAGACTGACTTGAGGAGTGCTTCTCTGACAGTCTAGATGTAACAAGTCATAGGGGATCACCTGTTTCTTATGCTTGGCAGTTCGTTGAGGAAAGGGAGTACCCACACAACTCATCTGCTGAACCCTTCCTCTTACCACGAAAGATAAGGATTGTTTTGTGAGTGGACGTCCTGTCTGGATTTTTTTTCTTTTATAAGAATATTTGACCACCAAATCACATTCTGCTTTTGCACCATTTATGAAAATTTCAAGTGAGAGATACTTTTGTTTAGCCACAAGAGCAGGAGTCCCACCTATGATGGTTGACCATGGCAAATCTTTCAGAAAATGGTTTTCTAAACAAGCCTCTGGTTTCTTCTAAGTTCTGTGTGCAGTAGCACTGCCTGCATCCCATGCTGACAGAATGGTTGCTGTCCTTAAACTGTCTTGTACCGACTTTTATAACAAGTAGTGAAGCATTATCCACAAGACCACATTCCAGCATGATGTATTTTTTAAAAATTATCATCACCTTGTTTTGCTAGAAGAACATGAGCTCTTCCACTGATTTTTTCAAGGTGACCTTTCTTCTATTAATATACTTACTCCATCAGACCTGTGGACTCTTGCCTTTCCTATTTCTGAAAGTAACATGTAGCTTGCTGAGTCAGGGAACAGAAAGAGGAGCTTTGCCTTCCTAGGATATTGGCAGCAAATCATGGAACACTGGGCCATGGTCTTGTACACCAGCCATGGCAAACACTTCTTGGCATTTGACACTCCTTTTCTTTTAAAGCTATGAGTAGTTTTGAAACAGATCTTTTGTGTGTATCTATGACCCTGGGTTCCTTGTGCATGTGTAGAATATATAGCTGTACATAAAGCTGTGCCACCATATCCTGAAGTGATAGATATATACAGATACGAATATATAACCTCATAAATGTGCAAAAAAAATATTGAAAAAGAAATTTCTATGCATTAGATGTCAAGACAGTGATGTAGAGAGCCAAACATGTTCAGAAACATGGGAAATAATTTGAATCACGCTCACACACACACTTTATTTTACAGACAGATAATACTAACTTCTTTTCATTTTCCACTTCCAGATTCCTATTATCTTCCTGACTGAAAAAAAATTCATGTCAGAATATTGTGTGAAAAGGATTGTTCCTGTGATCTTCTGATCAGAAAAGTACTAGGCAATATCTGAAATATAAAAATAATGCTTATATTATTTACATGACCAGTGATTATGTCAAGGATAAAAATGTTTGGGTGGATTTCAAAGAGATGTTTGTGGGTTTCAATTTTGTTTGCGCTATTATGTCTAACAAAGTTCATGGACTGCTTTATAATATTTTTTGTAATGTTGAGGATCTGCATAACCTTGTCAGGTGTGAGGCATAACTGGTCAGTGCTGTTGGTAACAGCAACACCATTAGCTTCTGAAATGGAATTAATATTATATTTCCCATGCATTCTAGAGTTCTTCTTCATCTTTTCTTTTCCTTTCTTTTGCATTAATAACAAAATAATACAGGGGAAAAAATAAAAGAATGCAAATACTCAAGTATTTAAGCTATGTAGAAGTTGCAAACTTGAGATAAGAGTAGGTCATCTTACATGTATACTTTAAAAAATTTGATTTTGTCATGCAGGTGTTTATTCTTGTAACTGGTCCACAATAGTTTTCTAAGTGCTGAATGGACTAATAGGATGTCTCCAGTCCAGTTTTAAAAGTCTGGACACAATTTAGAAATTACTTCAGAGGTTTTCAGCTCCATATTTTCTATTGCTAGCAAACATCCATGCAGCTACAGCTTGGTTCTGAAACTCTTTGATTTCTTTTGCAGTTTTCCCTCTTCTGCTATTTCATGTAGTTAAATGCTTTGATAGCTCCAGGGCACAGCAAGGGGTTGTGAGTCTGTGTCAGAACCTAGAAGTGCATCCTTGTGTAGAATCACATCAGAGTGCTGTTCTCTTGTGCATTTGTAATTTCATGTCTTTCTGGAAAGTTAGTTTCCTAGCAGCTTTCTCATAAGTCCTAAAGAAAGACAAGTACGACCCTGATGGGTAATATGTTACGGTTTGGAATCAAGTGAAAGATCTATTATTCATATGCTTGGGGTATTTTTACAAAAATTTTAGAGATGTGTCCATGATAATTATTTGAAAATACAATCAATAAAAACTGGCTAAAACCAACAACCATCCCTCAAAATATGACTAATTAAAATAGATGACACTGTGCAGATGAAGAATCTGCCAAACACACTTAACGCCCCTTTCAAGCTGTGGGTCTAACATAAAAAGCTTCCTGAAATATGCATACATATTTATATGTATATATATACATGAAAAGACAATAATGAAGATGGTGCCATTAGCATTTAACCCCATGCAATTAAAATAACTTATCTGCTTCTGCTGTGTTTTGTAGCATTGATTGGTTTTTTGCTGTCTGGGATCCTTTGTCAACGTGATGCCTTGTGAAACAGTCCTTTATAGAGACCTTAAATTAATGTAAGATGTTTCTAGTTTGGAGCAGTGACATTTTTCTTCCATGGAAATAAGTACATGGGGACAAGAGCAAGGGCAAATCGCCCAAAGGCTGGGCAGCATTCAAGAATGAAAAGTGCTCAGAAGCATTCCAGCATTATTTCTGCCTCTTTCCTCTTTAAGCAACTATCATGGAAACAGCTAGATGGTATTTAGAAAGAGAATTTAAAATAAATCTTTTATTTCCCCTGGAATTACTGAAGAAATATTAAATTACATTTCAAAGGAGTTTATGATGTTTAGATTGCCTTACATTTTAAAATATGCAGGGCTCTTTGTGCTTAGAATATAATATCTCTTTCAAACTAAGATGTGATTCAATTTCCTAGATGTGGTGTCACAAAAATATGCTGCCTTTCTTTCTAACTCTCTGCAGCCATTTATTTCTGTAATATGAGCTGGGGGTTTTATATATTTCACCCCGGCAAGAAACCTCTCCTTTTCCTCTATCAGAGTATTCACTTTTAAGGTGATTATTTTGAATTTATTTGAGTGCTCTTGAAGCTCATCTTTTTGGGAAAGGCCAGCATGGAACTGTAGGGGTCCCTTAAACTCATTTTGAGAAAGTAAATGGTATGTTGACTTTGAACTGGCTTTTGGCAGATGGGCCAAATCTACCTTCTCCTTCCACTTTAGATTTATAAAACATTTTTCAAATGTTGTAAGGCACTCAAGCCTAATAATGGCTGTGTTATATTTTCTTTAAAACCAGGTAGGTCACTGAAGTATTGTTAAATAATTACCCATTGGTTTGTATTTTTTTTTTTACAAGGTGGTAAACGGGCATATTTTTGCAATCAGGTGTGGCTGAAGCCATCCCTACCCATCTGCACACACTTGGTGCTGGGGCATTTGTTGGAAGGAACCCTTTTCACATCCCTTCCTTCCTCCTTCTGTCACTGTGCTCCAGAGGAGGGAGGTCAGCTTTGCTCCACTAGGGATGCAGGTGGAAATCCAGATCAATTCCTTTTCTCACACTGGTTTCACCTGCTTCCAGATTGTACTTTTTGTCTTGGTAATTAGTAGTCATGGATACTTCTGTTTTACTTTATTAAATTAACAGAGTTCCAGAAAAACTCTGATTTTCTGCAACCTATGAACTGCAGCTGGCAGGGACCTTGTTACAATCTAGCTCCCTCTAGCTGTGAAGATGGTGTCGTCTTGAATACTGAGGAGGGAAAAAAGCAATAAAAATAAAAGGTTTTAAAAAGAAAAATTCAGCCTGTTTTAATCCTCTCAGAGCTCAATCTGTAACTTCGTGTATGGGGACTTTTGTTCACAAGTCCTGTTAGCAAACAACAGGATTTACGTGTGTAGTTCCCATGATACCACTTTCAGAATTGTCCTTCACTCTAGCAACTTCAGTTCAGTTTTTAAGTATTACTCACGGAAAAAAAACTTTTGGGAATATCAGTAGTGTTTTGCCACTTTAAGGTCTTTTAAAAACTACTGTGTCAGAAGACAATTATCCAACTTCTAATAATCTCTATCATCCTTTTTCAAAGTGCTTTCCATTTCACTTCCCTGTATTCATGTGTTGGTTTCTGAAATTAGCTTGTCCCTCTCCATTCACTTGAATAAAACCTTTTTTTTTTTTCTGTTTGCACAAATATTTTTTCTAAGCCCACTTGTCTTATGTATTTATGAGAACTGATCAAAACCAAGTTGTACCAAAAATGTAACTCAGTGAGGTTGATGGGAATGTTATGGAAAGTAATGCTAATTTTTGCTGATTAATTTTTGTATTTAATTGTCATTTGAAGTTTCTAGTCTCTTTGGTTAGATCTACTCCCTTTAAAATTTAAAATAATATGAAAATATGAAAAATCTTGTTTCTTTGATATTTGTTTATAGGATGTTTTGCAGTATTTCTCTAAGTCAGTGTTTTCCTGTCATCTTAAAACATGAATGTAACTTTTTCTGAGAAAGCCTTTTTCATTTTATTAATTCATCTTTTCTACACATATCACTGTTAAATCCATTCCATTTCTTCTTGTTCTGAGAGACAGTATATTGATGACAAGAAATTACACTAAAAATTGCTGCCTCTTACAGGTCATGAGTTGGCACTGAGACAAGAAGACAGGCTCTCTGACGTTATAAATAGTACAGGAATAGTGGAATTATTCCCCCATATTATACTAATATGGTCCACAGGAGTCAACATTCACCAGTAGTTGCTAATTGCCAGGGAATAATGAAGTGGTGAAAGACGGGAAGGACTGTTGTGTTGGCAGGCAGGAGATCTGAGTCTCATTCAGCTACTGGTTCATTACCTTTACTTTTGATTTATAAGCAATCTTATTAACACACCATTACTGACATCAGAGGTGGCAAAAACACCACAGGAATAAACGATCAATGTTATCCAGAACTTTCTGCCCCTAAGCCACCACCCAGGGTTCTCTGTAGCTATTCTAGTATTGAGTGTCCAGGGCTGAAAGTGCCATCCTCCTTCTTGCAAGGGCAAGATGCAATCTTGACTACAAATTCAGGTACTGTGAGAAAACCAGGCAGTTCTGGTGATGATGGTGACTTAGGGCAGATTTTGATGAATGAGGACAGGTAAGGGATTGTACACATATGGCTTTTCTAGCTGCCTTGGGATGTATCTAAGCCATGACTATGACTTGAATTTTGCTGTGGGGCACTCACTTTTGTACTTGAATACTCACAGAGTAATGGGCACCTTAAACAAATTAATGTTATAAGCATTATAGTGTATTTTATCTGAAACAAACCCAAGGCATTTCTAGGAAAACAAGCTGGAGCAGTAAATCGTAGAGAATCTCATAAATGTAAATTCAATGCCCAAGGCTTAACATTTACTTATTCTATCTCCTCTTTCCCTTTTCTTTCATTTTTCACTTCTCCAAGCAACACTTCATGCGAAGTTTTATAGCAGATAATAAATTTTCTCCAAGCCAATAATTAACTTACATCTGGCTAATACATCTTGCAGAATGATAGCATGGAGCTGCTAACATTACCTTAGGAGGACATGGTAATGGCCTGTTCCTTGAGGTTGGGATCGAGTTTATAAATTTGACTATCCCTTCAAATTAAACATATTAAATCTTGTTTGTAGGGGAACAGGTATGAATATTTTAAAAACTTAATGCATTGTTCAATCTATTTAGAGGACTATTATGAAACCCAGTACATACACAAAGTTCTGCCATTGATGGCAGTCTCTGAGCTCACAGCTATCTGAGTCTGATTGACTATGAGCCCTTAAAAAACAATTTTAAGGCAGATGAAGAATATTTTTATTATGAAAAACCCATAAAATATTTAAAATTTGTTGTTTGCTAGATTCACAAAGGTTTTTGTGGGGTAAGAAAAGCATCTGATAAAGAGAGGCACCATGGAAGGTGGCAGAATTTGACAATCGGACAAATTATTTGATTCTTATTGGAGCTGATGGTCTTGAATGATAAAAAGAGTTATTTTAAGATGCAGAATGCTTCCACTGCTCATTATTTCCATGGAATAATAAAACTCCAACCCATTCATGACCAGCAGTTTGTAACAGAAAGTGCAAACGATACAGCTGAAAAGGAAAAACTTCGAAATTATCATTTCTATTTCAAGTACTGGAACAACATTAAATACCTCTTCACCTTGTTTTCATGGCTTCTTATGTGGCTGATTCCTCCCCTAGCTTCTTCACAGGACCCCCTTCCTTGGAAGATCAGAAGTGGAGAGAATCTCTCATATCCCCCCAAAAATGCTTTAGAAATTTAGAAATTTTAGAAATCTTCTTGACACATTGATAGCTGAGAGATTCTGAGTGAGAAATAACTTAAATCTCATTCAGAGCAACATTAGCTAAAGTTCAGCTTAACTGATGTATTGTCAGTATTATATTTTTCTCTTTAAGACCTTAAGAAAACCCTAAAAATTTCTTTGTGAACAGTTTGTTCCTGTCTAGATTTTATTCTGTGGATTGTCAGTGCCAGATCTCAGAAGGGGTCAGTTGGAAATTTATGGTTGCTGCTCTGTGAAGAACACCAGTCATAGGTGACTTAATTAATAACTTTTTTCCAAAATTTACGATAGTCTTGACTTTTTTTCTTTCATTGTGCATTATGACTATTATTGCATCTTTTCTGGTAACATAGTGAATCATGAGACAAAAGTGGGGACTTTTTGTTTGATTGTTTTTTTTATTCAATGCACCATAGAACCACTACAGCAGATCAGATCCACCCACACAGTATTTCTAGTAGGAAAACATTTATCCCCAGTAAGATGAGTCATCCTGCTGTTTACTTTTCTCTGGGTTTGCTTGGTTTTCTTTTTATTTTTTGTGAGGAAGGTGTTCTCATTTATGCTGAATTCAAACCCAAATGAAAGGCTTACCCTTCACTCCCAATTATCATCTTGGAAAGAGTAGAAATAATGAATTTCTGGTATGGAGGAAACTCAGGGAATTAACTAATAAAATAACATTAAAATTGGAAATTTAAGAAACCCCCACATTTTTCTCTAGGTGAATGTGGTAAGAAAAACTTAAAATGCGTAGCATTGGAAATCTAGGCCTGCACCTATATGCTAATTATAAAATCCCAGTTGACCACAAAACTTGCATTACTCTTAAGATGTCAACACTATGGAAACAAAGGTACACAGAAAGAGTTTACCATTGTGCCCTGGACTCATTAGATTTTTTATGGACTTTTGTGAGGTGGAGCATTCTAAATATAGTATATTCAGTACCTGCTCTTTCATATTTCAGGTTGCAGCTTTTAAAAATGATGACTAGAAATAATAATATTGATCATCATTATCATCATCATCATCATTAGTGGCTTACTGTTAATAACTAGCAGCATTACTGAAAAAAATTTGACTTCGTTCCCAGTATGAAGGAACCATGGAGCACTGGGACACCCTACAGATGAGAGCCTTGAGGGCAGAGGAACAGTAAACATCAATGTTCAACCTGAAAAACAAATTAGTGGACGTAACTGATACTTAGACACTTTTCTTCATTTTACAAACAACTCAAAAGGGCTGTATAATTTTTGTGATTAAAAAAAAAAAAAAATAAAAAAGGTTTATTAAACAGGTCAGCAAGAGTTTTAAAATTAATATACTATGTTTCTGCAATGGTGAAAAAAATAGCCATTTTAAGCCTAATGGTAACAAGAATTCCTCCCCATTGGGTACTTGCTCTCACATCTTTTACAGAGCTGTCTGCTCTTAGATTTATTTCATTATTGCATAAAATTGAGAAATAGAGAGAATGTTTTACTGGCTTCCAAATGTTAACAGTTATAATTATTCTTTCCTTCTCTTTAAGACTGGGTCTATTTTTCTTGCAAACATTTATCTTCCTGTTTGTTCTCTGCCTTTTCTTTTGAAATTGCAGCTTATTATTTTCTTTCTGAGAATGCAAGAAGCATCATATACAGACAGCAGAAGCTTTACTGAAATCAAGATGATGTATAGAAATATAAAATGCAAGAAATGGACAGAACAATGGCAATGTAATCTGTAAATCTGTATAGAATATCTGCCACAGACCTGGGAAATAGCCAAAGCCATAAGACATATATCTTTGCTTGTAACTCGATTAAAACACTGATGGCAAAAATCTGTTATCATAGCTGATCAATGATTTCCTTATGTTGGTGTTATGTGTTCATTGCAGAACCAACCTTTCCACCAGCATCAGTGCAAGATCCTCCCTTTGAGGGGTGCACATCCAACTCGAGGGCTCTGATGGCTTTGCTTGGGAGGAAGAAGAGGACATGTTCATCTGTACAGTAACGATGACCCCTCTGGAAGTACACATATACACCAAACCAAGCTTACTCTCTTCCTGAAATGAAATACTTTGTCAGATTTTGTTTCCGCTAGATCTGGGATTTTTCTTTCAATGCACTGGATATGCCAAAAATTATGTCTAATGAACAGGGTATGCTGCATCCAATTCTTGCTCATGCATGATGGACTGGATGTTCAGAGACATGCTATGGTACCCATGGTACTGTAACAGAGACAGTTCCTTATGGTTCAATGTTGAAAACCTTGTTTATACCTCTGTGCCTTCCTCTCCCTTCCTGCAGCATGAGTGTAATAATACAGGCCATTTTTCATTAACGGTTTTATGAGAGCTCCTCTATTTCCAGGTTAATAATCCCTTGTTATGAGGGATAAATATCCTAAGTGCTCTAACATTCCCTGACTCTGATTGCCTTGAAGTTGGCTGTGCCATTCAATGAGTAGGATTCAATTTTCTTTTTAAGTATTAACTTAAAAACACTGAAATAATCGCTGACCCTTGGGATTAGTTTCATTCTTCTACAGACGAATCCTTCAGTTTTAAGCATGAAAGAAGTCCTTCCCCAAACTTGCTTATGTGAGTGAGAGCCTGAGGATCTGGTCTCCAGCCCTTTGAAACAGTTACTCTGACTTGGCACTCAGCTGTTTTACCTTTGTCTTAGCCAAGAGCGAAATTGCAAGCAAAGCCTTTCTGGGACCATCTAACTTCCTCAATTGAGGAGAATAGTCAGATCTGTCTTACCAAAAGCAGAATGCTATCCTTTAGAGATTACAAACAATATCATCTTTCTGATGTTTAGCCCTTCTCTTTTTCATGTAGGAAAGTGGCAACAATAGTCAATACATTCAAGAGACAGGAAAGGATTTTTCATAAGGGATTATAGTTTTTTTGCTGTTCACATCTCTTGTTTTAACATAATAATCTCCATAACAAACTGTGCTTGATTCTGCTCCTGTTGAAATCAGTGACAAAACTCTCATGGATTTTAGGTGGAACAGCATCAAAACCTATTTTACTGAGGGTTTGAAAGAGAAATCATATTTTCTCCTAAATTTCATATATAATTTCTTGTCCACTTTCTTTCACTGCCTCTTGTATAGAGGCATGGAGACGTTGTAGGAGCTTATTTTATAATATTCCTGTGACTGTCACAGCAGCAAATCACAGTGCCAAAGCCCCATGGATTTTATTGTTACAACTCAAAAATCACTCCCAGAAAAGAAGGATTCTACTAAATTTCACTGAAGGCATAGAACAGATTATGAGGAATGGCATGAAGAAAGAACAGTCTGAGTCTCTGCATGTGTTTTCTACTCCTCTCTTGTCTGTTTGAGCAACCTTTGCTCTTCAGAAACCTATGCCTTCATTTTCCTGTGCCTAATATTTCCTGTTGGAAAATATGCTAGCATATGGCACCACTCAAATCTTCCCCTTACCTAAATATCAAATTGATGATCGTACTGTCACTTTTTGTTGATGTTATTGTTTATCATGGTTCCTGCAGGGAATCTAGCCTCAATCTAGCCTCAACTATTAGTACCACAAGGAACAGCTGTAAATACTCCATCATAGCAAAAGCCACTGACCTGTAATTCACACCTGCAAGGCAGGCAGTGTGCACAAGCATCTCTGTACACATTGCTGTGCTGACTATACTTCAAAAACTCTCATGTCACTTAAAAAAAGACATAAACTCACATATACATGATACGAGAGAGGTAGAGTAGCTATGTGTTTCCTCTTCAGAAAGAGTTCCATAGGAACCTTGTACCATTAATTTTTAAACTAGATTCCCAAGCAAAATCCTCATTATGGTATGAGCATTATTGGCTGAACAAGGTGTGATTTCTCTGTTCAATATTTTTCTATATAGAAAAGTCCTTGTAATAAGGTTAGTATAAGGAGGATAGGTTTTTCTCACTAGTGTGAGTTATGTTAATGAGAAAAATTAGTTGTTTTCTTTTTTTAAAGTATGAATTTTCTCACTAACATAATATGTGCCTTTATTTTACAGAAGAGCAGTAGAAGGTGAACAGTTACGACAGTTGTTCTCTGAGCAACATTTGAA
Organism: Certhia americana; assembly: GCA_018697195.1. Taxonomy (NCBI): domain Eukaryota; kingdom Metazoa; phylum Chordata; class Aves; order Passeriformes; family Certhiidae; genus Certhia; species Certhia americana. Next base: position 63,692,840 of record CM031859.1, read on the forward strand.
GAAGGATGGTTTCTAAATCCACATTTCAATGTTTTTAAGCTAGAAATACCTTTTTAAAAATTAGGTTGATTAGGTATAATTCATATAATAAATCCATATTGCAGTAACCTGATTTAATTTTAAATTAGATCAAATATATAAACAATCTTTACAAAGGTGTTCATGCAGAAAGTCAATGAGAAACCACTGCTCCAGAAAATATTTACTGTGCAGAGAAGCCATTTGATACAGACAAGTGACCATGAAGTCACTGAGTGGGTGTAGCAAGCTACCTCTGCAGTCACAGGACCTGCAGACATCATTATATTGAGCTTGCTGCAAGATGAAAAAATGTTTGCTTAGCTTGGGGAAAAGGTGGTGTAAGGTCATGCATTTAAGCTGCAGTCAGGGTAGCAGGGAGACTGAAAGATGCACATACTGTCTGGTATTGTGATTTGACTGAAGATGAGCTCAGCCCTAGTAACAATTGCTAGAGATTGTGGCCATCACCCTGACATCTGCCGTGCTACTGCATTTTGTGTATTTGCCTTCATTTTTCCTCTGAATTGAACAGAACTGTAAGGGGCCAACAGCTTAAAAGATGCCCTCTGAAAGGAAGTATATGGAATTTTATCTGGGTTATTCTAGACTTTCCAGTGAAGAACTACTTGCTGGGGAATTCTGTAACTCCTTTTTGTCAATTACCAATTTTGTCAATTACTCCTTTTTGTCAATTACCTAAGTAAGATGTGGAGTGTACATAGCTTGTGTCTTGCATTCTTGAAGCCATATGGGGAGAAATTTCCTACTGCTAGTTTTACTGACATGTGAAGACTTAAGTTAAAAAATTTATGAGATGTTTTCTCCATGCTTCAGAAAAAAAAAAAAAAACAAACTCCATTTTTTTGTCTTTTGTTGTTTATTTTTTTTTATTTCAAGATTAACTTTTACACAACAGATCAAAAGAAATTCTCTCTGCCTCGTAGTCTGAGAACAGCAGCCAGGCTGAAAGGCTCAACTAAACAAAAGCACAACAGACTGAAATTTAGCAAGAGATTTCAAATTATAGGGACAATTGCCAACAGCTAATCTTTTATTTAGTTTGAGCTGGCTTCCACCCCAGCTGGTTACAAAACCATGTCCAAGGGTTCTGAGTGATGTGCCAAGGAGATTTGAGGTCTGTCAACAGTAGTCTTGTTTCATGGTTGACCATGCAAGAATTAGAACAGAATTCTGTGAAGAAAGGTATTCATATAAAATACTAGTAGTCAAGGCAAAAGGAGATGCATTGCCTGAAGGGGTATTGACAAAGAATAAATTTTAGTCTAATGACACTAGTTTCCTAAGGGGCCCAGTACATTCAGCACATAGAAATTGGCTACAAATGTAGGTGATTTGAAGCAGTTAAATTATTCTTTGATATCTGTCCTCCTGAAGTATCTCCACCCATTGCATTCATTCCAACCTGCCACTTTCTGGCTTCCTTATTCTGTGCCTGGGAATGATCTGTGACATTTCTCAAGCTGTGACGGTCTGCTTTGTGCACAAAGTGAGGACAGCCCAGGCCATGCAGAGTTCAGCAGATTAGGGGAAATGGAGAAGGAGGAAACACATTAAGAGAAACCCATAGAGTCATTTTTCTGTAGTGAAGGCGGAGCTGTGAGGGAAGGCAAAGGCAGATTTCTCTGTTCAAACATCTTATTAACAAGGCAGCAGAATTGTGGAAAGAACTCAGGGCTTGTTTGTGCTTTGCAGCCCAGTAATGCTGAAAGATAGCCAAGTTAGTCATGGAGCTAATAGCAGGAGCAAAAGCAGGGTTGTGCTGTGCCCAGAATAAATTGCACTGTTCAGGAACGAGCCCTGGTGGAACTTGATGGTAATGTAGCTATGGTACCCCCAGGCCAGAGCTAGTATTTCACTGAACATACTCTTATTAATCTCTAAGAGATCCTTAAAAGGGGAGTTTGCTCAATGAACAGGAATAATTAGGAGAATAGATAACATGAAAATTAATCTCTTTTGCTGTACAAAACAGAATGTATGTCTGGCAGATGCTGCAGTTAAGTCTACCTTAAAACTTTTCATATGTACCCAAATCTAGCCAATCACCCAGCAGATCTTGTTTCTCAGAATGCTCTCTAATACCTCCATACTGGTCCTCCTTCTGATGTGGTTCTCAAATTCATATTTCTTTTCTGTAATCTGATTAATTCCTTTGGGATCACTGTTTTGGGAGGACATCCAGTATCATTTAGGTGAGGTGAGCTGGAGAGTGTGAAATGGACGAGCTTAAATGGAATAAATTGCAGGTAGGGAAGGGGTGCTTAAAACCAGTGTGGTGCTAAAGTTGCAGAACAATTATGTGAATAGCGTGATGGGCAATTACATGCCTTGAAATAGTAGGATATAAGGAGACCACAGAACATTGAATCATTCTGTTCAGATTTTATCTTGGTTTAAATTTCACTGATATAATTATAGGCAAGGTCAGGCTTTTGCATCAGGATGTTGAGTTGGACTCAGTGATACTGTAGGGTCCTTTCCAGCTCAGCATGTTCTGTGATTCCATAAAACGGGTAAGCATCTAATGAAGATTTACCTTAGAATTTGGGTTAGACTTCATGTGAATGCAGAGTTATAATTTATATTAGGATTTACCTATCTCTGCAAACATGTCACTCTTGTAATTATTTGTTACTTCAAAGCCCCATTAAATTAACAGGTTTTTATGATTTATTACTTATACAATAAACAGTGCTGGAAATCTGAAGGAAATTAGTTTGCAAACCTAAACAAACTGAAAGAAATCAAATTATCCAAAAAGACATTTTATAATTAGAAGTAAATTGCTACCTGATAAGAAAAAGTCCTCCACCACCTGTAATCAACATAAGAAATACACAGAGTAACTCTATTGCTGAAAGACTTGGAGAGTTGGTAACACTGCATCTCCCTCTAAAGGGAAGGGTCAGAGGGCTGCTTGACTTGCCAGACAGGCAGCAAAGGGCTTTTAAAAAACGTGATATGCAAAAATCCTTCTTCTCTTAAAAGCGGATCAAGGCCGGAGTCTACAATATGGCTGTGTGACAGCATTTGTGAAATGTTTTCCAGGGTCAAAGGAATACCATGTTCACGCATTTGAGGAATGCATGATGTACTATGATACTATTTGTCTGTGAGAACACAGTTGTCAGGGAAAACCCAGCGCTTGGCAAAACAAATGGTTGAGACACACTGGTCACCCACAACATGACTGTTGCATAATTTTGTTTTGTACATCTGTCAGCTGTGCACCTCAGCTGGAACATTAGGCCCACAGGAAAGTCTGAGTCATTCTGGTGGAATTAAGTGATTTCCCAATATCTAAAACACCTTAAGAACTCAGAAGTCAGGTCCCCAGATGATGTAATGAAGGATTGTTCCATTACTGTGTCTGGAGGTCTTGCTCCCCAGGGGTCATGTTCCCCAAGAGAGCTTTGTTTTTTCGAATAGCAATGGAAAGACTTTTATTTTTTTAAATGGGTGGCTGTTCTGTGTAAACTCAGAATTTTATTTGTAGCTTATGGTATGGCTCACCTCAAAAATCACCTCTGGGGAGTATAATTGGAGTTCCTCCTGCTGAAGCATTTGGCTTAGCTATATTTTCTCCTGCTGTTCAGATTAGTGATGTATTTCACTGTGAAAGTCTTGTAGTCACTTATTCCCTTCTCAGGTGACCATCTTTATTGGGAAAGCAACCTGTACAGCACACAGGAACACTCAGAACTGATTTGAAGCCTTCACTGGAGCCTGTAGACATCAAGTTAACATTGAAAGCACATACATATTTTATGAGACAGGCTTTTGCATAAGCAGAATGAATGAGATTTTTCAGAAGCAATGAACATCTGGTGCCAGATGAAAATATTGTGGGTTTAAATTTTGTTAAACTGTGATGTCTGAACAAAATATACAGTAGTTCTCTAAAAATTATCTGGAACCTGTTTAACCATAAAGAGTCATGGGATCCCAGTTTTTTATTCTAGCTGTTTAGTCATTAGAATTTTTCAGCAAGTTTTGTTTATACATTCTATTAATTCTCTAGGATGTACTTCTCCCCAGATAATATCTATAACATCTTGGTTTATATCAGGCTTATATAATAACTATGTAGCAGATACCTCAAGAGCAATAGATCAAGTGTACTTTGATTCAAGATCATCTGCAATGGGGAATAAAGAAGAATTAAATTGACAAAGAAGAGAGAAGCACATAAAAATAAAGTGACATTCTTATACCATTTTTCTGGTTCATTTCTAGGAAAATGGAAATAAAATTGGGAGGTGTTTTTCCTACTCCTAATAAGCCTTGGGACATTTCCCCAGAGTGCTGCCAAAGGGCAGCAGGAAGACACTGAAATTTTCTATTCTGATAATTGATCATTGCTTCCATATCTATCTCTGACTCCAAAAACTCTCCATATGGAAAAGACAATCAAAAAGGAATTGGGATTTCAGTTTATGGGGATTTCTATTTGACTTCTGATCAGAATGTGAAAGGAGGAATAGGAAGGAGGAATGAGTTGAAGCAATATTTGTGGTGATGCCTCAAATGTAGCACTAGTGTGTATGTTATTACTGAAGAACAAATCAGTTTCATCAGCTGGAAGGACAGCTTGAAGATATGACCTGAATCTTCATTTCCAGCTGGAACTAACTTGGAAACAATAAGTAACAGTTTTTACCTTTACCTTTCTATGATAGCTGGGAATAAACATAAACCCAAAATATACAATATAGTCAAGTAGGTTTTGGCTCTCAGTAATGTCACACGTGATACCAGTAGGAGAAAGACACAAGAAAAACATATGCTTTTGCTTCCCACAGCCATAGTATGGATATAGGACTGTAAGGTCTCCCAGGGCTTCTTCATTCACTGGACAAAATCAAAGTCATCAAAACTGAAGACAGAAGAATTGAAAAGTGATATGATACAAGATATTTTCTGAAATAAGTTGCCTCTCAATGAGATTCACTGCTAAATAAATTCATTGGCTAAATTCTTTGAAAGAAATGTTCTCCTCTGATTAGATGGAAAGAGGCTGTTGGTCAGCACTTCAGATTAACAATTAAATTTATTATTGTTATTGTTATTGTTATCATTACCACAATATCTATTTTAAACCATAAAGATCAAACTTCTAATCTTTGACAACATTATTCAAAATTCCAAAACTCAAAGGCAAAGTATTTAGCTTTTTTACAATAATGCTATTTATTATCCCTAAGTTTTCAGGAAAGATCAATCTACATAATTTTAATCACTTCTCTGCTTTATTCCCTTAATGTTAGAAGTTGTAATGATGCTTCTGCTCATATTTCTTTATGATTATTCCCTCTCCCGTTTAGCATATACAGAATTTCACTTCTCTGATCAGCTTTGTTTACATTCCTGTGTTTTCTGCACTTTTTGGATTAAACTCCCTAATTCTTTCAATTGGATTTAACTAAAGACTTCTCTTGGCCTCAGCAGAGGGGCAGCTCCTTTCTCAGATGTACATTAGAAACCATGAGTAATGCGGATTTCCACTGCCTGCAGCTTAATCCTCTATTTTCTTAAGTGTAATAGCAGTAGCTTTTTTTTTTTTTTTTTTTTTTAATCAATGGTATTTTAGTCAAATTTTAAGTTCTCTTTACTGTTACAAAGTCTTTGAGAAGGATTTTCACGTAGGTATATAACTGAAATACAAGGAGATCAAATCTTGACGTGAATCTGGTGCCTCACCCCTCGGCATTGAAAATCCATTATTCACTAGACATTACTATTTAAAAATTCTCTTTTTTCAGAAGCAATTATGACTTTTAGGGCACATGTCTCATTGATCTTCAAGGTGCCACAAACAAGATTAGTTCTCACTGTTTCTGCACTCTGGGAAAAGAATTTTCATATTCCCACAGTAAATTGGGAGCTACCATGAGCAGTTAGTATTTAGTGTCTAATTCACTTTAAAAATGTTGTCTTTCTGGTTCTGCTAGCTCTCTGCAGTTTATTCAGAAGTTGTCAGACTCATTCTTCTAAAACTCAGAGCTTTTTAGAAAAGAAGTAAAAATTCTTCATTAATATTATTTATTAAGTACTTTTGAACACTAGACACTTTTTAATACGGCAATAGAAGAAGGTGGCTAAAATATTCAGATCTTTTCCAGACAATGCATTGTAGCTCAGTGAGAAACTAGAGGCTTGAGACAGAAATTTTTGCTTTAAATTCTGTTGTCTATATAGAACAGGATGTCAGACTGGTTGTTTACTGAGAATTTTTGGGATTTTTGATTGTATGAACAATGCAGTATTCACTGACCCAAATATCAGCAGTAAGATCTCATTATACCAAGAAAACGATAAGCTGTGTTATTTTGTCATAGTTGTTAATTCTATGTGAACCTTATGCTAAAGAAATAAAATATTTTATTATGAGGATTCTACTTTTGATCCATATTTCAGGCAATTTTATGTGCTGTGTAAGCTAAACTTACCAATGCAAGAGAGGACAAAAATTGCATAGGAACAGTGTTGACTCTGCCATAAGAATTTTAATCCTAGTATGATATAAAGAACCTCTCCACTTCATTCTTCCATCTTGCACTGGTAGTGTCATGCACTATAAATCAGACTTACAGGTTCATGAATTAACAGACCTGCAAGCATACCCTGACAGGAGAATTAAATGGTCCAGAGAAAATTGTTTTCAGCCCTAAACTAACAGAGAAGAAGAACATAAAGAATTCTGTGAAGAACTTCTGGTAGACTCAGAGTGCCTTATATCACAACCTAATATTATCTCTGTATCCAGTGATGTAGACTACCACTTTTTGGTTTTAGGGACATGAATATTGTTTGACATGCTCTGGATATGTGAAGTTAGTCACATGGTAAGCTCAGAACCAGGATACAGGACTGCTGTATCTGATGTAAGACAGCTCTTTTATAGGGTTTCAGTTTAGTTATGTATGCCACATGTGTACTTTCTGGATTTCCTGTCATTACTAATGAGTAGAATCACTGATCTAGGCAGTACCCTTTACCCTCAATTTCCCTTTCCACTAAACATCTCTTTCCAGGATTTTGTTTTTGCCATTATTGCTCACATTTTGAATAGTATTATTGTGGCAAGATCAATCAAAGCCATGGACAGAGCTGAGAAAGTTATTTAAGTCATGTTTGACTTAATGGATTTCAACAAATATCATACTGAAACTGGGCTTTGAATAACTACAGTACTAGGAAATGTGAAAGGCTTTAAAATGACATGTTATGTTATATATAGCAAACTGATTACAGACCCCCCTCATAACTGTGTTACTGTAAACGTGGATGAGGCCCTAACCATGCATGGCAGTCCCATGTTGAAAAAAAAAAAAAATGCACATGAATAAAGAGTAAGTATTAAAAATCAGCAGCATAAAATGATGGAAAGGGCAAAACAGGAGCCACACTATTGCCTTACTGTTGACAGCTGCGCTGACTATGCATTTATAGTATCATACAATGGTTTAGGTAAGAGGAGACCTTTAGGATCAACTAGTTCCAACCTCCCTGCCATGGACAGGAACACATTCCACTGGACCAGTTTGCTCTAAGATCCACACAGCTTGGCTTTGGACAATTCCAGGGATTGGGCATCCACAACTTCACTGGGCAACGTGTTCCAGTACCTCACCACCATCACAGTAAAGTATATCTTCCTAATATCCAGTCTACTCTCCTTCAGTTTGAAGCCATTACCCCTTTTCCTATCAATGCATGACATTCTAAAAAGTCCCTCTCCAGCCCTCTCGTAACCCCTCTTTAGGTGCTGGAAGGTGCTGCAATTGCTTGTATGTGGATGCCTCAGTTTACATCTCCAGATATCTCTACTGATCTTTATTGACATCAGACACAGAAGAAACCCTGTGGCTATATTATATATTATTATTATATATATAGACAAAATTTAAGTCAAATGCAAATGATCTCCAAGTGAATGTTTTTCGAAATGTTCAGTGTCCCTATTTTTCAAAATCTCTAGGTAGCTACTCCCACAAAAAGTCAAAGATGTTCTGATTAATAGTTTCAGTTAATTGTTTAACCATTTCACTGGTTAAAATGACCTTCTATCCATTTTGAGGCTTCTATTCAGAGCAAAGCTCCCTGGTAATTAAGTCCTCACTAAAGCACATTAATTTATGTACCTATGCTTCCCTTATGCTGTTTGTGCCCCTGCTGCCTCTGCTCTGGCTTCCAGCCAGTTGCCCTTCTTTGGCTCAGGGCACACATTAAATTTGTGCAGAGGCTCCCTGGCAAGAACACAGGCTCCTTTGCCACTCAGTGCCACAAAGAGATGAGGAGGAAGGTAATTTTGGGACAGTCTGCCTTTTTGCCCATCTTCCCCATCCCACCAGCCTTCTGCCTGCTAAACTGCTGAAAATGGTCACCCAGCAGCTGAGTGATCCTAAAAAAGTTCCTGTCCATTTGCAATTACAGAGATGGGCATTTAAGTCCACTATCTTTTGTATTTTATGAGAGGGAAGGGAAGATCTATGTCCCCCAGCAAACTTGAGCTCTGACTGGAAAAGACATTGAAAAAATATTATAGATCTGCAATGTCACTTCATAAGTCAGACAAAAATGTGGTGTAATAAATTCCTGCTCTCATCCTCCTTCACTAAAGCTGTTTTTCATTTTGATTGGTGATTTTAAAAAGCTCATTTCTTAGTTTTCTATTTTACCTCTAGGAAGGTTTTCCATTATGCAGTTCCTATAAATATATGAAAACAGAGATCACAATAAACCGATACATTTACTGAGACTAGAACATTCCTTCTTCTCAAATGAAATGATGCTGATACTATAAACAGCTGCAAATATTTTACTGAGGTATCAACAGCCTCAGGATCTGTATTAATAACAGGCTTGTTAGAGTGTGAAATGTCTCATGGCTTTTCTCCAGGGTGTTTAGACAAATACACTGCTAAGAATAAAGGCATGATTTTACTTTTACTCTCACTTGGAGACTTTCAAATTTTCATTGACTTTACAGATATCTGTGGTCCTTTGCAGTCATCTAAGTGAGAGAAGCATCAAGACAGAGTCCACACACAGGAGCAAGTCTGAAAGATGAACTGGAAGTAGTGTTATTGAAGGGAGGATTAGTCAACTTATTACACTATCACAAAAACCGCATCCTATAACTACAGGATTATAACTATATTATTTTTCCCTTCCTTTTTTTTTTTTTTTTTTTTGGGCACTCATGTAAATTTAGCTCCTTCAACCCGACATTTAACAATTCTGAATAAATTAAAATAAACAAAAAGCAAACAAGAAGAAAACAAGCAAATCACAAAATTGGTATAGATCTTTCCTTTTTTTCTGAGCTTGGTAGCAACCATAGATGTATTGCTCCAAAAGCAAATTGGATTCATGAGTTGTTTTAATTCAGGGAGGGGAAATCTGCCCAATTATCTTTTTTATATTGCGTACAAATTAGAGGGTATAAGACAATCAGACAGCTTTGAGAAGGATTGTGTGGTTCAAAAGACTAGAACAAGTAAAAGGGAATAAATTGCTTAAGCCATGAAATATTTAAAAATCAGTCCATCAAAAGTTCAGATAGAGACCCCAAAAGTGATACATACCAACTCTCTAAACCTAATCCAGAATCGTTATTGGAAGCCTTAACTACATTGGTATATGCATAATTGTGCCTCTGAGGTCACCAGAGATTGTTGCACAGCCAAATGAAAGTAGGGCTGCTGGACATGCAATGCCTTTGGGAACTGAAATTACCTAGCTCCTCCAAAATAGAGGAAAATAAAATGAGTAGCAATGAAAATAACTTTGTCACCTAGTTTAACCCCTTGCTCAAACTGGGGGGAAGTTCCAATCAGGATTCAGTTTTCTTCCACTTTTTCAAACAAAGTGGCTCAGGATTTTGTGACTGGCTTTACAATGTGTTTTTTGTTTATCATTTCTGTCCAGACACTCTGTAAAACAATTGGTGCATTTGTGAAAAGAATGCTAGCTGTATCTGTGAGAGTAAGTCATTGAGCTGGAAGTAGTCTTGGAAGTGGAACTTACGGGTGTCCATGCCTGCAGAAGGAAGCTGTTAAGAGATGTCTATTGACAGATAACAGATGTGAAAGATTGCAGAAGGATCCCGTGTTTTGTGAAATTCAGGACTGAGCAGGGAATCAGCATCCTGCCCTGTAACATCCCAACCAAGACAATACTCTCAGGCCTAACAGTGCCCTCAGAAGCGGTGCACAGCAAATGCTGCCAAGCACTGTGAGCCAAAACCAACATCTTAGAAAAAGAAGGCATAGTAAACTGTTCTTCCCTGCAAGAACTGAAAATGCACTGAAAGAGAAAAAAAGGATGAAGGAGGAATGGTATCACTGAATTCTTGAAAAGACTTGACAATGGTGGGAAAATGCCAGAAATGAATACTACCGGTATATCAAACCTATTAAGCTTTCAGCATCACTTGGCATTTTGAATGACATTTCCTCAGCTAGAAGGTGAACTGTATTGTAAATACTCTGGAGTCACAGATCATTTGAGCAACTTCAGTCTGGGCAATGTTTGTTTGTGATTAGTTTTACAAGAGTGCATGGAATAATTTAAAATTGAGTACATGAAGCATACTTTTGATAATCACATGTTTTCTCTAGTCATGCTTGAATTTATATTCCCAATTATCTTTATCAACAAACATTTCCAGATTGCTTCTGACTTATCTATTAAAATGTACTTGGTACTAATCAAAACTGTGCATAACCTACTAATCATGCTGTCAGCTGCTACTAGCTCTATGGATATGGCAAGATTATGGGAAAAAATCAAATTTAAATGGTATGGTTATTTAACCTGGTATTTGTTGATGGGCATATCACCCTGGAAGTGTTCAAAAGGCATGTAGATGTGACACCTGGGGACATAGTTTAGTGGAAGATATGGTGGGGCTGTGTTGTTGCTGGCCTCAATGATCTTAGAGGCTGTTTCCAACCTTTATGATTCTATGTCTCAATTCTATGTTTCCATGTTTGTTCTAAAAGGCAGGGAAAAAGGATACACTTAGGAGGCTTAGATCAGATGCTCCAAAACTGTGATTAGATTTTTAAATATTTGCACATGATAAAGTGTAGGCAAAGGCCCTTGCAAGACATGTCCCAGTGTGTGCTTTTTGTAAGTAGGACTTAAACAATTAATTTCAATTTGCACTAAGTAAACAATTCCATGTCAATCAGAAAGCGGCAAATGCAGGAGTGTTTTGCAGTGTAATAAGCCAAAAAAATCACAAGATTTTTCATTTGAGAACACTTCCTGCCATTATGAACTTGCTATTTTGTCTTACTGAATTATTTAATTATTATTGACTTCCATGCTGGTAGCACTCAGATGCTTGGAGGCGTCTCAACCAGTGATTGAATACATGATCAATCACACTCACCAAAACATAGTCTTACCTAAAATGTTCCGGTGTCAGTTATTGAGGCAAGAAACATCTTTATCATTTTTACTCCTCAAAATAGAAATTAAAATCTGGAAAGATCAGGACTGTTACAAGTCTTGCAACTGACCATGAACAAGCAGGCAGAAATTTCCTGTTTTCAGGGACTGATGTGGACACAGAACAGGCCTGCGTGGAGCAGGGCTGCAAGGCTAGGTCCCAATTTACCACTGAATGGCACTCTGAGGCTTAGTTCTGTGCACACAGGTAAGTCCAGCAACACAAGTTGATTAAAGGGACTGACAAAGACATGAGGGACATTCAGAACAGAATGAGAAAATCTGAAAATAAGCTGAGTTGGAAGGGACCTTCAAGGATCATCCAGTCCAACCCCTGACCCTGTATACAGCATCCCAAGTGTCACATCATGTGTTGCGAGCATTGTCCAGACACTTGGATTCTGTCAGGCTTGGAGCTGTGACCACTTCCCTGGGGAACCTGTTCCAATGCCCAGCCATCTTCAAGGTGAAGAACATTTTCCTGATATCCAACCCAAACCTCCCCTGACACAACTTCAGGCCATTCCCTTGGGTCCTGCCACTGGTCACTGGAGTAAAGAGATCAGTGCCTGCCCCTGCTCTTTGCCTCCAAGGAAGTTGCAGACCATGATGAGGTCTCCAGTCTCCTCCAGGCTGAACAGACCAAGTGACCTCAGCCATATGGCTTCTCCACAAGGTGATTTGCCATCCTTGTGGCCCTCCTTTGCATGTTTCCCAATATCTTAATGTCTTTTTTGTATTGTGGTACTCAAACCTGTACACAGGAGTCAGTTTTTCAGTGTTGTATGTGGTTTGCTTTGTTTGTTGTTTGTTGTTTTGTTGGGTTTTTTTTCATTTAGCCATTTATATCTCACTAGTTAGGATACTAAAATTCTGCAACAATTGCATAGGGTTTGTTGAAGACACAATATATTGGGAAAATGATAGCTTTCAGAAAATATTCATCAATCAGTAGGGAAACAGCAGGGTGAAGAAGTGTAATAGAGTTTCTCTAAAAATCCTCATGCCTAGGTACATGCCTAGGTACATGTGTTGGAATCAAAGATAAATAACTTATTCTTTTACTAATCACCAACTGAAGTGGAAGTACAGAACAGAAGAATTTGCTCTTTAGATCCATATTTCTAAAAGCTCCTAGGCTGTTTCACAATTGCTGCTGATCATAGGTGCACTCAGGCTCTGGTTTGCTGCTGTTCATAGAGTGAGTAGGAAACATGTTGAGATAAGAACCTCCTGCAAACCAATTTATTGCCTGATTAAAGGGTGAGAAGGTAGGGTTCTACTAAGGGATAAAAATCCTAACCCTCAGATATTAGCGACAGCCATATAAGAAATTATTTTTAAGGCCATAGTCATATAAAAATTTAATCTCTCTATTCTTGCCCCATATTAAAGGAAGAGGGAGAACTTAAAATGCCAGGTATGAAAAGTATCTCACTTCTCTTCTCCACACATACAGGCAAACATCTCCATAGCTCTTGTGGATACATCCCTACGCGATGTTAAGAAAACAGAGTGAGAAATACCATATTTCTAGTTAGATATGTTTGTTTGCAGCTATTTTGTTCAAGACACTAATGTTTTGTAGAAGTGAGGCTACAACATTTACTTATTTGCATCAATTAAGTATAAAGTTCAGCACAGTGTATACAGTGTTGCTAGGCAACAGACACATCAGACTGGGGGTTTTTTATCACAGAAAGGGCTGAAAATTCATATCATACTCCTGAAAAAAAGCTGTGAAAGACATTTTAAAAAAAAAAAGTCAGAAGAGAGACACAATCTTAGTGTGGATGGTGATGAATAAGGGTAGAAAATAAACATATCCAGTTTCCAGAAGTGCAGTGCCATGCCCACAGCTGGTAATGGTAAGACAGTTGCACTAAAAATATTCCATTAGGTGCACGTTGAACATACATTAATAATATTGGCAGATCTGAAAAGTCCATACAATTCTGAAGCTGACTAGAAGTGTGACACTTTAAAACCAAGGAAAGTCATATTTTTGTCTCCAAAATATGGATATGAACCTCAGAAGGATGATTCTGTCAGGCTTAAATTAAACCTAACCATAACATATGCGAATTGGGAAGAGGTACTGGAGGAAGGGCAGTAATGGTGCTAAGTTATTAAAAAAGATATAGGTATACACATATTAAGGCTTAACTTTACTTCTACTATCTTTCATATATTAAATGCAAATAAATGCAAACACAGAGGTGCCAATGATATTTGTCTTTCTACAAAGCTATTCTACAAATGTCTTTAATACAGAGTTTGAATTACATGAGGAGAGCAGAATAAATGATGTGTGCACTGGCTTAGCATGAGCTTAAGAAAGCTAAGAAGTCTCCAAGTCATTGTGAATGTATCTTATAGTACAGAAAAAAGAAAAAAAAAAAAAAAAAGAAAAAGAAAAAAAAAAAAAGGAATAAGAATGGCAAATTAAGAGATTTGTTTAAAAGCAGTGGAAAGAAGGCCAGTGATTGTATCAAGAATGACGTGGCCAGCAAGACCAGGGATGAGATTGTCTCCCTGTACTCAGCACTGGTGAGGCTACACCTTGAGTCCTGTGTTCAGTTCTGGGCCCCAGCACTGCAGGAAGGACACTGAGGTGCTGGAGCAGATCCAGAGAAGGGCAATGGAGCTGGGGAAGGGCCTTGAGCACAAATCTTGCAAAGAGTGGCTGAGGGAGCTGGAGAAGTTTAGCTGGAGAAAAAAGGAGGCTCAAGGGTGACCTTATCACTCTCTACATCTACCTGAAAGGAGGCTGTAGTCAGATGGGAATCAGTTTCTCCTCACAGGCAACCAGGGACAGAACAAGAGGAAATTCTTGCATTCTGGAAGACCCCTTTAGCCAACCAACCTCCTGCCATCAAAAGAGTTTTCAATACTAACCTCCTCTTCTCCAATCATATTTAATGAGGGCTCTTCTATCCATTAATAGCCTGGACTTGGCCCATTTTCTTGCTTGTTTTTTTTGCCTACTTCCTTGGGATCTTTCCCTGCTCCTGGCAGAAGGGTCTTCTTGTTGTCTCAAGGGTTTCCTCTGCACTGAACCATTCTTCTGCAGCTTCATTTTTTCTGCTGCTTTGTCCCTAGATCTTCCGATATTTACCCTCCACTTATTGGTCTGTTTGTTCCCAATTTTCCTCAGTACCCAGGTCTTCGAGCCTTCCACTAACATTCATGTTACTGTCTTTGAGTGTCATTCCTTTGCACCTTATCTGCTCCTGCCACAATTCCAGCTGTATTTGGAAAAAATGAGTTCCTAACAGGAGTGGCTGATTGCTATTGTACAGATAGCCTCATCTTATAATTTACAAAACACTGAAGGGACAGTGGTCTTAACAATGCTAGCAGGCAATCACAGAGATTGTGTAAGGTCCCAAAAATCTTTAAGAAACCTTGGGAAGAATTTCTAGAAGATTCAGTCCCTCAATTTCATTAGTATGTTCTCCGTGTAAGGTCCTATTTCTGTGCTTACATTCTATTAATGTATTACTGACTGGAAAAAGAAGTGTGGTTTTCTTAAGGAAGATGGGAGAACAACTAGACTGCTCTTTGAATCATTTTGAGGCACAATGTTCTCACGTGAGGCTTTGTAAATAATGGTTTTTCTCTGTAATTCCCTTCAGTATGAAATAAGCAAGGTGGTTTTCATGGAATTATTTTAAGGATGAATACATTACAGGTTTTAAAGGGCTCCATCACTATGTCAGTGTGAAGAAACACAATTTATTACTCTTATCCCCAAAGCCTAACAGTTTTCCAGTAGCATTAAGGAGGAACGTTCTCAATAGATTTTTTTAGCACATATTCCCTTTTCTTTCATACAGTGGTTGCATTTACATATTCCACATGCATAATTACAGAAATATGCTACAATATCTGATGGCATGGAGAATACCCAGGCTCCTGCAGCTCAGGAAAGGTCATTAGAGTGATTTAGATTTCCTTTGGCATTAAATAGGGCTGTTTATTCTGTTAGTAAGAAGAACATTTTGTAAACATCATTCATATTCTGAATGAGTACACATATCACACATTTGAGGCTCCTGATTTCTTTCCTCTAAAAAACACCCATGAAGAGTGTGAAATCCAGAAAAATACCATGGACATCACTCCAAGTCCTTGTGTACTTTATATGAATATTAATTTTTGAAATTGCTGTTGGGACTTCATATGAATAAAGGGGCTTTAGGGTCTTGATGGAGGTCACATTTTGGCAACAACTTCTTGTAAATGTTACTTAGAGGCTACTGGCCTTAGTCCAATACCTTAAGAGATTTCTCATTTGGCTTCACATTTTTATGAGATAAACTAGTCTCACAGAAGCAGATCAATTTATGAACAGTCGAGTTTCTGCTTGCCTCACTCCTGAAGGCTTAAAACCCAACACATAATCTAAATCTTTGTTCTAACCTGCAGTACCATATATGTTTCCCCTTAAGGAAAAGAATTGAGGGATTCCAGCTTTTCTCTAAATTAAGTTAATAAAAAAATTAATTGTGACTTTATTCACTGTGGGAGACTGCTATAAATTGCTACATTGCTATGATTAGTCAAGATGCCAGGCACTCATCTGATGTATGGAAGTTGTTAGATATTGTAAGTGGTCAGAACCACTAACCATTTGCATAGGATATCTGACAAAAAAACCCAGTGTGAACAAAGAACCCTCATATATTCACTTCTCTCAGTGTAGAGATGTTGAGAAGTATATCTGAATTCTTTTTTAAAACTAAATAAAATTAAAGAGGACAAGGTTGATACTTTCCTAGAACTTTATAGTGGATTGTGTTTATGCCATTTTTCTCTAATGAACATGTGGAAGACTATTAATCAACTAAATTTTTTTCATGAAACAGTTCCTTTTTCATCACATAAACAAACAAACACTGCTTGTTTTTCAGGCAGAATGGTGAAATAAAAAAGAATTGATTGTTCTTGATAAAAATCCATCCGTATAGCATGTGCAATGATTTTGAAGTGCATTCCAAACAGAAAATACATCATACTTTGAATTTGCCAACCTTGAGAATATGACCTTAATTTTTAGCCAGATGTTTTAACACAGTGGATAAAAAAAGGGATTTAGGTCACCTGGAAAATTAGCTTTGTAGAGAGCAACTCTAAGCTGTTTATAATCACAGAAAATAAAGACAGCAACAACTTCCCCAAAGACTTTATAGATACTGCAGACACACAGTATTTTGTGCGTTAATTATTGCATTTCCCATTGCAAATCCCCTGCAACTTTTTGGGAAGCTTTTCCTACAGTCTGCCACCTGTCCTGCAGCATCAGAAGAGGCTGTGATGTCTGTGGTGTGAAAGATATGGTGTCAGTCAGGGCTGCCGCTGAGAAAAGAAAATATTTTGGAGCATCCATAGAGTCTGAAGCTGGAGAATTTTGGCTGGTGGGGTTGCCCCTGTAAATGCAATTCATTATTTCAATCTGTTGAAAACTCATAATAAGAAGGTTTAATTGCATCATTTGGCACTACTCTTTATGAAGAAAGGCATGTCTTCATAACAGCTTAACTCAGAGTTTTCTAATTCATACAGATTTGAGTATCTAAATTTCCATAGTATAAATGACATTGAAAAATGGGGGAGGAATATCTTTCTGCCTTTCTCACCAACTATTTCTTTAATTTGAAGTTAAGTCTAGGGACAGGACTGTTATGCTTCAGGCTTTATGCCCTTTAATTTTTGCTTAGCTCCTGGCAGAAACTGCTACATCTGGACACCCTTCTGCTGACCCCCCACATGCCCTTTCCTGCCTTTGATGGGACACAGGCACCCCTTTGGGGCAGCAGATGAAAGGTGGGCAGGACCGGTAAAAGTGATGGGTTTGACAAAGGCTTGGCTGGGGGAGAAAGCAAATCTCCTGGTTTCCACTGCTTGAAAATCTGATGGTGCTACCTCTGCCCTCCCAGGCATGACAGCACCACAGAAAAGATTTCCAGGGTTACAGCACCCTCCTTCTTGCCCTGCTGCCTGACAGCCATGCACACAAAGCATAACAGACCTGGATACCCTGCTACTATGGCAATCGAGTTCAGACACCCCTCACACATACCTCTCCAACCCCCCCTCCACGAACTTACCCCAGCAGCTCTGGCCTCCCTCGCTGATGTACTCAGAACAGGCAAAGTTTGTCTTTATGTGTGTCTTTCCATAACGCTGTTTGTGGAAGGGCAGATTAACCATAAACTGAAATTAAATGTTATGCAAAATGATTTGAAAAATGCAAATTAGTCCATCAAATCATTTGAAATGTCACGCATGACACAGCACAAAATTTGGCAGGGAGAAGGAGTGATTATCACAGGTAGACAAGCCAGCAGATGGCTGAGTGCTATGAAAGAGTGGCTGTGAGAAAAGGATGTTGTTCATAGACCCTGGACTATCTCTTTCCATGTTAATAAACTATTGTGAATACAGCAATGAAAATGCCAACCAGCTTTTTGTTCTACTGCAGCAGCACTGATATCTGCATAACCACTATACCACCATGTACTTATCTCTGCAGGGTCAACTTAAACTTGAATATTTCCAAAGCTGTAAATGGGAGCTGGTAAAGGGAGGTGTGGTTTTAGTGGGAGAGTAATGACGCCCATTATTTTCCACATTTGCTATTCCTTGGTGATTCAATGAATTAGAAGACATTTTAACTGTAAATAATATTACTCTTCCTGTGGTAATGAATGGTGCCTGTGTAGAAATGTGTATAATGCCTGGTTACAGAGTTGTGGTATTCCTACAGTGCAGGAAAAGGAGCTAAAACCAGATGGGATCTACCTCAGAAAAGAAACTGGGGCATGAAGCAGGTGGCAGATGATACTGCCAGTGTAAGAAAGTCCAGATGGTCAGAGCTGCAAATATGCTGTGCTGGGGAGGCTGGACCTTCATGCCAGGACCCCTGGCACCTGCATTTCATCTTACAGTCTACCTGAATTCAGCCTGGGCTCAGACTGCCCACAAAATCCTCTGGACCCCTTCTGTCCCTCCCACAGCCTGCACCAGGAGGAGTAACCAAGGTTACTGCTTGAAGTAACCTCAGAAAAGGGGGAGGAAAATTCTTCTCAGAAGTAGAAAAAAGAAGGAAGATTGCTGAAGTGCTGACCCTCATGACACTCTCCCTTCTAGGAGTGGAGTCATTCAGCTGTCCCAGATTTGAATGTGTCCCATGGATCAGACCCCAGACAGAGCAGACACCTCACAGAGAAGCTTTCTGGGGCCATGCCTGACTCTAATAGAAACTGCAGTACCTCTGAAGGAAAGCACTTTGCTTGAAGGCAGGAGGATAAGGTGGAAAGTGTCCCATATAAGACTTTTATTTGAAAGGGACAGGGTTTGCATTTCCTATGATCCATAAAGCACACATCCCACACACCAGACACCCAATGTGATGGTTGCCACCATACTTGGAGTAACCTTGGAACAGGTGCAATATGAAAAGTATTTTTAGGCATTCATATCCACTGATATCTGTGGAGATACTCAAAACCTGACTGGACATGGTCTTGGGCAGTCTGTACTCCGTGACTCTATTTGAACAGGGGGGATTGAATTAAGAAATATCTAGAGGCCCCTTCCAGCCTCAACCTTTCTAACTCTTAGTTTAGAAGATGACATGAGGTATAGTGTTCAAATACCACCTACAAATGGTTTGGAAAGTGCTTTGAAAAACAGAGTAGATGAAGTGCCAGCTGGTCAGCATGATATTCCCACAGCCTAGATTTATGGTATCATATATTTGAAATCAGACTTCTCTATGTCTGCCTAACTGAAAAAAACAGTTCTGTCATATAGAGCTCCGCAAAAAGACAAATTACTTTCTATGGCTGAGAGCACATAATCTTCAAGTTCATTTCTAAGCCTGGAATCTTGTATCAAAAGAATATAAACCTCATGATTTCATCTCTTCTCTATCTGAAGAGAAGAATATTTTCTAACACACTTACACATGAAAAATTTGACAAATCAGGATGGCACTAATGGGTATCTCTTTAAGCAAAAAATGTATGGTTGAAAGAGTAGTGGATTATGGAGCTAACAGAAGATATATCAATATATGATTAATGTTCAATATTATTTTACCCATACTTGGGATTTATTCTTTCACTGTGGAACATGAAATTTATATTTCTCTTTCTCCCAGTAACTTACTGTGTGATATCCATTTAATAACTTCACCAAGGTGAGAGCAACCTAAGAGACCCCATACATATTTCAGGTCAGTTTATGAATTGCTTCACTATTATTTTTTAACTGATGTCTAACTTGGAAGTTTCTCTAGCTTCATAGACCTTCTGTAAGTTTGCTTAGTTTTAATTATTAGTACAAACAAAAGGTGGCATTGGAGTCCTGTATTTGGTTTGGGTTTTTAGCAATATTCATAATAAAAATGTGAAAAATGAGAAAAAGGTCAATCTGACCTGGCAATACTGAATGTTTCTAGGTTTTTGCAAGAAGCTCCCTTTAAAATCTTTGCACAACCTATCTGCATGCTATAAACTGCTTAATATTATCTAGATTTTTTAAAAAAGACTTCCTGCAAATCCATCAGAAGACTGTTTTTCAAATAATCAGTTTTCTCTGCCTGTGACCATTCCCCTCGAAACCTCAAAAAAAAAAGATAGATAAGCAGTAAGTATAAATGACAGAGACAATAATCTGAGGTAGCTATAAGATCTCATGGCATAACAGGTTTCTTTCTTATAAGTGACAACATTCATTATCACAACTGCTTAACCCTGAGACTCAATTAAGGCTTTCAAAGTGCTTTTAAATTATTGATTGAAAGGCAACAAGGAGCAACCAATGGTTGAATATAACTTTACACTGCAAAAGTAACCGTAATTTAAACTGTAACCCACAAATGGGTATTTAAAAAGGGGAATTTAATGGAGTCAGGGCTGGTCAAATAGGGAGCAACCCACAGTCTTGCAAATTATTGATTTCTCTCTCATTTTGAATGCTTTTTATCCCCATTGCTTAGAATAACACGCACGATTATTTTGTCAGGCAGTAATGAAGTTTCTCTTCAACACACTCTTTGACATGAAAAAGCCAATGCAACAGCATTTGTCAAAGGAAATGAGATGCTACGAAATCCTTTGAGGCAGAATTTTTCCCCTTCCCTACCCAAAGAAAGTGAACAAAGGAAGCTGGTCTAAGGAAATTGGAGAAGGGGCTGGGGCTGGTAAAGTCTAATATACATACGTTTAAAAAAAACCCCAAATCTTCTTACTTTGAATATGATTGCAGTTAGCATTACTTTGGGATTAAGGTTGGGAAATTCAAATTATTGGGTGTTCTGTTTATTTCTGAACTCCGTAAAACCTCAGATGATTATAAGAAGGCATGTGCCCTCTTGAGTGCCAGGACACTCAATTACATTCTCTTTTAGAACATGATTTCTCTCACTGTTTGATTCTCCATTAGATAGGAGCAGGGTTTGTGATTAGTAGCCAATGTTAGCTGCAAATTCTTAGTTTAGGGTTTGGGTCAATGGATAGTTAAAATCAGGACTGTAGCTTGAAGCCTTATGTCCTATTTTATCACTAAAATTAATACAGTCTCTATAACTAAGTTTAGGTTTATGGGTTTCAGTTAAGAAATATAAAGTCTAAAAATCATATTTTATTATTGAACTGTTCCCAGCATACAGAGTAAGGAGAATAGCTCACTCGGATAAAGACACTTATTTGCATTTTAGTGATCCTCTGGTAAAGACAGGGTTATGGGTGGGAATATAGTTAATATTGGAAAAACCTAAATACACAAAAGGCTATAATACTATAAGATTCTTCAGATTTTCCAGAGATAAATAGAAGAGTTCCTAGTTATTCCAATCTTCTAGTAGAAGATTTTTACCCAAGATTACAAGGTCAGGATTGTGGTTATATTTCAGCAATTCAAGAATCCCATAAAGGTCCAAATATCAGGAAAAGAATTGGGATTAGACATTATATTCTGTTTTACAGTAGGATGATAATGATACATAGAAGTAATACATTAGTTCCAAGGATGCTGTTAGGGGTGGGGGCTGTAAAATAGAAAACAGCAACCATGCATTCTGTCCATTCTCAAAGGACAGAAAGAAAGTAGATATAAGATTAAGGCCAAGCCCTTAATCTTATGCATTTACATGGGGTGTCTGTAGTTTAAATTCTGAGCTAGAGTCAGGGCTCATGCTTTGGGGCATGTAGCATAAAAAGCTGTACTTGTTAGAGTAAACAAAAGCCTTTGGCTCAGGGAATAAAGCACAAAAACATCAATAATATTTTTATATTATTGCATTATTTGATTTCCTACACATCTTTACTGACTACTAAATTAAAGATGACAAGTGAGTTAACTCAAGCATTGGTCCCTCAAGCTTACCAGCAACTTTTTAAGTCTTTCCTCCCCTATTACAAATAAAAATCTTCAAAACAGTTTTCATAGGTGACTCTAGAGATAGATTATTCCATGGGGATTTTCCCAAGGGCAGGATAGGCAGGAATGCAGAAGACAGTAAATCTGGTTCTTTCTGCCCAAAACCATCCCCTTAACCTGTGCACCTATTTTCTCCTGCTTTCATTCCTATGTGCACAAAACAAGACTTGCACTGCTGTTATGAAAATGACAGCTCTAAATATTTCTGTCTCTAATCCAAAAGAGTAAGAGTTCTAAAATGAAAGACACATAGAAATTTAATACAATGAAACTTTGCTACTGAAATTAGGTCTGCTGCTTTAAATCTCATCTGAGTCATGGGAAGCATCAAACATTTTGAAGGAAGAATCTTGAGGGATGGCTCCTGAAAAATCCATCAATTTAATTTAATGGCAAAAGTTGTGTGAAGATATGATGACTTAAGAGAATTCAATTGTAAGCATGTCCTTAGAACAAGGATGAGGCTGCTAACTTACTCTTTTGGTCTTACAGCACAGGGCACCTCAGGAATGCCCAAATGCTTGAATGTCCAAAACTCAGTTTCAAAAAATCCTTCCTTGACCCAAGAAGTTTTAGATGTCCTGAAGGGCTGAAGTGGAGAATTCTGCACTGAACAAATTTAAAGGGAAAAAGAATAAAATCTGACCTCAAAACTCCAATCATTTAAATGTAGATGAGACACCCTGAAGTTACTTAGAAAAAGACTAACCCAAAAAAGTCACCTTCATAAGTGCCCTAAAGGAAAAAATTCTGGTATTTGCAATACCAAGGCCATTAAAAAATAGAGAAATTCATATGGATACCCAAGGTATTTTTCAGTGTGTGATCCTCTTTCTGCTTTTCTTAACTGAATGAGATGCTGAAATCACATGGATACAGCTGCTATAAAGCTGCTCCAGCAGTACTAGCTACAAAAACAGTGCCTTTTATAAATGCATTACACCTGTTATTGAAATCCTACATGTTTAGACCAAAATCTATTTTTTTTCAGAATAACTACTCCATGCAATCTGTCTTCAAATTCTGTTCCACTTAACTATAAATTTTCTTTATTGTGCTGCACATGGAAATAGAGCAGAGTCGTTCTTTGTCTGTCCTTGAATTGTAAAAAGACAGAGAGTCTTTTTCAGAGAGACAC
This sequence comes from Certhia americana, assembly GCA_018697195.1. Classification (NCBI taxonomy): domain Eukaryota; kingdom Metazoa; phylum Chordata; class Aves; order Passeriformes; family Certhiidae; genus Certhia; species Certhia americana. The sequence goes on from CM031859.1 coordinate 63,715,935, forward strand.
CCATTTTATCACTCCACTACCCTTTCTTATGGTGAAAACTCTCTGAGCCACAAGTACAGGATTTGAATTTAATATTGCACACCAGGACACCCTAGAGTGCGACAAACCTCTAAATTTGCAATGACACCAGACATCACCTCTAACACAATTTAATGATGACAGTAGCAGTTACTCAGGGGATTGATGAAGGGAATGTATTTTTCAGCCTCTTGGAAGTTAGTCTCAAAACATGTGCTGGAAAATTTTTATTGTCAGATGACTGTAGGCTGTTGGTACCATGCATAACAAAGGTTGATTTTAATCAGTTTCTGTCACACTGAATCCTCTGTTGTGGTTAACATAGCAGAAGAAATGCCAGGGGGCCAAAGAGTAACTGAGGAGTAAGTACCCACATGTGTAGAACCCAAGTTGTAGCTCTTCAGTATCAAAGCTGAGCTTCTTCCAGGGATCAAAATGAAGACTCTTCCATTATCAGGTCCCACAGGATAGGAATTCTGCAACTCACCAGAGTATTATGATGAGACAAAGCACTAATTTGAGCTCTTTGTGCATGGATTTTACAATGCATTTGCAGGCCTCCATGTTTACAGGTATGAATAGATCTCCTAGTTCTCGGAATATGCTACTAGAGCTGTACCCTTTAAGCCTTCATTGCCCTGGCTTTGTGGATAAGCAAAACGGAAAAAAAATCTGTGTGAATGTACTCTATACTGAACAAGCAAAATAAGCACATTTTTATGATTTAGTAATAGGCTGAGCAGTCAGTTTTGCACTCATCTGAAACCTTCAGAAATGCTGAGCTAGGTGTCTAGCTCTCAAGACCATTTTATGCATTATGAAAACAGCAAAATACCCACCTGCTTGCAGCTGTCTCCATGTCACTGTGGAAAGTTCACTTCTGATGTAGAATCAATAAAGGCTTCAAACACCTGACTCAGGATTTTGAGATGCATTGAGAAGATTAAATAAGCAAAATACATTTTTACTCCTTTTTTTCTAAATTGAAGAAATATTTTGCCACCTTCATTACTGCAGCTGCACTATCACCCACCTATGGGGACTGTAGGCACCCAGTGGAGGATTCTCCAGAGAAACATTAATTAATTGTATTTGTTTCAAATCAATAGGAAAATACATCCATAATAATACTCAGAGGAAACTGATAGCAGGAGTTTTGGTGAGCATCACTCACAGAGGTTTTCAGCACATGTGTTGGTGGTTTGCAAACATCTGAACACTCAGCTTTTGCAACTGCGTGTTTGTGACAACAGCGTTTAATTATCTGTAGGTTCTTTCTTTATTCAACTAATTGTGCTTATCAGGAAAAACTGTCTCCCAAATCTGTTTTCCACACATGTGCCATTAATAAGCTATGTCTGGAAGTGCATTATCAGGCTTCATATCATGCAGACATTCTAAGAAAATGTTCTAAAATCATGCTGGTGCTAGTGATTAGGTCTTTAATGCTCAATTACATCACAGCCTTGGCTGAAGCCACTGGATAGTGCTGTGGTCAAAGTCTTGACTCAGCCATGTGAGGTTAATTGTGTAGGACTCTTAAAAGATGTGAGTCTAACAAAGAAGTATTGTAGTTTAAATGCATAATTGCTTTTTTTTCTTTTTTTCTTTTTTTTTCATGTGGCAGTTCAACATGGTTGATTGCAATAAATTCTTTTTCCTTTTATTGGAACAGAAAAGATTCAAGACACCCAGGCACTATATCAGTTCAATATCAGGCTACCTGAATCCTGCCTCAAAAGCATTTGACAAAGCAAACATAAGCTGACAGAGCCAAATTTAACAATTTATGAAGCTCACTGCACAGAAGCAGGCAATGCACTGCCACGTGCACATTTGCTGTTCCCCCTGGGAGCCCAGCATCCTCTGCCACCTGTGTGGGCTGGGAGGGCTCCTGCCTACAAGAGATCTTTCCAGAGACCAGTTTCTGTGAGATTTGTTACAGCATATGTAAAGAAGACATTTAGATTTTATGCATGGTTGGAGTACAGAGAGCTATTCCCTTAGGAGTCTTGATTTGTCTGTGTTTATAAAGAATCTGGAAATCCTCAGAGAAAAATTTTAAGAAGCAGTGCAAGATAATTCTTGTAAGCATCAGTGGAGGAAGGGGAGTCACATTACCCTGGTTTCTGTCAGTTCACACATCAGAATATTCTGATTATTCACACTTAGTTCTGTGTTGTATTGTAAAAGCATAACACTTGGAATGCTTAATCTTTTTTTTTTTTCCATTGAGTGTACACCTAGACACATTTCAGCAGATTTAAACTCAGTGTGTAGTTTTCTGTCTCTGAAAGGAAATCCTGCTATATTTTTTAACGTATTAACTTCACTAAACCCAGTTATGTCTAAGAAAGTCTTCAAAGGGTGAAGAAGTGTCAGATTTATCAATGTAGGAGGCAGTTGATTCAAAGACCCTTTTTAAAAAATAAGATTATATTTAAAGTATGGAATAAATCAAAGAGTGGAGCAGCTCTCTTATTCTGGGAGAGGCTAAATAGGATGTTGGTAGGATAAATTGGAACTTGATTTTGTGCCCATATTACCTACAGAAAAACATCAGTACTTCTGAGTCATATTGCACTCATTCACTTATCCTGGTTCCCTGCTTACCTGCAATGAGAAATACAAGCCTTGGGGGACAGGATCTGATTACAGTTTAAGTGCATTTCTACATACTCACTGCCTCTAGGAAAGGCAGAAGTAATATAGTTACCCCAAAATGTGCTGGAAGTGCTTCAGCAATAGCATAATCATTGAGCGTAATTTAATTCAACTTCCAATCTGTTTTTCATTGCCATTCAATTCAGATGATGTTTCCCAAGGAAAAAAAAACATGATTTCCCTGGCATATCTAGCAAAATGGGACAGCATTAGAGACAACTTCCTCTTCTGACGATAAGAACCTGGTCTTTTCTCTGGAGCCACAGACATAATTTTGCCCCCCACCTACCCCTAAAAACTAGGACAATGTTTGTAAAAAACAAAGAAAAATGGAAAAACTATAAAGGCACATTACTGCCTGAAATCAAGTGTGTTTTAGAGAATTCTACAGAACATATGTCTTTGACATCTAAAATTCACCGGTTTAACAAGAAAATAGCAGGAAAAAAAAACATCAGGAAGCAAAGAAACTAGGAAGGAAAGAGGGACCTTCCATAACTTCTGTTTCTGAAGTACCAACAGATAAAATTGTTTGTGATTGAAAACAGGAGAAAATACTTTTTTTTCCTAATGAAATTAAAATGACCGAATTGTAAACAAACCAATATTACTGCTAAACCACTGCAAACCAATATATTATATTTTACAAGTCTAATCTGTATGATTAATATTTTTCCAGAATGACTATATCACACTGTTGCCAGCAATGGAAGGATGTCTTTGTAGGGAGCTTAAAATTATAACTTCTCCAGGTAATCTTATGCAAACTTTTTGTACTCCAAATAAAAAACTTAATTCTTCCACATTTATCAATGAGTTCAGAGACAAAAGCAGACTGGTATTAAAAATAATAATAAAAAGTGCTATACGCAGGAGAGTCAAATCAGAAAAGAAGAACATTGCCTTTAATTTCACTGTAGAATTTTTACATGACGTTCCTGAGAGCTGCCAGAAATATAATTCATTTCAATTCAACCAGAAAACAACTTTTTTTGCTAGCAAAATACTTGTGAATGGTTCAGCTGAAATGACACAGTCACATGGAAAATTTCATGGTTGTAGGACAATAGTTTCTGCCCCCTCTAATCCCCCAAAAAAGTAGCAATGCTCAGGCTTTGGTCCAAAAGTGTATCAGGTACCATTGTAACAGTATTATGGGATGGATGGCTGAATTACAGGCTCTAGGAGCCTTCCTTTTTCAACTACTGGTGTAGATACAGCCAAAATATACAAGGGTTGTTCATATCTAAGGTGAATGTTCTGCAAAGGCAGGCTACAGTTATCACAAGGCTGACTTGCTCTGCTAGCCTATTACGGGGGAATAATTTATTTGAGTCAACACATTTCTGTTTCTCTTTGTAGACAGTCTCAGTAAACTACTAATGCCATATAATCCCACTCATGGCAAAAAACTTTGACTTGCTCAAAATGAAAGGCTTGCTCCCTTTCAGAGATACATATGTAGTTCTGAAAAGTCATGATTTTTTTCCCAATCCTCTTTTAGGTAGTGAGATGAGTTTTGCTCTGGTGATTTTTTCACAGTAACAGCTTCTGACATTCTAATACCCTAAAACTGTAAAATATTACATGCTAACATTCATCTGAGCCTTGCTGAATTTCATCTCATTTATTTCAGGCACAGTTTGAATCACTCTTCTTGTAATACGGTGTTTATAATCTTCAAAAATTTGGTCTTTATTCCTTCTAGTAACTGACTTTTTGGTGTGTGCTTATGTAAAAGCCCCATATCGGATCACTATAAAAGAATGATTTTGTTGCTTCTCTCCAAAATTTAAATGCCTCCAATTTATTTAAGTATTTCTGGTGTTTTCCTAATTAGTATTATTCTTTAGGTGGTGACTAGAGTTAGATATGCGAAACAAAAAAATTTATTTTCAAGGGTAATGAAAAAATATTTCTGGGAAAGCCATCAATTTCTCCTTGGCTGCATTTCTGCTATACTACTTGACATCTTTCCTGGATCACCAATGATGCCAAATATTTGCATTCTTCTGAATCTGAAGTTTTCATAATGTCTTAAAGTATTCAGCAAAGATGTTTTTCTAATTCTGTCACAGTTTTATTAAACAAAAATGTGACTTCTTATCTCACTAAGATCAATAATGCAAATTTTCCACATGTTCCTTGGAACATGTTATTTTAGAGTAAGGCAATGTTCACATAGGCAACATATATATACAAAGGTTGCAGAATTGTATGTTGGATAGTTTCATAACTAGGTTTATTTTTTCCTCCATTCTATTACACAAATCTGCTTCAAAATAAAAACAGAACCATCTATAAAAGACAAAAAAAGACGTAAATGCACACTCCCAAAAAAAGTATACCTTTTTTTGCTTCTTCCTCTTCTTCTTCTGTGTCTGGGGCGGGTTTAGTGACAGATGCCTTTTATATTCCTGAGTATCCCACAAGAAAGAAGAACAAAGCAATTCTACAGAGCTTGACATTGAGACTTTCACATCTCATCTGACCTCTGAAAGGCTATTTCTATCTCAGATTGCAACTCAGTCTTCCTTACTCACAGTACCCAGTGAGTTCTAGTGCACAGCAGTCAGAAAGAACATTGATGGTCAATTGCAAGGTCCAGCCATCCCATCATGTCAATGACTCCCAGAATTATAGAATGTGCTGAGTTGGTAGGGACCCTCAAAGATGATTGAGTCCAAACCCCAGCCCTGCATAGCACCATCTCCAAGAGTCTTACCTTGTGCCTGCGAGAATTGTTCAAACACTTCTTGAACTCTGTCAGGCTTGATGCTGTGACCACTGCCCTGGGGCGCCAGTTCCAGTGCCCGAACACCCTCTGGGTGAAGAACCTTCTCCTGATACCCAACCCAAACCTCCCCTGACACAACCTCAGGCCATTCCCTCAGGTCTTATCACTAGACTCAACTCGGTTGTACGGTTAGACAGAAAACCTGCTGTGAAGGACAGGGAGAACAAACAGCAAAAAAAGCTGGTGCCATTCCCCCTGGTTACAATTCCCCCACCATTTCTAAGTTTCTCAGGGTGTTCTGAAGAAGTAACCAAGCAACCTGGATGCAATAAAAATGGGAGTGAAAAGACAGAAGAGGTATCAGGTATGTAAACAGTGTGTTTAAGTAAATATAATTTATAAAACTTTCCCTGAAGTTCAAAATCAAGCAAAGGACAGTAATGAACATCTACAACACTGAACCACTAAATTAAATATGACATTAATGGGAACCATTTAATGTATTTCAGATCTGCTTTGATGGCCATTTTAATTAGATTGTTGATCTGCTGCTGACAGCATCAGAAAACCAAGGCTCGAAATACAGAACCTCGTCAGATGCTGCTGGATCTCAATTTCCATGTATAATTAATGAGATAAGTCTCTCTCTGGACACTGTTTGCAGGAGGGTAATTCGATTCACATGTCAGGCACTTGGGTATCCACTGGCAACTCTCCAGACTGTGACCTGAGCCCAGTAGTGGGCTGCTGCAAGTGCTGTGACAGTCTCTCCCTGATTACAGGGCTAATAGGTAACTGGTCTGATTTAAAAGTCTTGTTTGTCACTGCATGTATAGACAAAAAGGTTATATAAATCCTAATGGCAAAAGGGTAAAGGTTACAAATACCTCTCATAAACAATCAAAATTCCATCAGGACTAAAACCTTATATGAGAAATAGTATCCTACCCATTTTGATTTCATATGTAGAACACCATCCTTCCTCTATCTTTCTAGAGACCTAAGGAAGTGAAAGGTCAAACTCTTTTGAACTCAAAAGGGAAAAAAAGGAAGGAGAACAATTTTTCTGTGACTGTACTAGATGGATACTTCTGAATGACTTTGAAATTGTAAGAAAAATAAACCTTAAAAGCCCTAATACTTTGAAAGGAAAACCACACCATAACCTCATAATTTCAAGTACATGGCTAGTCACTGACCATTTAGAAATGCACCCATATATTTTGATTTATAATGTAACATTTGACTGTCAAAAATTTTAAAGTCAGTCTGTCTGCAAAAGTTGAGGCATTGAGCAGATAGAATTTGTGCCACTGTTCTCAGTTACCTAGAAAATTCTGGAAGTCCAATGGCTTTTACTGTAAAACTCCACTACTGCAATAGGCATGATTTAAGGAACTCTATCTTCCTTTGCTAGGAGAGCAAAGATCAGCTCAATAATAAATAAGAATGAGACTGAAAACAAAATGAGTAATTTCAAAAGGTCATTTATACCTTCAGTGCTGTACCTTTTACTTGTCATCCAGCCTCAGTAAAGGTTCAGTAGGAAGTATGAGCAAAGACTTTTGGAGAATAAAGCTTTCCATGTTGCGGAGGTATAAAAAAAATTTCCTAAATGTTATTTCATTAAAAAATATCAATGAAAATATGGCACAATCCATTTATTCAAATGAGAACCAAGTTCATAGAAATTCATTATAAGTATTAAGCACTTCAAACTTCCCTTCATTGTTGTCCTACGAAACATACTGGTTGAAATGTTCAAAATCAGTAGCAACACAGAGAAGTTCATCTGGAAATCTCCATTAAAGCTGTCTCATAAAACAGAAACAAAGGCTTATGAAATTGGAAAGCTGGCTTATGAATTGGAAATGAGGCACAATGCAAAAAAATTGTTGACTTGCATTTTAAATTCAATTTTTAACCTGTGAAACTTCGTTGTCATAATATACAAAGAACTAGTTAGGATTCAGATAAGTGAATTGGGCTTTTGTAGTTAGCTAAGGCCTTTAAGTTCCATGACATAAATCAAAATATCATACCATATATAAGAAAAGGGGAAAAAGCAGAATATATGTAAAATGAAACATGGTCTGTACAGTTTAGAAATCTGCGCGACTCCATTGCTCCTTGCTCTTCGGTAAGGTCCACTGCTTATTATAATCTCTTCCTTCTGCAAACCTGAATTCAGCTGTTATTATGCTGTTTGATTCTTTGTTTCAGGCCTGGAGTGCAATTCTGAAGCAAATGTGCCCATCACCTCCAGAGCTCCCCTACACACCTCCTTCTGTGGCACTAGTGGCACCAAGACCCTTTCTGTTTTTTTGGAGTGCACTTAACAACACTTGGCTGTGGCTATTATCCCAAGTTTCATTATCAAGTGAACAGTCTTTAGATGACAGGAAAAGACATGATGAGGGAGGGTCTTCAGAGCAGATGGCAGTGGGTCCAGTGAGATGAAGTGTTAGCTGTTTGGCAGCAGGTTAAAAATGTCCATCATAAGTAGAGAAAAATAACAATCCTTTAGAGATGTATTGGGGCAGGAGCTCCAGTTTTTCAAATCCCACATCAAAGAGCATGTGCACAAAAGGCAACACTGTCCTCTTGTTAGCAACTTGCCAGCTACCACATGTCTGGCTATTTAGTCTGCTCACCACTTTCATCTACTCTTCTTTCTTCTCTCTCCCCATTCCTTGCCTTTCTTCTTGCTCATTTGCATGTCCCTCTGCAGGAAGACTCCCTCTTTCTGATTTTTTTGCCCCTTTTCCATTCACTGTGCTTCTGCAGAGGATGCAGAGATAAAGGAAATATGTGATGTACACAGGACACTGTAATGTGACCCTCAGAAAGAATGTAAAGGAAGTAATTGCCCCCTTCAACAAATGAGCAGTAATTATTATGCTGTGCGTAAAAATAAAGGCTTGAGCTGACTTGTAATCTTTAAGATTAAAGACTTTCTGCTCAGCAGTTGATATTTTCTTCAGATAAAACCCTAGGTCCTCCATTTACGTGCATTTGCTTTATCTCTTCATCTTAAAAATCTCTCCCATTTGAATTTTCCTAACTTCAGGAGTGCTGGATAATTAAAACACCTACTTGATGCGCATTATTAACCCACCAAATATCACCTGAACTACTGAAAGAAGTCGTGTGTGATCATCAGACTAGCAGCTAAAATCACTATTCAGTTAACAACTGTGTACATAATTCTGTTGGCGTAATTTATTTGAACAAAAATCTACATTTTGACCTGCATCTCAGCCTGGATGAGGGATGGCTGAAAGAGATGGAGCAGCATAAGAGTAAATTGCATAAATACTTATATTTTTGCAATAGTATTTTTTAAAAGCAGGGGAAAATGAAACATCAGGCTGCCACATATCAAGTCTTCTCAGTTTGCAACCTGGCCATCTAAACTAAAATTACATTATTGTTTAATTTTCTTTGTTTGATTTTAATGTAAGTCTTTGCCTGTAAGGGTAGCCTATATCACTGTTTCAGGAGATTTTTCACCTCTTGCAGCTCCTTTTCTAGGAAGGACATCCCTCTGGCTTGGGTGTATAACTTGAATTAACCTTATCAGCAACTGAAGGGACAGGTGGCAACAAGGCAAAGGATGGAGCAAGTGCACTTGATCAATGCTGGAGAAGGTCGGACAGTATTAATCCCAGGAGGTGATTGATGGCCTGAGGGTTTGGCACAGGAATGTTAATCCCAAAGAAAACAATTCATGGCCCTGTATGTGCATGTAATTATAAAATAGGGGTAAGTGCAGCTTCTGTGTCTGGAAGAGAATGGACACTGACAATGTGAATAACTTTGAAGAGGTTTTTGTAGCCTGCAGATGTAAAATAAGGATTTCAGAGGCAGCAGGCTGTACAACAGAACAGTTACGATCTCCACAACCCCCCTGCAGAAAGCCCAGCAGTTATCCCTGTCTGTGAAACTCCTGTTTGTAGGCAGATACTTCAGGAAAGAGGACTGAAAATTCACCTGGATCAGAAGACTTCCAGATCTGAGATATCTGTCTTAAGTGCTGACGTGCTGTAAACTATACTTCAGTAACATTTTCTGCAGAAAAAATACAGTAGGTGGCATTAATTTGTGGGTTTTGTACTTTAAGTTTATCTTGGTTTATTTTGGAACATTTGCAATGAATAAGGAGAAGTATCTACATTTGGCACTTAGCATAGCATCTAATCATGTAACTACAAACTTCTGCCAGGAAATGAGTACCTGTTGATCAATATATACATATTCTATATATCTCAAGGCATGTTTTAGTAAGCTGTTTTATTACATTGACCTAATTAGAGGAATCCATGAAAGCCTTGAGCCTGAAAATGCATATCTTCTGTACATGATGCAAACCTGTGAAAAAATCGAGAAAATCATAGACTTCACAGTTAATTATAGTGAGTTATCAGCACTTTACATCTGAAAAATGGTCTTCGAGCTAAACTGTTATATAACAATTTCCCCATCCAAATACCTATTTCTTCTGACCCAGAGATAACATATTGATAAATTTAATGCCTATGATTGCAAGAAACAAAGAACTATAAACACAAATGTCAACAGTGTGTGTGTGGCCCTGAATAAGCCTTTTCTTGAGTAGCAGTACCATCACATGAAGATTATCAACAAATAAATACATTTTTAATGCATGTACAACAGCAGTAGCAGGAGATTGTCGCCTTAAAAAAGCTTCAAAAATGCCTGTCGTTTGCCACCCCACTGGCCTAGGTAGTGGCTGGTTCATTATAGCTGATAATGTACTCACAGCATAAAATATCCTTGTTGGATGAATTTCTTCTGCTTCTTCACCTCTCCTTTACCTTGCACTCACAGTGGGGTCTCATCCACAGCGAGGGCATCCTAGTCTGAAGTTTGTTTCCTCATGCTGCTGTCTTGTATAAACTCAGTGAGAGAGAAGACAAATCACTATATTGGGTTGATGGCAGCTAAGCAAACAACCAGAAAACCCCAGCTTTGGCAAAGTGGGCAGCACAGTGATGCCCCAAGGATCAAGTCAGAGCACACTTTCTTCACTGCATTTGCTTACAAAAAACAAATAAATGGGAAAAATTGGGCAGTGATTTTCCCTACTCATGCATGCAGCTGGAAGTTGGCAGATGATAGTAAATGAAAAAAATACATAGTTTATGATCTCTACTCCCTGCCTCAAGCTAAGCCTTCCAGAAGGTTTTGTTTGATAGGGTGTACTGGTATGAACTGTACATTTTCAGGACAAATTTCCTTTGAGCAACTCCAAGGAATCTACAGATATTGATTAAACATCATAATGCCCTAAAGTATCTCAGATTTCTGTTCCTATATAACAGATTAGTAGCCTGAAGGGCAGAGAGAAGTTTTGCCCAAGGTCTTAAAATGAGATATTGACAGGCTTAGAAATAGGTCTCAGGAATCATGGCATGAGTCTTGCTTAAATCCAGTGCCTTTCAAGAACAAGAGGACATACACTGAAATCATGGTTTACATTTCCAAAGGCTTTCCTGTATAAAATATACTATATCAACCAACAGAATGGAGAAGAAAATATGCAGTATCATGCAGAGGCATTTTATGAGATTGTGAGAGGGTTTCCAGCCCAGTTCTTTTTATTCATTTTAAATAAGAGAGAAAGATCAGAAAAGAAAAAGGAAAAAACATCAAGCAGTTCTCTTCCAGCTAATAAATGACAACAAGAATTGAGAAAGGACACATCACTTTAATCTACCACAATTTTTCTTTTCATTTACCAAACATCACACCTAGGGAAGATGAGGACATCTGTTCTCTGTTCGTGACAGAATTACTTTAGGCAATTTTTACCTAAACTTCTAGAGCTGGTTGAAATGTTCTCCATAACAAAATTGAAAATGTTTGCAGAATATTTTTATACCTGAATGGAGAATTGAAGTGGATGTACTGCTTTTCTCTTTGCCCCTTAAACCATTTCCCACTCCTCTCTCCCCTTTCTACTTGCAAGCTGGATAAGATAAAATGGATGAAGAAAATGAGGAAGAAGAAAATTCACAGGTTTTGGATTAAAAAAAAGGGTCATGGGATTTTGAACATTATACCAAGCAGTTAAGTAGAAAAAACCTCCAGAAATGAAATATTATAGGAATGAATGTCTTGAAATAATGTTTTTCATTACATTCATACCAAAAAATAGCAAAAAGTGTCAGGTTATATGAATCTCAAGATGAAAATACTAATCAGTAATGTTACAAGTTTTCTTGATATACAATGTTTCCAGAAAATTATTGTTTTGTTATTACACCCTTAATTATGATTACTGGGTGTTATTGTCGTCTTAAATTTAAAAGTAAAATCTTATCCTAACATACATATAAATGAATTTATGAATTGAGAGAAGTTCTACCAATGCTTCTAAATTTTTGAAAACAATGAATGTGAATCACCACCTCATTAAACCTCTATAACAAAGGGATGAATCAGGCCTGGTATTTTAAATAAGGCACAATTTCTGGAAACTGCAAGCCACTTGTGCAGCTCTGCTAAGCCAAATAAGTGATTTCTAGTGCTTTTAGGGCTTTGCAGCCTCCTGTGAGGCTAGATGGTGTCTTTTTGAGGGACTGGGTCCCACGGGGGTCATCTTGCCATATCTCTCCCTGAGCATCAGATGGAGTCAGTGCTCTACTTCCTCCACTGCTATGTTTAGGGTATTCAGAAATGAAAGGTGCAATGGATCTACAGTGCCGTGTTATGTTTATGGCTTCTCAGGGATAGTGCAGGGGATCAGGACTTAAAGGCTAGTGGGGCACAGTGATGCACAGTGATGATTTTGTTTTCATGCCCAGTTCCATTTTCTGTGTTATTTTCTATTCAAACTAGCATAGAAACACTGCAAAAAGCTATTACCTCTCCATCTTAGTCCAACTAGAATGCAAAAGTAATTTGATTTGCATTACTTACTTACTCTATCACTTGTGGTAAATGTTGTGAGGATCACAGAGAGAGAGTAGAGATTGGAGCACATGATGTAGAATCAGAGTGGGACAGCTGGGTTTGCTTACTCTAGCAAAGACAAAGGGAGATTTAATTGCTATTCTCCCCTCCCCAAAGGGGAGAATATGAACATTTAGACTCTTCACAGAAGGGCAAAATAAAGAGAAGAGGTGACAGTCACAAGTTGCAAGGACATTTCAACTGGATACGAAGAAAAAATTCACCATGAGGGCGATTCAATGCAAGAACAGATTGCCCAGAGAATCTGGGTATCTCTCTTCTTGGAGGTTTTCAAATTTCATCCGGGAATATCTCTGTACTACCTGCTCTGACATTGAAGTTTGCCCTACTTTGAGCAGGAGCTTGACAAAAATCTTCAAAAAATTCCTTTAATGTATATTTTGAATGTTTTTTGGAATTGCACCGGAGTATCATTTTGAAGATGAAAATAAGTAAAGGGAAATACTCTTTCAAAGTATGTTTTCCACTTATACCATGAATATAATTTGCTGCAAAGAGCACAATAGTAAGAGAAGCTGTTATTTTAAGTGTTGGAAGAAGAAATTAAGGTTTTATAACTTCTGCATTTGTTAAGCCCAAGAACTGCCTACATGGCTTTCAAGGCAAACATTCACAAAGCAAACACTTTTCACGTTAAAGATTCCCTAGAGTACCATCACCTTTTGTTTCTAATCAACATAAGAAGCTTATCAAAATTTATCAATAAAGCAGGTGATGAATCCTCATGCAAAGCAAAATGCAAGCAGGGGTTAATTAGAAAAAGGAAAGGTGATGTTGCAAAGCTGTCCTTATGTAAATCCAGATCCCTGACTCTGTAAATTAGGGATGAGGGCTTTGGAAGCACCACCTGCAGTTTTGGCTATCAGCTAAGCTGTACACTGCTTTTCAATTATTGCAAAGCCCAGTCAGAAAGGTTTGGAAGGCAGTGCTCAGCAAGACTTTCTGAGGAAAGACTATTTTGGAATTGTGCAGGGTAGGATGAAAATTGGGATTTGGATAATGAAGGAACTATCTGTGCCAAACTGTTAAAAAAAAACCACACCAAAGAACATCCACCACAGCTTTTTAGTTCAAGTGCCCATAGTGAAGCATTTTTTCTGCTCAACGATTTTTATTCCCATTGCTGGTATCATTCCTCTAGCCAAGAGGAGTCTGGAGAGCTAGGACACTGACAGGGAAAAATTGGAATATGAGGAAACTCAGGAAAACATGACATAAACTTCAAGTGGATAGTGAGAACGAGATAAATCAAAATCTTTAGCAGGGAACTCTGTCAGACTTATTACCTTATACTATTCCTAATCTTAAATAACTCTCAAATGACAGCCACTTTAATACAAACTATCCTCCCCTCACGTGACAAAGTCCTAGACTTTAAATATGTGAGAGAGTAAGACTCAGTAAGTCATTTTCTAGCTCTAACTGCAGGATTCAGACACTCCTTTCCTTCATTGTACAGTAAGCTCCTCTGCTGTACTTGCTAGAACATAAACAAGAATGTGAAGCCTAGGTCAGAGTTTTATATAAAATAGGATGGAATTGGTTGGGAATATTATCAGAAGAAATCCCAGAGACCTTCTCAGGGCCAATAGAAATACATAAAATTGGGTAGCTCCAAGGCTATATGCAACCTTAGGTGACCTACTGCCTGTGCTGTTTCTCACTGACATTATCTCACATTAATGCAAATTCTTAAATGTAGATTCATGATGTGAATTCATTGGTTATATTACTGCTGATTTATTACTGTTTATAAAAAGAGGACAGTCCCCATCTAGACTTAAATGGCCTCTAGGAGCTCCTTATCATGTCCTCTGCTACAAGGCAAGCAGGGTGAGACTTCACGTCAGCCTTGGGGTCGGTAAAAGTTGGGGGAATAATATGAACTCTGTCGTTCAAGCACTTGTCCTGTGTGCTTTTTCTGTGCTCAGTAACTCTTAATCCCCTTAGGTTGGTTAGAGCTTTCCATTCTCATTCAACTGAAGGCAAAGTTTCAACACAGGACACATTTCAATGGGATGTTTCCTTGCTTGCAGCAGCATGTGAAAACTGGAATTAACTTGTGAGCCTTTCCAGCAACTCTATAAATTTAGGAATATTATCAATGTTTATTGTTGGCCTCCTCCCACACACAGCACACCAGTGAGATGGGCTGTTGGTAAAAAAAGTAGAAACATGACAGGGGAAGACCTTTGTCTCAGAGATATCACAATCTAAGGAATTATGATTGAAAATTAGTATTCTTATGCCATATAAATTTTTCTACTGCAAATATTTGCATAAAAGTCATTTCATGTCATTTGTGCAGACAAATCTTAGTCATTTGTGCAGACATAATGCTTTTACATTAAAATCACCCTCATTTGAAAGCCCTAAATCCCTGTAAAAACCCCTGCCTCTATGCAGCTTTACTCTTTCTGTTCCTCTAAGGGAGAAAATAAATGGGATTTTTCTATGGTGATATATGTCACTTCTTAATCACCTGTACACAACCAGTTGTCTCCATTTCATGAGAGATAAATAAAAAACTTTGGATGCACCTTAAGTATCATCAATCACAGGTCTATTTGATTCAATGCTTCAGACATTACAGCTCTCACTTTTTCTGCACTGGACTACAAAGTGTTTCCTTCCTAAGAAGATGCCAAAGTTGCCTCTGCCATAGGGGAAAGATTTTGCAGAGACTCTACACTTCACTTGAGATAACTTTTCTGAGAGGAGTTAATCATGTGCGTTCTTTTCATTACTTCAGACTTCCATTTTCTGCAGCAAACAACTGCTCAGTTTAAGAATTTCTCATCTCTTTTAGGATTTTAGGTGATTTCAAAGTGAAGGTGTCTTTTTAAGCCTGTGTACTCGATACACATAGCTACTACCTATGTTTAAAATATTACAGCTGTCATTGAAAACCATCTTTCAATCAGTGTTAGTCAGCATAAAGTGTCAGAACAACTCTGCAGACATTTATCATTCCAATTACTGCTCAGTAGCACATTATTCTCTTCTCAGTCCTTCTACACAAAGGAAAAAAAATCCCATTGTGTAGTGTGCTTTTCCTTGGGAAATTTAATACTATTGTTGATGGCTTATTATTAAAATGTGTTAATGGTTTTTGTTTTTTCATACAAGTCTTGATGCTGAATACATATTTCCATAGTGAGGTTTTTGGAAATCACATAGAGAGTGTCAGACAAAAATTATGAGTAACATTTCTGCTACCATTTTCTATTAGTGTTGTGACAAAACCAGGTGATTCCTTAGACTTTCTGGCTAAACTTATAACATCTATTCTGATACTGACTTTGTCCAACATGTGTATTGATTTTAATATGGAACCATTCAGTTCTGGTGCCTGCAGAAGAGTTGCCTAATTTTACATTGAGGACAGAAGAAAGGTCTCTCATCCAAAAAAAGGACTGGCAGTTCAATATGGACACATTTAAAAAATTATTAATGGAAGAAAGAAAAAAAGAGAGTTTTAAAATTGGACTTGAACATATAAATCTTTGTCTATGTGGGGACTTTCCTTGGACTCCTTTCCCCTTCAAACCCTCTGTCTCTGCAGGATGAAGACCTTTCAGAGCAGACTGTGCTTCTTTCTTTATTGAGGGCACTTAAGGAAGTGATGAAATGCCTGTAATAACCATAAAAATGTTATGCAGAGTCTGATTCTGCAGAGTGCACCCAGCAACACCAAGACAAAAAGGGTTTTGTTTCCTTAAGTCTTCCCTGCTCCAAGGGCCTTTGTATGGGATTTGCAGCACTTCCTTGGACTTTCATTTTAATAATTATCAACAAAATCTATTACAAAGAAAGCTTACATTAGGATTGATTTTTTTTCTATTTAGTATATTTAAATATCTTAAATCTTATCACAATGATTTTTGGATCATTATGGATGGAAGGTGTTTTGGCTTATTGCAGGGAAAACAGGATCTTGAGAGGAATCTCATATAATCCTCTATTAATATTCCAGGAGAGGTTTTGACTGTCAGTATATTCTCATCAGTCTAAAGGTCTCCTTTTTTTTATCCTTTTGAATTGACAAAAGTAATGACAAGTAGCAGTAAAGCTTTGAAGACGAAAGCCACTTAAGTCCTTTACAGCTGGCAATTCCTCTGCCTTCATATGCTTATGAAGGAAGTTAAAAAAACTCAGAGCACAAAGCAAAGTTAGCATCCAGGAGGTGTGATTTATCTGCTTCTGGCTCCTACACTCATCTGATGTCAGGCTCAGATGTTTGTAGCTGCAATTTTTAAGACACAAATCAACTGCAAAGTCTTTACTGAAGACTGCCAGCTGAAAGGTAGGAGAGGTGGAGGAGCTGGACAGGGGACATGGAGCAGAGGATCTGGAGGCAGGGGAAGCCCAGAAAGAGATTAGTGTCTTTTAAATGTCACAGCTGGTTGGGGGAAATTTTAGATAACAAAATACTTTTAGATAATTCCACTATTCTCTCCAGGAACCTATTGCTAAAAATTTCTCATAGTTTGAAAGGGATGGAAAATGTCTGAACTCTTCAGAGTTGTGCCAGACAGTCTCAGCAGGATATGTTTCGTAGTGCCTGGCTTGCAGTAAACATGAGCTGTTGACACAAAATACATCCAATATGGAAAGAAATGCATAAATTGTCCCTTACCAAAAAAAGGAACCTCATCTAAGAAATTCAGAGAAATCGTCAGGAGAAGGATTCTGTAAGAGAGCAAATTCCCAGATGCTGACTGCATCTTCCTTTGCCAAGGTCTATGGTAAGCAGGGAATACTAGGCAAACCTCTGGGCCTGACTGTAGAAATAGACTCAGTCACAATGCTCCCTGGGCCCATTGTGGTGAGAAAGCATCACACATCAGCACAGAGCAGTGCCTGGGGAGGCATCAGCTGAGTGGAACTACTCTGGCACCAGCCTCCTCAGAGGGAAGAAACATTTACCAGTGTTTCTCATTGCCCTCAAACATCCACCCCAAGAAGGGCCCTTCTGATACTTGACCATGTCAGCTGTTTATCTATAACAAAATGCATGTCTAAACGAGAAAAATAAATTATTATGGGGTTTTTTTATTCTCCTTTGTCCTTCCCTGACTTGTTTCTCTCTTATTTATGTCAGGAAAACTAATCCACAAACACCAGATGTTTATGTCCAAAAAGGAGACAGAGGAGTTCTTTTACTTTATTTGAATAAAGGGAGAGGCCATGGGGCATTTCCCCTGGGTGTCTCTAATTTTTGGAGGACACAGCCTCCTTTTTATCCTCATTTCCCAGCTGCATTTGCCTCTCTCTTTCCCCATTGGCTGAGGTACTTGAGAGGTACAGATTTCCCAAACACCTGATAGCTAAAATTTCCCTCTAATGTATAACCCTCCCTTTTAATTTTTAATTCTTATGGAATTTATGGTTTCTCTCCATTGTTTCTTTGATCTTTCAAATTCCAATTTAATTTACCAGCAAACCTACAGTTTGTTTGTAAAGAAAAATTTGTC
Organism: Certhia americana; assembly: GCA_018697195.1. Classification (NCBI taxonomy): domain Eukaryota; kingdom Metazoa; phylum Chordata; class Aves; order Passeriformes; family Certhiidae; genus Certhia; species Certhia americana. Next base: position 63,733,830 of record CM031859.1, read on the forward strand.
ATTCCTCTCATTAACATTTCAATTCTTCCTTTACCTTGGATTAGTTACCCTAAAATTCCCATGCAGCAAATGCTACCCTCAAAATCCCAAACACCCACACACTAGTAACCAGGTGAAATTAAACCAGGGCAGGCAAGAAAAATTATGAAAGTTCTAAACAGCAAATGCTTCCAGAGATGTTGCAGACACTTGGATACATACAGAATGAAGGAAGGATAAAACACACAGTTTACAAACAAGTAAAGGAAGTAAAATCTATAAATCTGTCAAACTAACAGACCTGAAGCTGCAGCCATTAAGGAAATGGCTGTTAATATTTTCTCAAAGAGAAAAAAAAATATTAAAGAAAGTCATATTCAGAACCAATCACTTGTCAGAAGCTGCCTCATGAACTCCTATTAAGGTAGCAATAGATTAAAATCTAAAGTGGACCAAGTGTACTTTTGCATCTCAGACTGGCAGGTGCTGGTGATAAGGTAGGAAAGCCTTTTCTGCAGCAGGTGGAGCCCTCAATTTTTTAAAATCACTTTGAGCATTTCCATTTAAAACATTTACTTGCTACTAAAGTGAGCTAGAATGTTGTCAACTCACCCTTGAACTACCCTGATCTTTTCTTATGTGACACAAAATCTTTTCATGGCTGATTGAGGTCTATAATAGAGTGCAAAAAGTACTGTCTGGCTGACTTCTTGAGAGCAAGGACTCAATACTCTGTGGACTTAGCTGGACTAAGCAGCTACTGACTCATTTAAAGTTGTGAGGGACAGGACTGTATAATCCTTACTGCCTGAAATCCAGAGAAGAGAATCCTGTATTGGTTTGGGAATGGTATTTTCACCATCCTCTCTAAAGCTCCTAAATATACCACCACTGAATATATCTACTTTTTATTGACTTTGTAAAGAGGGTACCTCAGCAGAGAGGAAACAAAAAGACAAGGAACTAATCCTATACGTAGTTGTAAATGGTTATGGGTTATGGATACGAGTTAGAGTTGGGATCTGTTGTATTCCCATGGATTAGCTCACAGGCACACCAAAAAGTACAGAACTGGAAGCTGCAGCTTGTGGCATCATTAAATATCTATGCTTGTTGCCCTCACAAGCTGCTTTGAGAAAGCAAATCTAAAAGGTTTGCAGAAAGCATTCACTGCAATTCCAGTCTCTGACAAACAGCTCACAGAAGCTTTTATTATGAGTAGTATGCCATAGTTAGACAGCCAAGGCAGACTTGCTGCTGTCTGGAAGATACCACCTAAACACTTGTGTCCCTACATGTTTTAATTCATGAAAAGGGATATGATCCCTAAGACTGACTGGTAATCAAGCATTTTGTGCTTGCCACACCATTGTTGAGAAGGAGAGTCTTATGGCTACATCTCAACACATCAAGGATGAAACTGCAACTTCTTTCTATTTTTAACACTATAGTTATGGACCATTTCTGTAATAATTCTTATACAGAGCATGAAAACTTAAATGATTCACAATATATAGTGAATAAATTAATAAATACATATATATGTATATGCATATTCTCTCTAGTTCTATGTAGGCTTCTTTCCATGCATGTTTGAAATCTGAAGTGGGCCACTAGGGGAAAACAGACATGCCTTCATTGATAGATGGGCAAACAGCTCAGGGACTTCCTAAACTTGAATATCAGCCCATATGCAGCCTCAGTTTCTTTTCTTTGGATGTTTTCCAATTTTTCTCAAGTTGTATGAAGAACTAATTTGATTTCTCTTTCATTGTTCTTGCACAGACAGGCTTCTGAAAATCAATTAATTACATAAAGTACTTTCTTTTAAATTCTACCAATTTCAAATCACCATGGATATGGGGGGACAAAGGACAAGAGGCACAGAACTGGCACACTGTACACTGTGAAACATATTATTAAGCAGTATCAGCCCAAGAAAAGTACCATTGTATTCCACAGAGGCACCTTTTAAAAACTTAATTCTCTCTCTCATTCTGTCTCTTTATCTCTCTTTTTTAGCAAGCTTTATTTCCAGCGATCTACTTTGTTTCAAATTCATTCTTCCTCTTTTCTTTTCCACAACCCTAACATGGCTGTTGCTTTCTTCATAAAACTTTTTCCCTTGTATTAATTCATTCTCTATCTGCCAGAGTTCATTGTATTAGGTGATTGAAATATTTAGTCTACTTAAAAATTGAGTGTCCAGACAGAGCTGATCTGTGCTGACCCTTTTGTCCTGGGGTGAGAGGAAAGTTGTCATGGACTGGCAAAACTTTCCCAATGTAACCCTGGAAACTTCTAATGAGCTAACATCATTACTAAATTTCTGAAAGTCCCCTCTCTTACCTCTCTGTTGTCGTGTAATATGGCAATTGAAAGCAAAAGAGAGAAATATAAGGAATAGGAATAGGGAAAAGGAAAAAAGAATAAGGAAAAGGTTTTTCTTTTATGTCTAAGTAGAACAAGCATCTTCACAATTAGCCCTTGTTGCGACTACACCATGAAAATGAGTAAAGCAAGACCCTGACTGTCCCATTCTGCAGGGACCCAAAACCAGGGTTTGGGAATCCAAACAGTGCTTTCTCTGTCTCTGTTACATGGACTCGTACAAAACAGCTCATACACAGATATTTACATAGATAAATGAGCCACTAAACTTTGGTGTGGAATTTTGGGGTGCATCAGGGCTGAGTGGGGGAACTGGAATGCACAAATGTGGCAGAATTTCTGTAAGGGGAAGAAATATTTAGAAATATCTACATACGTGCACTTTTTTTTTCAGGAGAGAAGGGCTGGCTTATATTCTTTTATCACTCATATTTTTAAATCTTGATAAAGAGAAATTCAAAAGATTGCATTCAGCCTGAAAAGGGAAGAATCTCTTACTGAGCAGCCGATCAGAGGTGCTGAGAAGAGACAGTTCTCAGTTTTGAGGATTGAGGAATCCAGCAGGGCACTGAATGCAGCAGCTCCACCAGAGGGAAATACTGGCCATAGAGAAGAAATGGAAGTGACTGCATTAGAGTTGATAGAAAACATTTAAATAAAAATTTTAACATTTAAACATTAAGATCTAAAGGCTTCTACAGATCATTGCATTCAGTAAAATAAAATAAAAATAAAAACATAGAGGTTTTCTGAAATCTCCAAAAGTAAAAAAGTATTTAACTTATTTTTATAACGATGGTACACACAGAAACTCATCTAAATCTTTTAAGAAAAAACAACTCTCAGACATCCAGGAAAGAATTAGTATAAATACCTAAATGTACACATGCATGTGAGAGCAAACATGAGGGAGGAAGAGATTCTTTTAAAGATTATCTTAAGGTATTTTCAAAGCAACTCCAGTTGCTTATTAAAGGAAACTTCTGCCAATTGACATGACATTTCAGCTTGCACGTCTGACATCTCCTGTAGATCTACAAGAGGCAGGTCTGGGAGGAGATAGAGGATGTACCCAGCACAGAAGAGAAGGAAACTTCTAAAGTTAATAGTATGAACACACACTATGTTGAAGGAGAAAAATTAATGTCAGGGGATGAAAAGGTTCGTGTAAGAGAGCACCAGTAAGCTTGCAAATGGAAAGCTTTAATGGAATGGAAGCTGTTAATTTGTTCCATCTGTTCTGGCACTTTGCACCAGGCTCAGTTAAAACTCTCAGCCCTGTGCAGCCAAAGGCTAATTCAAGCTGCATTAAAAGTGTTCACCTGTGACACTGCCCTGGGACCTGCTGTGGCCCTGGTCTCACTGGGAAGGGCAGGAGACAAGAAGGAGGGACGGTGTAGGTGCAGGGACGGCGTAGAGTGTTGGCCAGCTCTACATCACGGATCCCTGCAGAGCAGCAGGCAGCCCTGGAGGAGAAGGCACAGCACCACTGATACACACATGGTGCTAGATGGTTTTGTGGTTTCCTCTCAGATCTGTGCTTGTGTGGCAGCTGCTCCCACAGCAGCAGCAGCCCCAGGACCCTAGCAAGAACATAGCGGGCAGGGGTCATCTCAGTGCCTCAGAGCATTGTGACTCTGCTCTTTGGTGTCACAGCTCCTCTCCTGCTTGACTCCTAATGAGTTCCCATGAGCAGAGCTTGTGATAAAGGACAAAGGTTTCCAGCACCACTAAGCCCTCATGCTTAAAGCATGCTAGCTTGGAGGTCTCAGCATAGTTGTCCTCTGAGGTTATATGTCTTGAAAAAGAGCTTTGAAAAGATCTCCCACTTGTGGGTGATTTGCTTTAATTCTGTACTACAGCTGCAATTATTTATTGTGCAAGCAAGCAAGCATACTGGGGTGTGAGGGAGACACCGAGTGCTGCTGTTAGGGGGAGAACAGCAGGACTGGAACAGGGAGGGTTGAAAGAAAAGCCAAGAGCCAGGAATTTACTGTGATGAGGACTTTGGCAAGAGCATGCTTGGGACCACAGACAAGGATTCACAGAATCCAGCATAAAAGGAAAAGAAGATAGCATGGGCACAGGCAGGGTTGTGAGGTCAGAGGGGCCAACTCTGCCCAGAGGTAGGGGGGCACCAAACAGGATGCCCAGTCCTGGGTGCATACAGCATCCTACTGCTCTTGGGGATGCAGCCAGCAACCACAGTCAAACTTCATTCCTTTCATATAGCACTGCTGGGGAGAAAGGGGAAAAGGGCTCCAGGTACCGACAGAAGGGTAGGAACCATCACTGAATTTTATTGTGTTGTCTTTAGAAAGCCTCCACATTCCTCTGAATCCTGACCTGCAGAGCTGCAATGATGCTGCTTGCCTTCCTCACTGGAACACTGCAAATCTCGACTCATTAACGTTTGTAGCCTGTTTTAGAACCCTTTACTGAGATGTGCTAAAGAAGCCAAACACATTAGGTACAAAGCACGCAGATAATACTGATGCTCCTACAAAATATGCTTCAATAAAAGCTTAATAACTTACCATGAGGCAATAAACCCAAGTGTTACCTCAAATGCATTGTGCATGGCTAATTTAAATTCCTGGCATGTTTCTACCTTGGAGAGACAATCAGCACACACTATTTCAGAAAAGGTCTTCACAGATAAGGAAAATAAATATAATGGTCTCTTTATCTGGCAAAAATCAGCATCACTCCTGTGACCGCTGAGTCAGTTTACACCAGCTGCATAGCTGGGCCCATTTTGCTTGGAATGACCAAAATGGCAATTTTCCTCACCTGCTGAGACATTTGGGTACTGGGGCTCAGAGATGGAGCTGCTGGAGGACTGAGGTTCCCCAGACAAATTTACATACTCAATTTCAGTCAAAAAGATTATGTCACGTTTGTAATCTATTTCTGAATTAAAATAAATTCTTGGAATGGCCCTTGGGAATTGAGGGCACAGAGGTATTGTGATCATTTGGAAAACTGCCATAATTACTTTTTCTATAAAAAGAATATCCATATCATACATTGTGGAGGACAGAATTTTTAAAGAGATGAGGCAAACTGACTTGAGTGGATTAAAGCTGAGGCATATATTTTTAATGGAATGAGGTAGTATTGGATAAAATGGTTTTACTCTGTCACACAGAAATAATCATTGTAGGCAGCCCCTGTTCAAGCAGTGAGTTGAAAATTCTGGGTCCTAACTGTAGAGGCCGTTCCCTAATCTCTAACTGCCTCTTAATGTGAAAAAATGATGGAAATAATTTTCATCATGTCTTGCATGCTGGGAGGTCATAAATAATTAGAAGCATATTTTGTGAATTATGCTCAACTTACCAGGAGCAGGACATCCTGGAAGTTTTTTAGCCTATTTGAGTTTAAAAAAACCAACCAACCAACCAACCAACCAACCAACCAACCAACCAACCAACCAAAAACAAACCAGAGAAATTTGTGTCAATTATCTCTAAAGACTTTTTATATTCTTATATTCTTGGTCGAAATATAGAAAATTGACCTTTCCTCCTTTTTCTTTTCTTTTCCACTTTAAGCCACAATTGAAATAGAGTTAAGCAAGAACATTTCAAACATTGTTCCTATACAGAATTCTGTGTGCATTCTTTAATTTCTGTGATCTGAGCATGCCTCATGACTTGGCTGAAACTTAAGCTCATACGTGTGGGAAGACTAAGAACTCCCATCCCCTTTGTTTTTCTCTCTTTTGAATGTCTGCTTTTCTATATACAAGGATCCCCAAATTTCACATGGGCTGGCTTCAATATCCTTGGTTTTTTGCCTTCCTGCTCAATTCCCATTTCCAACAGATCTTTCTCATGACCACGCTACTCATCCCTTGCAGCAATTTTCAGTCAAGCTGTGAAGTTGCTCAGAAAACTAACATTTGCAGGAGCAATCCATTTCTCAGGTAATATTTCAGCTACTTCAGTCGCATAGGTAGGTCACTGAATGATGGCCCAAGTTATTAGCCAATCCCAGAGGGAAGAGACTGAGTGGTACAATCCCTTTGGTATCAGCACTGAATTATGCCATCCTAAGGTGGATTTCCAGATATGCATGATACCAGTATCAGGGTGTTATCATCCCACCAGAGTGACAGATTTTCAAGAAGGAAGAAATGTTCTTACCCAAAAGTTTGTTTCTATTGCTCCAGGAGTGCTGAACAGCTCAGTCCTGGCACATGCAATGGCTGCAGGGGAAAGGGGCTGTAACCACACCTCCATGCTGGGGTCATTGCCCTGTTCCCAACTTTCCCAACTTACTAACAGATCTAGCAAAATGATATGCCAGCTGATGTGACAGAGACTTAATTTTCAGGCAAACCAGCCAACTATGTGTACTGTGCATTTTAAGTGAGCAGTGTTCAGAACTTAAAGGACTGGGCTCACACTGCACAGGGAAGTCTGTGGAAGTCACTTTGGCACCAACTCAGTGTTCAAGCTGAGCTGCATCAGTGCTGTACTTCAAGAATATCCAGATGCTGTATATTCTCCAAATTCTTCAGCTGAGCAATTCATGCTATTTTCCAGAAAACTGTATTTTAATCACCATAATTGATAAAATGCAGGAATACACTAAGAAAAGGAGAAAAAAATCATCCTCTGAATGTCATGACACAGCAGGAAAATGAGCAGGATGGTATTTAAACTGTGAAGTGAAGTAATTACTGTGAAGTAATGTGCTCACCTACAGTACAAATGTTCTTTATCAAGCCCCATACCATCATGAAGAAGATGGCAGGCAAAATATGTTATATAATCTCTTGCAAGAAGATGAGACAAAAATCCCAACATAAGGAAACAAAAAGGGCTGATTTTCTGCTCTTTTCCAAAAGGCAGAGGGGAGAGGGAAGAAAATTTCAAGCAAAGGTTAAAGAAAATCTAATACTTATTAGAATAAGTACTAGCCAATTAAATAACCAATTAAACTCAGTGTTCTAGACAATTAGAAGGTACAAATTCCATCAGCAGATGCTGGAAAGCAGTAGCAAACAATTGTTTGTGGCAAGTTGTATCTATTACAAAATTGACAAGGAAAAATAATGGATTTATCTTTACTTTTCATATTATCATTTGTTCAGGTCACTTACGTCAACTCACAGTCAACAGGGACTATAGGTAATATGACTGGTGAGATTATTCACTACATTCCAGGTAAGGAGAGCTTTATTACTCATTATTATTATTATTATTATTATTATTATTATTATTATTATTATTAT
>CM031859.1:63741454-63855756 GCA_018697195.1 Certhia americana
TATTATTATTATTATTATTATTATTATTATTATTATTATTATTATTAATTATTATTATTGTTACTTACTTACTTACTCTTGATATTAATGTTTATTACTTACCATAAATGTACCAGAAAAATAAGGGCAGTAATTGTTGGTACGTCTATGAGTGACTGTCCTTCTAAAAATTCAATCTTACTGCATTTTGGGTCATTTAGTAACACCGGTGACTTTGTACACAGTAACTAAGCATGTAAAAAAGATATAAGACAAGAATAAAAAATTATTTTATGTGTTTTGTTACCGATTACAAGAGTGACTCAGAAGGCAGCAAATCAAAACAAAATCATCCTTCAAATTCATCACAGTATGAAGTTCCTTATGACATTGGTGAGTAAGCTCAATAATTTGTTTAGCAAACTCAGTCACAGATGGAGACTACACTGGAGACTGTTCAGAAGCAATTCTAAGTCCTTCTCAAAGAGTAACTGTGTCAGGCATTTGGGGACTAAACCTCACACAAGAACCCAGTTTGACAGGACACAGAACCAATTGCACTACCCGTGTCTCATGCAAGTGTTTGTCAAAGCAAAGGGAGCAGGGATGGGAAACTGTGAATTTGTACCTGAAAAAAGCATTCTTAGTTCCTGCTGGTTTCATTCTGGGTGGGGAGAAGGAAAACATTCACCTCTCAGGCAGTGGCCTAAACAGTGAGACAAAAAGCAATAAATAGGCTAGGCTACACTCCTTTTCTCTCAATAATCTAATTTTTTCTCTATATACCCTTTTCAAAATGGACTTGTAGGGAGATGCCCACATTGAGATTCTATCTCTCTGCCAGGCACTTTCCACAGGGGCTCTGCTTCTCACAGTATCCCAGCACAGACAGCATTCTGCTTGCAATGTTATAGACATTTTCTGGACCCTTGGCTCTAATTCAGATTTAAGATCCTCTGCAAAGAAAAGCAGATGTCCTGGAGGAAGACCTGTTGTCTAAGTGCCCTCCTTGGTGGCTAAGCTGCATGAGGAGCAGGGATGGAAACAAGGTACCAGCTGTGTTTCCTGCAGGAGCTGGTCCCATCCTGGGACATGTTTTCAGTTACCCCATGATCTGGATGCCACAGAAGTCCCATGTCCCATGCTCCATTCCCTGTGCCCCATGCCATGGTCCTGGCTGCACAGAGGATTGGCAGAAGCCAGCCCAGGACCCTGCAGTCCCCACTGTACAGCTGCTGCCATGCTGAGAAAAGCTTTAGACAAGCTTGGTCACAAACTTGGATCTAAGCAGCCAAAGACTACTGACACCTCATATCAGGCTCCTCTGCCTGATACACTGTTCTGAGCCCAGATTTCCTGATTCCTAGTTAAGCTGTCCTTTTTAATAATTTTTAAACCAACATTTTATTTTTGTTGTAATTATTTAGAAGGTTCCATTTGCTCCTCACTATTCTCCCAGAGGCAGTCACATCACTCAATCTTTGAACTCTCCTTGGGAAATTGTTCTGTTTTTCTTCTTCAGCAAATGAGCTCTGCTCTTTTTTGTTTTATTACTATTATTGATAAGGGCGTTCCATACATCGCTAGTAATACAGGCCTGAAGTCTTGATTCAGCACAGAGAAATGGCTCCAATCCTCCATACAAGGTGAAGCTTTGGGCTGAGGAACATTCCACTAGACCCACAGATTCCCAAACAAAATTCTTTTTTCTGTGATTTTGTTGCAGAGAAATAATTTTCTCCCGTGAAGAATATATATATATGATAAATGGTCAGGTTATTTTTATTCTAAATTGTATTTTATATGAAGCAGTCATTGGAAAAGTAAGGACCCAAGAGGTTCAGTGCTTAAAGCCAGAAGGAGTCATTAGATCATCCAGTCAGGCTTCTGAAATATCCTAGGCCATTAAATTTCATGATGGTATCTTACATTAAATCCAGTGGCTTTAGAAAAACTAGAGATTTTCAGTTGCTCACAACTTTTGAGGAGATTAAACTGCATGTAGCAGGCAGAATACCAGAGAGACCAAGCTGGAGATGGAGGAGTAGTGAATGGCAAAGAATTGATTAGGTGCAGGATGTTCCTGAAAAATAGTGCTCTCATCACTGGGGAAAGTGAAAAAAAAAAAAAAAAATCTGTCAATCTTCCCTGGGATTTAAGCCACATTTCTTACCCCCAGACTGAACATGTCATGGACAAAGTAAGCAACCTGTATCAGCAAGACAAGGGATCACCTACAATCCTGTCCCACTGACTTGAGAAACAAGGAAGACCCCGTTGGTCTAATCACAATGCAGAGCATTTTGTTAAGACAAAGAATTAAGTCCTCTTTTATAAGAAAGGATTTTAGAGGATCCTTTTCTGATCATCTGATGGGAAATCAAATCAGCACAAAGAAATCTGACTGAAAGATTTGACTTCACTTCCTCAGTGGCACTGGTTGGTGGAATGGACTAGCTACAGAACAGACTGAGAGAAGTGGATAAGTTTTCACCCAGAACCCCCCAGTCTTGTTGGGTCCTCCTTCAGCTACAACTCTCTAAGAATAGTAAACCTGGAGTTAAGATCATGCTTGAAAGAAAATCCTGTTTTACATTCACAGCTCTTATAATATCTGGAATTCTTAACATTTAAGACAACTGACTACATTTAACAAATAGCAAATGTGAGATTTGGAATAGAATAAGTGAGTGAGAAAACATACAGGAGAATTGTTTTCTAGGGAAAGTGACAGAAAAATGAGCATCTTGTTGAAATGCCCAAAACTGCTACCAGTTAGGGTACATACTTATCAAATATTCATTTATCAAATATTCATTGATTATTTATCAAATATCCATCCTGCTATAGGCTTCAAATATTTAGCATGAAATTGTTCCCTACCTTTTATTGATTCTGAAGAGGTTGAAAGATCCCCAAAATCCAGAAGACAAGATGGATATGGGTAAACCTTCATTATAATCATCTCAGAGTGAGGTAGTTGTGTTCAAGTGAATTGCTCACAGGAAAACCTCTGAAGAGCTATTTTGTCCTCTCACTACATTGAGATACATTTTCTTTGATTAGGACTAAAATCTAAGTACTCATCTGATTCAGGAACTCTTAATGTATTTCTTAAGTGTTACTTTTTTATTATTGAGCCAGGGTAAAATAAACAGTGAATGACATTGTAGTACCAAAGACATCCTTCTGGATTATAGATAAACAGGAGTCACTAAGATCTGGCAGGAACCCATGGGCTGCTTAAAATGGAATATTCAATATTCTGTGAATATCCTCTTGCCCTCAAGGGATCCTCACTCAGATTTGTGATGTGTTCTCAGCCACTTTGTTTGCTGTCTTGAAGTAGAGCTGTAACCCATACAAAAGTGAACTGCAGCAGTATTTAAGTTCCTGAGAGGGTACAGAGGAGCACATCCTCTGAAAGGACAGAGGAGCACATTGAACATCCTGAGTCTTTATTAAATTAATTTCCCAGAGCTGGCAGGGCATCCTTTATGCTGGGAGAAAGTGATCTTAACACCTCTTATGAATATCTCTACAAAGATCAGCTCTTGAGTGGTACCCTTGGCTCATGTGTCAGCTTGGTGCATGTCAGAGGAAATAACTCTGGGCAGCTACAGGGATTGGGTGGTGGTATCCTGTGAATTCAGCTCCAAGATCTTGAGCAACAGTGCACTGAAACAAGGATGTGAGTGGCATTTAGTTCAGCCTGTAAATGAATAGAAGCAAAGTGTCTTCCTGTGCTACAGAATGAAAAAAAAAAGAAATAATTCCTTTAGACAGACTGGTCTAGTTTTATCACCATTGACAGATTGGGGTGATAGTATTTTGAAATTTCTGTGTTGGAGCAGGAGAGGTTTTCTAGTCAACTCAGAATAAACTCTAGCCAAGATTTATCTTCTCTGACAGATTATTAGAAAGTGGAATACATAAGTGAAATTTCATGGCTTGTGGTTTCCAGGAGGTCAGACTTGATGATGAAAATGGTCTGTTCTGAAACAAAGTAAATATCCATGGCTGTTTTTACAGAATGATGCATTCTATTTTAAAATTTCTTTAAAAATTAGTGAATTGAGTGGAGGAAAGAAAAAAGTTGCAGTAAGAGTGCAATAGATAATTCAATCTTTGTTAGTATTTCTTGGTTCTTGTGAGATTTTTTCTCTTTGCAAGAGAAGAAAAGATCACAGTCCTTTCCTTTCTCTCACATTTGTTCTACTTCAACATGAAGCAAAGAAGAGTGACCTCAGTTCTTCACAAGAGAGGACTGGTTTATGAGGTTTTCAACCTATAATAGCAAAGCTATTATAGTCATAAAATATACTAAAAATAAAAATAAATAAATAAACAAGGACACATTTGAATAACAGTTTGCACTGTAAAACTTTTGAAACCTTGTTCTATTTATAAGCAGAGTTGCTCTTCCATACCCTTTCCCTGCCTTCCAAAACCAAGTCCCACGGCAGATCTGGCTTTCCATGCATTAAATTTCCATCCTCCCTTACTGGCACCAGCCACCCTCAAATACAATTGGGGCTCCCCTTAGCCTGGAGTATTCACAAAGCAGACTGTTACAATAGTAACAGAGCTGGTGTAAATTACAGTTTTGTGCAAGTAAACTATTTTCATGCAACTTTTTCAGAATTTCCATGTCATTAGCAAGCAACCTATAATGAAAACTAGCAATTTTTTGTGTCAAGAAAAAACAGTCGTTGTTTTCAGTGATCCATCCTTCATGTTCCCATGTGGCAGTAATAGCCAGGGCTATAGCAGCATAACATGACCCAGAAACCATCTCCTATCCTACAGATGGTGATTGAAAAAATGGTTATTTAAGAGCAAGTGAAAGGCCATAGTGTATTTTCAACTTGCTCAAAGGGAGGCATTAAGAACATAAGATCAGCTCTATGCCATTCCAGGCAAGTGTACAAAAGAGTTCCAACTTCCAGTGGTCCACAGTATCCCTGTCCTACATTTATCACCCTGGGCACCTCAAAAATTCTCAACAAGCTTTGGAATTGCAAGGAGAGATCAGAAACTACCCAGAGAGTGTGTCAAAGGAAATCAAATCACCTTCCCCATTTTCATCTGCAAAAACAAGCTACACATCAAAGCACTCCTCTTCCCTCCCTCCAGGTGAGCAGCAATTGCAATTGCAAGCCTTGAAGCAATGCTGAGGCACAACAGACACTCCAGAGCAGAGGCTGACCAGAGACCAGCCAGAGACTGAGGAACTCAGAGCCAGAGCTTTTTCTGTGAGCACAGCTCAGAAATGCTTTCAGTGAACATAATGAGGGGCTTTTCTTGATGAGAATTGACAGCTGGTGACAAGTTCAGTGGTTTTGAAGGAAGGTATTGTGAAGGAACATGCAGACATCATTTAAAAGAGCCTACTTCTTTTTTCTCTTGGTCTACAAAACAACTTTGATTAGATAAAGATAATAGCAGCTGTTTATCTTTGAAGGTACACATCTCAGCTGTGATGAGTTTTACATCTTTGCAACAGCATAGAATCACTTCTTAAAAGAAGGTTAAGTGTCAGTGCTTTTTTTAAAAGGCAGTAAAATATAGCACTGTTATTACAACCTTAGGCTCCCACTCATTTCAAAGGATCCATTGACTTCATAAACTCTGAGACAAAAGTATCTTAACACACTTCATTTTAGCTAAAGTGAAAAAAGCAGCTAAAAAAAGTGACAAATATTATGTTCCTAAAATTGGAAATTGAGTCATTTGGACAAACTGTGACACTCTTGTCTCTCTCCCTGGCAATCAGAAGACAAAATGTCAGCTATTTTCTCTAAAAAAAGAAACAACAGGCTAGATGTTAATTCTTGACCATCTCTGACTCATCAGGGATTGTCTTACTGCACATCACTCACATTACAGACAATTTTTATCAGCACTGACTCTAAGATGTTTTTTCAGCAGCATGTTGTCGAGGACCATGACCAAAATCACACCCTTACTTCTTTTTTTCCCCCAAAGATATTATGAATTCTTAGTGTCCTTAGAATAGCTTGCCTGTACTCCATAGCAAGGCTTTGAAAACACCAGGCAGAGCTCTCTGACAGTGCAGTTTGATTTTACTGAGCACAATTCCAACGAGCTTGTTGCTCTCCTCTTCTAATGCAAAATGAACAATAAAGATTAAACAGATCTGGTTATAATGTGCCATTTTTTCCTGGTGAATAGAACTCTCTCTGATTTCCTAGTTCTGCATCTGGAGAAATAAGAAATAAAGACATAAGTAACTCCATTTGAAAACAAACTCATGTGCTGCTTTATTGCTTTTTCTCTCCTTTTTATTAGTCCTTTTACACTGATGTTGTGAGTGTAAACAACTAGCCTATTTTATGTGCTTTTTTTTTGTGCAGCAAAAATAAGATTAAGTGCATTCCGCCAAGTATTGTTCCTGTTTCACACTAAATGCTGTGCAAAAAATGTCATAAACCTTTGTGAGAGCACCAGTCAGGGACCTTCCAAATTGTTGAGGTGATTAGGAGCATATGCTCTGCTGGCTGTTATGGTTACACTTCCAGATCACTTGATAGATGTGAATGCCTAGACTAGACTGATCTTGACAATTTTAAAACATGTTCCAAACATTAAAAAACCCCTTCCAATTACTATGCTGCTAAGTCAGAAAATTCCAGGTTGAATATTCACTCCAGCTATGTGTAGGCCAGTGGATTTGCACGTGCCTGGCTGAGATCAGCACCTTCATTTTATCAGAGAGAAAACCCTGTTTGCCACTAATTCTCATAATGACCTCAGTATTTTTTCCTTCACATGGTCATTTAGTATGTCTTATGTACTAGAAAGAGAAGGTATTCCACATTGCACATAAAAATGTGCTACATTTTTCTGGTATATTTTACATGTGAGCAGCCTGGAGGCAGAAAAACTTTGGTCAGCCTCTTTCTTCTCAGTTTAAACATCACATGTTCAATTATCAGAGTGAGAAAAAAAGCACTTATAGAAACTTTTCTATTTAATTACATTCAATCACTGCTTTAATTTCTTGATTATTAATCTTCTTCAGACATTATTGGAAACCCAGATTTAGTGTTGTTACAACAGCATGACATAAGCTCCATGGAAGATCTAGACTGCAGAGAGCTAAAGGAAGAATTTTTTGTCTCTTTTTTCTTTGGAGGAGTACAAGTTTCAGGCAATTTTATGTTTGGCTCTTTCCATAATTTCACCTAATGCCTTTGAATGCCTTCACTCATTCTTTGCTCCTGAATCACAAACATCCCAACTCTCAAACTGGAAGTGTCTCAGTTAAGATGTCACTACAGCCCTCCTGTGTGAAGCAGCTTCAATCAGAAATTCTCTTATACATTCCCATTTCTCTACTATGGAATCATTATCTGGGATGATACTTGTATGAATTTAAAATATTTTTTAAAAAAGGTAAGACTTATTTTGGGCTGTAAATTACTCCTCACAAAATTCAGAAGATTCAAAATGAGAAGGTATGGGAACAGCACAATACAGCTGTAGCTAAATCACAGGAACTTTATCCCAGAGCTTATTTGCTTATATTGCTACAAAGCTCCCTTGCAAGTTTCTTCTCCAGTGAACACAGATGCTCATGTGGAAAGGACAGAACAAGGCATTAGTTTGGACACAAACTTCCTGTCCACACCATCACTCATTGGTGCACTACTGGTTGTATGACTGTGATGGCAAAGGGGAAGAAAGATGCCTGTGAAGGCTGAGGCAAAACTTGATATCAGTCTATGTGAATATTCAATTTACAGTGCTAATGCTGAAGCAAACTAGGTACCCATTATGTAAACAAGTGACACATTAAACCATTCTATGGCCTAATGAAAGCTATAACATTTTTTTAACGCTTTAAGCCAACTGGAAAATGCTGATGAGAGAGGAGTTCTTTCTCTGCTATTGCAGCAATTTACAGTATGGGTTTTAATTATTCTCTTCCCTCCATTGCCCCTGTCTTTCATTGCAGAGCTGACTTGTTTTCTCATCTGAAAATATCCAGCCCTCTAGCAGCTCACTGATCTCTGGAAAAAGGATTAACCTATTTGAAGTCATCACTAGGGGCTTCAAGCAGGTGTCCAGAAGAGCAGTTATGAACTGCTCTCAGTAATTACTCTCAGCTCTCAATTTGTCTTTCACTGGCTATTGGAAATTTAACCTTAAAGAATCAAACAGCACTTACTCATCATCATCTTCAAAGCATGTAAAACTCAAAGCAAGAGAAGTTACAACACAGGAATTTCTCCAGCTTTTCTTGACACAAAAGCCCTTGCAGATGCTTCTGAGATGTAAAAGATTAGGAGAGGTGGAGGTTTTGCCTGAGATGTCAGAGTACTCTTGAGAGAGGCTGTGACACAATGGAGGAGGCTGTGCTTGACCAGAATTTGTGAACAGGCCAGCTAGCATCACCTGGCCATAATAAGATCCAGATGACAAAGATTTTCAGGCAGAGAATCTGTATTTCCTGTCTGTTTCTAGTGGGAATATATTTTAAGTCATTGTATTTTAACAACAATACTTCTACTTGACAGTTGCTTTACAACAGACTGCAGTCTCAGACACACTTTCTTACTTGGGCAAATACATCCTCATAGTAAAAGTTACAAGGGAAAGAAAGAAAGAAAGCAATTTCAGCTCTGAGCAAAGTGATTACAGCAAAGATATACAGGAATTAGACCATCCAAAGAATGTAATTTTAAGCTTTAATGATCACAGGCTATATGCTGCAGAAAGCCTGTGACAGGTTATGTTAACCACCACGTTAACATTTGCAGCATCTGCAAAGAGCACAGTCTGCAAAGGCTGTCTCTTCCTCCTGGCCACAGTGGGGCTCTAATCTTTTTCCCCATTAGAATGGCACATTTTTGAAAAGACCTTGGAATCTCTAAAATGTTGTCTTGGGTTTGGGTTTGTTTATCTGGTACTTATTTAAAGCATTTTTCATTGAAGAAAATTATCAAATTCTCCCTGGGGCCACAACTCTAGAATTCTACTGGGTTTCTATCATTCTGTTCTGAAGTTTTGCAGTTTATGTCAGGTCTCCTACATTAAGAGTCATGAAGTTTGTTTAAAAATATATTTTTTTGCATAGAAAAATCAGGCAGTCTTCATAAGCCTAAACACATTTGACCAGGCTTTGTAGCATTAGAGACCCTAATTTGACACCTTAGAGTCTCCCACAAGAACTCTGAATTTTATACTTAAAAGGTTTCTCAAAATTCCTTAAGTTTCCTTATAACTGTGTACAATCCTAAAAAATATCCTAAAAGATAGAATTGTCTTAAATCCAGATGCATCAGACTTTGAAGTAATTTTTTTCTCTGCCCCTTTTTTAATATTTTCTAAACACCAAATCCAATCAACTGAAAAGCATTTCCTGAGCAATCATTATTTGCTGCTCTGCTCTACCTTAACTTGACAAAATAATCTCCAGTTGCACAGTCAAATACCCTTGGGGAAGATAAGCCAAGCAGGCACGAGCGATGTACCTGACTTTATTTTGTGGCGACACACGCCCATGGCAATCCTCCACCACAGTCATGCTTCAGCTGTGGGCTCTGCCTGGACCTAATCTCCCAAAAGACACTCTGTAAAGCTTTAATTTCTCCCTCTTTTCCAGAGGTTTTTGAGGAAGAAGAATTTTATAGTTTTAATATATATATTTTTTATTTTTCTTTATAGAAGAATTTTATAGTAACAGAAAAGGTGAGGTTATGCAATATTTGATTCTGTTGGGTGATGTGTAGGTAAGGTCACAGGTAGTGGGACAGGAATTCCTGGGGGTATGGTGCATCAGCTGTTGCTTGGTGGCAAGATGCTTGGTGGGTTTTGGATGAATTTTCAGCTAAGTGGAGAGGTTGTACTTTCAGACTAACACGAGAGGTCTGATTCCATTTCAGAGAGAAATACTACAGACTCTTTTTGCATTATGGGATAGCTGAATTTCCTAAATACTAGCTAAAAAATTAACACTATCAATACCAGCACAAGGCATTAATGGATATATTACCCAGCACATTTCTTCATCACAGTTACAAGTAGTTGATGAGATGTAACACTGTTGGATTTCAGCAAGTGTAAAAGACATTAAAAGAGAGATGGTTAATGGACAGAATAATAGAAAGTAACTGCAGAATGATCAAAAATTGATTTGTTTTATATTTAAAATGAAAGAACAAATAGGAATAGGTCCTTAGCTAAAGATTTGGAGTTCAGAAAAGCAAATTTAGACAAGCTAAGGAAACTGATTAGCAAAATCTGTTGGACAGAGATGATACAGCAGCTTGATTACGGAAGGAGAAAGAAATTTACTGCTGTCTGAAGAGCTGAAAGTAACAGAAATCTTTAACCTCAGCCAGAAATAAAACTTATAGAAATTGATTCCACACTTATGTAAGTAAATATCCACCTTTAAAAGGATAAAATATATATATTAAAAAATATACTAACGATTTTAAGGTTATAAGCAAAAAGGTTACAAGACCTAGAAAGGCAAAAAGACAGATATAAGATAAGTAAAGCTAAATTTCACAAGTTAAGATATACAAGGACAAAAAACAGTAACTGACAAAATGTAACATGACCTGGATCCTGAAAGGGGTAAAAATCTGGACAAAAAAAAATGCCATTTGGAAATCTATAGCAGAAGGAAAAAAGGAAAATAAAATTGTCAGCTAGTCCTGATGATTGGGTAATGTGTAGATTATAGATCAGATATAGTTAGGTATGATCCACAAAATAAATGAACTATTTATCCAGTAACCCAATAACCAAGGATGCCCAGACAGCAAAGGCAGTATATAAACTGGGAATGCCAATATGGTAATTAAACTTAGATCCTTAGAGAAGAGAGAGGATTTAAGGAGGGTCACAAAAGAGTGTAGGAGGGGAGTAGTCTCCACACCAGAAATAAGGTCTCATACCCAATGTAGGTGTGTTTGTGAGCTGTTTTTAGGAAACACTCCAGATCCTCAAATCTGGTTCTTTCTGAATTGAATCTATCTACAAGAAAAAGGGAAGTGGGACATAAGATGAGAAAACTTCTCCACAAAGGATCCAAACATTCTTTGACTTCAGTATTATGGCTTTACAGCACCTTTGAAGGAAAGGAGAACACAGACAAGGAGATAAGCACAAAGTGTCCTGCCAGTACCCTAATCTCAATAGGGAATACCTATTAAACATGAGTTTCTCCCATTGGTCTTCTTGCTGCTCCTGGCTCTGCTCAAGTCCAACTAATTTAGTGAAAAATCCACAAATAAGGGAAGTACAGGTAGCTAAAGCATTAAATCATGTAAAATGCACATTTTTTGTTTGTATTTATACCATAAAAACACACACCAAAATCAGCCTTTTTTTCTCCATTTTGTTAATCATTTCCTGATACAGAGTATCTTCTTCTCTGACTAGCTGGCCAGAATTTTTTAACATCTGGGTTCAGTTCATTTTTTTTGAACCGATAAAACTCTTGACTGCTGTATTTCAGAGGAGGGTTTGTTACCACATTTCCCAGTGATATTTAAACTTCTTGAACTGGGAAATCTTTCCCAAAGAATTCTAGGGGTATGTCTGTCTCTCTTATATGTGACAAGTGGTAAGAGAGCCACCACTGATAAATACATTCAAGTCTACCTTAGTTACTTCTCCCTGATCAGGTTACAGCAGAAATTTATAATGGAGACTTTCTTGTCCTAAACGACTCTTTTAATGTCCTATACTCAAATATTTTTCAGCCACATCCACCATCCTTCTCCTGTGCTGGTACTCTCATACAGTTCTGCATAACGATGCTTCTCAAATCGGTCAGTGCTGCACTCATCCTGCTTGTGTGAAGGTCATTAATGGAAACAAACAGGGTCAGACCTTCTAGGAACATCCTGCTACCTCATCTTTAAAGCTGACTATTTCTCGTTCCCTATAGGAATTTCCATATCTGAAACAGACTGTGGTATTCAAATCTAAAACAAATGACAATCAAAAGAGATATGGAGCATCTAAACTCCATTGAAACTATCAGATGAATTGTAGCCTTTATCAAGCTTTGACTTGTTATCTGTTTCCAGCCCACATGAAAACATCTATCATGTAGAGTAATAAGTGTTATTGTCACCAGAAGGGGAATGAGGAAGATGTTTAAAGCAGAGATCCCTGGCTGTTTTGTAAAGGAAATCTTCTGCCTAAAGGAAAGTACACCTCAGTAAAGGTTACAGAAATAGACCATATGCAGGCAAACATGTAGAGAATTGGGGAAAAAAACCCATCAGGGCTTTTCACTATTTTCTGTTGCTTTTTATGTCCCAGTTTCCTGAAAATATTACTGCTTTCAGAAAAGAAACCCGTAAGTGCCTGGAGAAGAGTTATATGCAAGAATCTCTCTGGCAATATGCCTGGATAGAGTCCTGAGTATCCTGGTCTGACCTTGGCTCACCCAGCTTTAAGCAAGTGAACCCTCCTGATGTCTCTTCCAATCTGAATTATCCAATGCCCCATGGATGCAGGGATTGGATCCAATGCAGCCCTGTAGCACAAGCAGAGAGGCTGAACTTGTACAGCAGGGGTGTACTGGCTGCTTAAGGGCACAAAGTGTCTCAGAAATTCCTGTCCACTTGCCACCTCTACAGGGAAGGATGCCAGGTTTCTAAGGGGCTCTATCACGGCCCTGTAAGACCCAGGCATAATGCTCTTTAGGTCTTTAAGTTACACAAAGCAGCAAGAACCATGACACCAAACTAAGCCAACATCTGTCAAAAACCTGCTTTTTGAGTAGAGCACAGTGCCCCAGGAAAAACAACCTTCAGGCTATTCTGACTGCTATGCAGTCCCCTGGCAGGCCAAAAAATAGACATGTAAAAGTAACTTTCAGTCATTCTGCTCACTGCAGGTGTATGTTCTCCCACCCTAGCACAGAGAGGATGATGAGGAACAATACTGCCTGTCTCCTGCCTGAAACTGCCTTGCTGTCCCTGCTTTAGAAACCAAGAAAAGTAAAGAAATCAAATAAAATTCAGATCACAATCTTACTGACCCCAGGGGATAACAACGTGCTACAACTAAAGAAACCTGCGAGGACTACAGCCATCATTGCCTGCTTTTCCAGGTTGGCTTCAAGTGACCTCATGAGATAATGAAAAGAGGAAATATCACTTGGGTCTGTGCAACTCCCCTCCAGTGACTGGAGCATCCTCTAACAATTCACAAGTATACATCTCTTAGAAAGATGCTGAAAGAAAGCTGAAGAAATACTACAAGACACTCAAAGGGTTTTAAAAACTCATATTCTGAAAGAGACAGTAAATTCTGCCTCCTTCCTTAGAAAACTTTCAGTGCATGCATTCAAAGAGAGTTCCCTTGGCCGTATTTCCAAGAGTTGGGTGATATCCAAGATTTATAAAGTCCCAAGGCTATGTCCAAGGAATCAGGAAAAAAACAAAGACAAAAAACTTTCTGATAAAGATAAAGAAGTCCCTGGATATGTGTTATGGAACCTGAGTCCTGGCACAGCAAATGTTTCTTTGCCTCTTAAGGGTAGGCTGAAGTGTGCGTGAGAGTTTGTTCTCCTGGAGCATGACAAAGAAACGGGTAATGTGCTTCTTAACTGAACAGGAAAAAATTGCTTTTCCAGTGACACCTGGATCCCACAGAGTTGAAAACTTCTTTATTCCGGGGTTTATTTACTATTTAAATTAGAAGAAATAATAGCAAATTTTGTTCTTCCTCTACCAGAAGACTCAAATTAAGTAACTTGTCTGCATGGCTTCAGCAGGTCTCTGGACATACTGCCTAAACTATGTACCTGATGGCACATTCTGATACCAGTCATTGCCCCAGAATTGTTCAGTTCATTTAATTTCATATCACCTTTGTGATAAAAGTTTCTACTTCACCTTCTAATATTCCCAAAGGTAAAAACCAAACACCAAAATACTGGAAATTCCTTCCAGGTAAAAAATCCATTTTCCTGCCATCTCTACTTTTAGTTGGATAAACAGAAAATGAAAGCATCTCTCACTTCGGCACAAAGGCAGGATTGAAGGCAGGTTCATTTTGAGTTTATTTTTTTCTTCTGTGTGAGACACTGTGGAACAACACAAGATGGTTCAGATTCTATTACTCAGCAGAGATTCTCATTGACCCTGACAAGAAACACCTACAGCCACTGGGACAGCAGGGTCAGCCATGACTGGTGGCAGCTGTTGGGAAGTCTGAAAGCAAGCAAGCGCTATCAAAAAGAAGTATCAGGTGGAAAAAAAAAAAAAAAAGTAGAAATAGCTTGTGACCAGGCCAGCAGCCCAGAGCCCATCCTTTTCCCCTTTGATTAAACTGTCAAAACATATTTTTTGTGGTATCCCAATACCATAGTGTTTGCCTAGAGCTCAGTGACACTGGGAGGAAAGGATTTAGCTGTCTGCAAAACAAACATAGACACAAAATCACAAAGCTAGAGCAGGTGAGATCAAAGGCACAAAACTCTCTTTTTCAATCAATAGCTCTACAGTGCTCACAGACCTGCGCCAGGAGCCAGGCTATAAAACAGATGCCTGTGTTACAAACAACATCTGGGATAAGAGAATCATTCTCCTCTTCTCAACAAAAGGGTAAATCAACACCACTGATTTCCACAGAGAGTTATTCATATTTATGCCACTATTCAGAAGATAGGATCTTGATGTGCCCTGGACACCCTCTGCAGCCTGTCCTTCTCACTAAGTGTAGCATGGCTATTCTCACAGACAGGAGTGGTTTTTTGGTGAAAAATTACAAGAAATTGAGTTAGAGGTACGCTTCTGACCCTTGGTATACCCCCACACTCTCCCCAGACAGCAAGCATTATGATTTTGAGGCTGGCATTGGAAGGCACAGCAGTGCTGAGGGCAGTGTCACTATATCACACAGCCATGGGGCCCAGGAAAGTGGCTGAAATTGTAGGTCAAGCTGGAGCATCTGAAGTGGAGCCCAGGCAGTGCACAAAGGCTAAAACTAAGCCGTAGGAAATGTCATCAGAGCCGTAGTTATTGAAGTCGGGCAGCACATTGATCCTTTTTTGTTCTGAAAAGCAGATGACACGTATGCATGCAGAAATGATGGGTATACCTCTGAGCACAGTTCAGCTGAATTCACAATAAATTTTAAAACACTGTCATCTCCTCACTATCATTGCTCTCCTAGAGACCCTAATTGTGTCAAGTTATGAGAATTAGAGAGGGCATTGGGCAATTATATTCCAAATTCAAGCCTTATTTCTTTTTAAAATTTGCAAGGCTGCCTTAATACAAAAATATTCCCTTTAGGGTTTCTTGGCAGAATTAGAAACATATAAAATCATTTCATAGCTGCAGGAAGGCATGCTTTCTGAGATAATACTGGTTTATGTAAAGAGATTATTCAAATACAGTGGCAGTCTCTTTCAAAATACTGTAAGGTTACATTCAGAAAAGATCCTAAGATTGCTTAACATGAATTTTGGCAGTCATGCAGTAAAGACTGTGGCAAGTGATGATTCTGATTTGGAAGAAATTTAGCTAAGAGGATAAAACTGCGGATGGGAGAAACTCACAAAAATATCTCTGGATGGGGCAAAACCCACAGAAAACCTGGAGAAAGAGCCTGAGGTGATTATCATGGAACCAGAGTTAACCTGGAAAGGCTATGCTGCACTAGTGCAAAACTGGTACAGCACTCCATGAGCAGAATTTTAATTTTTAAAGGTCTTCACCAGGCCCACTATCCTTACTCCACTTAGCAGAGCAGATCTTGGAATTTTTCAGATTCTTCTATTATTTCCAACAAAGAAGTAATGGTTCTGTTTTCCCAAAGTGCTTCTCCTGTTGGTGGAAAACTACAGCATTTAAAGTAATGACATGAAGTCTCATTTAGCAGAAAAGTAGAAAAAGTACAAATTTCTCTCATTCGTGTCCTGAAAAGATACCTTTTGTTTAAACAGGAGAGACAGGGCTTCAAGGGATGAAAGCTCACTAAATCATTCGTGTGCTCTGGCCTGCTCTGACAATGGCTTTCTAAGTGACATCTTTTAACTGGTCCAAAGATTTCCTCACCTGCTGACCTGGCATACATTCAAGCAAATTGGTCTCCTCAACACCGGTTTTGGTGTGCACTATCCTTTAACGAAAGAATGCCTCAGTTTGCACATCAGGTGTGATTTTGCAGATGTCTGTGGATTAACTGATGACATGGATGAAACAATAGAAGGCATTGCTTTACATCTCGGAGAGAATCATAATGGAAAGCACCATAATACACTACACCAGGCACACCAATGCTGTTTTCCTTCTGCAGGACCACAGTTTGTCCATATCTCTGCATGAGCAAGTGCTCTTTGTTTAAAGCACATACACAGAAATATTAGTTTCTGCATCCCTGTTTTAAAAAAACTCTCACCCTTCTGCAGTTAGCAGCCTCCTGTCCTGATGTTTACAGCAGAAACACGTTCTTTCCAAGCTTTTTGAAATGGCTTTATGGCACAATCCAGAGTGAGCAAGCGTAATGCTGACAGTATATGCACAAACCAGAATGGAACAGCAGCAAATGGACTCATTATCATACTTCAACCCTTTGCTTCCTTTTACTTAAGTGATGCCTTGGACACATTAAGTATGGAAATGAAGGATTGCAGGTAGTCTGATTAGATTTTATTAAGTACATATTCAAGGCAAGCCCTTGGGATGTTAAATCATCTTTAGACAGAGATCCTGTAATAACTGAGAACAGATTGAACAAGTCACTAAATGACTGAATTAAAAAAATGTATGATTAAAAGGAAAAAGGCATAGACTTATGTCTCATTTTAATGAAATCATAGTACTTCTCATGGGTGTCTCTATGCAAGCTTTTTTCTTCCTGATCATCTTGTTTTACCACTAAAATGTGATCCCTACTTTGTATGTATGGGCTTTCAAGCATGGGCTTCTTCAGCAGCCTTAGTGATATTCACTGTTGTCATTTATTCAAAACTAAGCTTGTGCAATTCAGGACATGAAGTGTTTTTGTGGTAGAACAGGACTTTTAAATAAGTGATGCAATGTTTAAAAAACATACTTAGCTACACTGTCCAAAATATTTATTACACATTTGTCGTTATTTTTAACGGATGTGGAGGTGACTTTGTATTAATATCTGGGGGTTTTAGAATTATGGGAATAGCACATTTAAATGATAAATAGTTGTGTCAGTTTATCTAGTACCTACATTTGCAATCTGAGTTTTCTTCCTGAGGAAATGAGAGGAATACAAATATTTTTGGTATGAATTTCCTTTATATTTTTCTTTAACTTCTAGACCTTCCTGTTGCTATCATCATCTTCCACATATAAATAGATGCATCAGTTTATATATCTAGAAGTAAGCAATTAACCTAAGGTGTTTTTTCTTAATTAGAGTTGTGAAGATAATATGTTTTAAAGTTTTGATGCTAGCCATCCGTGTGACCTTAGAAAAGCAGATAGCAGTCTAATTCTGCATTTCTGCGAAGGACTTTTCCCAGGAAAATGAATTTCATGATGAAGTGCCAAGATCAAAGCTTATCTGAAAACATCTGAGATTACAAAGATGCCAAATTCATCCACATCTTCCCTGAAGCAGTTTTCACCAAATATCTGGGCTAGCATTCCCCTTTCATGAAAATATAGTCAAATGTTTAATTCCTGGAGTGAAAAATATTTCTATATAATTAAACACTATCAAGAGATATGACTACCTTGCTGCCAGCTCTGTGGACAGTTTAACAACCCTGTTAATGATGCACTACTGCATGACAGAGACTGGTGTTGACTTTGGATGGATAGATAATCTTGGTCTGCAAAGGGAAGTGCAAGATATCTTGCTTGGCATACAGAAGATGTTGAACTTAGAGAAACAACTTCAAGGCTTCCCTGTGGGAATCAAATACATCCCAAGGAAGTTAAGGGAGGTAAGTCACCTGGAAACAGTCAGGGATGCAGTTTCATTATAAACTACTAAACACTGTAAAGCTCAACAACAACCCTGCTTTATGTTGCCTTCAAGCCTAGATAAAATAGCTTTTCCTGCTCATCCCTCTTCTCATTTCCTCTTGTTAATCACCTTCTTTTTTTTGATAGCAATATATTATCTTTTCTGAATTGAATGTTGAGCTGCTTACCTACTTACATTTGTTTTTTTAAAAAGGAGTATCACTATGTTTGAATGGAGCTTAAATTCCCAGGCTCTACATAATCCCATTGATTACATACAGTGCTCTTTACATAGGCAGTAAGAAATGCCAATAGTAGGTCTTTTTGGAGTTGCAAGTGTAAAAAGGAAGTGTTAGGATGCCTGAGGATAAGAATCCTCAAAATGCAGCCAAATCACATTTTTCATAGGGCTGCCTGATGGGAAAGCAACACCACCAAAGCATTTTCACCTGGTGTTGAGATATCCAAGTGACTGTTACTGAATTGTTCAGGAAAGGTTTTCCTTTTCTGTACTGGAGAACATCAGAATAGATGGATAGTCAATGTTGAAGTTTGCCTCGATCACTGTGGTCATTACCCAAAGTTTTTTATGAAAAAGATGTGTCCATGGGACAAATATTTCCTATTAAATTTTAACTCAGTCATGCAAGACTGAGAGGAAACAAAATCCCTTTTGATGATTAAGGACATTGTGGCATACAGTTCTGCCCCTGCCTTGGTAGTGTCTTTTCGCTTCTTATCAGAACTAGAGGCTCTAACATGGGAAATTTTGCTTTAATATTTTTAATGTAACTATCAGAAGATTGAACTGGCTTTTGAGTTTAGGTTGGACTACAAAGTAGGCATTGACTCTCCCTTTGAATATAAAATGTAGAGTTTGCTTTGTGCACTATCACAGCTGTTGCAGTGAAAGGGTAATTAAGACAAGAATCTTCCCCTTGCAACTCTTCCAAATTTCTCTTGCAGACTTTGTATCCAGATGTTCTTTTGGGATATAGCTGGTCAAGCAGGTCACCAAAGTTTTGCTGCTCTTGAGGTGTCACACCCACACAGTAGCACAGCCCAGCTTTGGAATGCTCCTCTTTGCAACTCAGTGCTGCTTATTATTCCCTTATTGTCTGCCCAGCTCAGCATGCACAAACTGCAAATAAATAACGACACAAAAAGATGAATTCTGGGACCAAGAAATGCTTATTTTCCCAGAACTTATGGATTTAATCCAACGGCAAGCTCTAAATTGGCATGATCATTGTTCCCTTGAAACAGCAACACACAGTTCTTCACTCTATGCCTGATTCATTGCCCACAAATATGAGCTTGTGTACTGGTCTTGTCATCTGATACACTTGTTTTAGTAGTCCATATAATATGAATTGACTACCAGAAAATGCATATTTGTTTCACAGCCAAGATGAAATTCAAAATATATTTCCAACTTCACCATTTCCCCCCCCGTTTATTAATATATGAAGCCAAATGCTATTACTCTTACTGAAGTCAGCGGGATTAGTTGGGCTAAGGAATGCTTTCATTTACAATGTGCATTTGTGGGACCAGACTAAATTTAGGAGAGATTTTAGCAGCAGCAGACAGCACAAAGCAAGAGATGAAAGATGACAGGAGAAGGTGATTCTGCTGGGTGGCACAGCAGCAGAAGGGGCAGAAAGCATGGGAGAGCTGAAGACCCTTGAAAACTAGCCTTCAGGTGTCTCCCTAGGCTCCACATCACTCAGGCTTTAATGATCACCAGTTATTCTGGTCACTTCAACCACCTTTTCTTCAGTATCCTGGTTGTAAATCGAGCATGACAACAGCAGTCCATTTTGCCTTGTTGTTGTGACGTCAAATGAACCATTCATTTAAATAAGATGAGCAACCCAAGAAGTCCATGAAGAAAAGAACATTTCTTCCTCTAGCCCACCACTTATGTGGGGTGAAGGAACCAAGAGAAGAAAAATACCAGGACCTTTCCTTTGGAAAATGGAGTCAGAGACAGGGATTCAGGAGAATGTTGCATATGTCTCATGGAAACTGGTCTTCACAGGAACCAACACACCATGGCCGTCAGAAAACATCTAAAAGTATCAGCCCAGGACTGCTCAGAGCTTGGCAACTAGGCTGGTCTACAAGTAAACTGGTCAGAGAACTGAACCCCACTTGACCACCCCAAGACAGATTACGGTTTGGAGCTACAATTTACTGAAGAGATCACAGCAAATACAACAATACAGAGAAAACTGGGTTTAACCCCCAGTGTCAGAGTACAACTTGGCACCTGTTGGTCAGAATGCAACCATTGGGATGCAACAGTTGGTCACAACCTGGGGAAAATTCTGATCCTCCTCTGAATCCATCATGTGGTGGTGTACCTGGTCCCCAAGCCAAAGATTTATACATGCTAAGGTTCAGGTGGGAATGCTCAGTACCTCCCCTAGGGCAATCAGTTTCAAAAGGGAGGATGTAACACCGTGAATCATGAGATATTTTGGGAGTCCTTGATGGTCTAAGTCATTGCAGCTGCCTGTTCTGCTGCTGCCATTGAGTCCACCATGGCCCATTAACAGAGATGACCCCTCAGGCTGGGTGTAACTGTGCTGACTTCCCCAGAAGGGGAGTTATCACAGATGAGTTATTTGTGAAGAAAAAGAAACATTAGCCAGCGTTGCAGGATTTGCCTCTTTGCCTCATTTAACATCCAGCTTGTAGCCCAAGGTGTCAGGTGTGCACTGTGCAGCTCCTGCAAATGACCCATCACTTACATTCATCAGAAATTGTGTAGAGGGGAGTGGAATACACAGTTTGATTATACGCACCTAGTGTTGAACTGGCACCCTACCCCTGTAACCAGGACAGGAAGAAAGCATTACCCTTTGCACAGACTGGCTCCCAGGGCGTCAGCACAGTCCATTGAGTCAACAGAGCCAAGAGCACATTTAAATCGAAAATTAGAGAGATGATGAGGGCAAGATGGCTTTTACATGGGAAACTGATGGTGCTTGGATTAGGCATGAGTTCTTCATGGTGGTGAACCAGCAGCTAGGGAGAGACAAGCCAACTGCCATCATAGTTCTTGACTGTATTAATGCTAAAGAGATTTTAGTTTCAAAATCTTCAGCATGTGCAAAAGCAAGAGGAAAAAAATCACCACTAAATCACCTGCTGCTCAGCTCCTCTGAAGTTAAAAGCCAGAAGCTAAAATTTTTAAATCTTTTTCCACCAATGTCTCATTAGCAAATGTCTCCAAGCCATTGATATGAATAATGATTTTAACTTCAAATACCAAGCTACTTTTCTATTGTTTGAATTCCGGATAATGTAAAAGCCTGGCAGAGAGAGAGCACCAGATAAGATAGGTGAGTCAAGGTGCTGTTACAGCTTTGAGAACCTGAGGCTGAGATTAAGAAACTAAAAAGAATAAGCACATGTGAAAGCGTGGAAAAACACGTAGGAAAACAAGAAATGTAGCTTTCAGTTTTAAAGAACACAAGCCTTGTTTCTGGTCCCAGCATTTTTGCTTTCTTTCCTGGGACACACAGAGGTATCCCTGACACAGGCAAATTTCTCTTAATTCTACAAGGTGCCTTGTACAAGATTAAAGTTTGAAGAAGGCTAAAACTTTAAAAACTATTTGTGCAGAGTTTATTCTCTCTTGGGATCTCGCTGGGGAATAGATCTGCCTCAGCAGTCAGGAAGGATCTGTTCAAAGATAGGTTTAAAGTCATCATTGGGTTGATTTCTTTGTGTTGTGTTGTGTTTGCTTATTTGTTTGTTTGTAAGTGCCAAGTATCATTGACAAAATAGCAAATAACAGCAGGAGGCTCCTCCTTGATTTTAGTCTTCTCATATTTCCCTGTTTTAGGAGAGCAGAGGAGCCATTTAACTCCAGGAGCCCTATGCCTTGGCACCTTTTGTTCTAGTGAGTGTAGTTTAGTAACCTAGTGATGCAGGGCAAGTTATTGTGCTGGTTTGAACAAATGAATAGAGAAAAAACTTAAAGGATTTGCAAGGTTGTTTTACTAAGAGAATTACTGTATAGAGTAAGGAATTACATCATCCAGTAGCAAGAGGTAAAAAAATGGATGTAAATATATAGGAAATACGGTTTTCAATATATATATATGTTTATATTTAACAAGAAAAGTGAAGTTTATTTTGTGTAGAGTTTTCATACTGTTAAATATACTGTGAGAATAGAAGAGCAATCACATTTCACAGGAGGAGTCCAAGCCAGTAGGTTATTTGTGAGTTTACACTACCGAAATCTCTATAGTTGGGGCATGCAAATACTACAAAAATTTGCTAGAGTTTTAAATACCCTGCTGAATGAAAATGAAAAAAACTACAGAAGATCAAGCTCAACCTGCAAATGTTTCCCATGTTTGTTGATAAAAGTCATTTTCTGGCAAAGCTGAAGAAAACATGTTTCTGCCTGGTTTAGACAATCTGAATTCAACTATGAAACTGAACTCTAGGTATTTATTTGGGGTCCTAAATTAGCACAGAAGTATCAAAAGAAAATATTTGAACTTCAAATTGTGTTTGAAGCACCTAAAGTGTTGTTTTGATACCTGGGTGATGGACATACCTGCCACTGTGGTGAGCTGGGAGTGATGAAGGACCACATCCTTTTCTGTGATTGCACTGGCAAGAGTCAGGGTGATCATTTGTGGGACAAGTAGGAGCCAGGGTGCCATGGAGCCTGAACAATTAGTTTTCCTTCTCTTGGGTCCTGGTATCATCCCTCAATGCACCCACAAAGCAAGCTGACTGCAAGGATGCCCAAACTATTAACGTTCAGGTAGTCTTTAAAATCTCAGGTTCACCATCATCCCCTCTTGCATTTTATGCCTATTAAATTTAAGGTGTTTTTTTCTGTTTTTCCTGTTTCAAACTTAACAAAGACAGGCCAGTTATTCATGATACCTGATTAATCCAAATGTTCACTGGGAAAGACCTTGCTGCAGCCCAATAGAGAAGGTGTGATGAATTAAGAGCCTATCTTTTGAAAAACTTCATTGAATCTGAAACTAAGGAGAAAACTTTTTCCAAAGAAATTTTACTTTTTTAATTTGTCTATTTTACTTTTAACCAGTATTTATATAGGTCTCTGGCAGCAGAGGAGAGTGGAAGTTGGTTGACATCCCTGTATCAGGATGCCTAGATCCACGAGAACCTTTGGATCTGATCTTGCATTGATCAAGTTCATGCCCTCTTGAGGTAAGGGGACAGGATTTTATTTTGTGTTCTATGTTCTTTTTTTCACTTTCCTTATTTTCTGGTGCAAAGAATATAAATGAATCTTTTCACATTCCTGAGAAGCTTCTTCTTTCTAGGTGTTCCTATCTGCTCCAGCATTGCATGCTTACCTATGTCAACCTGAAATACCATTTTAAATTGTGGTTTCAGTTCAGTGAAACACTCAAGTGTTGAAATGCTTTCCCACACAGCAATACCTTAATGTCCTAATAGCCAACCCCTTGTATTAGAACTTCCTTCACTGAGCACTAGTAGCCAAACCAACCAACCCAGAAAAGCAATTTTTACTAAGGCTATAAATTGCTTTTCACCTCGCTATTAAAATACAGCTAAAAAGCAACGGCAAAGAATGGTAATAAATGACATTTTCCACAGTGTTTCAGGAGATTTATGCTGCTAAATTTTAACTCTGAAATTTTTCATTAAAGGTTAGAAGACTGTACTGTCTTTTCGCTTGGAATAGCCAAAATCAAAAAATGTTTCTGAAAGGTACTATTTAATTTATTTTCTTCTATTTTAAAATTCCAGGTGTTGTCATTTCTATGGAAAGGACTTCAATTAAAAGTCTATCTTCTGTCCTAATAATAAAAATAAAACCATCAAGAGTATAGAAAAATGCAGTCCTGAAGCCTCTTGCTCAGTGGTGAGATACATGGTTTTTATTTATCTAACATTCTCAGCATCAATGTCTGGAGTCATTTCAAGATGATGATCAATGAAATACTGCTATCCACTTGGTGTTGGAAGGAATTAGGATGTGGAAATTAGAATTTACCAGAAATTTAGAACGAGAACAAAAATGAAACCAGACAAATTCCAAGTTTTGTAGCTCAAACTCACAAGCCCAGACAGAAAGAAAAGCATTCTCAAGGAAATCACCATGCAAAGTCCCATTGTCTTCGCTTTACTCTGTGACACTGAGATCAATTGCTCCCTGCTTCCAGCACACTTCCTCTCTTTCTACACTGTCCCTTCTTCAGTCAGTGTCTCCTACCAGGTGCCACCCAAATGACATCCTCCATCTTCTTTGGCAACTTCCTTCAGGAAATAGAAGTAGCTCACAATAAAATACTAACTCAAATAGTGCTTAAAGGATTTTTGAGCCACAAAGGACACGAAACAACTCTCATTTCACTTGTGTGAGGGATACTTAAGAAATCAATAGCACTCCACCAGAACAAAATAGATGCCACTGAAGAAGACACTTAGTGCTCCCCCTTTATCCTGCTCTTGCTGTTCATCAGTTAGTGATACAACCCTTGGCCCCCACTTCTCTGCACCCTTTTCAAGAGGGACACAAAACTAAAGACATTTTTGAGAAGTGTTACTAGCTCTGCTTTGAAATAAATGCAGGAAATTAATTTTTTGGGTAGTTCTTGTTTGATTTATTAAATAGTTTGATTTTTTCCTTACACTGAATTTTTTGAAGGGTGCAAAAGCACATGCATTCATTTGCTCCCTTCCCAAGCTGAGCAATTGAATTCATTCACAGTCCACTCACTTGAAGCAAAAAGCCAGGTTCTTTTCATAGCTCTTTGTCTTGTTTTAAAGCCAATTGTTTGCTCCTGCCAAGTTTTAATTGCACAGAAAACTTGACGTCTGTGAGTGTGAAAGGAGGTTTTCTATCATTATGTCTGATGGCTGTTCTGCTCTGTTGGTGATTATTCATTTACCTCTGATGTTTGCGGCTCTTGGCGGCTGCGGCTACAAAATGTGCAGCAGTTCAGTGTTACTTCCTATTTGTCATTCACAGAATCATTTGTTCTCTGTTCTAGGAAAACATCAACATCTTAATGCAATTTATTCTTCTGATTAATGAGAGAAGTAAACCCATATGTTTTTCTAGTTTACACCCATTTTATTCAATAAACTACAGTTGTAGGTGTTCAAGAATATTTGAATAGAAAGCACACCGTGAAATTTTAATCCTCATGTGGAAAAGAAAACATTTTAGCTGATTAGTCTCACTTTTTCCTATCATCTGCTACAGAAAACAGAGATATTAGGGAAACGAATTTTGCAATAATCAAGTAAGCTTGGCAAAGCAGTATTTTGTTACCATGTGCTCACTGTAACCCATGAGGAGGCAACTGGTTTTTATCTGCCATGAGCAGTAGGTCTGTCACTGGGGAATATAAATCCTGATGTCCTCTTTGTGAATCCCAAGACTATGCCCAAAAAAGAGACTAAAATTCACATTTTCTAACTAGTCCATTTTAAAAGTCCATATAGACAAATAGTCTTTTTTTATAAAGACTTTGGAATTATATTGTTTCTTAGTTAAGTGTGAAACAGGTCAGAATCAGTCCTGGCACACTGAAGCAATGCCATGAACATCAGTGGATAGATATGTATTTACAGAATATACATTTGATCCAATCAGTACTGGTGAAAGATATGAGACTGCATTTTAACTGGGATCCTGACATTCTAGGAATTTGGATGATGGTTTGAAGCTGTAAGAGGCACCCATCACCTCACCTCTGGTTTTAGCAGATAGCTTTTCAATTAAAAGGAAGATGATTTCTTTAAGCCTTAAAGACAAAGCTTTTTGCTTAAATTTTTAGTAGGAAGAACTTTAACTGCTTCTTACTGCATAAGTAATGATTCAATACATCTTAATCAGAGTATATGTCCTTCAGAGACTGAAAGTCTTGAGAAAATTCACCTGCAGCCCACTTGTAATACCAGTTTGACAAAGTTCAGCACTTGGTTGGCACTATAAAAAATGTAGATGCATTTCATCATCATCTCCCTTATGCTTTCTCTGAAGCACATAAAGTTACCAGCCCAGACCTTTCTGGCAAAAATAGGTATATATCAAGTGTATAATTTCTCACAGCAGTTATTATTTACCACCTCTCTTTTTGCATGGTCTGATATGGTAGGAGAATTGGTTTATACTGTCTTCCTACACAATTTACCCAGACCTTGGCATCTTTGACCCCATTTTTTCCATGACATGGGAAATGGAAAATGAATGGGAAATACCCATTCAGTGCAAAATCTACTGCAAGGTTTTTGGAATTAGTGGTTGAAAGATAACTCAGTTTCCAATCTTTTGTTTTTGCTGTGAGTAGCAGATGTCAGGGTACTATGGATATGGTCATCATCAACTTCTGAGTCCAAACTGCTGCAATAGAATCTGAGAGCTCAGCAGCCCAAAACTTTCTGTGAAAAAAAACCAATTCTGTATAGTGAACAAAAAACCTTGAGCTTCAGCTAGAAGATGGAAGAGTAATAGATTTGCTTCTGGGTGAAAATTTTCATCCTGTAAAATGTCTCCCAGGACTAATTCTGTGGGTATGAATAAGAGGCTTATAAATACAAATTTTGCCATGCAAATGAATAATCTGGACTGGCCTTCCATCAGCTTTACTGCTGTTGTGGGCCTCATATGGGTCATGCTGATATGCAATGTAAGATTTTGGTAACTTTGAGTATAGTTTTCAGAAAGGCTAGATAATTTTGTGCTACCATTAACCACCTCTTGCTGCTTGGCACGCTGAAATAATAAGGGTAATTGAATATTATGCTTCTGGGTGTATGCTAATTGCCTGCAGGGCTCTGGAAGGATGTCTCATCCCTGTACACCACGCAGCATAATTGGATAGGTAATAGGCATTATGGGAGCCTTCCACCTTCCTCAAGAATATCAGTGCAGAAAGCAAAATGTCAGGTTAGATGAACAAATGATTTAATGCATTCTGGCAAGCCCTCTGCTCCTATGGTGCCGTGGTGAGCAACTGATTGCAGGATATGCACCTGCCATTGTGTAATGAGGTCTTGAGCATCCCAGGTCACTATTTTTAACGTGAAACACCAGCAAAAGCCCCAAGCTTCTCAACATGCTAATTTCTATGGAAAATTCCATTTAAAGTAATTTTCAGTTGTGAATTAAAATGTATTTATGCTTAAATAAGAATCATGAGTGACTATTCCTTGTTTTATAAACACACTATCCCCTGAATCCCTTTAATCTTCTCTGTGTGTTGCTGAATGTCAGGTAATGGAGAGTCACAGTGTGAGTTCAATTAGTATAAAATCTTATCATTGTAATTGTGCAGGATGAGCTGTATT
The DNA here is from genome assembly GCA_018697195.1 of Certhia americana. Taxonomy (NCBI): domain Eukaryota; kingdom Metazoa; phylum Chordata; class Aves; order Passeriformes; family Certhiidae; genus Certhia; species Certhia americana. The sequence continues at coordinate 63,768,727 of CM031859.1, forward strand.
ATCTTGCCAAATAGGACTCAACACTTTGAGGTTATTTACTAATTTTTTATATTCTTCCAAATGCAATTAATTGCATAACCATTAGAAGTTAATATTAATTAATTAACAGTGTTCCTACATAATTGTATGTGATAGACATGCTCAAATGAGTTCTTTGAGATTACTGGAAGGTAGGGAGGGGGATTGCTACCATGAATACCAAATCTCCTTGGCAGACTGACCTATAAACGATGCTTGGGTACAATTAGGAAAATGGCCTGTGCTAAAGATAACTCTAGAGCACGCACTGCCACACACATGGCCTCATCTTAGAGATGCAGCATATCATTAGATCTGAATAACCTTGGGGAAATCAGAACTCTCGAAAAGCTGTCTACAAGAATGACCTCACTACTTTCATCTGCCTTAAACAGCATTTCACTGACTTCAACAAATTTCTGTCTTCAAACATTTTTTATTAGCTAAATATCTTTCCCTATGATTTCAGCTAACTGGGGCTGAAAACTTCCAATGTAGCAAGGTATTTCCTCTGGGGCTGTTCACCAAGGACCCCTGCCCATGCTTGCCAGCATGCTGCTGCTCTGCTTTCTTCCCTTCACCACCAAAATAGCCTCCTCCTTGTATGCTGAAAGACGAGTCAACAATGCAAACATCCCGTCTGGATGGGCAACGAGGTTTTGAAGGAACTCAGGAATAAAAAGAGGATTCATCATCTTTGGAAGGAGGGTCAGGTCTCTCAGGAAGTATTTAAGGGGTCTGCTAGGGCATGTAGGAAAAAAATTAGGGAGGCCAAAGCTCAGTTTGAATTAAAATGGCACCTACTGTAAAGGATAATAAAAAATGTTTCTAAAAATATATTAATGGTAAATGGAAGGGTAAAACCAACCTTTGTTCTCTACTGGATGCAGGAGGGAACTTAGTAACTGCAGATGAGGAGAAGGCAGAAGTGCTTAATGCCTTCTTTGCCTCAGTCTTTAGTAGGAAGATGGCTTGTCCTCAGGACAGCTGTCCTCCTGGGTTGATAGATGGTGTCAGGGAGCAGAATGATCCCCCCGTTATCCAGGAGGAGCCAGTCGGAGAACTGCTGAGCTGCTTGGATGTTCATAAATCTATGGGACCAGATGGAATCCATCCCAGGGTGATGAGGGAGCTGGCAGCTTGTGAAGCCACTCTCCATCATTTACCATCAGTCCTGGCTCACTGAGTAGGCTCCAGATGACTGGAAGCTGGCCAATGTGACACCTATCCACAAACAGGGTGGGAAGGAGGATCCTGGTAAAGATAGGCCTCAGTACCTGGCAAGGTTATGGAACAGTTTATACTGAGTACCATCATGCAGAATTTACAGGATGGCCAGGGTATCAGGCCCAGCCAGCATGGGTTTAGGAGGCATAGGTCATGTTTGACCTGGATATTGGGAAGAAGTTTTTTGTGGAAAGTGTGATAAAGTACCGGAATGCTTTGCCAGGGGAGGTGGTGGAGTCACCATTCCTGGATGTGTTTAAAAAAAGACTGGATGGTGCACTTGATGCCATAGTCTAGTTGAGATGTTAGGGCATGGGTTGGACTCAATGATCTTGAAGGCCTCTTCCAACCTAGTCATTCTGTGATTCTGTGAAAAGTAGACGCACTGCTGACTATCCTGTTTTCTTGCAGACAACAATGTGGAATTCACATAAAATTATATCACTGACCATCCAGTTGCTGAGTTAAAGTCCCAGAGCATGGTTGCTATTCTGCCATTAGAAGTGCCACCATTTATAGCAGCTATAAACCCTGCATGACTGTGCTTATCTCAGGTGCTGAACTGCCTTATTAGCTAGAAGAGGCTGTAATGACCCTGACCAATTTTCTGACTTTGTGTTCATCATGCATTAGCAGGCTGCTGTTGTTATGATCAAACTTTCCTGGAGCAGGAATTCATTCAACATTCCTGACTTACGCTGTCTAGGGAGCCTATGTTTCAGCAGGTTGAGTATGTAAATGGGGCTCCATCAATAGCCACTGATTTTTCACAAGGCCATTGAGCACCTCTGTAAGTCAGAAAGCATGTACTACCTAAAAAAATACAGAATAAACTAGAAATTTGTGGATTTTGATCAAAATTCTAGCTATAGGGTATGACAGGCAGATCAGATACCTTCCACATGATACCTATAATATAAACAGGTTTGAACCAGGTAAGGGATGAGATGAAATGAAATTTATTGTCAGAAAATTATTTCAGATGAATATTCATTTTTTAGCTACACTTTTATGTGGAAAGTCCCCTGCTGTTCCTGCTGGATTCTGCTTTGCTTCTGTCCTTCACTACGGGACAGGGTTGTTATACACAATTAAACACATATCCAATTTGTGCTCCAGAGACTGTGGCAGCTGTACCTCAACAGAGGGTGAAGACAGAGCAGATGGATAGAAGGTGAAGTGCTGTCAGTCCGTTGGGATTGAAGATGCCACAAAAATGCAAACAGGACCTATAGTATATAACAGAAAATGATGTCCTGACAGCCTGACGAAAGACTAACTCAGAAACCCTCATTTCCACAAAAGTTAAGATCAGCTAAGATTGATATGGCTGTAGTATCAAGTGCTTCATCCTTTTTGTCCTTTTTTTTTTTTTTTTTTTTTTTTTTTTTAAATGAGAAACCAGACCAACCTAATCTGAATGAAGAAAGTCACCTTCCCTGGTGCTCCATTTAATTTTTCTCAAGCAATAGAAATGAAAATGAAAATTCCATTTTAAAAAAAAATGAAAAGAAGAATATTCTCATGAAGGTAGAAAAAAACCCAACTTCAACAGCCCCACAAGAAAAGCTTTAAAACTGTCACTCACATCCCTAAAAAATGAAGCCCTACAAAACAGGATGTTCAAACCCATGTGTGGGTGCTACATTTTTTTTCCTCAAAGACCAGTTGAAACTGCTGTGACTTAAAAATTCAATTAATGCATAGCAAGGGAACACTTGAGAAAGGAAGGAGAGAGGGAAGACAGAGATGAAGTCAAGTTAATTTGGAAGACACTTTCAGAAAAGAATATGAACACTGTTCTGGAACTCCCAGTTCTGTCTATTAGTCAGTAACGAAAGAAGGTGCTGATGCACAGACCAACATTTAAACCCATAATACTTTTGACAAAGTGCTGGTTTTAGCTTTATTCTGTATTTATTGTTTTTCACATTGTTTCACATGCACTTGTCCCTATTTCTTACAGACCAGATGTTTCACATCTGAAGCGGTGCCAATTCCCATGAGATCAATGAAACTTTTAACCTTAACCAGAAAGCAGGATATCAGTATGTTTTCATTTGTTAGTCTTTGTGAACCCAACCAAAGCAATTACCTGTGGCAGGGTATGAATTTCCCAATCCCAGTGGAAGTAACTCTTCAACTCACCAGTTCTAGCTCAGCCAGAAGCCGTGAATATCTGCTCCCCTGTCAGCTTACTGATCTGCCCTTTGTGTATATATTACAGCAAAGATTTCCAGTCAGCCAGCTTGACATTTCTCTATGAATTGACTATGAAATGATACAGCTAAAGGGCAGTATGCCAAGGAATGACCAATTCAAGCATGGCAAATATTGACTGAAACAGAATATTTCAGAGGATGAGTGGCTCGCTTGGATTTTTCCATAAGCATTTCAGACATACTCAGCATTTGCATTCTCAAAATTTTCATCTGCTTTACAGTCATGCCTCCACACCCAGAAGTAAGAGGAGCTCATCATACTGTCCACTCTGTAGACAGAGAACAAAAAAAATTGAATCTGCCAAAAATATTTTTTTTAATTGTTTTTAAATGCAGAAGTTTTTACCCAGTTCCAGAGAAGTGAAATAAACCATGGAAATAAATCCTGTGTTGAGAAGGTCAGTGACCTGAAATCTCCCAGGAGAGAGGAAGAGCAAGGATGGAGGAATCTGGTTCTCACACCACGAGGTGCCCTGAGGACACAGAACACTGGCACAGTCTGCTGCACTGTCAAGTGTGATCAAGACAAAGGCACTTTTAGGTGGATCTCTCAGGATCTTGCATCTTCCACAGCAAAGTGTTTTCCCTGCAAACTTTTACTGAAGCTGCATAAGGTCTCTTGTCAAGATGTCTCCATTAGAGGGTTAATCACAGAAATTATATGTGAGATAAGTTGTAGGGAAGAGTTTTCATTCCTTCATTTCACAGAAACTTACAGATATTATAATGTGAAAAACTAGGATAAGAGAATGCACTTTTTCCCTTGGAATATCTTGTGAGGAAGTATAAGAAAATACAGTTTAAGAAAATTTGCCTGTTACAACATGGCTAAGTGCAGGGTAAATGCCTGCTTTTTACCATGTGCAAAAGCATTATGATACAGGATAGAAGGACAGGCCGATGCCAAAGGCAAATTAATCGCCAGACAAGGGAGTATTAAAGGATTTTCTGTGGATTCCTGTATGTCCATACATATTTCATGTATGTCTTTCAGTCAGCAAGACACAGAACAAAATAAAACGCCAAGAAACAGCAATCTCTTTTTGGGCCCATGTGCAGACAGGAGATTTTGATGAGTATGTGGGGGACCTTTTATTAGGATTCTACAAATATCAGGGGCTGTAAATCTAGATCCCTCTATTCCTCCTAGTTTCTTGGGGATGATGGGAATACTTTGACAGAGTTCCTAAACCACACACACACACACCCCTGGGTGTTCTCTCATAGATTCTTCTCCTGATGTACTTTGCCTCACTTTCCAGGTCTCTCATTTCCTTTCCAACCTGGTTTCTCCAACTACTCTGTTTTTATACAATTAAAAAGCAGTATGTCTTTGTGTTCTGCTCTGCCTGCCTGCCCAGAGAGGTGGTGGGGCAGTGTGGCAGGCAGGCAGGAGGCCTGGGCTCTCCGCTACCCTCTGACACGTGCTGGCAGGAGGCTGAGCAGGACTTCAGCAGAATGCCCCGAACACATTTCGTGATGACTCTCAAAACCTTGCTCATTCAAGGAGGTTATTGTGTGGCTTTTTAAAGCATGAGTCTGTCTCTTTGCGCCCAGCTGCAAGAACTGACATTGTTACAAACTCTGCTGAAGGCTAATCCCCACAAGCCATGTTGCGCTGAGCCAGGCACTCCCTACCACGGCTTTGCTCTGATTTCCTCCCTTCCATTCCCCCTGAAGTGCCCGAGGCCAGGAGTCTGGACTGCCAGAGTCCACACCACCATTGCAATGGACAGTCTCAAGCCTGGGCCCAAAATACCTAAAAATTGTCCATAGCTCAGAGGCAAAGAGGCCAGCCTCTGCTGCCCTCCACACTGATCCTCTGGCACACAGGCACTTTCCTGCAGGAGGGCACGACCTGTCTGTGCACAGCAGAGCTCTCCCAGATTGCACTGTGCTCCCACAGCAACTAAAGTCATCCCTCACCTTGACACCCACTTCAGGTCATGATTTTGTATGTCCCATTTTTCACGAATATATTTCCTGAGGGAATTCAGCCTAGTTCAGAATTCCCCCACCGTGGCACAAGCTGTTTGAGAGTGGCAGGTGAAGGCTGTTGGAATGGCTCCAAAGGCTCATGTCCTGTCCCTTTGTTTTTCCTCCACACAGCTACTCTTGTTAGAAAACCACAAATAAACTGGTGTTTTCTATGACTGCTCTCCAACTTAGCAGAGAGTTTTTCCCTTTAAATTACTATTTAAATGACGTTGCCATTTGGGGAAAAAAAGAAAAAGACAACAGGAAAATCAAAATCGTTATAAACCTATAGAACTTCTCCATTCCAAGTACAGCTTTTGCTAGCAGTATATGGGTTTCATATACGGGCTAAGAATGGGAAGAAAGTAAACATTTCTCCTTTGGTGAGGCAACACACAAACTTCCCTCTTTTTTTTTCTTCACTAGAAAACATTGGAAGTTATTGAATAAGACAGTGATTGCATTCACACACTTTTTTTTGTCACTTACAATGGATGACAGCCGAAGAAGGAGCTTCGGTGATGATGGTGGTGCCAGCATAGAGCATTTCCAGATCTTTTATGCATCAGCTACCAGGGTTGGGATTTACAACATTGCAGATTTCTTAGTGAGCTGAGGCTTAAGAGCACAAATATCACTTACTGGTTGTTGGTCTCTTGATGCTGATGTGAACATATGCTACAACTTTTCTCATTTCTTCTGAAACACCTGAGATTATGGTGATATTTTTGGAATAATATCTTCCGTCTAAGAATGCTTGCTTTAGAAGTGAGCATAAAATCTGCAAGTTCCTTTACCAATATATTCTAGGCTGGGCTGCAGCATGGTGGGATCAAGTCACCCAATCCTCCCCAGCATCATGCCAGAATGCAGAAGTGTCATTGGGCCAGACAGGGAACACACAACAGAGATGCTGATGGTGGGATCTGGAGACCAGGATGCTCATGGATGACAAGGAGCCAAGCAGTGTCCTTCCTGTACTCCAGGATGTTTTTGCCTTGTTAAGGCTCTTCCACATGCTGGAAGACACACTTGTGAAACATTTTGGGCAGAAAGGTGGATTAAGCCTACAGTCTGATTTTCTAGGCTAGTATTTTAAGTCCTGAATAATTGCAATGAGCACTACAGCTATCACCCCTGTCCCATCACCTGAAAAAACAAGCAGGAGTCAGCAAATTCATTACAAATAAGAGGTTTGTCGTCCAGGAATGATGCCCCATATCCCAGGCAGGCTGATATGTTTATCAGAAGTTCCTCAAGCTAGGGCAGGCATCAGATTTGCCTCTGGTTTTCTATTCAGTATCTCCAGGTGACTCCTCTATCAGCATGCAGGTGGCATGTAAGGGCAGGGACACCAAACAATACAGTTTCCTCTGGTCCATAAAAGCCCTAAAACTTATGTGGTTTGATGAAGTTTCTAGCTGGCAATTTAAAAAATTTATTAAGAAACTTCTTGGTGTCTGCTCTGTGGCTGGGCTATTACAACTGCAGGTCACCCACACAGAAATAAATCTTTGGGGAAAGGGAAGGGGAAAAGGACTTTATGGGGCATTAGTCATAAACATGAGGACCCTTTTACCTTTAAGTTATCCTCCATTACTTCTAGGTCTTTTATCTGTGCATATATGCATCAGAATTTTTACAAATAAAAAAAATCATCAGAATTACATTATCACAAGTAGCAGCAGAGCCACATAAGCAATGCTAATGTGATGATTGCTTCCACTTGGTTGTTTAAGTACCTAGAAGCAGCATTTGGTGCTCACAGGAGTTTTACATCTTCAGGCTCTGTGAGATGGCCAGGTGAGTGTAGGGACTTGTTTCCTTCTTTGTGCTGGTGGCCTCTGAACATAGCAGAGAACAAATGGAAATCAAAGGTAAGGAAGAGTTAGGAGAATTAAAGTCATGTGGGAATGGCATGCACCCTTCATTTAATAATTTAACAAACCAGAGGGTTTTGAAGCAGCAGATAACAAATAGGGATGGGGGAAAATGTTTGTCTTAAGGAAAGCAGAGATTTAGAAGAGACCTTTTAAACCTCTACACCTAGTTGAAGATTTGGAGCAGGGAGTTCTTCAAAGCAGAACAGAATTAGTGTAGCACAGCTCCACAGCAATGCTGTCGGGGCACTCAAGCTCAGCAAAGCATTTGTAGGTGAGATGTTGCTTAGGTTTGGGCTAAAGTTTTGTTAATTCCCAGTGGAGTTGATCAAGTGCTTAATATTCTATTATGTGTGTGCTTAACATAGTACATGTTCTCAGATGGAAAAGGTAGAGAACAGATTAATTATGCTCTGACTCTTCCAGTATGAAAACTTGGGAATATGAAATGCACTGCAAAACAAACAAAATAATGTGGTTATTCCTCCAGCATGTAGCAGACTTGTGCTGTTTCTTGCCAGAGGCTGCTGAGAATACTTGAAGCTTATGCACACTGGAGACAGCACAAGGACTTGAATGGAGATATATTCTAGATTACTGAACAGAGAAATTACATTGGCTCTGGAAATATCCTGAGCTACAAATGCTCAGAGCCTGGAGGCAGAAAAGTACCATTAATGTTTGCCCCGGTCTCCCTTTGCCCTTGGCTTCTGCTTTCATTCACCTTCTGAGAGGGGTGTAGGGCTGGGGGAACCCTCAGTCTGACCTCATGTCACTGCTCTGTGCAGCTGTGGACTGTGGAAGAAGAACTTTATTAGCCTGACTTTAGAAGGACTACTTGAAAAAATCCTGCTCAGGTGTAGGATCCAGATTCTCCAGTAGGGAGATTTCTAATTGCTATGATTTCTGCACATCTCTTGTAGGCGATTCAGAGGCATGCAGAATCCTCACATAGTTTTGTGTTTCTCTCCACTTAATAAAAGTACTATGAAGAAACACAGGTGAAAAGAAGCAGCCATGTCATCAAAGCATGTACAGTATTGCTCATGTATAGTTTTTTGTCAAGTCTGGAATGAACTGTTATCAAGATAGAGTACAGAAGCCCCTGGAGAAAAAGATTCCTCAAGTGAAAGAATTTTCATCAAAATTTCTGTGGTATGAGTAATTTCAAATGGGAGGAGTAGCAGGGGCAGAAAGTAAGCAGGAAAGTACAGGAGTAGATGTGTACAGACTAGAGAAAAATTACTCACATGCAAAACACAACAGCGATATTGCTGAAAAAATGCAGACTCTCACCAAGACACTGCAGAGCTTAGTTGGATTTCCAGCCACTATATATCTGATACAGTACATCTCCATCCTTCTAATTTGCAGTCTTGAAAACCCTTATCTTGGTAGGCCTGCTCTTCATTTTATTTGTGTTCCAGGGAAGTATGTGGCACATGAACACAGATGCTCAGAAAAGTCTGTTGGCGTACACAACGTATATTGTCAGATATTCTTTGCATAAAGTTCCAACGCTTATTGCCACCCAATATCCTGAGAAATTAAGAAATTTCACTTTGTCACCTTATACAGCTTGTTTGAGTCACAGAGTCATGCAATGAGAGTGTCCTTATCTTCAAACTCATGGCATTTTCTGGGGGCATTTTAGTTGCAGCAATGAACCAATTTTTAATTTGTTTCATCAAGCATCACAGTGGAGAATGCAACCAAGCACTTGGGCACCAAGTGTAAAGTATTCAACTTGAAATCCGCATGACTGTTCCGGTACTTAAATTTCCACAAGCTGTGTGTATTTTGTTAGATCAATTTGTATCTAAAGGAGATGTGTGACCTAAGTGGAGCCTTTCAGAGCACAGGAAGAGAATCAGCCAATCACCTGCCCAAGTCCACTGCTGAAGAAAGGGAGGAAATGTACATTGATGTTTATTTTCTCTTTGACTTTTACAAGTTTTTCTAAATCATTTTCTCTCCTGCCTTGCCAAATGAAAAGCAGGTTCAGCAGGATAACAGCAGATTCTGCTAGCTACTGCATTTCTCATCAATGTTTATTTTACAGATGTGGGGGGGTTAACAGCAATTTTAACATAATGAACCTTGAATCTTCATAGCAACGCAAAAACAAAAGCTTCAAACATAGTTTTATATTATCTGTGGTATCCAAGAATACATTTTAATCAGGAATATAAGACAGTTATATAATACAGAGAGTTGAGTAAACAGAAGATAACCATACATTCTATGTTTAGTAATACCCCAATAAACCAGACTTAAAAGCACAGAAATTACCCTATTGATACAATTTTCATCAACTTCTGATACAATTCTTTGGGGGAGGGGGGGTTGGTGTTTTTTTTTCTTTTTAAATCAGAGTGCCACTGAAGGATACCTTGAAATTATAGCTATACAGGAAAGCAAAATCAAACCATGTTTATAGCTAAAATTAAGTTACTGATTTTAGCTCCATAAGCAGGAATACACAAATGGCAGAGCTCAGCATTTTCTGAAGTGTACTCAAGTCATGTTCCCAGCAATCAAGAGAGACCTAATCAGATTTTTTCCTCTCAAAAGTAATGATCTTGGCAGATTTTGCAAAATAGCTTGCCAGGGTTTGCTGTTCCCAAGGGTGTTGTGTGCTTGTGGTGATTGCTGGGTGCTGAGATGTGTTTGTGCCTCACTGCTGCATTTCCTCAGACCCTGTGCCTGTGCCTGCTAGCAGCTGAACAAGGCATTTCCAAGCACACTGAAACCCGAGTGAAGATAGGAGATTGTGGCTGCGGCTCTGTTCGCACCTCAGCCCTGAGCCTCTGCCCTGGGGCAGCCACTCTCGGTTCACACAGCTCTCCCTGTCTCCCCTCCCTGCCCTCAGCCTGTGGTGCCAGCCTCACTTTCTCCTCTGCTTCTTCTCAGGTGACATGGGAGCTCAGGAAGGAAGCTCTACCTGGCTGCTTCCTCTGCCTTATCCCAGTAGACTGCTCATTTCCTCAGTTCACGCATTTTCCTGCTCATTTCTCCATCTTCCTCAGCTGGCCTAATATATCTAGTTATTGCCTTACGAGACATTTTTCAGTCATTTGCATGAAAATTGCTGCAAAACAATGCATTTATTTTACCATACAAGAAGAGTGGGAGATTTCAAAAATTGAGTGGCACTTTCTACTTCAGTTGCCCATAGCTGAACACTAAATTAAGGTTAATTAAAAAAAAACAAAAACCAAACTAAAACCACCCCACAAATGAGATTTTTAGTGGTGCTGAGAATACTCTATCATGACTGCTTACATTATTCTTTGAAGAGGGTGCTTGGATGGAAAGTGCCATAAGGCACCGAAAAAACTACACTGAGTCTGGCTAAAGATGACAGCATCTGTTCGTGGGTCCTTATTCCAGGTGAGTAAGACACCTTAGGTGGGAAGAAGGCATGATTAGAGACCTGGTTCTTTTTGGTAGACCCTGAGCTGCCTGTGAGTGCCATCAAACTAAAACACTCACATGTGTGTCTGGAAAGTATGTGGGGGTCATGGACAAGTAACTTTCAGTGAAATTTAAGGTGGTCATTTAGGACATGTTAACATGAAGTTCCAATGTACCTGAAATACTGTCTGATCAAGTGCTCACAGCACCCCTAAAAGCCACTGTGACTGGAGGCACTGGGAACAACAGTTCTCCCATTTAGCTGCTGGTAGGGAACTGAGGTTAAGCATCCTATGTGTCACATTATGAAACAAAATAACTCAGGTAGAGAGATTAAATAATCCATTTCCTGTATCCTGGTGTCAATCCACCTGTACCCTGGTGTCAGGACCACTGCTACTACATGAGGATTTCCCATTCTGGCTCTCTGGCTCCAAGCACAGGTGTTCCAGGGTGGAAGACTTCTGAGAGGCTTGCCTGTTTCAGCAAGACACATGTGAAGAGGAAGACTCCGTCAGGATGTGTTTTTGTTTAGACTTCCATCTGGAGCTATATTTTAAGCATGTTTTAAGTGGTGCCCTTCCCATCAGCTCTTCTAAAGCACAGCCTCATCGATCCTGTTTCTGAACCACACATCTCTACACAAAGGATTTATGTGACTGCCAAACCACAGGGCACCAGCAACCATTTTTATGCTCATGAAGCTTCACCAGCTTGAGTGCATGGTGTGAATTAATTGCCCAAGAGAAGGTATTCAACTGGTCTGTGTTCTTGAAAGCTTACCTTCCCTGTTTCTTTTTTTATACAGCTAAATACTGCAAACTGCATTTTGAGCCTAAACACAGTCTTTCATTCTTAACCTCTGTGCTTATGCATTTTATTGAATTTTTGAATATTGGATTAATTTTCAGCATTTGATTTGTTGCAGTGACTTTGGGCTGGCTGCCCAACTTAACCATGGCTGCTACTTTTGGATGATGGCCTGACCATTAATTATTTCCCTGCTGAAACTGCATTACCACAAAATAAATTTTGTTATAATGACATTAAGTAAAGGCCACCGAAACCTGTCCAGCATTAAAAATTTCTTCTTGGAAGATTTTGTAAGCTTTTTCCTCACATTATCTAAATCAAGAATGAGATATCATTTAATATTTTACCAGCTTATGAATAAACAGACCTTCTATTTTCCTTGATGTAAATATATCAACATCAGCAGTGAAGTAATTATCAAATCACAGACATTATCCTGCAATCTTTATAAATTCAATCTCCCAAATAAGACAACATATTTAAGCACAAAAAGATTGAATCATGTCAGGTTAAGTTAGTAACCATCTTTAGTTTACAGGGTATAATGGTTTCTTACTTCATAAGACAAGTCTCAGTATGTAAAAAGGGTTTGATAAAATACTCATTACACATCCTTACAAATATGAAAATTTTTAGCACAAAATTAAAAAGTAAACCATTTAGGAATCTAATGAAAGACCTTGAGGTGAAAGGAAGAGCAAGAGGAAAACATGTATAATTAAGAATGAGCACCCCACAGGTTTACTGTTAGAACAACTGAAGTGCCAAAAATCTGTATTTTGGTTACTTGTATCAAAATCCTGCAATTATGCTAATACGCGGTAATGTCACTGTCCTTGAAAATACTGCTTTCCTCAAATGATTTAGGTAGGAGATCAATTATGAAGTCATGTGGTTTGATCTTGCTGTTGATGATGCCGCTCTGTTACTGAGAAACATAAAAATTATTAATTCCTTTCCACTTCTACCATTCCAGTCTGCTCTCTCAGAGGAACCCATTTCCCTTTACTATTATATTCATGTGGAAAATGAACCACAATTTTTTTTCCAGCAGAATGCATTTTTAGAAATATCTGCAGGGGTGATTTACCAGGAATGTAAACAGAGTTGGAGACATTCAGCTATCCTCTGCTGCATTAATCCAATTCCATTTTAGCTAACAGCAGCCTGATGTTCATTATCCTTCCAGAAGGTAACTCCTGCTTGCCAAATATATGCTTTTCCAGTAGTTATTATGCTTCTGAGTATTTTTTCATTGTTTTCTGCTGCACAGCTTATTTTTTTAAAGAATAGGGGTTTTTTTGTAACTTCATTGTTGGTTTGAAACATAACACTGCAATTTAATTATGGAGAATAAAAGAAGCAACAGGCTAATATAGCAAATGTCTTTGCCTACTTTAGATTTTGTTTTCCTCAATTACAGACCAGTAAATTCCATGGGTTTTATAGATTAGAGCTCAAAAAGGCCATCATGATAGGTAATGAAATAAGTCTGACTTTTTTCATTCTTGTTTTAAATAGGGATTTTTATTACTTGCTTCTGCACAATCTACAGCCTTTTTTCTTTACCATTGTCCAAGTGGGCTTGACTGGCAGTCTCAAATTTTAATTTAATTCCAGAGCAGACTGTTTTGCACATGATTTTGTGAAGCACATACAACTCAGCTGCCAGGTTTGTGACTTTTCAACCATGGAGAACAGCCTGGTATCAAACCTGCAGTCAGAGCTTCATTGTGCTTGATTCTGTACAAAGAGGGAAGATCACAAACTTACAACATAAGCAAAGGGATCAAAGTGTAAAATAGCAAGCAAGGAATAAAGGAGAAAGGAAGGTATTCAATAGCCACACCAGCCACACCAGTTCCCTTTCATCAGCTTGTATCCTCAATCCAAAAATGTCCTGCAGAAGATTGTCACTAGTGCTTTTGTGATGCCCAAAGGAAAAAAATTCACAAAGTTATACCACTCAAAACCCAGCCCATCTTTCAAGAGGCTGTACTCATTACAAAATCACACGTAAGAGAATTGCCTAACTCCTTCATATGCATAGCTCTGGGAAACAATATATACTATTGTTTGGCCTTATAATGACACTGAGATACTCTAACTACCTGGAGTCATAAATGTTCCCATTTCAAGCAGCAAATGCTACTTTCTTCTTTAATTTAATGGAGGTAAAACCATGGCTCTAACAGGGCAGAGAATGCTCACTGATGCTCACAGCATCTCAGCCGTTTTCTCCAACTGATGCTCTTCTGTGATGAGTTATCAAAACATTTTAACCTAGTTCCCACTATTATGGACTTCTTGAGCCCCCTCTAAAATAACCATTCCTGTCTATCTGATTCTAATTCTTTTTAGAGGTGTAGTTTTTCTCTAAATTTTGTAGTGCTTTAGGACTAAAGTAGCAAGGAAATATACAAGTACATAAACAAGAGCCTGTCTTGATCCTTTCATCCAAGTTTCATCCAGAGGCTAGCCTGTGGAAAGAGCTAATGATCCAGTCAGCATAAGAACACATTACAAATTTGAATTCTAATGCATAATCTCTAGATGCAGATTTATTATGCAATTATACATTTGAAGAAATTGAATATTTTTATGTGATTGATTTTTCTGTTGCTGTGGTCTTTTGCAATGATCCCTTCAGCATATAAGTTCCTAGTTGCATTCCACAGAAAAGGTTTTCTATTGACAAAGGCAGGAAGGTAGCAATGAGGAAAAAAAAAGGATGCTACAAATAGGTACAAAGGGACTGCAAGCTCCTGGGATCTCTTTGCATTCTTTGTTAACGTAATGTTGGCAAGTTGCTTTCATGCAGCTCACGAGCTAATGCAATCTCTATGATATGTGCTCCCAAGCAGTTCAGCAGAGAAGCAAACTGAAGTGGCAATAAGCAATGAATCAACAGCCCCTTGCTGAAATGACAGTAAACAATGAATTAACAACCTGCTAGGGCATCCTTGGATCTGTGACTCCTGTGTTGTATGAATTCCTGTCCGACAAATGAAACATCAGTCTGCTTCCATTGCCAGTATAATCAGAATTAGGAAGTAGTCAATACAGAGTGTATTTACTTAGTCGTATACTTACTTGTTTGTGCCATGTTATGCACTGCTCACTCCCAAGAGCCCTAAAACTATTTATATCTATGTTATCTGTGGAACAAGAATCAAATCTACGAGTATTTTCCCCAACACTTATTACAAGTAGCATCTGGAGGAAAGGGCTGTCTGTCAGGGATGCTTGGAAACACATTTTAAGCTTGTGGCTTCAAAAAAATCTTAGCAGAAATGTAAAACTTAAGTGAGTTGTACTCTACTTAAGCAATTCTCCTCTCAGTGCTTGATTTTGATGGGAACATGGTAGCAAAAGCTCACCAATTTTATTTTAAAATCAATCAAAATCAGGTAACTCCTGGGCAGACAGCTAGATCTGCACATTTGCACATGAGCCTAACAGCCAGACAGAAGCACTCACACACTCCCTCTGCTCTCTGCACTGGGCTAGGAGAAGAATCACTTATTTTTGCCTTGAAGGTACCAGAGGTACCATAAGATCCACACACCTCTGCTGTGCTGCTTTTTGAGATTTCCTATCAAACTGACATCAAACAAGCACACCAGACAAGACATGGGCTGTTACCATTAAAGTGGATGGTTCCACTTCTGTATAGAAATATCAGTCACGACCCTTTTTGCTGTTTGTGAAATTGGGAGACAAAGACACATGACAAAATGGGCTGCTGGAATAGTCATTTTGTCTTTATTTAACAGAGAACTTTTCTCATCCATTTTCTAAACAGGCAGTGTTATTTCAAAAATTCAGAAATGAAGTCATGATCAAAACCCACACATAGAATAACTTAAATAAATATTTTTCTTTTAAAAATGACTGAAGTATAAGATAAATAAAATACATTATTTTGGACATTCTCCATAAACAGTTCATATCTAATAGTTTCTCCATGAAGTACTCAGAAAATCAATATTTATTACTTAAACTACTCTGTCACTGACTGCATCTTTAGAGGAACAAGTTGGCTGGAAAAAATGAGATTTCACTGAAGAATAAACCTATAGAAATTATGTTTCTTAATTTTTACGCATCCTTAATCCTGTCCTCTCTCTTGAACTCAACCTACAGCAAATTGGTTTTATCTGAGCAGGACTGGAAGCTGTTGGTGCCACTGCTTAGTTTAGCTAAGGGACCAAGCAGCAATGGAAAACATTAGGGAACATCCACCACGAAGCTAACATTGAGGCTAAGCTCCTGAGAAACCACCCTCTGCAGAGCTGCTCTTTGTTGCTCTAGAGGAATGTATTCACTTCATTCAGCCCAGCGATAGCCCAGCATTAGCTCCAATCAGCTAAACCTAACATACACATGCTGCTTGCACATGCAGAGGCTTTTTCTGTATTGTGTCACTGTTGAACAAGAAATGGACACACATACATGACAACTCTCTTCACAGAGAAGGGAGGAAAAAGAGGAAGGTTTATTGTGTGACCACAATATATATATCTTTTCAAAGGTGAACAGGGATTGGAGAATAAAGTCCAACCTCTCTAATCCCACAGATCGAACCAACAGTCCATCAGGTCTCGCTTCCTCTAGAGAGGAATGCAAAACAATTATTATTTACATTAAAAATGTGTGACAAAACTGACTCCAAGAATTCAAAACTTCAGATAAGAGAAACATTCAGAAATCAGTTTGACAGTATTGAAGATATTAATCTAGGTCAATAGCCCAGAGGCTGTGGTAGCAGTCATGCACATTGCTTATCACGCAATTCCTGTCTTACCCCAGTGGTTTCTGCTCAGACTGACTAGGCACCTAAGGGAGCCCCTGTACAGTATGGCAGGGACCAGAGGAGCAAAATGCAGCTTCAACTCAGAGAACTCACAGCCTAGGATAATGTAACAAAAAGTAGTCCTGCCGCACAACAAATCAAAACTGCCACAGCAGGAACTATGTCCTCTCCTCTTGCCACAGCCCAGCATAACCCCAATGTCATAAAAGAATACAGCTGGAGCTCACACATAATATTTGACATTAACTAGATGGACAAACAGCAACTCTTAGTTCAGTGCATTAGACATTAGCTTTCTGTTTTTAAACAACTGAGTTGAAGAACTGGTTTCCCTCTGGTCTTTCTTATAAATACCTCTTCTCTATAGAATTACTGTAAAACACTGCAACAATTTTAACATCTGCTTAAAATAACTGAGCAGCTCTGATGATGATCTGCTCCATCCTAACCTGAACTTCAATCCAGTCAATCTTTGTATCTTATTCTTGTCACTTTTGAAATATTGCCAGCTCTATTTCACTTCACATGTTGTTTAGTGTCTACCCTAAAACCTCAGTTCCTACAGGCAAGTATTTCAAAGAAAATCATGTTTCACTTTGCAAAGTTTCTAGGACTCATAATTGCACCATAAGGCTTGAGAATAGGAACCATGTCAGCTTAAAGAAAGCAAATAAAAAACTCTAAGGCACTTTCTAAACAAAATTCTCATCACTTTTACAAGAAGTTTATAATCTGAAGAGGTGAGGCGGGTGACTGAGTCACAGAAATTTCTAAGTTCTTGGGGTTCAAATGTAAGGATTCCTCTTTGCCTTCCTTTTCCTCTTATGCTTTTCTACTCTTGTATTTGGTATGAGGAACGAAGATGCCCAAATTTCTGGTAGAAATCATCTTCAGCACGATTCAGAGCTTCCTCGTCTATGTAGACAGCTGGTCTCCTGGAAGCCAAAAAGTACTGCACTTTCCGCAGGCTCCATCCCATCACGTACTTCAGCCAGCCACTGACAGCAGCTGTAGACCTGCCAACACCAGCATTGCAATGAACATAGACAGTGTGTCCATTCTGCAGCAGCCCATGCAGGAGGCAGACAGCTTGTGGCAACATCTGTGTTCTTCCTAAGGTTAAAAACAAGGCACGTTCATTTGCACCGGACAAAGTCCGTTCATAGCTGAGATTCTGCCAGTACAGCCTGATGAACTGTGAAATATTAATGGCAAACCTGACATATTCCACTTTTTTCTTTCTTTCTCAAATGAACTTATAGGCTAACTTGTGGTTTTCTTCTTGCAATATGGAATCAGATCACACTGTAAAATGCCCCAAGTCTTCTCTAAATATACATCCTGGTAACATCAGATGTGTGCAGCATATTCACTTTCAAAGGAACTGAGACAAGGCAGCACATTATCAAGAACAGCACAACTTACATAGTGTTAAAGTTAGCAAGCCAAAAATGAAATGGCTTTTTTTTTAATACCAGATGTTTGTGAAGGTACCTACATACTGCTGATTTCCAAAACATTGTAATGAAGGCCATCAATTCAATAAGTGAGGGAGGGAGAGCAAAAGAACATTTTACAGTACAACTTAAAACTGTTATGGTTTCATTGTGTATTAAGCATACAGTTAAACAACACTGAATAGCCTTTCTTGGTCCCAAAGAGATGAATATACCATATTTTCTGATACTTTTCTTTTGGCTATCCTGGGAACCAGAGCTGCAAACAGCAGAGCCCAACTTTTCCTCATGGCACATATGAGCACTGACATTAAGCCCTTTCAAAACCCTCTTTTAAGGTCTCCTGTCTTCCCTGATGTCCTGTTGCTGATACGACAGTTATCTACTTGGGGCAGTGGTATTTCACTGTATTGAAAACACTCTCTTCTGCTGGCAGGCTGCTCACTTGAAAACACACTCACTTTCTAACCTTCCAGCTGGAAACAAGACTTCAAAATGAGCATTCCAACCAAGAACTTAAAAGTACTAGTAATTGATGTTACAGCCCAGATACTAGAAGTATTTTCAATTAATTGCAAACTAGTATGTAAATGTCTCTATGGAGTTTCATCAGACTGGGATACTACAGTTAAAGAAAAAGTGTTTGTTGGGAAGGGAACAGCAGACACACAGCACTGTCTCTCCATTTTTAATCAGCAAAGGTGACAAGCTGCCCTGCTCTGTAAACTTGCAGTCTTCCACCTACACAGCATATTTTCATTATATAGGCTGAACTCAAGCTGAAAGCAGAAATTGTCAAGTAGTTATTGATGTCAGATGGCTTTAAACTCAAATACACATAATACTGCCAGATACAAAGTACCTCAGATGGCCTCTCTGCCTACAAAAAAATATGAATAATTTGTTAAAGACAGCACACAAAAAAACTATACCTTGTGTGCCAGCTTTAATTTCATGCAAAACCTACACAGAACTCCTCCTCCCCACAACTGTAATGAAATTGACAGATTAGTAACTCAAAGTGTTTGTTGCTATTAATTTATTGCAAGAGTGACATGAGCATTACCTTCAGTGCTCATGTCTGCAGTTGGCAGCCAGACATAGGCGAGACCTTCTTCCTTGTACAGTTTCATGAGAATTTCGGGGCTCATGGGTTCTGGGTAGCGGTTGCAGCCCCAGGAATTTTGAACAATGTCAGATTCAGTCTGGAAGTTCATCACAGCTGTAACACCCAGCTCATGCTTCAGCTTGATGGTCACGTGCTCCAGCTGCCGAGGGCAACTTCCCAGCCAGATGTTTGGCAGAATCCTAGTGTTGAGAAAACATTGCAGTGGGATTGACTACAATATCTTAAGGAAACTGCCAAGTTCAGCAGTGTTCCAGTTCCAAACCTACTTGACATCATCAAACAAGCACTGTTAAGCACAGTCATTTCATGTCAGGCAGTAAGAAACTTCTTGTTTCATTACAACTTATTTTGTTACAGTTGAGTTGGTGATGTCTGATGCAGGGGATTAGACCAGCCCAAAGAGCCAGATGAACTGAGAAAAAATTTCGGATCATAGTCATAGCACAGACCTCCAAGGCATTATTCATCACTAAGCTTGCAGTAGAAGCTTACTAACATCAGGGATTAGAATAAGAAAACTCTGAGGATTCGTGCAATTTGCACACACACACACACACACACACACACACACAAATCCCCAACAAAATAAAACCAAAAAAAACCAACAAAAAACCTGAAGAATTCATATGATCCAGATCTGCATTACTTTAGTAACAAGTCAGACATAAAGAAGTCGTCCAACTCTTTAGCTACCACTATAAGGAGGGAAGTAGGAAAAAAAATGCATTTTGAACAACCCCTCTGTGATTGAAACTTAAAAATTCCTTAGAAATTTTCTTCTAATTTTTCTCTGATCTTTTGGAATCTAGTGGGAATTAAATACAGAATTACAATACATGTACAGCATCCCTCAAGGCGTGAAGGACCAGAAATTTTTCAGGGAAATAGTTTTATGTAGGATGGGAAAGTACTAGATATATTGATGTATATATTATATGTATATATTATCTAAGTCAAACTTCAAGACTTCTTTGGTTTTCCCATTGCTAATTATCATAAACTATTGTATACTTCAACAGATGTTGACATTATAAACTGGATGTTAAGAAACTTGTTTTCAAATAAGGGGTTTTAATATGCACATGCAATTAAAGTAACAGTATCTACAATGGACTATTCAGATGCTCAGTGATCTACTTTAATTTCTTTATGCTTCCATTAACTTCAATTTTGAATGTGCACAAACTATATAAAATATCCCTGTATTTAACATAAAACTTTGCAAACCTTATCAACTGCAACAAATCTGTAACACTATTAACTGTAAACTTAGCAAACACTATTAAATGAAAATATACAGCAAAAACAAGATCCTCAAAAATAAGATGTCTGCCATGCATGTCTTATGATCTTTCCCTATTTTAACAAATAAGGACACAAACCTCAGCAACAAATAAGGAAAGTTTTATGTTTTTGTATAAAACCTATATATAAAGCCTATAAACCATTCTTCAGTCATCAGGTAGCTATTTCCATTTTACTATCACAGCATTAAGTACTAGCATTTAATTAAGACCTGTAATTGACTGTAATTATTAAATCCTGCTATAGTAGCACTGCAATATTAACAAATAGAAAAATTCAGATCCAGGAAGCACTAATTATTATTGCTTCCTGTTTGTAAGCTGCATCCATGGTGAGTTTCATACTAGCCACACAAACACATCCTTTGGCCTTAAACAGACCCCTGTTTCAATGGAACAAAACACTTGATCTCAATATATGGTAACTCAGACCAATTTAAACAAATGTATTACACAGCAAATAACCATTTCAACCATGTTCCAACAGTGAGATCACTGAAAAGATTTGATGCCCCCCTTCCCAGGTGCCAGCCCACAGCAACCCCCATCCTAACCTGAGGGAGTGACCACTGTCAGGATTCTGCCACAGGAACCTGCCACAATGATTAGAGCATTTCAAGGTGGTGAATGTAAGCCCTAACAGATGCTGACAAATGGCTGGAGATGAGCAATGCCCACAAAACTCCATTTCCAGGACAGAGAAATGGCACTATCACTAATACCTTGTGACAATATGAGGATATTATTTCAAGAACAAGAACATTAGTACCCTTCCTTTAAAGGCTTTCCTGGAGACTCATGCATATATAATTCACTTAATACTTTGTGAAACATCTAATGCACTAAATTACCTTGACAGGAGAAAAAGAAGTGTGTTTTCTAGGATTTGATTGAATTAAAAGTGACTAAAGCATTCCTGAGATATATAAAATTCTGGGTAGTTATCTTGCTTAATGATAAACCAATACTTGATATTTTTTCCCCCAATGATTTTTTAATGTGTGAACATCACAGATGTGCTACCTACAAGACCCCTGGGATACAGACCATGTGTTTCTTTTGTTCTTGCAGCCTAACAGTTCTTGTACATGACATGACCTCCAGTACTGCACAACACTAATTGCATTTACTGAACAATCTGAAGAATTTACCAAATTTTTATCATTTTTTTCTCCATAATTAACTAAACTAGTGGAAGCAATCAGAGAATGACCTAAGGACCAGGTCCTAAAATTTAGCCTTTGAAAGAATCAAGATGTAGCCTTGACCTCGGTCTCCAAGCCCCTTATCTACTCACCTACAAATAACTGTAATTCTTCGTCTTGCTGGCCAAGGCGTAACCTCCCTTTTACCACACAGAAAACACTACTG
Source organism: Certhia americana (assembly GCA_018697195.1). Lineage (NCBI taxonomy): Eukaryota > Metazoa > Chordata > Aves > Passeriformes > Certhiidae > Certhia > Certhia americana. The sequence continues at coordinate 63,790,358 of CM031859.1, forward strand.
CAGAGCTTTCCTATCACCAAATTTATGTAGAAGTTCTTGGATAATCCTACTGCATAGTACCTATATTTCTATTTGACTTTACCTAGTCCAAACCTTACCTTTTTCTGACATCAGAAGGAAGGAATAAAAGGGGTTAGTGCACGTGTGAGTACAGAGACTAATGGAGAGTTTAGCAGCTATATTTTATATATTGATTTTTTTGATAGTCATACTGAGGACTTCATTATGCTGAGGATCAGGGAAGCATACACATTGAACCAAGCAAGAATGTGGTAATTTCATTTTTACATCTCTTTCCTTAATGATATAACTTTTAGTTTTCCTTTTCAATGTGGCCCTCCTTTAAGTTGCCACTGAACTTCAGTAGGTAGCTAGATTTTAGCCACAAGGCTATTTGGCATGGGAAAGAGAGCTCTTTTACGTTCCCCTCTAAACTGTTAGGTTACAGTGCTTTCCAGATCACATGTGGGTATATTCCAGCAGTAGATTATGTGATCCCTAAGCACATAAAAAAAACCTAGGAAATTATTAGTGATCAATAGACCTTTAATCTTATCAGCCGAACCCCTTTGATGTTCCCAAAATATCAAAACAGGATGGTGTTTTAGCAAAATTCTACTTGAAATTTTGCTTTAATACAAAAATGGCACTTTGCCATTGTACATCTTTACTCTCTGCATCAAGGACAATAAAGCATGTTTGGCTCCAGAAGACATGGTCAATTCAGTCAGAGACAGTTTATCAATGAAGAAATCACCTAGAGTGATTTAAACATCAACAATATTTAGCAATCTTCTGAAATTAAGACTTGCAGATTGTCTGTAAGCCTTTTCTTTATAGGTACTTTCTGTCAGCTACTTCCAGCCTGCCCTGCACTTCAGTTCTCCACCAGTAGTATGGATACAATATTTACCTACCTTAAGGGGACTTTCAGGGATCCAACAGACAAATTAATGTGAGAAGCTGAGGTTGTGGTAACAAGGACTAAATGTTAAGCAAATGTTATTCAGTTTATTTTTACAGAGCCCAGACTGAAGGCTGACATATTTAAAACCTGCTTTTTGGCTTATAAACTAGAGAAAACCAACAACTATTTATCATTACCATGGAGTAAATATGGAACACCCTGCAAACACTTGTACACTTCTTTTCCAGCACACTTAAATTATTTTTAATGATCTAGACATATATTGTCCTTATTGGCTTTCCCCCAGGACCCTGCACAGTCTAGATTAAAATATAACAATTCAAAGTGAATGCATCTAAAATAGCAAATGCATTCCATTTAATCAATGTGTATGCAAATGTTCTTCCCATCCCTAAGGACAAAATGAGTCTGAGGCAATGAAAAATTAGCATTGTGAAACTTTCTTTTTTAATAGTGCAGACTAATTTTCAGGCTGTTTCACAAACCATGACACATCATACCTCTCAATCTTAGTACAGTACAAAACCAGCCCAGCAACTGTAATTGTAGGGATTTGATTCTCAGGGAAGGTGACCTGACCTAGGGGAAGACAACAGGTTACTGCATCAGGCAGTCAGCTCTTTCTCCAAGACACCAATGTCTACTCTGCCTCTTCAGCAGCTCCTGCACTACTTTTGCTAATAGTGCTTTGAGACAAACTGATCCTAAATTGAAATTTCCTTAAAAAGCTGAGTTGCAAGGTGGGATGACTCAAGTACTGTTTCCAGATTCGAACAATCATCAGGAAGAGGCATCTTAGAATCTATGCTAAAATTAATCAATCCTCTAAGAGTCACAGTTCTTATAGAAAAGGACAGGATTTGGCACTTTAGGGACACATTTCATCAGAATATCTATCAGGTACTGACAGATGTCCTTTTATCCTGATAGTTGCCAGCTTTAATCAAAAGAGAAGATTTTGCCAAACTCAAAAAATAGCAGAGTATTTGTCACTGGTTATTGGCAACAGCGAGCCATCCAAGATGCCATTTGTTTATACCGGTGATATTCTTGCCCAAGGTCCAGTCTATTATTTTAAATGAAAAGTGATAGATTGAATCATCCCTCAGTGCCAGGTGAAGGTGTAGCCTGTGTTAAAGTTTGCACTCCACTTCACTTGTCTACACCAGACTTCTTTAGATCCCGTTAAGCATCTGATGACAGTGAGACAAGTACTCATAAATACATATAACAAAACAGAGCAATTTAGCTGAAACAACAAACAAAATAATTATTAAATTGACTCTGTCCTCTCTCAAGAGTCATTTCCTAAAGGTTTAGCATGCAACTACAGCTACGTGGAACTTGCAGTAAAACTTACTCTGCATTCCCAGAAGAGCAACATACATAATTCAGTCAATCTACCCCCAGAATTTTGTGTTGCTCCTAGGCATACAGAGTGGTTTTTGCACCAATGTAGTGCTGTTACCACTACAAGCAAGCAGCCCAAAGGGAATATAGGCCTGAAGTACAACTCAGTTACAGAAAATTTTTGCAGCACTACTAGAGACTGTTTTCAATTACACTGCATTCCTATTTCCTCCCCTGATAGCACTGGAGTAGGAAACTCGTTCAGAATTTTTTTACAAGGTGGATTTTTAACAGAACATAATGATCTGTCTGAACCAAAATCTTCACAGAAATTTTCAACTTTCAGCCAAATTTAAACTAGTTCAGAGACCAGATGTCTGTTCCCTGTCTCATCTAACACACAAAAAAACATTTCCAGGAGTATTGCTTTGGGCATATTCAAAATGAGAATATAGGAAATCCTGCCTGCGGTAGTTGAGATGCTCTTTCATCTTTTCTGTATTCTCTGCCTTGTGACGAGGCACAATTTAAATGGCAATACCACTGGATTATGATGACCCAGAACTATCTTCCTGCATGTGCTCCTTCTTTTGCCTGTCACATCCTTCTAACATCATATAGCAGCTTATTCATAGGTCTGTGTGTGCCTTCCCTGAAGTACCAAATTAGACATCTCCCTTCCAGGTCTTCCTTGTTCTCTTCTCTGAACCTGTGACAGTGAGCACTTCCTAGAAATCAGATGAGCTTCCTGTACTTTTGTCAGAGTAATCTAGTGATATTACTTAGGTTGATGTCTAATGCCCTGAAATGTATTCACAATCAGAGAAGGATTTTCAAATTACCAGATTTTGTTCTCCAGTGGAAGATTGGAACATGTTCAAATATTCTTTGATATGCAGAAAACACGTTGATTACTATCCTCACCCCCCAAAAAAATTTCTTTTGTCCAATATGAATAGTGCAGTCACAGCTCAGAGAGACACCTTCTTGTCTCCACAATGTACACAAAGAAGAGATTATTTTCTTCCACTCTAAAACCCTTTTACTTATCTCTAAGTTACTAACACACTGGAATACAGCTTTGCATTCTTCACACATACACACATGCACGCTTGTCATATATTCAAAGCATCTGATCACTCTTGTTCGCCTTAGGACTCTCTCTCTTTTTGAATATGTTATGCCCAATACTGAAAAGAGCACATTTCTGAGAAGAACCAAAGATTACTTACTTCTTGTGCATCAAAGGCTTTATTCCTCTTTATAGCTCCCTGGCAGTTCTTCTACAGCATGTCATTGCTGACCTATATTCAACATGGGATTCCTTTTTCAAGTTAAGATCTTTCCAAACAGATGAACCTACTCAAGGAGAGACCAAAGTTTGCCCAAACCATTATTGGTTTCAGTTGCCAGTGGTGTCAAATTAAACTAAATGAATATGCAGATGAGATTCACAGTTGGTGAATGTATCTCAGCAATATGTCTCAGAATAAATAATCTCTCATGAACATCACTGTGTTTTAAGCTAACTATAATCAAATAGAAAGGGAAACAGTACCTGCTTGCAGTGACACTTGGTGAAAGCATTGCTTTATAAAGAGATCAAAGTGGAAATATGAGCCTGTACCAAGAAGTGAACTGAAAGTAACAGAAAATTCATAGCAAGGGTCTAAAAATCACCAATCCTACTCTATTCACTCAAACTTTGAACCTTTTACTAATGTTTTATTGTATCAAAAAAGATACAGAAAAATTAAAATATTCAAAATACAGTAGATTCCAGCTATTTCTTGTGAAAATACTTTCAAACGAGGGCAGACTAAGGATTTAACATTCTTAAGAGGGAAATTAACAACTGTTTAAAGATCATATATATATGAAAAGGGCAAACCAGCTGGCTTTATCTAAATAAAAGACATAAAGATATCAAATTCCATATATATTGCTTCACCTATTTTTAAATATTTTTTTTAGTCCTGTGTCTTCCTCCAAAATACAGACAGCAAGTGCAGATATCAAAACAGACGAGTCGCTTTCTTGGTCTTGTACAGGAATTCCAGTTTTAATACAGTCTTTTTAAACAAAGGACAGAAAGATCTCTCAGCAAAATGCCTCCTTACCAATGAAATAATAATGCAGAACTGGGGGATTACGACACTGACATTTCACTGCATATTGCATAGGGCACAAGGGTAAATGACTGTGGTCTTAATCCCTTCTCCTGTTGATTTATTGATAAAGTCTCCTTGCAGGAGACAAAGTGATGGACCCTTTGTGAGGTCTGACTTAAGCAAAATTGACTAGGAACAGTTGGATGGATGCACTTGATTTCACAGAGTCAAGCATTAGTGGCCGGAGCAGGAAAGCAAGGTTTGATGATGCTATGGTACAACTCCAAGATAGAATAAACAGCCTTAATAAGATCACTCTTATCAAGAAAGATGGAATAAATGGCCATAACCTTAGCAGAAGCCACCAGAGAAAAGCACTGATGAATGACAAAACTGTATTCTACTCAAATGACACAGTTGCAGACCTTGTAGAAACTACTTATATTCCTGAAAAAATTGCTCTTACCTAAATGTCAAATATAGAAGGAGCACAAGACATTGCTTATAAATTTGTTCTGCTTTACCACTGAAAGAGAGTGGTTTATACTGAAGTTAAGAATTCTACCCCAGGGCTTTAAATGAGGAGAATTTAACAGACTACAATGTAGTTCCAAGGTGTTTTACTTCTCCTTCTTATTTGGAACTCTGATGAAAAGCAATTAAGGTCTGGCAAATTTTCTTCTTAGATGTAATTTGAACTACTTATCTAGGCTCTCACATGGGAGCAGTCTTCAATGTAGAAAGAAACACCTGCTTTTATCACTTTAGAACAATACTTTGCCACTTAGCAATATGCAAAGTTTCTCAAGCCCTTGATTTCTGAGTCTTATGCTTAAAAGTATCTTATTTATTCCATGTTCACAAATCTGTGGCATAAAACCACCTCATCTACTGATATGCCAAGCAAATAAGCCATTAAGGTTTGACCTCAAACTGACAATGTGCTAAAAGTAAAGCAGGTAAGAATAATATTAAACCTGTAACTGAAATACAGTATTACTCAGACATTCATCTACAAAACAGTTCCAGTTACACTGCCCTCAGGTTCTGCTCTCAGGAAAAGATTTACATAGCATCAGCTTGATGGTAAAAAAGGGTTTGATTATCCTCACCTTATCCACCAAACTGCTCTTAGAGCAGGCTCCACGGTGCTCTCTTCAGGTTATGAGACACTGAGAAGCCATGCCCATGCCTAAGCACAGCACAGCTCTTATTCCCAACCTTCCAGCACATTCTGTAGGCTGTGTGTGCTCCAGGATTGTCCCAGCTTTGAATTCACCAGGGATACAGTATAAAAAGATCCACGTGAGAAGAATTAAAGTCACATAGAAATTTAGTCTAGACAGATCCTCAAAATTTTCTCACTATGGCCCATTTTCCCCCTCCCACAGCAATCCAAAACACTCCCTTAAAAGGAGCATAAGTGCTTTCTTAGAAGAAACTCAAAAAACATCTCACAAGGACAGATGCAGAGATCAAAGACCTTCATAACATCCTGTACCCTGCCACAGCAGGGAATATATTTGATGAAAATACGTAGACAACTGGGAAGTAAACCACATCCCACAGTGCAAAAATAACAATAATACTTGGATAAGCAGTTGCACTATGCTTGAAAGTCACAAAATAATCTTTCTGTTGCATTCAGTTCTGGTAGACCATCATCAGGGAAAATGGGAAGAAGGAAGAGAAACACCTGGAGAGCCCAGCAGAGAGTGTCAGAACATTCAGAGTCTAGAAGGTAAGTTTTCAGAGAAAAGACTGAAAGATCCAAGGACTAATACCAGAATGAACATAGTGAGATATTCCAAAGTTGTTACCATTCTGATTCTGGGAAAAAAGGAGTTTCCAAGCATATATTAAAGACCTATAGAGGGGCAGGATACTAATTTGTTCTCCAAGTCTTCTGTGGAGAGAACAAGAAGAAATTAACTTAAATTGCACTAGGAAGACTTAAATTGAGATTAGTAAAGCTTTTTAATGGTTGGAATAGTGAGGTAATTGAATGGGAGAGTAACAGGCCTATAGAGTCTCATCACTAAGATGAGATCATATTTTAGATCAGGCTGGATAAACCTGAAATGATTTAAATGTAATTGAGATTAAATTGGGGCAAGGAAATGGACTGGATACTTTCTGAGGTCTCTTTGAACCCATGATCTATGATACTATAATCATAAACTTTAATTTTCATTTCTGGAATCACTACCTATATTCATTTATCAAGCTCCATCTTGAAATAATTTAGGTTCCTTGTCCTTCCTGCCCTATTTGAAAGGTCATGCCAGAATTCAGACATCATTCCTTTGATGACAGAAACCCTGTTCTAATTTACACACTAAATTCATTCAGACGCAATTAATATCCATTTGATCTTAAAGAAGGTTCAATTTCAATAATTCTTCTTCCTCCCTTGTAGTAATTCCTGAATCTCTTTTACAAACAGTAATAGATCCTCTTTCTTAGTCTTCATTAAACTATGATGTCTATCCCAGGTACCAGAAGTAGTTAAACTATGGTAGCACAGAGTTCATTTCAAGCCAATTTATTCTGCTTCAACTCCAGTGGCACAAAACCTACACATCCTGTGGAAAATACTCTCATTCACTGCATATTTGTTCTCCGGACACAATAATGGATCAAATTTACCTAATTTTGTCTCTAAACTAAGCTCACATACTCCAGTAAGTTCAGGGGAATTGCTATTATCAACCTTGCAGTACATTCAAATCTATACAGTGAAAAGACCCACAACATAAACTCTTTTCCTTTCTTCTTAATTCTATTATAAAGCTTAAAGCACATTATTTTCTTTTACATTTTTTATAATCTATTTTGTCTTTAGTCTAGATATGATCTAAAGTAATGTGGTCACACAAGATTTCATGTACATAGCCAGAATTGAAATGTGGAAGACTAAATGTTATTCTTCCTGAATTCAATGTGAAACATTTTGTGTCACATTTTTCAATGTATTTCTGTTGTGAAGATAAGAAAGTAATGATTCAAAAGCACACCAATTCCTTGTAGGACAGAGTGTCCAGATCTAGCCTTACAGGACTTGGCCAGAATTTATTTTCAAACAAACACACAAGGTTTTAACTGATGCTTAAGGAGCACACTGTACGCAGCAGAAAGCAAGATTTGACTTTGTAAGGAATGACTCTTCTTATACTTTCATTTTATAAACATTCTCTGAAAGCAGACAGTGTGCCAGTTACAAAAATACAGCCTGAGAAGAGAATCAGGTTCCAAGGCTCATACTGAACAACCTGGAAGGGACTCCTCCATTGGCTTGTGAGTGTAAATGCCTAAATGCTCCAATTATAAAATTTTGTCTCATGCAACCGTGGTTGCCAATGGTTACTTCCTACATATGTCTCCGTTAGATTGCCAACATTCCCATTTGTTTTGAATTAGAACAAATACCCGGAAACACGAGTGCAACAGGCTGCTAAAGTCAGCCAGACCACAATAAGCCATGAATCTCTTGGCATTAGGAATGAGAATTTCTAACATTAATGCTTAGCATTGGGAATGATGCCACTGCTGGCACCTGCGAGTTAAATCATCTCAACAAAATTGACTTAAACTGCTACAAACAAAGTTTGTATGCCCGAGAAGATTTGGGAATCATTGGTGAAATATATTTTGTCTTCTCTCAGTTTACCTATTAGCATATGCTTAGGAATCTAGACTGGAAATACAATAAAAGATTAATCTACTTTTCAAAATTCCAGATCATTTGAGATCCAATGGAAAAAATTCACATCCAATGGAAATAATTGCAATGCTTCAGAAACAAGTACATAGTCATGAAAATTGCATAATTACAAAGCACAAATTATTGCTAGGTGGCCTTGTGATCCACATGGCACCATATGCACATGTACAAAATAATGGAATCTTTGAAACCTCCAACAGACAGAGAAAGATGCACATTCATCTCTTGTGGTACCATCTGAAAACAGACTTGATGAGCTCTGTATCCGTGTTCATTCCAATTTATCCAGAATTTCTAAACCCACACCAGTTCATTTATTTGAATTTTAAAGAGGGACAGATACATAAGACTTTGTGAGGCTGGGGGACAATATCTTAGAAATATGGAGAAAAATGGAATTGATGTCCCACAACACTCAGCTACATAAACATCTAAAATAAGGTGTTCTCACACCAAAGTCAAATCAAAGGAACAACATGTGTATAGTGCCATCATAACAAAAAACTTATCAGAAAACTTAATTTTAGCTACTGTACCTGGTTAATAGATTCTAAACATAATATTAATAACCCTGGTGGATGAGTAGCTCTCGAGTTCATAAAAATTTTTTTTTGTGTGTGTCTCTGCTTATCAGCTGTTTACTGCTGACCTGAGAATGTACAACTTTGTTTTCCTCAGCCAGAGATCTTGAAAAGGAAAGGCCGTGAGTCATCTCTTCTGATGTTTTCTTTATAGTTTATTCTTTCTTATCATTACGTTCAGTTCCTGACCTGCAGAACTTTTCATTGCAGGTCAGAACAAGACACAAAACCCCAAACACCAAATACCAATGCTTAATGTCCCATACTAAAATTCTCAACTACCCCCACCCTCAGGGTGGCATGGATATTTATACTAAAATCTACATAATCAGTATTTATGATACTTCTCCAATAACTATTATCCATGTTAGAAGATTAGACTCTATTCTAAACCAACCATAATGTGCCACCTCACTGAAGAACATGGAGGCAAGGAAGAAGAAGGAAGAAACCCAAAAGCCATGTGCTTCCTCCATCTTGCCTTCACCTGCTTACCATCCTAAAAACCCCATATATCTAAAATTCTCACCCTGTGATAAAACTACACACTATTCTATTATTTAATACACATTTTTGAAAACTCTGCTTCATTCCAGAGCTTAAAAACCCTTTTCTATGAATAAAGGTTAAAACAACTGTTTGTCAGAGATCTTAAAATCTCTTAAACATGCGAAGAAATATTTCTCATAATTCCAGACTCCGACAAGTAGCCAACATCAAAGGTTGAGGCTGGGATGGTAATGGAGTTACGAAGAGGATCCAGAAGAACCTATGTGTGTCTTTTTAACACAAAACTACAAAGTATAGTTGAAAGTATTGAAGAAGTCTTGGATGACAAAATGAAAAAAAAGCCATGAGAGTTAAATTTATGAACAATCAATGCTGCAGTTTTTATTGGAGCTCAAAGACTGCCATGAATTACCAGGGGTTCTCAATTTTTTTTAAAATGTCTTTCTTTTTTTTCTTTCAGATTTCTTTCTTTTCCTAGCAGTATCATTTTACCTGCTTGGGAATTGAAATTTCAAGCATTTGAACAAATATATTAAAGTGATCTGCTTAGATATTAAACTAAGTTTGTTTAAATGTGTTTACATTATCAGCTGAAGCTTGACTTTGTAAATTTGTTAGACATACTGGATAGCCTTATTACCAAGACTACAGATATATTTAAGAAGCTTTTTCTCCTTTTATCTCACCAGATTGAAGCAACTCATTATTACAACGAAGCTGAGAAATTCAGTCTTCTGCAGTGAAAGCAGTATTTAACATTCTTTAGGACTGGTCTGCACATGGCCTTCAAACTGATAGCCATACCACAGAAAGAAGGAACATTACAGAAATTATTTTGTTAGGGAAGCTGTATATCCTTATCAGATCATCACCTTGGGAAAATGAAGGCACTGGATAGAACCGTTCTGAAGAGCTTTTAAAAGGCAGTCCTGGAGAAGTTAGTTAAACTAAAAAATAATAATTAAAAAAGAAAAGGCTCTAGAAGCCCACCAACATTCACCCCCATGTATTAGTGGCCAGCATCCAGCCCCGAGCCAAATGCAAGTCATAGAGAGCCTTGTTGCTGACCCACAGCTGATGGATGGGAGGGGAGAGGAGGGAAGGAAAAGGGAGAAAGGTAGAAAGGGAGAAAGTAAAAGTAAGCAAGCACCTATTTAATTATTAATTTTATATATATATTCCACATTTTCTTGTGTCTGTATTAAAACTGAAATGTATGCTTTGCCTTTATGTTCTTCTTGATGTTTAAAATCATATATTATATTACTAGGCTTTTCACATCAAAGAAAAAAAGACATTTCATTTTAAGTTATACACCATGCTGTCTACTGAACCAATAAAGAAGAAATCCACATTTCTTAAAGCTTGGCAATGTCTATGACATTTGACTCAATTTTTATCACAGTTCATGGGAGGACACACATTAAACTTCTGAACAACAGCAGGGATTATGTACCTGACTCCCTGAAATTAAATTTCCCAAAGTACAAGCATTAAAGGAGGGAACAAGAGATTTCCAGTTCAGCCTCTTAATATGTTCCCTGGGAAGACAAATGCAGTTCATTTCTTTGCTGGGATTTTTTTTTCTTACAGAGAGAAAATTATATATGGGAAAATACAGCTACAATTTGATAATCTCTATTTACTCTTGGGAAATAAAATACTTACATTTCTGAGACACTTCAAAGGAACTAGAGCTATATTCCAGTTTCCTTTCTTAATAATAAATTTTTTATCCTTTAAGTAGGGACTCTCCATATTTTCACACAGAGGTGCATTTTTTAAATTATCTTGTAAATATCTAGAGCATTTAAGCATGAAAACTTGCATTTATATTTCTCAGCATCTACAAAAATTGTTGAAGATGGAGGAGAATTCATAACTTAATAGCTACAGCTTGCTACTGTTTCAAATAAAGTATCTTTAATGCTTTACCCATTTCATTTAAAATAACTTTGCAGTTGTTTATTTCAGAATTTTTTGACTTTCAGATCACCTCTCTAAGAAATATAGTATACAATGAGAAAATAAGTAAATACCAAACCAGCTGGTAGTAATAAAACCTCTGATGGCATCACTTTTTACATTTGAGGACTAAAAACTCTCTTGCTCTAGGACTTTTTTCTGTAAGGGTCAGCCTCAGGCTGGCTGGGCCAATCTGCCCTAGGAGCTGTGCCTGAAAAAAATCACAGGAAGGGGAGGCAGAGTGGGTATACTCTGCAAACACACATCTCTGGTTCAACAGGTTCACCATGTGTAACTTATGGAGTTGTGTTACTGAAGTTTTTCCAACAACAACCAGAAATCTGAATTCACTCCCTCCTGGTATGCTAAATAGCAATAAGGATGTGTAAACAATCTCTGATTTTCAGAAAGAGTTTTGCTATCTTTAGATAAATTGTATTAAGAAATGCCAGCAATTACACAGCACCTAATAAATGCATGTAAAAGCTAGAAGGAAATAAAAATCTGTGAGACAACTGGAACATCATCTTCCATGAGAGAGTGATGCTGCCCCTAACTAGTCATCCCAGCTGTGAGCTAAATTGCCCAGGATTTCACAATCTCAGTCAATTTCATTCACAGCCGGCAACACCAGCAAATTGCTTTCCAATGGAGACAGAACTTTACTCCCTCGCTGACAGCCTGAATGTTAAAGAGTAAAGAGGCAGGAAAAAGGGCTGAAAACCTCCAGAAGAAATATGGACAAGTGGCAGGGAGACACAGTAAAACATACAGAGAAATTGGAAGCAACAATAGTTTCTGCTCCCTAACAGTGACAGCCCACATAAAATTCATACTTTCTGGACTATCAACATTTTTCTCTTATATCCCACAGAGAAAAACAGAACTACGTTTACTCCTCCAGGTTTTTTCATGGAGGGTTCCCAATCTTCCTTCTGTTTTTTTTCTCCCACAATGACACAGAATTGTAAGTTTCTCTTAAGAAGTAAGGAAATAATTTTGTGCAGAGGCACATCTATAAAAAGGTCCATTTTAAAGAGCAACAGTGGTCTTAAGTAAATATTACCCACTACCAGCCAGTTGATTAAAGGCCTCATCTTCTCATAAACAGCCAGTCTCTGCTTGCTGCCATTTTATTAATGAATTTATTGATTTATTAATTACTTGAATTAATGATTTATTCATTCCAGAACAATCATCCTTCTAAATAAAAAATTTTCAAACACCCATTGCCAAAACCACATACAAATGGCAGAATGATAAAGAAAACTACAGAAAAAACCTCCAGAAAAAACTCACAAGACTAACCAGACACCATGCACATTCAGAATGTGAATAAGGTAAAAGATCATTCATCAGAAATTACTTCAACTTCATCCCAAAGTCTAGCCAAAAAATTGTGTCGTGTGGGAGTTCTCCCACTCCCACATGTCTCTCCCTTTTAGAAAGTCCTTGTTAAGAAGGTGGCAAACTGGACTTTTAGCTTTTCTCGGTCTTCGGGTGTTTTATTATTCAATTTATAATTAAAACTTATCAGCAGTTTCAGCACACCAGACTTTACACCAGCCTGGCACGCAGGAAAAAAGGCACCAAAAAGCCTTAAGCACACAGAATCAAGGCTCTCTTAAAGATAATTCACCCAATTATCACCAAGAACGTACATTATTTCTCTTTGTCTTCCAATAACTAACTATATTTTTATTCACATTATTCCATACTGCAGCAAATCCCAACCAATAGTTGTGTTCCAAACACTGCAGAATATGGGGCAGATGAAGAAGGAAGAAGTCGAAAAATGACAAGGATCCTCCATCTTGTCTTCATCTATTTACCATACTAACAAACCCAGAAATATAAAATTCTCACCCTGTGAGAAACCACATATTATGCTACTATCTAATTTATATTCTCAAAAGTTCTGCTAAATCCCAGAGCCTTAAGAAGCCCTTTCCATGGACAAAGGTTAAAAATAGAGTTTGTCAGAGGGGTTGGATCCCTTAAAACATGCAGAGAAATACTTCTCAGCATTCTGGATACGAACAATGTCCCTCAGCCACTGAAGGAAGCAAGAAATCTGGCAGCCTGCTGGCTTAAAACCATTCATCAGGTTTAGGAAACCAGTCACTGGGAACTCAAATGCTGATGACAGTCATGTGAAAGTCTTTAATCTAGAAGCTCTGTGACTTTTCTCCTTCTGACAAAACCATCGTTTCTAAAGGTACACTTCACTTGCTACTATGGCACTCACAAGAAATGCAACTAGAAATAAGTGACACCCAGTTTTCCATGTCAAGTTCCTTTTGGGTGCTCGGGCAGTAGGTCACAGCAAGAGAACCAGTGTTGGGTTGGCAAAAGCCATTTGGTAATACTCAAAAAATCAAAGTAACTGAAAAGCGAGTTCCTGCCATCTAGTTCATCCACAGTATTCAACTTCATGCATGTGACTGCACTGCTTCCATATCCTAACTCTGGTTTTGTTCACAGTTGACAAGACTGAGATGTGTAGCTATCTCAACAGCAGCCTGGCTTGGGCCATCTTGCCCAAAGCAAGATCACAAAACATGTCAAAAATAGAATAAATGTTCCTGGTTTTAGCCATTACTGTGTAGGGTGCGGTGTGGGGAGTTCACAAAAGGAGAAGCTTTTTTGTTTGGATGGGCAACAAATGTGAAAGAAAAATACATTTATTACCCAATACAGAGATCACTCAAATTAAGTACATGAAAACAAATAAGGACTAAAACTGGATCGAATTCTAGCATCATAATTTATCTCCTCACTTTTGCTCCTATTGCCTCACACTCCCTCTTCACTTTCAAGAATGTAAATAAAAAATTGCTTAAATGTCACTTCTTACACTGATTTGAAACGCATTTTCTTCTCAAGAGAGGCTAGTAACGGCACTTCCCAGCTCCAATTGGGGGTGATGTAGAAAAAAAAATGAAGACACACATAGGACAAAAAATAGAATGAACCTTTAAACCATTCTATAAAAGGTAAGTAAACAATGGTTTAAATTTTTATTAGTTTCAGAGTATAGCTCAGTACAATAAAACAATATTCAAAGGAGTAGTCAGATATCCTAGTTTATGGGATAAACATATAAAAAAATGAGCCTTAGAATATTTTCATTACTTAATATATATAAAACAACCAGATATCTTTACAGTTAGAGCCCCAAGTACTGAAATCAAAGGATGAACTCTTATTGATGTTAAGTCCTTTTCATCAGGACTATTTTACTAGAACATAATCAATGAATTTTGTTCCAGAGCTCTTATTTCTTATTCTTTAATATCACAAGCATTCTTTAGGCACAGTTAGCTCTCAGCTTCTAATGTTAATTATGGTAATCTCTGTAGACATCATCACCTCTTAACTCATAATGCAGGCATAAAATATCAGTGCAGCTTTCTATTACAGTAGTACAGGTCACTGCACCCGTGGGGGTTTTTGTAACAGCTTATTCTTTAAAGCCTTTTTTTATAATTCAGTCATAAAAAATAAGTAAGAATTATATTTAAAACACAAAGGTATTTTATTTTGTGAATTAATTACAACCAGTAAAATGAGAAATTAAAGAATAAAAAAGAAGTGCACTCTCTTGAATTTTTTTCAAAGGTAATTCTAATTTCATACTGAACTAAATATACTCAACCAAGTTCTTGCTTTCCACCTAATTAAAGATGCATATCAATCAAGTAAATGCTCATTTTTCCCATAGAAAGAAATTCTGTGGTCCATCAGCAAAATACTGCTCTAGTGCCTCCAAAAGGTAAAAAAGAAGCATCTCCATTTGTCCCTGGATCATTCTTCTTTCATTCACCTGTCTACATTAACATTTACTACAAAGCAGGAACACACATATTTTGTGACTCTCCTGATCATTCCCACTCAACACTTAACTTAGATTATTAGTGGCAGTGTTGTACAAAACTGTCTTACCAACAAGCCACAAAGTATTCGTAAATATTTCATCATAAACTGTGTTTCAAATATAATATTTCCAAGCATTGGAGCAAATTTTCTTCTATCATTACCTTAATTTTGTCTTAAGGAAAAAGGACACTGATGATAGCAACACATTTGTCAACTTCCCAATCACTCCATAAACATGAACACAAAATATTAGTATTTAATGGCAAATATATATATATATATATATATATATAAATGCAAAAAAGGTACTAAAGAAACCTGTACCTCAAAAAATTCTTGACGGGACCCATGGCTACTCTCATGTAGTGACTCTCCTGATTGTGGATTGTTAATTGTGTATTTTCCTCCAAAATGTTTAACAGCCATACAATACCACAGTTACAGATTAGCTATCAGTGTTGTCTGAGGAATTCACTTACACATTCCAGTTTATCCGCATTTTACACGTAAAGCATGTAAAAATTATTTTTCTTTGTCAGATTTAAGAAATATGATTCACAAAAAGCACACACCTAAAATTAGTCTGAAAATAGGAAACTAACTCAGTGGCTTTTCCTGTCAGAGATATTCACTTCCATAGCACCTAATTCTGCCATTAAGCATCATCTTCAACATATTATTTAAGGATTTTGTAATTTCAGGTGTCACTCCCTCTCTTGCTCTCATGTAATGCCTTTCTTCTGAGAAATACAGAGGGGTTTAAATAAACAATAAGGCATACTATATTGACAAATTAGGAACTTACAGCTTTCACAGATGGAACTGAAACAGGGATAATATGACCCAGATTAACAAATTCTCTGAAGTCATCTTCGCCCAGAAAAGATTACAATAACTCTAATTTCCTTTGGAAAATTGCTGCATCCTAAGTGAACTCTTTTGCAATTTGATGCCATCTTATCACAGCAATATCTAACACAAAAGAGAAACTGATTTTTTTTTTTTTTTTTTTTTTTTTTTTCCTGAATCAGATTTAGGTTAAAGGTGCCATTACCTCTCCAAACAAAGTGAATATTAATGCCATGGAGTCATGACTCTTAGCTGTAGGAAAGCTCCATTTCACATTTACAAGACATTAGTTCAAATCCTGCTGTGCTTAAAAAACACATTATATACTCTCCTACCTGAATGATCAACACGAGTTCTCTAAATATAAGCTTAAACGTAAGTTTACTAAAATATGAGCAATACATCTACTTAAAATAAGAAAAATCTGATTCCTCAGAGCATTGTCATCAGCCTCAGCATAACACAAAACTGGTTTTGACCTCAGCCAGAAGCAGATACTTCACATCCACACTGCAGCCCTAATGCAGAAGCTCGTGTTTTATGAAGAAGCAAGATGGCAGCAAAGCTCAGAGCAGCTGTTTCTAATTGTGATTCAACAGAGGATAAATAAAATCAGCCCCATGGCTCATATGGGAAGCCTTTTGACAGGAAAACTTTCCTTTCTCATTAAGTGGAGCAACATAGAGGATGGGCTCACATCAAAAATTTTCATTAATAAATCGCTTCTTTCCAGCCTCCACCACTCTGTTAAAGTGGTGACAGGACTCAGAATTTGTGGTCATAATGCTCTCTGCAGCACTGCTGCCTTCACTACAGCATGGAAAAAAGTCATCATAGCTGGAAAACTCTGATCTGATCATACTCTGAGATTTAACTCAGAGCATGAGTACAGAGAGAGTACAGGCAGAGAGACTGATTTTTTCTTCTGTTAGGGTTTTGGGTTATTTTTTTTTTTTTTTTTTTTTTTTGCTTTGAGGAGGATGGGAGGTATATAGGTATTTTTAAAAAAATATTTATTAGATTAATCTTCATAGTACTCCTCTGAATCAATAAATCCATTACAAAATAAAGGCATTTTCATTAGCTCACTTCAGCTCCTCTGCCAACAACAACAAAAAAAAATCTAAAATAACTAGTATTTTTGGGCTGCTTTATTATAACCAGCAGAATGGTGAATCTGCCCCCAACTGTTAATAATTAAAAAAAAAAAAAAAATTAAGGCAGAATATCTTCAAAGTATTAGAGGCAATTATGTGACAGGACTGTTGCACAGTATACTTAATTAGCTTACTTAATATAGCTCAAAGAAATGAGATAAGAATTACTGTGATGTACGTATAAGGTTGCCTATCAATGAAGGTATGTGTGTGCAAGAAGGGAGTGAAGGAGAAGATCCTCATCTGCAAAAGACTACATAGCTCAGAAAAATTTCTTCAAATATTCTGCAGTAAAATCTGCAGCTTTTTACCTAATCTTTGAAACACATAGTCATGCAGATAAGGAGGCATTAAATGGACCACTGCTGCCTCTGGAAAGGAAGATAAGTTAGCCTTTGGTACTTAGTTATTCACTTTCTGACAGCTGTTCTTCTTTCTCAAAAAATTTCTCTGCCAAGCAAAGATAATTTGGGATTGACAAGTCTGTGCTTTGAAATAAACAGGATCTTTACTCTGATAGGATGGGAAACAGATGTTTAAGATCCACATAACACTGTAGTCTATCAGGTGTACTACATAACTTGAGGGGGTCTCAGGAAAAAAATCCCACAAATACCTACATGTGCCTGACAGCGTTTATGGATCCGTGCTATTCCAAAAGATACCAAGGGGATGAAATCTTTCTCTCACACACTGCAAGTCCAATGAGGAAAAGATAATTCTCCTTCCTACCCTGTGAGAGGGTGGAGATAAAGAACACAAAGAGGAGACAAGATGGTGAGGGTGGCATAGCTGATAAAGTGGGCTGGGGAAATTCACACTGTGGAGACCAGCTGGCCCAACGGAGCAGGGCTCAGAATGGTCCCTTGGAGGGATGAGCCCTAAGCAACGGAAATCTCCCCTGGTTAGGGAGAGAAGGCAATATATCTTTCATTATCTCTCGATGTACATGCCAATGTACCCCAGTTCTGCCTCCCCAGTTGGCCCGTTGGCCTCCCCACCCCTTTATTCCTGATATATATATTCCCTAGAATGTTCTGCCTTTCCCGCTTTCCCATTGTCCCCATTTTGTCGCAGTGCCCCGTCCCTTGTTTTCCCATTTGCTGTTCCTCCCTCCCCAGTCCCCCTGTTTAACCCCTAGACCCTCCATTAGTCTTTGTCCCTGGAACCCTCTGAGTGCTGGACCTAATAAACCACCTTGGAACTCCACACGGAGACCCTTCCTGCTCCTTTGCCACCAATCACATCGCCAGCTGCCCAGTGTAGTGCCATGAGCATGAGTTGTGAGTGAGTGCCTGTGCCACCAAGTGGCTTCCTTAGCCTCCTTCAGGGAGTTGTGGCATGGCTACCTCTTACCCCACTCTTATCCAGGCTGATGGTGGGTTGCGACATCACACAAAACAATGCTAAGGCCTAATGAATGTACAAGGTGGTTTGATTTCTTAAGAAAATGCAAATCCCTTTGGGATAACTAACTATTCTAGAATGCATGTGGTGTATCAGGACTGCCAGCATTCATGCAACTATTTTCAATCCACAAACTTCCTGCTGTATCAATTGACTGGAGATGTGGAAGAAAGCTACACTGGGTCCCAAAATGCTCAGTGCCACTTTGGTAACCACCAGTGCTCAGCCTGTTGCTCAAAATACAGCCTGTACTTCATCTGCAGCCCTAAAGGGTGGGTGCCCTCCTTGATGTTTACTGTCTCCTAATTCAAGCTAGGATGCTTCACCGGTGGGACAGTGGACCCAAGTGAACACTACAGAGTACAAACATTTTAAGGCTTGTCTAAGTTTCAGTATTTTGTTAAATACATGTCCAGAAGCAGAAGTCATCAAAAGCAGCTAATTGCAGTGGCTGCCACACATGAGCAACAACATGTCACCAGTAAGTTCTAATGCTGGATTATATTATTTTTGTTTCCCAGGACATGTTCTGCAGTAAAATCATCTCAAACCAAACACATAACATACATGCAATTTCACAAGCACTTGAAAATGATTATCCAAAAATTGCCACAAAACTTTTCCAGATGTGATGCAACAAAACAGACCTGTACAGGGTGCAGGTATCCTTGAACTTAGGATCTGCTAAACTGACATTTAATTGCAATGAGGTGCTGAATCTTTGTTACAGTTTACTCTTACATACAAACATTCACTACTTCAAATGCAGTTTTCAGATATGCCAGTTCAGATTTTCTGTTTGTAACATCTGACACCAGCCAAGCTCTGCACATTCCTTTTACCTGGAATAATGGATAGCTTGATGTCCTGCGATATTAAAATAGAAATCGGTTGTATGTTTCATCTCATCAGTATGTCCAGAGACTTCAATCCAGTGTGCTATTGGGAGGCAGTAAACTCCATCTACTATGTTGCTGTGGTTGTAAACACAACTTCGATCATGATGGGGCCCACTACCTAGAACAGAAGAAAGGACAGTAGCAGGCTGTGTATCTGGATAATCTTCAAAAAAAACTACAGGGAGATTTGAACTGATCATTCAAGGCCAGAAGTGGTGCCTCCTGCTTCTTCAAACTGCATTATTAACAAGTGAATTCTGTGAAATAGCGGCAACAGAAGCACTGCCACAAAGCAAATGTTCAGCATTAAAATAAAAATTTGTCAATTATTTATAAAAATGCATTTTTATTTAATTATTTTAACCCCCCCCAAAATATTAAAAAATCCTAAATCACTTAAAATTTAAGGAATAAATAATGTCATTTAAATTCTTCATTTGATGTTTCACAGTATGTGGCCTCAGTGTTTAACATTCTTGCTCAGTGAACTCTCCCTAGGTTATCAATCTTGCTGTGTCTCAGACATGCCATGACAGCCTAACCTTGGCTCAGGCTGGCTTTTAAGGAAGTTGCTAATATACGGAAAATACCTTAGAAAAAGTTCAGAGGGCAGCCATGCATGAACAGAAAGATAAAACCACAAAAAAAGGTAGGACTGGTCACATAGGATTTGCTACCAGCTTAAGGATTCAAGGGGAAAAACATCAATGTGGAAAGGCATCAAAACCCAAAGAAGGTGGTAGACAGCAATGTAGAAACAAGGCAATGTTTAAACAATGTTTTAAGGGGCAAAGAAGGGCTGCCCTCATCCACCTTATTCACAGCTGCCTGGCCAGCAAAGACTCCAGATTCCTGGTCTGTCCAGACCAGACACATACAGGTATCTAGCCAAGGAGTTCATTAAACCCTACTGTCTTTTATGTTTGCTGACCAAGAAACACTCACTTTGTTGTCTTCAAATGCATGTCTCACTTTGAGAGTCTGTTCATACACAGTAGAAGTTGCCCAAACTGACCCACAGAGAGATGGTCACAATTGCAATGGTGAATGACCACAACTACCTTAAATGGCCTAGTTTAAAGTAAGATTCCTTTTTCTATAATTTTCCACTAATATTCATTACCCCTTCTTCTTCTCTTACAGCAATAGTGTGAGCTTTAGTCAGAAAACCGGTTTTTAATACCATGCCAGAGTAAGCAACTTGAACTGAAATGAGTCGTGGTATCTAGCCTCCAAAAATACAGTACATGTACATTCTTCCCACCACCACCATTTTCCTGTATTTATTGTGATACCAATTGCCATGTAGGAATAATTATTGTGCAGATCAGAAGTCTATGGCTTGCTTAAGCCTGTTGCACTTATACATTATTAATGATGTTAAAATATTTCTGAGAAAAATTATGCCCAAAGGAATAGCTTCAATTTCACATTGCACATAAATGCATGACCAGTTTTCAAGCAGCATTGCTAGGCAAATTTGCTAGAGCAAGAGCATTTTGGGACATGTATTAATGTAATAATTAGAGAGTAAGAATAACATTTAAGAGGAAAGCTCAAACCATCTTCTTATTTCCAGATGACATGCAGGCCATTTTATCATAATTGTGAAATATTATTATTTACCAAAATGAAAAATAAAATATGAGGCAGAAAACTATTTTCTCTTTCACATTGCTGAGCAATTATGCATCACATAGTTTGTGATCATTTTCATTATAAATAATGTAAGGAAGATTGGTAGTTTCAGAAGCTACAAATCTTACCACTATATTTTTATCTCACATTTCTAATTGTTTACATATTCCTGCCACTTTTAAACAACATGAGAAGACAACAGCATCAACAAATACAGCAGTGTAACAAAATCTACGGACATCTATGACATTTAATTAATGACTTCCTGTATTCAGCAAAGTACAGCCACAAACACCACATCTTGCCTTCCCCATTCTACTCTCCAACAGCTGTTTCTAGTGATGCACATCACTGTGGCCATGTCCTGCCATCACAAGGCTGTGTCTGATCCTGACGCCCACATGCCCACGGGCCCATGTCCTGTTCCAGCGTCACCCTGTCCTCAGGGAGATGCCTAATGCTCAGGAAACACAAGGCTGGGAGTAGCAAAAAAGTCAGAGATCCTGAGAACATGGTTCAAAACTGCCTGGGTGCAGTGAAAGCTGGCAGCTCCTTGGGAACTGCAGGGACACCCCATGGGACTGGCAGTCAGGAGCAGGCAGCCAGGGGCATGAGAGTGGCCCCAGCCCTTTGTTTCCTTGTATGCAGGTACCCACCATGTGCTTCCTACTGCCCCATTTCCAATTGCTGCTGCTTGAGGTGCATGCGCTTCTGCCACCTGCCAGTTTTACAGTTCATCATCCTTCTTCTTCTCCAGCTTTAATTCTTGTCACTTTTTTGCATTCCTTCGTTCTCTATGACCTTCCTCCTCTTCTCTGCATTCTTAAGTGCTGCAACCTCCTTGCCTTGTAGCCTTACCACCTTCACCATCATCAATTCCCTTAAATAGCCTACAAACACATATGGAAATGGGGCCGAGAGTAAGTTGCCATGAGATATTTATCTTATTTGTTCCCTCGAACAGGTTTGGTCAAACCTCATTCTGAAACACTTTCTTCTGTAATCAATATTTATCACTGTTGAATTTTCTGTACCACTCAGCCTCAGCCTTCCTGCTGTGGTGTGCAATCAAACCTGAATCTCACACCTGAAAAGGTGTGGTTCTGGTTTGCCTTTAACAATCAGGTAAACAGCAGCAGCTTGCATTCAATCACATTTCATGAGGATTGCCCAGCTCTTTACTATTCCTTATGTTATATACTGATCTATGAATTAAACAACTTTCCTACCAAAACAAGTCATCTGTGCAACAGAACGTACATCAACATATTTTCAACATATATATTCACATGTGATATGGTTTCATACAGGAAGGAAAGAGTGCTACCATCCTTAATAAATATTAGTTTAGGGAACAGTATGATCAAAGTTGACTGTGTTCAGAAAGCTGAATTCACTACACTTCTTAAGGGATTTATGAAAATCTACAGTTGCCAAAAAAGATCAGGTTTCACTACCTAGGTAATAGACACGTGGTTACACAAGTGCTTCTCACCACAGTTTGCTTCATAATACACATTTAACGATTAAGTTTCAAAATGAGAAAAAAAAAGGTTGTATCAGTCCACATCAGGCTTCTGCTAGCACAGTTTGTCACAGGAAATCCAACATATTTTGGATACAATAAGGCAACAATATAATTTTTATGATATTTCAACTTTTCTGTTCCTAGAGACAATAGTAAAGCCAAGAAGATCAAATGTTCCATACACCTGCTAATCTTTGAAAAAAGGAAAACAAACACATGTCCTTTGAGAAAGGGCTCACACAACAGCAAATACATGGTTTTACGGATAAACCCATTTCTAGATCAGTATTTTTCTTCATCTTGCTTTTATTCATATTCCAAGTATAATTAAACATAGGTTTAATTATTTATTGTTGGGAACCAAATACACAATCATCTGAAAACATGTAAAATTCAACCATAAAAAGGGATAAGTTAAATATTTGAACAGTACTGATCTTCCCATTAATTGATCATGCTGGCTTTCCTAATTAAAGAAGAAAAGCATTGGAAGAGTTTATTAGAATATACAGGTTTAACTTCTAGAATAGCATTTTTTTCCTTTAATAAGGTCCACATTTTTTTTATTTAAAACCCATCTTTGTGATTCTTCACAGCAAAAATTCTTATCTGAAAGATTAAAATTAAGTTTCTAGGCATTAAAGTTTTTCATTGCTTTTGCACTCATTCAGTACTGCAGATGGTTTTGCGCAGAATCCACTGACACAGGGAATTGCTGGAGAGCAAGGCATCAAATTAGCCCCACTTACAGCTCAAGCCTCACAGAGGGCTCTTTCAAAATCTGCATGACTGCAGACAATTTATAGCTCCTTGTTTAATGCACATGAAGGATGATTGAAGGAGCATAAGTGTGGTACAAATAACAACAAAAGAATAAACCCAAAGATCTCTGTATAACTGATAAATGGCACGGGTAAAAGGAGGAGACCAAAATGAAGCAAAGGAAAACTTTGGGTTCAATCCTCCTTGAGCACAGAAGTTGGACCAGATGACCTACTGTGGTCCCTTCAAAGCTGATTAATTCTATGATTCTGTAAAAAGCAAATATAGATATAGGAAGTAATATAAGATGTGCAAAGATCTAGGACTGGAAGAAGGTAAGCAGAGACTAGAAGGGGATGTTCAGAAATTCAGTCTAATGAGGAACAACCACAAAACGCAAAGAAAAACTGTCAGTTACTATTTTATTACAGCTGTGCTGCAGGGATGAAAGAAGTATAATCCAACAGTCTGCCACCAGCACAGACTCATCTTGACACAGAAAAGAACTGCACACAGATTAGACAAAAGAGTCAGAGTGGATAAACTACCAGCTTGATCTTAAAAGATAATAAACAAAATATGGGTCAGTGAAATTTCTTATCACCCTTAAGTGTGGTGAACAAAAAAACACATGAATAAATGAAAAAAATAAGATTGCCTCCTCCACTGTCTCTACAGAGCTCTTTGCAGTAAAGGCTCTGCTCAGCCACTGCTCTCCCAGTTACCAGCTTGTTGCACGCCTTGCTCAAAGTTTTAATTTTTTTCTGTTCAGTGTTGTGTAAGGGAAGGTATGCAGGAATTCCAGGGCACAACAGCAGCCATAAAGGCGCTGGGTATCTCATCCCTGCCTCAGCCTAACCCTAAAACACAAATACGCAACTTCCAAACCCCCAAACCTCAGTAAGGTGAGGGTGTTTCTCAGTTCACTGCTACCTCTTTAAAAACCACAGGGCTACTTAGATAACCTTAGAGAAACACATTAACTAATTAACTAACCAAAGCAATCCATAAGAAGCCAGACAATTTTCAGACCACCTACTCACAAATCAGTCAGAGCACAGAGTAACTCCTATAATCTTTGTCATAAATTTTGCATGAACCAGCACACTTTAAGTGTCAATTCAAAATCTTAACTATGTCTAAATATTTTAAATAATTCTGTTTGGTAATCTAATAATTCAGTTTGGTGTATCTAATGCGGTCCTTTAACAAGGTAAATGAGTACCTTAAGTTCATGCTTAGAAATTCCCCTGCAAAAGTTTAATATTATAAGCACTCTGGGGGCAGATAAACAGGGAGTGGTCAAGGAATAAAACACTTTTAAAAAAATAGTAGTAGAAGAGGAAGTAAAGAAAGCATACAAAAAGAATCTCCAAAATAAAGCATTTTAAAGAATAAGTTTTCGCTAGCTTCCTTACCTTTTTTACCAAAATTACAATGATGAAATGTCTGAAGTCCTATTTTGGATACAATTCTCAGTTATCTGAATGTGCAACTGCACAGTCTTGTTATCACACATCACTCTAACTGAACTTGCTTCGGTACACTCACAACATTCAAATTTACTTACCCTTCACACCAGATTCTGTCACAAAATTCTCTCTGCTGCCTGTGAACAAAATTCAATCTCTGATGTTTTGAAATAGGATCTGTCTCAATCTTGCCAAGACTGAATTGCTATTGATTGTTAAAAAAGAGAGAGGTAGGGGAGGCTGAATTCCCCTCACTGGAACTGAGCAAGGTCAAGTTTTTGAGAGTTTGAGTCTGCCACAGGCTCTGGAGTCCCACCTTCCTCAAGTCTCAGCAAAGCCCTCAGTAGCAGCCCTTTGTTTTTACAGCTCTGACAAATAGCTCCAATTCTGTATGCCATGGACAAAGCCTTACTCATATGCCTAAGAAAAGCATACTTTGATTTTCAATGCTATTTTTTTCTGCTACCAGTAAACCATCTTCCCCTTAAATTCTGTAAGCGGAAGATGAATTTATTGTATTACTTAAATACCTAATATTAATGTAAGACAAAATTCTTAATTTGCCACACCTAGTTCATTAACTCGTTAACCGGTTTGATTTTCAGAAATGTTTCCTTGGATTTGCAAGCCAAGAAAAGATATCTAAAAAGAAAAAAAAAAAAATTGCATCATACACCACATGCTTATATTCTACCAGACTTAAAGGATGCTGTTTCAACTTCCCTTTACGTAGAGCTGCTAAATAGAACCATGGAAACAAATTTTAATTCTATTAAAAATCCAGGCTGAATTTGAGACGTTTTAGTCTATTTATATATCCTAAGAAAATTCTTTGATGGAATTATATTTTGAAATTATGCCAGAATTAAAATGAAATTGTTTACAACACTTAATGCTGTTAATCACCAAGGCTTTATTATTTTTTTTCTTTTTTTAATCAGATAAAAGAAAATCAGAATTTTCAAAGACAACTTTCAAAAATATGTTTTATTTCTTTCTCTAGGTCTGCTCAGGCTCAGGTGTTCTTCAGTGGAAACAGTCACCATACTAAGAGATTTTAATCTAATGCCTGGTTTAATGATGGAGATGAAGTCAGAGAAAAGCAACTAAAAGGAAATTTTTCCTCATGTAAAAGACAGGGTTTTTTTCTGACAGATGGTAGAAATAAGACTAAAGGAAACACAGATGAGAGAATAATGGCTGATAGCAACAAAATGTATAATCTAATATAATTTTCCCATTTGCTTTGACATTCTCCACTGTACTGTCTACTACTGATTGCTACTCTCTATCACACTGGAAGAACAGGCAGGAACCTAGTGATTCTGTGTGATTCTGTGTGAAACAAGCTACACGAAGATAGCAGCCATGGCAATACCTTAACCAAAGTATCATCCCAGTTACTTATCGCTTCTCAGTGTTTCGTGCCATTGAAAATCAGTTGTTGAGCCCTATTGCATGCTACCACTGCTTGGGAGTGAGGGACAAGAAAAATGGTAAATACAGGATTTGCATAAACATTGCATTTATTGTAAATTTGCCATTATAACCACAAAGGCTTTAATTAGACTCTCACAGAAATCAGAACTGGCCTCTGATTATCTTTGTGGGTAGGAAAAGATACACGCCAAACCCAGAGGAATGCAAGTACACATATTTGTTTCCATTCTTGTAATTTTGCAGTTTCACATAGGCCACTCTACATTGTTTTACTGATGTCTGGTTGTCTGCTCAGTATAAGCTGGTAAATGCTGATAAGCAGATAGAAAGTAATGAGTCTTGCTGCCATTTAATTGCACCAAAATGCATGCTATATATATATCTTGAGAGGGTTGAAGCACAAAACACCAGGAGCTATTGCACTTTGTAACCAAAGTTTCTTTCCATTCCTTAAAGAAGTATTGGGTTGAAGAATACAAAGTTATCCACTTTTACTTGCTAAGTTTCCTCACATCTGAAAGTTGTTAAGGGATCTAGCACAGTCCAGAACACAACAGCTTTGCAGGAACAAAATGCATATGATACATAATTATTCAGCTATCACTAAAACTTGTGCTTTATGTTCATTTTGAGTCACCACCTACTTCAGAACAAGACTTGGGATTGGGAAAATATGTAAAACTGCAGATTATTTTCAAAAGCAGAACAGATTACACTAAATACTAATGAAACATGCAAGACACTAGTCAGCCGCTGGTTATACACAGGGAATATGGCACCACCCAGTGGGAACAGCACTACATGAAATATCTGCATTAAAAGAGCCAGGAAGAAATGTAACTTCAGGGTTTGCTGTGTTTTTTTCCGTTTTGTTTCTTTTTGTTTGTTTGTTTTTAATAACAGAACTGCCATCTATTTTGGGGATCTGTAGGTTAGCTTTGGAGAAAAAAAAAAGAAAAAACCATGGATCTCAGTTACAGAAATTAACATTGTATCCAACTGTACTTTTTAGAATGGCCTCAAAAGAATTTTTATTTTGCATATCCTGCTAAGGCTTAGCCCCAAGTATTTTTTTGTCCTGTTACACTATCTACGTTACAAATGGAAACTAGACCTTACCTTCTCATACAGCCTTGAAAGAATATTCTCCTTTTAATTAAGAATTTATTATTATTATATTTGAACTTGTTTTGTTCAAAGAGCTGAGGCCAAAAAGTCAGATTTTTATGTTTCAACACACTTTAAAAATGAAATTTTAATGTGCTTAATTATCACTGGTGTTTTCAACCATCAGGTGCTCAACCCTTGAAACCTAGGATCAGAATTTGCTTCTGATTGTATTACAATGATGTGAATACCTTTATTACTCCACAAATGTACCAATCCCTTGATTCACACAAACAGGCTCACAGGAGCGTGACTAGAAATGTTGGAAGGCCAACATAACACAGGCTGAATAATGTAATTGTTTCTAAATTCAACTGTATTGTATCATTTGTTTTGTCTTGTAAACGAGACACTTCCTTTTCTCTCTTCCTCCTTCCCCAAAACTAGAGATGAGGGGTTTTTGGAAGGATTAAGGCTCTGTTCACCTGAACAAATTACTAGAATATAGGCTGACCCTGCTTTTCACTGGCAATACTGTATCTGTCAAGCTTCAAGCACACGCCATCTACACCAAAATATGAGCTACACGAAAATCACAGAATAACAGAATGGTTGGGATTGGAAGTGGCCTAAAGATCATCCAGTTCCAAGCCTCCCATCTCTTTCCCAGGCAGGGACACATTTCAGTAGACCAGATTGCTCAGGGCCCCATCTAACCTGGCCTTCAACACTTCAAGGAAGGGGCATCCATGATTTCACTGGGCAACAAATGATTCATATTTGCAATACAACCTTATGTATGTACTACAAGATTATGTAGATTTTTATATTAGTTTATTTTTCCTTTCTCAAAAATATAAAGTGCCAGCAGATTGTATTCCTTCACCTCAAAATACAGTTTGGGGCATACCTCTAGTAAATTCCCTATCCTTTTATGCAGCATGTTCCTTGATTAGTACCTGCAGTTTATTTAGATGAAAGTAGGGGGATAAAGGCACAGATGAGTGTTCCATTATAAACTCACAAAAACAAATTCAAGCATAAGTTTCATCTTGTATTTATTTAGTTCTGACAGTAGGCACAAAACACTTTCAGTTTCCAAGCTGAGAGATGTTAAGTCCAGTTTTGAAGAATCAACATCAAAAACAAAGTACACAGACAGACACAGGTACAGTTAGGGGGAAAAGGGTATATACATGAATTTAGGGTTTTTTCTAAACCTCTTCCCAGATTCTAAAGCTCAGTATAGCCAACCCATTTCCACAGACACCACAGCATATCACAAACCCTCTTGGAGAGCAGGCTTCAGCTTTCACAGTAGGCAAGCAAGTACCAACCCTGAAGAAACCCCACACAGCTTGTGTGACCTGAGCCAGAAACGCTCTGGGACAGCAGAGTACCTATTCCTTCAGGAGCACAGGGGAGTCTCATCTCCCACTTCATCCTCCTAGGGAGGGGAACTTGTTCCCTCAAGGCACACACAACCCAGCGAATCTCTCACAGGCCAAGCCTTGCCTGAAAGCTTCCTACCAAAAGCCACAGAACATTGGCCTCTGGCTTTGACTCTTCTAGCCCACAGAAATAACTACCCCTACTTTTATCTTTCAGTCTCCCCACTGCATTGGAATGGCAATTTGTACTCAAAATATATGATATGGTAGATATTGTACTATGATAAAAACAATATGCATTGCCAGTGAAATTCTCACACACATACATGTCTTAATAAAAATAAATTGAAGTAATTTAAATACAGCACATGATTTCAACACCCAGTAAAATGTAAACATCTGACATCCGTAACTGGACTACAGTTTCTGTTATAGATGAATGCTTCAACTCATAAACTTAGAGCAAGTATCATTCTGTACTTTCCTCTATCCCTCAAAAACATTTCTTTAAAACTGCAGATGTTCTGCAAGTGCTGTTTCCCAATGCACATTTTAATTCTAAACACATGGGATACTAAAGAGACAACCCACAGCATTTGTTTAGCACAAAAAAATCCCTGTTGTTTTCTTTAAGAAGGGAGTTGTCTTTTCAAGTTGTAATTTTTAAAAGAATAAACAAATGACAGCCAAAACTTTCATTGATCAGGAGTTAAAAAAACAAAACCAAAAAACATTAAAACAAATTAGATTAAAAAGAACTGAAAGATCACTCAGTTATTGGACAAGAGAACATTTTTAGGCTGCCTTCATTTAATACATGAAGAACAATAAATTTCAAGGTTTAAGCAAATTTGTGCTTTCCTGTAAATATCAATTGAGGAAAAAATTGTTGATATGAATGACTAATTAAAAATCTCTTCTGCATTTAGATGATATGCCCACTTGCTTTCTATCATTCCTGCTAAGGACTGAGCTCAAACTCCTGAGCATTCACAATGACAAGAACAAAATGCCACTCAGGTTAATCCTAAAACTGCAAATCTGCCACAAACACAGTGTGTTTATTACTCTGACTACATTTCCTAAATGTGCTCCCTGGAACAGACAGTAATTTGAGCTACCAGTACTTCCAAACTAGAGAATAACCAGCAACCTTACAACTACTGATTCTCTGTAGTTGTTCTCTATTATTTCTATAAAATTCTAATTATTTCTAATTCTACCCTTATTTCTATAATCTGAGTGATGAGGACTGCTTTATATATATATATACCAGTATGATTGTCAGATTATGTACAACTTGGCACCTTCAAAGAGACCCAATTCTGCTTCCTTGGACAGATGTAAAGATTTTTATTCCATAAATTCACTTTTCCTGCAATTCTGGAAAAGAAAAACATGGTTAAAACAGGCAGAATATACTATTTGTTTTAGCTGCTAAACAAAAAAATTACTACGACATGATGCACATAGTCCTTCATGATGTAAACTTCTGTGAATGTAACATTAACCCAAGGTCTTTTATTAGCATAAAGAAGAACAAACAAATGCAACAGTTATGGGAACATGCATGTTTTATTCTACATGACAGAAAGGCAGTTCAGAAGTATGTGTTCTTAATACGGGTGAAGAGCAACTGCTCTACAATGTGTTATTTTGGTACATGGATTATTACGCTATGAGTTAAAAAAATACCCTCACAGACTACCAAGTCATCTGTCTTCCTTTCACTAGGTCAGACCCATTCCTCAGTAACAGGAGGTATATTTAGAGCTTTATTTGACTCAGCAGACAATTGTCTGAGTTCTCTCTACTATTTAAGATACTTAAATATACTAGAACAGCACATGGAAACTGACTAGAGTTATTCAACATTTGAAAACACACAGCAGGAGGGAAACACGGTGGAAGTACTACTGAAACAGCAAGACTGGAAGAGCTGTAACTGAACTTCTCCCTGTATTTTTCTTTAAGAAATCACAATAGTAAACTTTACCAGGCTGAAAATGCCATAATGACATTTCACCTTAGGGAAATAAAATAACCCACACCATAGCTCACACTAGGAGATCCTGAATTCTTTGCTTCTGGGGAAAAAAAGAAAGAAAACAACACATCATGACAATGGATGCCTAAAGAAAGGGGAGAAAAATGAAACCGTTTCAAATAACTTTTACCAACCTAGAAAGGCAGCCTCCTTCTGCATTCACCCGCTTCTATCACACGGTTAAAAAACAATTTTGTTTGCGAGCACCCACGTCACGCCACGACAGCCTGAGCGGCTCTAGCTGCAAGCAGAGCTCAGGCCACCGCCGTGCCGGAGCACCGGCAGCTGCCGGCTCGGGCACGGCCCTGCCGACCGGGACATGCTCCGGGCCGCGGCAGGAGCCCGGCGGGGCTGCGGGGCTGCGGGCAGAGCCCTCGCTCGGACAGCCCGAGGTGCTCGTACCGCCCCTCCCGGCAGGGACGGCGGGCGGCCACGTCCTTGCGGCGGGCAGCGCCGGGGCGCGAGGGACGGCGACGGCTCCCCTCTGTTACCTTCCCAGAGGAAGTGGCCGCCCTCCCGCCGCAGGAACTTGTACCAGAAGGGGCTGGCGGCGTCCTCGTCCGGCAGCGCCACCTCCGCCAGCCACAGCGCGGGCTCCTGGGCGGGCAGCGGGGCGCTCGGCCGCGCCCGCCTCATGGGCACGGCGCGCCGCGGGTCCCACTCGCCCAGCTCCGGCCGCGACCCGGCCACCAGCAGCTCCGCGCCGCCCTCCGTCACCCGGGCGGGCAGCACCACGCCGAAACGGAACAGCATTTTACTGCCGCACAAATGTGGCTTAGCGAGCAGCTCTGGTACTGCTGCAGCACGGCCGAGAGCAACGCTGCCGCTGGGTGGCCGCCCGGGCCCGCCCTTCCGCCGGGGCCGGACACCGCCCCTGTCCCAGGCGCTGCCCCGACAGCGGCCCTGCCCCGGACAGTGCCCCGAACACTGCCCGTGCCCCGTACGCCGGCCCTGCCCCGGACAGTGCCCCGAACACTGCCCGTGCCCCTGACACTGCCCGTACCCCGCACACCGGCCCTGCCCCTTGGCGCGGCGGAGCCCCAGCGGCGGCTCCTTCGGTCGCGGCTGTTCCCGGTGCGGTTCTTTCGGGCGCTTGGCTGCCGCACGCATGTAGCCGAGGGAACTTCCCCTCCGGGAGCAGCGGCTGGAGTTCAAACAACGCCGACCCTCCATCGCCTCCTAAAGTGGGGATGGAAAATCCTCTCCGCAGCTAAACACTGGCTCTCCTTGTTGCCAAAGGCTACGCGTCACGTATGCAGACTTTGACAAGGATTATTGCTGCATTAAAGGAAGCCACTGCAATTACTCCCAAGAGCCCAGGTTTAATTTAGCGCAGCAAACACATCATTAGAAATTGTCGTACGCGCAGCTACAAACAAGGACTGGCTGCAAATAACGCTTTAGTGTTCATGATGTTTGTGTCTTTCCCGGCTGACAACCAGCCAGCCGTGGTGAGAAAAGAAATGTGAAATGCTGAAGGAGGTTAGAAAGCTTTTTTTAAAAAAATCTGGAGTTCACTGCGCGCGTTCTGTTTACAGCCAGAAGGGGAAAATTGGCAACTCCTACGTGTAGCAATACTCAGGACTTAAAAAAACTGAGGAAAAGGATGCAATCCAACCATTTATAGGGCGGTCCCTGCTTGAATACACCCATTTCAGAAGCTTTCAAGGACAGAAACAGAGGAGTGGTTAACTTTATTTAGGTCAAGTTCTGGGAACAGGATGAAGGCCTTTCAATGAGTCAAAAGAAATCCTGCCTCAAAAGATGGCTGTTTGTTTCCTTTATTCAGGGGTGATGACACTGAAGTGTATATGTGCTGCCAAGTTTATTTTTTAAGAGTGCTTTAGGCAATTTTCACTGATACTCATTGAACTTGTGTAAGTGATATGCCACGACTTTTCCAGATGTAACAAATCAAATGGAGTTCTCATTGTCCTCCATTTCTACTGGGTTCACTGTAGCACTGCTGCCTTTGTGGAACAGTGCAGTACATTTTAATCTTTGTTTGTGCCCAATCTTACAGTCAAGCTACCCATACCCCTGTCTTGTAATTGTCTTTCAAATATCTATCTCTTTAGCATACACCTTCATTTTAGCAGGATGAGACTGTAGCAACTTTGGGGTTTTATCCTAAAGCTCAAGCGTGGCAGGATTCCTAAAACCACCTTAGCATATTGTGCCTACATAAAACCGTATGCTTTTGTTCATTCCAGTCAAAGTCTCAGCTTAGAAACTGCAGGATCCAATAGTACCTCTGATTGACAGTTTAGTCCCTGGTTGTTGTCTAAGCCCCAGTGTAAAGAGAGACCAGCAACATCCATCTTTGGACAAATCTGAACTGCTTTATGCTTGTAAATATTGAGTCCTCATCTTAGACCTGTAAGCCTTGTGCAACAATAAAAAACTGTTCCGTAGACTCTGATGTGTCAAGTAGTGTCTTTAAAAATAATTCAGTCCATTTCTTCTGCAGGGTCTGCCTTAATCCATTTTGTGCCACTCAATAGTTTGTGTTAGATTAAGGTTAAAGATGATAGAAAGTAGCCAGCTTGATTTCCTGTGGTTTTCTCAAAGACCCTAGTGCAGATTAGGGTTAGGTTGAGAGATCACCAGGAAGGGCTGAAAAACTGGATTTGCTAATGGATCCTCCAAGACTGAGATAAAAACTGGAAATGTAGATTGGCTTGGGACATCCCATGGCTGGGGATAGTGGGAACAGAAGAGCAGTTTATATTGGTGAAATTGCAGGCTGAGTGGGGGCTGTAGACAGGATAAAATTTATTATCACTAGATCTGAGACTGAGGAGCTAAAGACAGTGTAAAGTTTAAGATCAGGAAGCAAAGGCAAATCTATTTTTTTTCCCTGTTAGATTTGCATGGTCTGTGATTTGCCATCTAAACTGGAATTTCAGCTGGAGTAAAGGCAGAGGAGGTGGGAAGGAGTTCAATTTACTGTATTTGGGATTGAAGGAGTTGATGAAGTACTTCCACAGTTGAGCCATTGACATAACCCTAAATTTAGTTTTAAGTGTCATCCTCAGCCTCTTAAGGTATTAACAATATTTTCCTTTGCCAAAATGACCTGTTATTCTAGTACTGCCTGGCCAGTGTTATTCCCCTACATTCCTCAACACTATTCTGAAACCTAAAAGCTTTCCCTATAATCCAGTCATCTTTTACAACCACAAATTAAACATGACTATTTCCATTTTTTTTCCCCACTATAGTAAATCGTTCCAACTTGGCAAGCCTTACAGTTCCCATCAAAAAGCTTTGGCACAAAGGGGCAAAACCCTAATAATCAAGTTGGTTTTAACTGTCACAAATACTACTGTCAATTGTTGATTCCTGTGGGAACTAACTACCATCTTAGTGGTGTGTCTGCATTGTAATAATAAACTCTGTGCATTTGTGCCCCTCACAGCTGTTTAGGATCTCTCAGTATACTTAACTTACAGCAGCCACTTGCTGAGTGGAAGCCTCGATTGACCTCAAATCGAACAGTGAACTAGCAACACAGTGAGGCTTAGTGCCAAGTTTATTTTAAAGCCTTCAGTTTATTGTTGTTGCTATCATCCCAGGCATTTGCTAAAGCTGTTTCTAAGTGGCAAAAAGGGAAGAATTGTACGAAAAAAAAGCTTATCTTTACACAGCGTTAGTGTGCAGGAAGGGACTCAAGAGATCTGAGTTTCTGCAAGAATTAGCTGCTTCATGGATTTCACCTAAATTGTACAATACGTAGTAGCCTTATATAAGTTCCAGCTAATTAGCTGGTGGGGCACAGGAGGACTCACCACAGCTATGTACTAACTTAACATCAACCAACCATCAGCCTTCAGGTTTCTGCCTAATGGCTATATCTGAAAGGATTCAAGGGAAAAGTCCGAATGCTCAGAAATTGGAGCTGTGACTTTATTTGCAGACATGTAAAACACATTTAAAGGCATTTTCACTTGCTGTGCACTAAACTTTTGCAGAATCACAGTTCTAACTTTCTACAAAAGTCTAATTTCTTATAGTGCCTCTTTCAGGGGTAAAATTGTAGTGGTATTTTTGTGTACCCGAGTTTTAAACCATTTGTTAGAGTCAAAAAACCTGGCCAAAGTATTGCTGGCTGAAATTTCCATAAAGACAGTAGTTGAGAAGTTTGACAGTATTTTTCTTCACAATTTTCTTATTTGAAAAGTGTCCAATAAGTATAGAGACATCACACAGTTGTCTGTTCAATGTGAACACTACTAAAATGACAGATGAACTTAATAGTTCCACTGTGGGGGAACCTGTGTTTGCAGTGTACATATTCTTTACTGATTCCAAACTTTTACTCCATAGCCCAGTTTGCAGCTTGGAACAGTTTTATCTGTTATTGCTGTACAGTGATCTCAGATGATAGTATTTCCAAGTAGGGAAATCTGTAGTGAAGAGAGAGAGTTTGAATAACAAAAACAAAACACAAATACAGAAAGATCTGTTTGGAGAAGGGAGGGGGTGTCCCTGATTGCAAGTTGTGGATGATGTTTAGATTAGCAGTGCTCCTTCCTTGACTTGTCTTTCTTCCCTTTTAAGGTCATTTTCTTTCTTGTAAAGATACAGAGAAAGTGTTATTGCAATTTCCAAATGTTTCTGCTAATTATAGAAAAGAAAAAGGCAGCACATGGTACGCAGTCTTGCTTGCAAAAAGGCAAACATTTATATTATGTGATAAAGCTGATTTAGATGTATTAGTGAATTGGGGTAAAATGTTCATTGCTGAAAAATTTAGACAGCCTGTATTTCTTCAAAAAGACTGAGCTAAACATAAAAAAAAATCCACTATTTAGTGCAAATTATTTAAAACCACTGATTTAAATGAAAGTTGATTATGTTGATTAATCTAAACTCATCAATCAATCAGGACTCAGACCTTCTAATTGAATTTTAACTGTCCCTCTCATGGCAATTCTGATAGAACTGTGAACTAATGCTCTCACCAATACTTATAATTTGACATCACAGCAGCTAAGAAATACCTTTATAGACTGAAGACTGAAAGAAGACTAAGAATTCAAAAACTTGTTAAGAGATAAGCACTGTAATTTTGTAATTCTGTAATTTTTAGTTTTTAGTTGAGCTGTATCAGAGCAGTGATAACTGCATGAACCATTTTAACTGCTCATTTCTAGGAGCAACCTTTTACACAGACTAAGCTACAGAAGTTCTGTTAGGATGGACCATTTTAGGAATTATGTTAGAAAATTGTTCTGCACCAATAGGTAGGACACTACAGGAGATGGTTTCCACTTTCGCATGGGGGTTTTTGTAGCATATTTTAAAAACAGTTTGTTGTTTTTAGAAGTAACTTGGCAGCATAAATACTAAGTAACATTACAGTAAACATAACAGAAATACATACAGGAAGAACTGATCTGGTAAGTTTCTTTTTTCAATATCCAATAAAGCCATCTGCATCCTCCCCAGCCTCATATGCCTTGGGAGCTGGAAAAATTCCCAACACATTTCAGCACAGGGACCTTTCAGGATGTCCTATCAGCCTCATCAATGTCCAGAAATCAATGGCTATTGCAGACCAGTCCAGCACATGGCTCCTTTCCTGCCCAGAGTGAGCCACAGAGTTTTTGGAGGGATGCTCCAGGTCACTTCTGGTGCATTTGCACTGGGACGCTGTGACCCAAGCCAACCCAGAGTTCTGGTTGCCCTAGCAGGAACATGGCTCTTATGCCTGGCACAAGGGATGACAGAGGCCAAGTGCTTACTTGGAGGTCAAAGTATCTGAGTGAAAAACAGCGTGTAACAGTAATCATTACAATATTAACTCATTGTAAGCTTCATTTTTGAAACCAGCCTGTTACCACCAATGTTATATCAAGTTTCTAATTAAAATATCTATGTAAGGAAAAAATTAGGTGTTTCAGCTGTTTAGAAACAAGACAGTGTAAAAACAAATACCTGATTGTAAGGAATAGCAAAACTTTATTTCATTAGTTAGGAGAATGCAATCTGACCCAAAACTTATGTGCAATAAGACAGATTTAATTTTTAAGTAGAACAATGTGCCTGCCTTTTTCCTGTTAACTGAAATAAACTTTTCCTGTTAACTTAAATAAACTTTCTGCTTTCAAAACCTGATGCTCACAGGTCCTAGTAACTGTGCGCTTCGGTCTAATGCACCCTCTGTGCCTGTGCAAGGTTTCAGTGTTCTTAGGATCCCAAGCAAATTACTGATTGATAGAAAGTTCCTCTATATTATACTCCTGGGGCCATTTTAAGAAAAAATTAATTGCTTACTTTTCATTATGCAGACTTTTTAATTGCAATTGTTTTATGTATGACCAACAACATTTCAGGAAGTCACACACAGCATTAGATGTTGAATAAAAGGTGAGAAAAGCAACCCTGGGAAAGGAAGTTATACAGGAACACTTCCTTCTCAATATGTGCTTAAACAATAGGTTTCTAGCTCCAAAACTGACTATAATTTAATAAACAGCCTAAAAAATTGGAATTATTGCTAAAAAGTCCAACTAGATTTTAGAAAAGTTAGAACCATTTTATTGTATAAATGGCTTTGGAACAAAAGCTGTTTGGAACAATAAAGGAAAAACTTACACTGTTTTTTAAAAATGTAAGCAAACACAAACTAAAGTATATTATATTCCAAGCCATAGCCCTATATCAGAAAAGGCAACAGAAATGATTATTCATTTAAGTATACAATTCTCAGTGGTTATTTTATGTTCCTCATAGTATAAGAAATCAAACTTACTGGTGACTGATCCTACCAATCAATTTATTTTCCCAATTAGATTAAAAAAAGTAAAAACAACTTAGACTGAAACTGGATCAAAAAATAAAAGTTGTCTTTAGATCAACACATTATTTTTAAGATCTAGGAAAAGTGGCAGCAGAAATAAAAAAAAAAAAAAAAATTCAGAAAGCACCCTGCTCCCTACCCAAAAGTCCCACCACATATGAAAAATAAGAGGTTATATCACCAGCTAAATCTAAAAAAAAGAGATTTATTGCTCAAGTGTATATAACAGCATACAGAGCATCTGCTCTCTTATCTTCTTTCCATATATGAATCTGTTGCTGTATCACTGTATCAATACAACACATTGCTGCAGCTTATCTTCCTGGTTTCATGTATTTACCACATTTTCCACTGCATATGTCTTTATTTTGAAGAAACTTTATTTTGGCTTATTTGTCAAGCTTTCCTAAATTCACTTACCTGGAACACAAATAATCCTTGCGAAGAAGCAAACACTACTTTCATCCAGATATAAAGAAACCCTTGGAAATAAGAATTGCAGTCTAGAATGAGAGTGTAAACAGCCTGAAACTTAGCAACCTTCCACAGGCCATGGCAACAGCTTGCAGCCAAGAACCAGGAGATGTGTATGACATACTTTGCAGACTAGATCATAGACAGGGGACTCCTGCTACTTAATTTGGTATGTGTATGTTGCTGTGTACCATAGTAACCTGTTTCCACTTGAGCTCAAGTTCTCACACAGATGCCTCCCGATTAGCACAGCCATCCCTCAAGGTAATGCCACAGAAACCACAGCTGAGCTGTACCTGGCCCCTAAGTCAGCAGCTGATCACTTGGTTTTTCTTCACCTGTTTGAAAGAATCATGGATTTTGAAGATCAGCCCAAAACCAGATTAGTCATGTTAACCAGCAGTATTACAACAGCCTTTGAAGCACAGTAAACACTCCAAATATACTCTATGCAGTTACACTTCAATTACACTTAGTCTTGAACAGCTGTAAGAACACTTGAATTTTCAAATGACATTATCTTTCTCAGTACTTACTTTTTATTCCTTACTGCATGAAACTACAATTATGCAAGATGTCTGAAACTTCAAATACCTGCATGCTCCAAAGTGCTTCTAAGTTTACTGAAAAATAGCACTAAGATCTAATTTTAGAGATTCCTTCTTGGTTTACTTTTATACATTAACTAATCTGCACTCTTCCATAAGCACCAATTCTCAAGCTAAGATCATTAAGGCTTAGTGCTATATAAAATATTGTCGCCAAGTATTACTCAAGACCTCAAATTCCAGGCAAGTAGAATTATTTTCTTAAATTATCAGAATTAGTTTTTGCTTGATAGCAAATTCCTTATCTGTGAAACTTGTAGAATAAGTCCTGATCTTATATCTCACTTTTTAGGGTCCTGCAATAAAACAATGAAATGGAAGTTTTTAAAAATATATTTCTATAGGGATTATTGGAACTAGTTCCATGCAAGCTTCAAGCCCTTTTGAGTTCCTGTCAGCCAACTAACAATTCTTTGTAGCATGTAGTAGAATAGCACGTTCCAAGTTCTCAAGAACTTAATCTTATTTAAAGAACAGGTTTTGCACGCTGCACACATTTATGAATAATTTTGTTACCAAATATATCTGTCCCAGTGGCTAAAATATTTCTAAGGAGGAAAAGGCAAAGCTAATAAAGCTGTTAGACTGGCGTGATGGCCAGTCTGGATTGACAGGGGCAGCAGAGTGAAGCATTTGATGTGCCACTATTAGATTTCCTTTGGAAGCATGCACACTTTAAACGATTTAAACTGAAAGCAACAATTGAGCTTTGCATTTTAACTTTGACTGTAGGTATGAAAATGCTAATAAAATAAGCTATTTTTCTCTGTATGATCAATGATATTGTTAGTGTCAACTACCCTGAACTGCACTGAATGACACATAAAATAAACTATCCTAGCATTTTGCAAAAACTGCGGTGTGGTAACTCCATCTGTTGCTTCCATAATCAGAAATTCTGAGAAATTCACTTCTGGTATGGTGCATTTGACTGGTGTTGTTGCACAGTTCCTCCTCGCCAGAACACAAGCATACTATGCGAGGTACTGACAGTGGGTTCCAAGTATAACAGACCACTTGTCTTACCTCTGCTTTCTGAACTACCTCGCTTTCAGCTGTACACACATTGCTTTCAAACTACATAAATTCTATCAATATAAACTAAACTAATTAGGTTTCGAGTTTCCTTCAGGTAATGGTTAGGTAAGGGTTTCCTTCAACGCTATTTCTAAAGGGTGATTATGCACACAAGAGACACATTTAGTATTTTCATGTTGATCTCCATGCTCCTTTAGTCACTGCAGATACTTGTTTATCTCTGTCAGCTATCCTCCTGTGGGTTGGAAGTATACAGTCTGGCAAGTTATCAGCATCAATTAAAAAAAAAAAAAAAGTCCAGCCTGTTGCCATGTATGACCAGTGGAACAATCCATGCTACAGCATGCTCAAAGCCAAGTACTGCAGGAGAGGTGGCAATCACAGACCTATCCATATCTGTATAAAACAACCATCTGCAGCACAGCAACATCAGTATTTGATTCCAGAAAGATCCTATGCTGAACAAGCATGAGACTTAGACATTTTTAGATCTAACACTGCAAGAGTTGAGGCCATCATTATTTTCCTCCAAAAGTAACTGTGTCAAGGTGGCACATGACAATTATATATATTGGTTGTAACAACTCAATTATATCTACCTTTCTAATGCTTTTTCTTTAAATATTTTTAAGGAGAGAGACAAACAAGTATTCATATCATTTTGGCCTCCATGTCTTTGTAGGGAAACCAATCTTACGCAAATGAGGTTCTCTAACTGTATTAAACACTAAACCTCAGAAAGTAGTTTTTTCTCTCTTTGTATTTAAAAAGCATGAAATAAAAAGCACTGATTGCCACTACCTTCATTTGTTAGTAGAAAGATTCAAAGTGACTCTAGCAAAACCATTCTTTTTTGGAAGTCGAAAGCTAAAACTATGAGAGGTAACAGATAAATCCATACCCTCCTTTAACTTTATTACCATATAAAGGATTATGTACCTCTGGAAACATATATTTCATTTTCTGTTCCTTTAGACCATCTGTTTTAATCCATGGGTATTTAAGATAGGTGCAAGTTTTAACTTAAGACTTTATGAAAATAAAATTGCTGTTTATAAAGCTATACAAAATGGTCTTTTACATACATAATTTATACTATTATGACTGTGGATTAAAAGTCTCAGTGGGAACAGACAGTGGGATATTATTATTTTTTGAACAATGCCAACAAAATTACAGAAATTAAGGAAAAGGGAAATACTGCAAAGAAGCTTTTCTCTGTCTGAACTACGCAGACACCAAGAGAGACTGATCCTTTTTCTACTCCTTCCCTCAGCTGTGTTTCTTGCAAAGTGCAGTGGATTTCATTAAAGCTCTCAAACAATAAGCTCAAAATGTAAGGGGGACTATTAAACTTCAGCAACTGATTTGGGTACTATATACATTTCTTTTGAAAATTGCAGTTCTCTGCCATTCAGAAATGCTTGCAAATGTAACAGCTTTTTCTTTATGGACAGGTCTTTGACTGAAGACCTGTAAAAGGGAAAGCTACTGATTGTTTCATGGCAATGGACTAGAGTGATGGATGAACGGCTCATTATTACCTAGAAGGGCTTATTTCAGACCTGGAGAGTTAGTATTTTGGTTTAGAACTGAGACATATTTTAAGCAGCAACCCATGTGACATTAGAACAGCCTGAAATTGCATGGAAGTCAAACTAATCCACTCATTTCCCCACAAACACCTCTTTATATAAATTTAGTAAGAGTGTTGTTATATGACAGAATGTGAACATGTACAAACGTGTATGCCATGAATATGTATAACACAAACTAACAAGCTTCAGATTGTTCTACTGAGACCAAAGACACTCAAAAATCTGTGAAAAGTTGTTATTTCCATAATAAATCCATCTGGTAGTTACTGGTAGTCTTTCCTAAGTTCTGTTAAGGTTTATGTCCATACCACTAGAGAATGAGTGGTTTTATTATTCTGTATTTATTAATATTTGCTTTGCTGTAGCACATCTTTGTTCAAACATTACTACCTGCATAAATTCAAGGAGACAGAAACCAATTCATTTAATACATTGATCCAACTAAGCATAAAATTAACTCTACATTGATTTCAAAGAATTGCAATAGTCATAGCTTTAGCATCTCACCTCATTTAAATGTGACTACATCTATACGATCCATATATCAATAAATACTGATTTTTTTTTTCTTTACACAAGTCACATTATAGGTAAGTTCATGAGAACAATTACAAGCTGTGTGGTCATGAATGTCTGGGGGCCACTTACCCTTACTATAGGTGAGTCCCCAGACAATGATCCTCATGATAATTTCAGCTTTAGTACAACTCAAAAACTTTACCATGATGGATGCAAGCAGTGACCCTAACCTAGTCAAAATATGGAAGGAAAACATGCTCATATGATCCTCATGCAGCCATCAGGTACTTCATTCAAGATCTGAAGTCGCATGGCATGCATCACTTGGCCACTTGTTAAGTTTTCCCCAAGCTCTGCTAGGTCACCACAGCTGCCAGGGAATATTCATTCACTTCATCTGTTGTTCTCAGTAAGTACCATAGCTAGCAGTAAGTTGTTCAATTGCTGTCAACCCAGAGTGGCTTGAAGTTCAAACAGAATATTCCAAAGGCAGGCTGTGCCCTACCTTTAGAGCAGTGGTTCTTAAACCCACTTTTTCTGAGAGCATGTGTGGTCAGAGCAAAATTTAAGACTGTTTACAATTTACCTTAACTGTCAAAAACATGAATGATTCTGTACTCACCTATTTTGAGGATTTCTTACTTACATTTTATTTCATCTGAGGATGTTCTGGCCAACCTTATTTACCACACCTCTACACAAGGTGACTAATTCATACAGGTTTCTGTGTGTTATTCTGGGAGTAGTTAATGCAGTAGAAATGCAATTACCACAAAACCTGCTCCTGCATGGACTCCCCTTTCATGGGCGTAATCTCCTGCCAGAAGCCTGCTCCTGTGGGGTCTTTCTACAGACTGCAGCATCCCCGAAGGCAGATCCACCTGCACCCCACACGTGGTCCT
This sequence comes from Certhia americana, assembly GCA_018697195.1. Classification (NCBI taxonomy): domain Eukaryota; kingdom Metazoa; phylum Chordata; class Aves; order Passeriformes; family Certhiidae; genus Certhia; species Certhia americana. Next base: position 63,833,050 of record CM031859.1, read on the forward strand.
TCACAGGCTGCAGGGCTGACACCTGCTCCTCTGCAGTCCTCCACGGGCTACAGCAATGACCTGAGTTACCACGGTCTTTTCCACAGGTTGCTCTGTTCCCAACACCAGGGAATTCCTCCCCCTGTCCCTTTGCACCTGCAGGGCTTTTTCTCTCACGTTTTTGTCACTCTTCTCTCCATAGTGTTTTTCGCACTCTCTTAAATGTCCAGTCTCTCAGACAGAGCTTCCTCCCTCTGGATGGTAAAATTAGCAAATCTGGGATTTCATTTGAAGATCAAAAGGACAGTAGAAAAGCGATATTGCTGAATATACAGCTCTTGTAAATGTGTTTTGTTTTGGCTTTGGTTTTCATTAAAAAGATTCACTTGTTTATCTACATGCAAGAGAGACTGAGCTAGAACAAAATACAGAAACTGAGTTTTCTGTTTACTTCCCAGGCTCTCCTAACAACCATTAATCAACATTTTTATATATTAAAAAATATATCACTAAGAATTCTTCCAGCTGTTGGGGTAGGTTGTTTTGTTTTTTTTTTTTTGGTGTGGGCTTTTTTTCTTGGGTGGTTTGGTTCTAACCTTTAATACAAAGGTTTCTGTGTATCTAAATCACATCAGCTGAAAAATATGATTACAAGTTACAACTCCATTTAAGATGTCAAAGATACAGGTCACTTGAATAGAGTCTGTTTTATCATGAAATATGTTAGCAATTTTTGTTGCGTGCAATCCCATCTACTCAGTAGTCCTACTGCATTATTAATTCAAGAATATCCTACCCATCTGTATATTAAAAAAACCATGCCCAGTGCTGTACCTTATAAAAATCTTGCTTGTAAGTAAAGCTACCCTGCTTAGGCTACACAGCATCCAGTCATCCTTTCCTCTTCAAATACACAATGACATGAAACTCCAGGCAGCTGATGCTCATGAACAGCTGTCACAGTTCATAGCACTAATATTTTACCTTAACCAAGGTTCAAATCTCTTTAAGCAGCACACTATTTCCTGTTTGCTGCAGGCCTCCGGAATCACATGTGGAACACAACTATATAATTAAAATACTAAAGAGAACACAATATTCAGAAGATTACACAACCCATAACAATCAAACATTAACACTTCTGAACAAAGTCCAACCTAGGTTCATGCCAGGTCGTTGATTGTTCATTTGCTAACCAGTCACATAATCAGATTAGTTTTGTCCTGCAGCCCACTCCTGTGCTATGAATACTAATGCAACCCAACTTTAATTTTACTAGTAGAATTACCTCCATTTAAATCACAATAAACTTGAAGGTAGCTCTACTGTTACATACTTGAAAACGAACATTAGAGGGAAAAAAGGGCAAATGTTCAATGAAAAGCATGTATCAATCTATTTCTTCTGTTCCTCTCTTTAACACCTTGTAAAATTCTAAGTTCAGTATGACATTATGATATTATGAAACAATTTTGTGAGGTCATTTCATCTTTTTCTACCACTATTTTCCTGCAGCTCATTCATTTTATGATTAAATACATAAATGTCAGTTTAGGACAAAACTAACATTGAAATATCCTCAAGGAAGAAATCACATTTTCCTGACTCATTGTACAAATCTAGCCCTAATGAAATTCTATCTTTCTTGTATTTTGCAGTTAAACTCTACATGTTCTTCTACTACCTGAAGCTGTAAGGAGGCTGTATACCTACCTACTGCTGGATGTGTCACAGAATTTAGTCTGTCAAAACGGCAGAGGTGTGGACTTTTGCCATCATACTACATCTAATGATGATTAATATTATTTTCTTGACTACCATGTTATTAGCGAGCTATACTGAATGCCATCAGTCTTGCTCTTTGCATTCCCTAGTACATTTTTGGTCTCTTTTTCTGGCAAATATCAATAAAACCCTAGCAGATGGATCCTCTTTCTCTGAAGGACCTTACTTTTCTATTTTTCTTACCAAATACTGCCTCTGATACCACCAGCATGTGAAGTGTACATCAAGTACATATCTTGCTTTCAGCAGAGAGGACCGAGTTCAACTTAACTAATATTTGATTCAGGAATGCAAGCAGTGCTTGGAGACGTTTTACAACTAAAGCACATTAAAGCCCAAGTAGCAGCAGGATAACTCCTGCTATTATGGAGAAACTGATAAACCGTCACTGAAACACAGCTGCAGCATGTAAAAGTCAAACTCCCAGCATTCTCACAGTCTCTCAAAAGAGTCTGTATATGCTGGACTCAATGCCTGAGTTACTCTACCTCTTCACTCAGTTTCCCTCTCCAGTTTGGATTATTGCTTCAATATTCACCACATGCCAAAAGTCACAGTATGAGACTCCCATTCTTCAAGCTATGCTTTACATGCCACAACTTTTTATAAATCCTATCTGTATACTACTTTTTTTCTCAGTTGCTGTAAACAACTGCTAGGTTCTGCTCATCTGAAGATGATCAAAGCTGCCTGAGCAGACATTCTGACTACAGGAATTTAAATCTGATATTACAGCAGGCATTGAACTGTCCACTGAACTTAAATCTCACTTCAGAACATTACATGCAGCACAGGAGAAGTTTCAGCAGCAGTAATCTCAGAAAATCAACCTAAAACATACAGGCAAATACCCCCCCCAATACTTTAAGCATCAAGAAAGTTAGAGAAAAATATTTCCTTACACAGCAGAATACCTAATCCAGTTATGGACAGAGAAAACCAAAATGTGGTCTGTCCAAAAAGTGAAACAGTCACAAGTTTTTAAGGTTGAGCTTAGTGTAGTATGGGTACCATTTTTATTTCTAAAGACTATTAGTATGCCAGTATTAGTATGCCAGAAAATGTCAGGGCAAAACATTGATTTCTGAGCAGTCTTCTATTTCAATGTTTTATATTTTGCCATTCCATAAGCAGTCTGAAATAGAACCATTATCTGAACACCCTAAATTTTTGTTTCTGTACTATTCTAACCAACAACTTTCTACAGAAAGCTTTGCTCACAAAACAAACACACTGAAAATGTTCTTTGCAAACCTGCAGCATATCATACTGATCAGATAATCTTTGCAATTTATTATTCAGAAAAATCAATTAGAAAAAACCTACAAGCTACAATATGTGTCTTCAATGTTAGGCACTCAAATCTTTAATTGTGGAAGGGAATCTATGCTGCACAATATACCAAAGCAATAGAAATGAGTAGATAATCTGAATACAAATGACCAATCTTCATACTGAAATGCATATAAATATTAATGACTTTCAAATTACGCAGTGTTTGAATGTTTGTAAATAGTTTCCCGTATGTAATTTTATTTTTGGAGTACTTACTGAAATCCTATAGGCAAACACTGAACACCATGCTTGAACACCCAAAGGCTGGGTATGAGCTTTAAAGAAAATACAATCATACTAATAGAGAAACTCCAAAAGTTTTATTAGGATTTCAACAGACAATGAAAAAAAGTATTGCATAATGATTGAAAACATAGTATTTTAGACAAAGTAGCAATGTGGTATCAAGTAAAAGAAAGACTGAACAGCTGTCTATAAATGCTGTACGGAACATGTACCAGGAAAGGTATATGACATTTTTAAAATTCAAGGGCAAATGTGAACAGGTCACATTTTGATAGACTGACTATACACCACAGATGTTTTACAAACTGCATAGCAGTGTAAAAAAAAAGTTTTATCCTAAGTATACTGTATTCCTGCATTTGGAGCAGTTAACAAGGCAGAGATGTTGTTTACAACATTGATATTTTAATAGCTCTGGATTCTCATAAAAAATAAAACTAATTTAACAAAAAAGCCTGTATCTACATTTGAAAATAAAAGTGCATGTATTGAGAAATAGTGTTATTTCTTAAGAAGAGTACTTTAAAAGTTCATTTTCATAGATCAACAACTGATGATACTTTAGATGTAGTTCTGCACTGTGCTACAAGCGAGGTTCTAACACTAGTTCCTCTAACAGAACATCCTCTTTTCCATAAGCACCAAGACACGTGCCTGCCTACCATACTCATCAGGGTTCTGGGGAGTTACAAAGAATTCAGAGTACCAAAACCACCACACTGCTCAATAAAAAAATACCAGTAACCCAAGACAGATGTTTTAAAGTAGATTTAGCCATAAATGCAAGCATTATCTCAACTTTCAGGATCCTTCCAGTCACACAACTAACTTTTAAACACTGGAGAGCAGCAGCAAGGAGCCATTAGAGCTAAATGACAAAAACTGATGAAAGTCTGTCTCCTGCCTTGTACTGAAGAATTTGTGGGTAAAATGAGCATTTCAATGCATTCAAAGAACAGGGTTGGGGGTGTAAGATTCTTACCTAAAACCCAGTTGGTATAGTCAGATCTGTACTTGAATCTAGATTCTCCTTTCCAGATAACTGTGGTAACAGCTAAGAATTACTGCAAATGTTGCTAACTTCTGTGGAGGGTTTTCTCCTTTCTTCTCTTCACACAATAAAGAAAAGAAGTTATGGAACGTGAACATGCAAAAATCCAAGCTAAGCTTCTATTTGAGTTCTCATAATTTCAACTCATGGCACTGAAGAACTAGCTGTTGTTTTGGTTTGTTTTTGTTTTTTTTTTTTCTGGGCACCTGTAGCACTCTGAATAGAAAAAAGGCAGTGAATGTTTAGCTGGACTGAATCCAGAATGGGAAATGCACAGATATCAAAGCTGTGAACTGCAGCCAGACTTGCCATAAACATGTGTCCGGTACAGAAATTACAAGTAATAAATTTAGCCATTTTTGTAAACATTTCCTCCTTACTAATCTCTTTTTTTTTTCCTATAATAGAAATACACACTGTATTTCATTGTTCCAAGCTCTGGTCTGTTTCTGTTTTAGCTTTGTGGCACAGTTGCTAAGTGCAACAGGCTAGAGACACCGACAGTAATACAAACAAGTTGGAAAGTCAGTTCAAGTTATTAAAGTTTTGCTATACCAGGCCATTTTTCATAGCATGTATTCTCTGTTCACAAACACTTGGTAAGATCTTTTCTTATGGAAGACTAGAAGCAAATTGGAGTTATTGGTTTAATAAATGTGGTTTAACGTAACATTTCTGATATGCCTTATGCAATTAACAAATCATGTCTCATCTTATGAAGATGATACGTTTGCTATACATACCAGTAATTTAAAATGCTCCTTAAAAAAGCAGCATTTTTACAGACAAATTAACAGAAAAGGAGACAACATACCTCACAATACCACAGAACAAGTAAAGCCCTTTCATTAGCTGCACTATAAATTCATAACTGTTCATCACATACTTTGAATTTTTGACTGCTCAAGCAATTAAACCCTCAGCCAATTGCAGGACAAGGAAAAATTTTCTGAACATTTGACGTTGATATCATTGTAGGTGTGAGAGTAAAAACTAATATTCCATGGTTTTAGCTCTAAAAGTCTTGCTCCCAGAAGTAAAACAACTTTGAAGAGTTCAAAGGAAAATAGCAATTGTTGACACGTCAAAACAAAGTTGTACTAAAAATTAAGTGGCTGTAAATCTGAGTTCACTTAGATCATTCCTAAAAAACCTTTTTTTTAAAAAAAGCTGATCCTAGATCACTTGTTAACTAGGAAGCGCAGTAGAACACTGATTTCATGAGAAAAGATGTGCTTAAATGCTCCGTTTGAGACATCTATTATAAAGTTCTGAATTTTTCCTTACCTTTCAAATATTTGGATTATAATTTGTTTAAAAAAAAAAAGGACCAGATACAGGAGGTACAGGACTTCTCTCACTACAATTCAGTGTTTCCCATCCAAATGTGGATACCATTTAGATGCCATTTTTGAAATGTTATCAGTCAACAGCTACATGGGCACCAGTGAATCAGAAAACACACCTTAGGATTTTGTTCTTAAATTATATAAGTTAGATAAAACTACCCTGTCCAGCAAGTTCCGAATTTTTCAAACGTTAAGGCAACTTTCACAACTTTCCAGCTAAACAGTATTATAAAAAATAAATGTCACTTCAAACCTTATATACACAGTGACAGAGTAGATTTAGCTAGAAAGTATCTTTAGTACATTAATAAAGTGTCTCGTAATATTACCGAGGTTATATCAGGTGCTTGAGTGTATGTGCAATTGGAGTGGCTGCAATACTTAAAGTACTGGTTTCAAAACAGAGCGCAGTGACCGTCCCTCCTTGGTGAGCTCTCGTGTCACACACATACATGGCAGTGGCACAGCCTCCTCTCTTCTCTCCACAGCGTTGTAGCTACACTTCTTCAAGTGGTCAGCCATGCTCACGATGTCAGCAAACTTCCACTCATTCACAGTACAAAAGGCTGTACTGAAGCGCCAAACCTAGAAAATAAGCTGCACTTAGGCTCACAATGCTTTAAGATACCTGAACTCAGAGCAGGAAATTACATGCTTGTGCTATAAAAACTTTCAGGTAACGCTGTCAATAACTCGTACTAAAAATCAACAGGACAAAAATACACCGTACAGAATTTAGTGTTGTTAGTTATGGGCTAATTCAGACTCCAAGACAACTCAACACTGGGAAGAAACAAAGGCAGTACTTTTTGTGTCCACAAAACACATACAATCAGAAGTTAAATTACAAGGCATTTTAAGACCAGCCACAACAGTTGGTTTCTTATCAACTTCTGCAGCTCTAACTTCTGCAGTGCTGCAAACACTCAGCAGTTTGGGGTGGGGAGAATGGTAAAAACCGTATTACACAAAGGTCAGCCAAAGGTTTTAAATTATTTCAGTATTTAAGTCATTCAGTACCAAGGCAGTAGATATGATCGCAACAGGTTTGAAAAAAAATTGCGGTAAACACTACACAGGCAAGAAAAGCAGACTTTGTAGGCAGCTTTCCCACTTCTATGGAATATTAATCTTAAAGCAAATCACAAAGTAATCTTTTAACATTTTAAAGTATTGGAAAAAACCAGAAGATAATTTACTTACATCCAGCAAAAACTAGACAGACCCTACTTCTCCAGGCGTGGAGAAGACTGAGACAACCTCCAGCAATTTTCACTTTTTCTATATAACAATCTCTTTCTTGAAAGGTGATTATACCAAAATCCAGTAGTAACAGACATAATATTAACAGAAAAAGCAGAAACAATGTAGTACTTTCCCTTTCACTTTCAAAATAAAAATAAATAATAACTTACCTTTTCTTTTACCTGCCAAGAACTTCCTTCTGGGCACTTTCTCTTCTCCCAAAGCAGTATCACCATTCCACGTGCTTGAAGCAAGCTTCCACACACATCTCTCATTAAACGCGACACTCTTGAAAGCTGACATAAACTAAAGCCATCTAGAAAACTAGCAATGTGCTGCAGCACCTCAAAAGGTAGACTACTCAGGTGGTCATTGTGTAGTCCAATTAAGCAGCTTTTTGCTGGTTCTACTAATACTGTGGATATACAAGGCTGAACTCCAAATGACCGTAAGTGGCGGTCATGAATAATTTTTGCCCCTTGTGTTGAAGGGCAAAACCTTCGTTGAGAATATGTACACCCATAATATGCCAAAGGACACCTCTGCTCCATCCAGCCATTAAGGCCAGCATGAATGTCTCCATGCACATTCTTAAAATGTGACGAAAATTCATTCCTTCTAAACAACTGTCCACAAACAAATGTAAACATTGAACGCTGTTTTGTTTGGTATCTAGCCACATATTCCAATACCAAATCCAATCCAAGGGTCTGGAATGGACTTGGATTTGAGAGCTGTGGGTTGGCATGATCACATGCAGAAGCTGAAGCTATTTCCCCCACCATTGTATTTGTGGCCAGTATAGCAGATGGGAGAGAAAACGTTTGGGTCCCAAAGTCAACGTGATACACATCGACCGCGCGACTTTCTGATATCCCCCTACCTCCGGGAGAATCTCCTAGGCAAAACAACAGAGCTGCAGTGATTAGATCAATCCCCTGAAGACCCATAGGATCTTCTGTTATCTCCAAATCTGATGTATCAACAGCTTTGTCTTCTTTTGGTGTTGACCAATAATGGTTAACAAGGAATCTGTATGATCGATGCCGTAAAAGTGAAAATGCATCTATGTTTCTCAATCTTTCTTGCTCCACTTGTCTCTCTAACATTTCTTCTTCATTAGCATTATGGGGTAGTACATGACTAGCACTGCCATTAACTAAGTGATCAGGTGGTATTACTTCAACTTGTGCTGTTACAGGGCAGGAGTTGCAAGACTCTAATGCTTCATCATCATGAGATGCAGCACATTCACCATTTGCTACACTGGACGGTTTTGAATTAGATACACCAAGATCTTCACTGTGGTCCAACACCTTTGAACATTCATTTTCTACATGAAAGCCATTACACAAAAGTGAGGAGTTACTGAGGTTTAGGTTTAAGTCATGGTTTTGCACTACATCATAACAAACATCACAAGAACCATTTTGCTCCATTTGTGAATTTTGACTCAGGCTATCAAAGTTAATTCCCCCAACTGCTCCTACATTATCTTCATCTGGATTTTCAGAGTCAGACTTTTTATCCTGAATAGTGCCACTAGAAGCTTGTTCTTTAATCTTGGAATCTTCTTTCATTTCGTGTGGTGAAATACAGAGGTTTGAACTTAACATACTGATATCCCTTGTAGCAGTGTTCAGGATATCCAGAGCAGCAGCTAAACTCCTCGTTGTTTCTACAGTAGCTTGATAAAGTGCACCATAGGACTCTTCATCTACAGGCATCAAACCATTGGTATGTACTGTATCAGGGGCACTTGATTTGACAGAGGTTTGCTCTCTGGATTCTGGTATTTGATCACCTGCTTTTGACATCATAGTTGCTACTTTAAGTGATTCTAATAACATGCGCTGGTCTTGAAGAGCTAAAGCCATATCTAGCTGCTCCACTTCATCAACATCTTTACTCAGGTTTTCGTAAGATTTTCGGTCAGCGTAACTGACTGGCCATCTATTCCACTCCATGGTACAACATACCACACTTGCTGGACAAACTTCTAGATGATCAGCAATTTTATTTCGGGCTACTATGAAGGGACATCCAAAGCCACTATTCAAACAAGGCACTCTTTCAAGTGGACATAACATGCGATGTTCCTCAGCTTTACAGGAGTGAAAAACTGCTCCACAAACCAAGGGGCAGCCAATCAAATCACAGGAAATGCCTGGCTCTGGTCTGGTCATACAACGACGGCTGACACAGTTCACACAGTGTAAGTGTTGCTGAAGTTCCTCCATGATTGTAAATCCAATTCTGAGTAAAGAGAAAGGAGACAACAGCATAGAAGATTAACTCAATATTGTTAATATTTGCTAGCTACTATTACACAGTTTTGTGTGCTTGATCAGTAGACGTTTTAAGAAAACATGTATGTAATATCTTATTTCAAATAAATGGTGCTTAGAAGTTCAGCTGATAATTAAATACACATTTTTATCAGAATCCAGAACATAGTCTATGCATTTATTTACCAGGCCTAATATATGTACCTTAAGTAAAAATGTTGTATAATACTTCACTGTGGAATAGTCCTTTTCCCCTGCCAACTGCAAATAGATCATTCCATGAAAAACAAAGCATGACCTTTGACTATATAGCCAACTACCTGCAATTATAAATAATACAACTGCACAGAGTACAGAGACAAAAGAAAGGAAACCAGGTTCATCCTCATGTCCAATTCTCTAAATTAACCAGGCAACCTGCTCCCCAGGCTGCCTGCTCCCACCTAAGATGCTGACACTCTCTTCTTGCAGTTCTGTTTAAGGCAATCTGCAGCCTTCAGTGAGTGTCCCAATTCCATGTCATGTCCCAATCTCTCCCCACTCCCTACTTCTTTGAGGGACCTGCAGTACTTTACAACAGTTCTTCACTCTTTTTCTTCATATATAGCCTACAGCCCCTCCCCTTATTTTCCAGAGTAGCTGTTGTACAAGGGTAGAAATAATATTATACCATTACACTACACATTAAATAAGTCCTTTTATTTCACTGAAAATGTTTACATAAAACTTTAGTTGCCAAAATGCTCCTATTTATATGTTCACTTCAACCCACAAAAGGTAATTTTTTAATGCATCCTATGGCTGCCCTGATCACACTACCAGCAATTCAAAGTGTAAGGATTTCAACAACTCTGCATAACAAGGCCAAACAGCAATAAAAATCAAAATACATATGCATCCATGGTGCAATCTATAACAACACATTGACACCAACAAAAAATTCAATTCTTTGTTGTGGCATGGAAAAATAAATAATAAATAAAAAGAATGAATAAATAAAGAAAAAAAAGAAGAGTAAACTTTGTGTCTTTGTATCATACTTTGAGAAAGTCTGGAACTGCTCTCTAGCTGGAGTGCAGGCCACACCAGTTACCGAGCTCTTACAGACTCCCTCTCAGAAGTGATTCCAGTAGGGGTTAAAGTTCAGAGGTATCAGTGAATGACTTGCAGAGCCAAATCTCAAGAATACTGTTTCAAAAATACATTGCTCAGTTCCATCTTCTCCTTATTCCTCTCCCTCTAGCAATTTTCTTGAGAAATAAAATGTTCAAAGAATTTAAGATTAATAAAGATGGCTCCTTATTCTGCTAACAAGTGCTCTCATGCATTGTGTTTAAACTAAACACTTCAGTTTAATACATTAAACCTTCATAAATTAAAATTATTCTAAACTATCAAAAGAAAACTGCTTCTCTTCAAACTGAAGGTAAAAGGAAACAAAAGTGCCTTTTAGACACTTCACTTTAAATAATTTAAAGCATTTAAATAGAAATCTATGTGACACTCCACTCACTTGTACTCTTTTATAATGCTTTGAAATTCATGCCAACTTTAAGTAGCAATCAGTCCTCATCCCCCCATGCGTCGTAATTTGGATAACTTAAATATTTTAGCCACCCACTCTCCTGAACACTTTTAACAAAAAAGCATATGTGCTACACTCAGCAGGCAAAACACAGCTGAATTCCCCCCACCATACCTTAGCATTTTTATACTAAGTAACAGTAAGTTTTGAATGAATTGTCAAGTCTATCAGTCACTGGACTCAGTGACTGACTTGTTCAACATTTTCACAAACCCCTCTGGCATGCAACCTGCTTTTGACTTGCAAATTAAGTCAGATAGCATCTACTACAAAGAGATTAAACATGTTCAGTAAAGAATTAAAAAATTATTTGACTTCTCTGAAGATAATTTTAGTTCTTCCAGCAAAGCCCTCTCTGAGCAATTCTTGCCAAATACCATGGCCTGTTTCTAGACCAAAGAAAATCTCAGGAATTTCCATCAATACTGAACCCAAACTACTTCTCCTCAAGTCAACAAGTGAACAGAGATCAAAAGGAAGCTCTCAAGTTATGTGTATATTTTAAAGTGCATAAGAAAGAATTGAAATAGCACTGAAAAAGACAATTTGTTAGTTTATTATGTGTCAGAGCCCAGCCCTTGCTTCATCTATCTAAACAGAGTCCTGCTCCCATAAAGCAACAGCCTGCTCACTTCAAGCTGGCCAGCAGTGAGCAACTTGGAGAGCAGCATGTGTATGTGTTCAGGGCAGGAGTACGTACAACTCTCTTAAGATGGGACAGTGTGGTGCCAATTGGGCTCAGCTGCACAGGTCACACCTGCCTGTGAGGGTACCCAAGGTGATCTCACTGTGGGGGTTATAGATGCTCTCACCTTATCGAGCAGCTTCACCATCACTTCAAAGTACCCCAGGTGAAAAGAGGGCACCCATGTCATGAGTTGCCAAAGCCCTTTCCCAGGGGGTGGAAAAGCCAGGTTCAGTCTGACAGCAGCCCAGGGGGTAGTGCTGTCAAGACTCACAGCACACCCACAGGAGCAGGATGTTCCTCCACAGCAGCGAGGGGCAGGCCTGGGCTGCCCTGGGCACTGCTGCCACAGCTCCGTGCTGGGCACAACCTGGGCACTACAGTGGGTGGAGACACACACCCACTCCAGACCCTCATGGCTGCCTGCGACCCATTCCATACCCATTGTGACACTTGGGCTGCAGAGGGAATTCCACATCACCGCCATCAGATCGTGTCAAGATGTGTTGCATGACAGCAATTTGAGCCAAAATTTTACTGATTTTGGGTAAGGCGGATGAGCTGCGTTCACTTAACCAAGAAAGGGGACATATGTCAATTATGTTGGAAAAATAGCACACACTGCTAAGCCAGCACCATTCTACTGCTTCTAGGCCAAAGCTGGCCCACGTGCAGCAGCTCAGAACACAGACAAACTGAGCTCATGTTTGCCTGCACCGTTTCTGGAGACATACCCTAAATTAGTCAACCATCACTAAATACTATCTTTAAATAGCCTGAGCTTACACAGAACGTTCTATTAAGACAGTAAAACATCCTCCTCCCCAGCACACTATCTTGGTCTTGACAACTCAGATTGTGAAACCCGAGTTGCACAATGATACTTTTCTCAAGCTCCTGAACTCCTTTTACTCATAAGCTAATATTCATCAAAACATCGTTATTTCATATAAGCAAATGAACTTTCGAAGTAAGAAGGAAACAAAATTTAGTGAAAACATCAAATATCACTAACAGACAGTATGTGAAAGCCAAAGCTGACACCAAAATCCCAAGTCTTATCAATAGCTAGATGCTAATTTGTACTATTAGATGCTTCGGATTGGTTTTATCAAGAAACAATTATGTAAAATCAATTAAATAGCTGAAATAACTTATTCTCAGTTTCTATAAATAAGAATTTTACTGGTCACCAAGAAACTTGAAATTAGTTGCCATTTACTTTAAAATTCAAATACTTTGGCTCATTTTCTACACATATAATTTAAAATATCTCCATAAAATATCAGTAAACTATCAAGAGAATATTCACTAAAATTCTGTGTTCTGCTTATAAGCCTTAACTCCTCAGCACCTGCTGCAAAATCTCAATTTAGTCAGAATGTTGCATTTTATTTACAAGTTACTACAAAATCTCTTTAAATACATTAAATATTCTTTTATGCATTTTTAATTTTAATACTTGAGCTTCAAACTCAACAGCTGTTTTAGGCAGTCATGAGTTCCTGGACTGCTTGAAGTACTTTAGGCATCTCTTAGAATTCAATTCTCAAATTGCAAAAAAAGGAAAGAAACCAAATGACCCCATCAGACTGGTAAAATAAATAGATAAGACCTCAAGAATTAGCACACTGATTAATCAGCAAATGGCCATGACTCACTCAATTTTGTAAGCTAGCTTTGTAAACCGCAGAACTTAGCACCTCTTTCATTCATAGATTAAGAACATTCACATATGAATAATTTCCCATTAAAGAACCACAACCAATATATCACTAGTACTATACTGAGAACAAGAACCACCCTCTTCCCAAATATTGCTTTGTAAAAAAAAAAAAAACTGTTGGGTAAAGGGGAGATAAAGAAAATTCTCGCTGGAGGTAACAAGTCCTTTTATTTCCTCTAATAAAGCAAATTGAAAGGGCTACTAGAGAATGTCATTGCTGACATAAAGAAAAATACCTGTCGTTAAAACAGGTACCAATAATATTTACAGTGTTTATATCCCACTGTGTTCCTTGTCACAATATGGTCAGAAGACAGTGTCAGATCAATGACTACAGCAAGAATGCACAGCTGTCCTTTTCTGCTTTTCTGATAGTGTAGTGTCAGCAACCAGCTTCAGTTCCTTCAGTTCAGGCTGCTGAAGTACATACACTTGACTGTTACTAGCAGAGAAACCTAAAAATACATCCCGTTCCAGTGAGGTGACCACTGCTCTCAGAATTTGTGCCATCACTTGATGTTATTGTACATACTATACAGTCAGCTGACTAAATCAGCCAGAACATGCTTTGAAAATCTGTCATAATTAAAAGGATTAAAATTCCAGCTGCTACAGCCACGTGATTTCCAGTTGCTGTTGTAACACAAACATTAAAATAGCATAATAAGGGTTTCAGACACACACAATGCTTCAGCTGCAAGTGCAAGCTCTCACTTTCTTCTATACCACAAGAACTGTACTTAGTATTATCAGACTCAAAGCCTGCTTGCTCAGTCTCTCCTATATGAATTCTTCAGGAACTCATAGCAACCATTACTGCTATCTGAGCCCTCCACTACACAGCCCCTTTTATTCATCAAACCTATAAAGCTCAACTACCTTTGAGACTCTTCTATCAAATTCAACTGAATAGACCAACAGGTTCTTAAATTACTGCTTCAAGGAAGTAGAAAACGAGAGACACTCAAGCTGTACTACAGGTTTAAACTCCCAGGAGCATCCAAATCCACCCACAAGCAAATACATGCAAACTGCACTAAAAATTTTCCTTTTGTTATGGACCCTGCAGAAGTGATGCCCTAAGTTTTAGCTTTTATATTTTTCAGATCCTGTACTGGATTAGTGTATAACTCTGAACTTCATATAGAGTGTTAGTAAGCTCTCATCAAAGTTTGGTCAGACAAAACAATCCTTCCAGGTCTGTGGACCCAGGTCATCATCACAGACTCAGGCCCGAAAAGTATAAACACAAGTAAATTGTTGGGGAGCAAACTGGGGGAATGCAACTTCACTACCTGAAGCTGTAATTGGGCAATTGACCCCTGATATGCAAATAGACCAACTTTATATCTGCCCGAAAAACTTGTGACCATCATCCATCTTCAGTGTAGCCTCTGTGAGGCTCCTGCACTGCCCAAGGTTTATCTGTTAAAGGCCTTTAATAAATACTCAATTTATCCTCTAACTCTGTCTAGCCTCTGTTCTAGGTAGCCAGTCCAAGGCATCAGGAGAGAGAGCTGTATTTCTCAATCTTCCATCTCCTACCCAGATTTCTGTCAGGAGCTTCTCTTTCAGATGCCAAACTTAAATTCTCAACCTTACACGTTACTAATTACCTCCCCCCACTCCCAAGTTCTCCAGGACAACTCTGATTTCTGTTACAACAAGGTAGACCAGAGAAGCCAAAACTATATTCAAAACGGATGGATGAGTGTTCACTGCATTCTCAAACATAAATTCATCCACAACAAAGATGAGAGCATCTTCCCTGGCCAGTAGTGACTGCACATACTGAACATACTAGAACAAGTCTACATAAATTTATTGTTAATCACTGAAAATATGAAAAGAGCTCCAATTACTAAAGCCCAAACTACTATGTAAGCAGGATGCTACTTCAACCATTATCATCGTAGTCTACAGCTATTATTATGTATTACACAAAAGAGGCAGAAAAAGGTTACACTAAAACATGGCATTTCACTGCAAGTAAAAAACCCTCAGGGGGTCACATACTTCTGGAAAGATTCTAGTTTTATCAGTGGTCTAGCATCAAAGGAATATATACTAGCTGCCTTTTTTAAGCATAAATCAAAGTTACCTATCCACCTCACAAACAAACCAGACCAAAAAACCAGAAATCTCTAACTAAAGCAGAAATAATGAGCACTAGAATTACAGGAAATTGCAACCCTTTTAATGCCAACATTATAAAGACTTTTCCATGCCTGCCCCTCCCCCAAATATCTTTTCTTCCTAGTGGCAAACCATCTTCCTACCATTCAGCGAATACATTCAGTGAAATTATTTCCTCCAAAATCACTGCAGGAAAAAAGAAAAAAAAAAGAATTCAAGGGGAAAAGAACCAAAGCAAAACATTGCTTTGACTGAAGTGGACCCTCCACTGATGCCCTGTGTCTGGCTTTGTTACATGTTAGAATAGAAGCTCTGATGAAATGACAGAACACTTTCTTCTATCCCTGTTAAACTCAATTAAAAGAGCGCTAAAAATCCAAAGCAAAACTACCAGGCTTTTCTTTAGAGTACTTTTGTGACAGATCTGCCATGCATTCTTGCTTCCTTGACCGATTCCCCAGAGAAGAAACCCAAAGACCTCAATGTGCCTTTGGCCACACACAGATACAGGACAGTCACACGAGGAACAGCTACACTCGCTGCATGGCTCAGGCACAAAAGCACTCTACCTGTTGAGATGGCGACAGGGCAGAATCACCTAGAGAGCCAGTAGATTTCATGTGTAAAGCACTTCTGAACTTGAACACAGTGTGACTCCTCGATTGCTGCAGATTCTGCAAGAAATTAGATCAGAAGTAAGGTTTCATTTCAGAGGCAGACATTACTTTCTGTATGTACAATCCCCTGAAAAGGTCGCAGCGCTTACACTGTCTGGGGCTATAAACACTGAAATTTTTTGTAGCTTTTATGTGAATATAAACAAGTTTTTAACAGACTTCCCAAGTACTACCTAAGTTCTGTCATTTCAGCTTATTGTTACCTGTTAGTCACACTGGATGTAACCTAATTATATTTAAGTCTGTAAGAGATTATTAAAAGTTACTAATCTGACCTACTGCACTTAATTCCCTGCTCTGACCACTTCAGGAAAAAAACCCCCAAACTCGCATGAAAGACTGCAACAACTGGAGAACTAGAAGAAAAATTAGTTTGGTTCTTTTACAAACTGCATTTTAGTCTAGTTAAAATTTGTCCATCTTCAGTCTTCATACATGGGAACTTATTAAGAAGTTGCTTACTATTAAAATCCTTTATACAGTAACAAGATGCTTCTTCCATTCTTTCATGCCCAAGGATTACCACTAAAACTTGAGAGGTGAAACAGAGGTGATATGCCTAAAGGAACAATGATATTCTTATCCCAATACGAACTCACAAATCCTCCAGAAAAGCAGGAAAGAAAATAAGCCATTTCTCAGTAACCAGAAACAGAACTACTGGAAAAAATAATGCATTCTGTATTACAGTGGGTAGCTTTAACCACCCAAAAGAAACCAAAAATAAATCCTTCTTACGTAATATCTTAATTCATACATGCTGCTGATGAAGAATTCCTAACCTCTGCATACTTACAGAAATCAGGCCAAACATATCATTAATATACTGTTTCAGGTCTTACTACACAAATTTAACCGTAGCAAAATAAGAAAACAACATTAAAGTAAATAGACTATGAAAGCAACTTCTCTCCAACAACCTACACTGAAGAGCATTGTCATCTATTCTGTGCATATCAAGTTATTTTTTCCATTAAAATTATATCCTTGTTAGTAGACAATGGCCTGACTAATACGCAGCAAAATAGAGAGTAGACAAAAAAATTTAACAGACATACCCACAAGGATACCTTATCAGATTACAGTATAGTAGAAATGATAGGAGTTTGTATCAAAATATTTTGAAAAATTTGAAGTAAAACAGAAAAATATTTGATATTAAAAGGCAGACAGTTTTAACAACTTTAATTTATTCTGTTTTCAGGTATTTCCCTTTCTTATCAAATGAAATTGACACCTTTTGCAGCAACTGTCAGATTTTACCCCTTCCAGGCTACTTGGTTATAAAACGAACAAAACAGTTAAAAAAAAAAAAAACCAACAAAATTAGTTTTAAATAAAACTATTGTCTAAATAAAACCTCACCTATCTCACACATTTGACGACAGAAAGCTGGGAATATATCTCATAGCAAGCATGTTATACCAGCTCTTTCAGTATGTTTCTAATGTGAATGAAGAACTGGAAAATACAAACACTTTCACTGCAAGTTTGTCTAGGGTTTTAGGACATATGATTATTCATTGATTTGTTATCTGTAATATCATTTAGACCGCCTTTTTCCAAATGTCAACAGGCTTTATGTTCTTTCTTTTTGCCTAAGGACTCCAGCTGAACAATCCTATCCAAACACATTCCTTATCTGGTGACAACAGTGACTCAGACAAAACAAGGTTTTGTAAGAGCATTAAAGCTTTGCCAATAAAGCACACTCCTATAAAGATCCTATTTGCAATGAATCTATCACACCAACAAAACTCTGTCAAACAGGACTTTTTGAAAACTACAATTTGTGCTAGAGATGTTTCTAAACAGACAAATAAAAGCCTGAACTTGAACAAAACAGCACCCACCTTCCAGCACCTCTGTGGCAAAGTCTAACCAGGTATCACAATCAGCCTGAATCACTAACTAAAATCTTACATGAATAGCTGTAACTACACCATTGAAACTTACCTCACTATGCCTCTCATTCTCAAACCTTTAGACCTACCATTTTTTCATCATGATTTCACATTAAGAGCTTACATCAATGTCGGTCACTTGGTTAGAAACAGCACAATCTACTCAACTGGATGTTCTACTGACTGCAGGAGTTTGCAGGGTCCTGAAGCTTCAAACAGCATTTTAACAGATTACAATAAACCTACAACAAGACACCAAGTGTCACGTCAGAAACTATTAAAAACAGTAGCTTGCAAAGCAAGTCAGAATCTAGAGCTCCCCTGCCATTTTAACTCTCTTTGCCTGTTTCAGACCAGTTTATCTTACAAGACTTTTCAGTCTTTTTCCTTCATTCAATATTGAGACTAGACAGATTTCTCTGTAACCATCAATAATGTCAATATTTTTGTTTTTGTGGTCTGTTCAGGAATACTTACCACCCCTTATACAATCTAACCATCTCACCAATAGATACATTATCCTTGGCGTTATTATGCAGATAAGGAAACTGAAGGGAAATTGTCACCAGTACAATGATGACTATATATGATTCCCTGCTCCCATCTTTATTCCACTGGATCTCATTGCCAGAGGCAAACTGCATTTCGCTCCTTCTAGATAGAGCCAACCAAAGAAATAGGTCTATCGATACAAGGGAAATTTTATTCCTTTTAGTTCAATTGTACTGAAGGCAAAACACAGCTTCTTACACAGCTGAAATCTGCAGCAGCCATAGGAACTCATCTGAAGAATAATAACCATATGCTTCCTTCTTCACAAAGCTGTGGACTACACCCTCTGTTGTAGACACTCTTTGTGACCTAAAAACCTGACTGTCCAAAAGCATGCAGAAGTCTTGTCTGTCCAGAAACTTTCCAAGCAGATATTGCTTGTTAAATGCAGCACTTATTTTGCCCATTAGACATTGAAGTAGGAGGCAAGGGAAATATAACCCAAATTTAAGAAGTTTAATTGAGTAAATGCAAAATTAAGTGTAGAAGAATGTTCAGGCAGCAGAGTAAAAACACTGCTTTTGCACATTCTGCTGGGATTCTTCTGTTCTCTAACAACTTCTAACTTTGGAAGCATATGAGAGAAGAGACCCCACATCTCAGCTTGCAATGCAATCCCAGTTTACCGTCTCTAATCTTTTCTTCTCTCGATGAAACTTGACCATTACGGAGAAATTCCACACAGATATTTACACATGTACAGAGTGGAAGATAGAGTAAAGCTGCCAGTGCATTTTTCAGTATTCCAGTTATTCGAGTTGCTTACCAACAAAGTTCTTCTAATATTTTTTGTACTTTTGGGAGAGGGATGCAGAGGGGAAGGTCATAAATAACTGACATCCTCCTCAAACAGGATGCATGGACCTTAACCCCCCAAATCACAGCACAAATTAAGGTGCATCACATCAACGTGAAGCCAAAGGCAACAGGTGTCCAGGTGAAGGACTTAACCATCAAGTACTCCACACCAATTCTAGAGAAAGCAGAGGCGATATCCTGCATTAAGTGCTATCACAAGCAAGGTGAAGCTGTTACTTCAGGGGCACTGGGTTCGGACTAGTATGCTAACAAACACTTCTCTGGCATATTAACAACATAATCAGCGAAAGGGAAACAAGGATTATGAAAAGCTCCTCAGCCAAATCCGAACAGAACTTTACAGAACAAAAGAAAGCCACCTCTCCAGGCCACGGGTTATTTGCCTTAAGAATTTTGAAGATCTGCTGCGAACAACAGCGACGCTAGAACTTTTGGAAGTGAGGCCACACAAGTGTTCCAACAGGCGAGCTGCTCAACAAGCTGCTGTCATCTCCCTGTATGCTTCTGATTGCCGACCCGTGGGCTTAGAGGAGCACAGCCACACAACCCTCGTTACCTTCGTAAAAGAGGGAAACAAAGGCTCCACCGCACGTCAAAAAACTGCCATTAAAAAAAAAGGGACGGAGAGAAGAGAGAAAACACCACCTCTTGCAAAGTCTGAGCACATCTACTGGAAATAACACAAGCACGGAGGATTAGAGAAGGATTTCAGCAATACCTCTGGATTATTTGCTCTCTTCCCCCTCCTTTCTGGCAGAAAGGCGACTCTCCGACGGCGGTATGCACAGCACCAGACAGACCCCGGCCCTGCGCCCTTCCCACGTGCTATCGCGACACCCCGACAGCGCTGCCAGCACGGCGGGCTCACAGCAAGCGGCACGGCTCGGTCCGCCGCCTCCCGTGGGCCCGGCGGCAGCGGCCACCCTACACGGCACACACCCGGCGCTCCGGGACACGGGGGGCGGCCGAGGAGGAGGAGGCGACGCCAGCAGAACCGCACATCGAGCCCCCCGCCGCCTCTTCCAGCCGCGACCTGTCAGGGGCGGCGGGGAGGCGGCCCCCGGCACTCGGGCCCCCGCCGGGCCGCCATTTGTTTACCGCCCGGCTGCCGGGCAGCGGGCGCGGCCCCCGGCGGCACGCAGGGCCCGGCTCTCCCCACCAGTGGCGGACAGCAGCGGCGGCTCACCCGTCCCCGTCGCTCTGCAGGCAGGCGAGCAGGCGCGGGAGCCTGCGCCGCACCCCGCGCTTTCCCTCCGCCGAACTCCGGCCGCCACGGCCGCGCTCGGTCCGCTTCTCTTCTCTTCGCTTCGCTCCGCCTCTGCCGGCCCGGCCTCGCCGCCCGCGGGCGCTTCTGCACTCCCCCGGCGCGACCCCGCTCCGGCCGCGCCCCCCGAGCGGTCCGGGGGCTCCAGGTTGGACGCGCGGGGCGGGGCGGCGGGGAGGACGGGACCAGCGGCACGGCACAGGAGCGCGCGCCAGGGCCGCGGCCCGTGTCCCCACTGCAGCGACACTACTAATAAGGGGCCCGAATGTAGCAGTGTCGCGGACTCCACCCACCAGCCCCCGCGCGCGTGGCGACGGAGGCCGGTTGGGAGCCGCGGCATGGGCGCCGGGGGGTGGGGCTGTGGGAGCCGCCCGCACCTCCGGGGGCTACGGGCAACGGCCCTACCGAGCACGGGGAACACCGTGTCCACTGCCGTGGGATACGGGCTGCACCCGGCTCGCTCCGCCGGGCGATAACGTCCACGGTGCGGGCACATGGCTTTGGCGCGGGCAGGACATGGGCTCGAGAGCGCGGCCTGCTGCAACCTTTGTGTTGGGTTTCAGACGTCCCACTCCACTCGCCCTGGGCCCCCGGAGATCAACCACCAGCCATTGGTTCAATGCGTAGATCCGACCACATCACAAAATCCATCCCGGGAAAAAAAAGTCACTTTTGCTGGGCATCTTACCAGGCGTCTGGGCCTTATAATAGCTGTCCCCTCAAGAACAAAAGCCAAAATTTCCTGCAAGGCACATCAAAGTAAGCTTGTTGGTAGTTAATGCAATATTCTCTAAGACCTTTTCTAGGAGTGTGTTAGAACTTACGGTACCAGGAACTTTATTCCCAGATTGTTACTTGGCCCATGAGCACCTTGAGTGACAGAACATCCCTTGGCAGGTGTCTATGCCCTTTTGGATCTACATGGAGAAAGCCCAGGTCCCTTACACAAATATCGACGCTAGGTAGTGAATTACTCCGCGGGTCGTGTACCCCGTGTAAGGAGAAGGTATTATTCCTATTGACATGCAATGTTTTAAGGGGCATGCATATTAACTGTGCCTTAAGGCGTCCTGACGGAAAAAAAAGAGCAACAGGTTTCTTTAGTAAACTTGAGACCGTGCCTTTTTTCAGAGGGAAAATAATTAAGGCACAGCTAGATATTAGTATTGGGCCTCAGAAGATACCCGAGTCGAAGAGGAAGATGGTATAGTTAATGACAAGAAAATTAATTTTCTTTAAAGCTTCCTGGAAAAAAACACCTTGTGGTTGCACCCCAGTTTACTGAAACGCCTTTTCCCACTGCATTTGTGAAAGGTTTCATCGTTGGATGAGAGTGGTAATAGTACCTATGTTTACAGAGCTAGCAAATGGATCTCTCGCCACACATACGTCATCAGCACCTACCCAGGTTGGGGAAATAAGTAATGAAAACGTGAATGTTTGCAAGTTCATGACATTTTATCATCTTAGAAGAGTCTTTATTACTCTAGGAGCATGAAGGAAAAGGAACACTAAAGAAATCTGTTTCTCCTGTCTCGTGTGTTGTTTTTTCTCGTTTAGTATGTAAGACAAAAGTAAGATGACCTTAATATTTGAAGGCATCATTGCAAGCACGTCCTAAATAAGCACTCTCAGGTTTGCCCCACCCTTATATGACAGCCTTGATTCTGAGCCCGGAAGCGTGTTAACGGATCAGTTGTATACTGGTAATCTTGCCAGAGCGAGTGGTGAAGCTCCAGACGCTAGAAGATGGTAGGGATTGGCCACCATGCCTTCAGAGAAGCCAAGCAGAAAGTGTCATAGGGCTCATCAGCCAAAATTACATAACATTGCTGGTTCAGGAATCCAGCAAGACAAGTCACTGGTTTCAACAGCCGCCTCTTACTGGCAGTGCCTGCTGATGGGGACAGGTGAGGTTACTTCGCAACAGTGGAGGTGCTCCCTGGCTGGCTGAGCGTATTAATAAAGGGCGTTGCAGTGCTTTTGTGGCTGCTGGCTCTTGTGCTGGAACTGAGCTTCTATGGACGAGACGACAAGCAGGCGTTAGCTTAATTTAATGGCTATTTGAGTTGAGTGACGAC